>JAMXBC010000005.1:97975523-99181523 GCA_024138005.1 Lumnitzera racemosa | reverse complement strand
TCTTTCATGCTGAATCTACTAAGTATCTTATCGATATATGTTCTTGTGATAAGCTTGATGTACTTCGTGAATGATCACGATAGATCTGTATGCTTAGCATAAAAGATGCACTCCTAAGATATTTCATTTCAAAATTGCTTGAAAGAAACCTGTTAGTTCCATGTAATAAGCCTATATTGTTACTTGTAAGCAAAATTTCATTGACATATAACACTAAAAAAATGAATTTGCTCTCACTAGTCTTGTGATATACACATTGGTCAATAGTGTTTTCCTTAAAATCAAAAGAGGAAATCAGTTGATCAAATTTATGGTACCATTTGCTTTAATCCATATATAAAATTCTTTAATTCTAAAAGAGTCCTTCGATGAAATAGGAGAGAAAGTATTTTTATAGTCAATGCCTTCCTTTTCAGTGAAACCCTTAGCGACAAGACGTTCTTTTTATCTTTCAACATCACCTTTTGGGTACCGCTTGGCCTTAAAAATCCATTTATAACTAATTGGTTTCACACCTTCAGGCAATTCAATAAGATCTCAAACATCATTGTCTCTCATGGATTTTATCTTTTCCTTCATGGCATCAATCCACTTTTGGGAATTTACACTTTGTTTGGCTTAATTAATAGATGATGTATCATCTTCTAGTTCTATATTAAACTCATGCTCTTAAAGGTATACGACATAATCATCTAAAATTGTAGTTCTTCTTTCCCTAATAGATCTACATAATGTCACTTTCTTTTGAGGTTGTTGTGATTCCTTAATATGAGTAAGAGCTTATTTCTCTACAAAAGTAAAAGGAGTGTTAAGAATATTTTAAACAACTGTATTTGAATCCTCAAAAGTAATAGGTGTAATTGTTGGTATCTTTTCAGTTACAATTGTAGGAATATTAACACATTTCTTTATAAAAACAATATACTTAATTAGAGTGCTCCCACTATGTTCAATATCTTCAAGAAATTTAGTATTTCGAGTTTCAAAAAAGGATCAACTTAAGTAATCATAGAATTTAAATCCTTTTGATTGCTTTGAGTATCCAACAAAGTTTCAGTTAACTATTCTTGAGTCTAGTTTTCTCTCATTAGGCTTATATAGCTTAGCTTCAGCTAAACACCCCCAAATATGGAAATGCCGAAAATTAAGCTTCTTACGAGTCCATAATTCAAAAGGGGTTTTTAGATACAACTTTGCTTTGAACTTGGGTAAGTATGTACATTGCGGTCTTTAATGGCTCTCCCTAAAGTGATTTTGGTAAAAAATAATGACTAATCATACTTCTAACCATATTGTTTAGAGTTCTATTTTTCTCTTAGTTACACCATTTTGAATTGGTTGTTCCAACATAATGTATTGACGAACAATCCTACATTCCTTTAAGTACCTTCCAAAAGACTTAAGACATTATTTACTTAATCCATCAAATCTATTGTAGTATACAACATAAAGATTAGATCTAACAACTTTAATTTTCTTATTAAGTTGGTTTTCAACTTCAACTTTATATTCCTTAAAAACGTCCAAAGACCGTGACTTCTCATGTATAAAGTATAGGTAACCATAAGGAGAATAGTTATTTATGAAAATAATAAAATACAATTGACCATTTCATGAAGCTGTAGGGAATATACTACATATATCATTATATATAAATTCTAAGACACTAAAACTCTTTTCGGCACTTCTTTTTGTAATATTTTTTTGTTTTCCCTTAGTATATTTAATGCATATTTCAAAATCTGCAAAGTCAAGAGGATTTAAAATTCCTTCAAACACAAACCTTTGAATCCTTTGTTTAGAAATATGTCTTAGATGCTTATACCATAACATAAAGGAATTCTCATTTATTAATTTTCGCTTTATATTACAATTACTTGTATATAAGGTTTCTTTTATATATGAGGTGTACAAATTTAATCTATATAGATTATCAATTAAAGTACCAGTAGAAATAATATTTGGACATTGAAAAAGACTAAACTTTCCATCTTCAAATGAACAAAGATAACCAGATTTGTCTAAACGAGAAACAAAAATTAAATTCCGTTTAAATGATAGTACATCATAAGTCTCATCCAAATTCAAATAACAACTAGACTCTAATTATAATCCATTTATGTAATAGCCTTAATAGGAACTTTATTGCCATTGCTTACATAGATGAATCTTTTAGCATTGCTTGACATTTGACTCCTTAGATAACCCTGCATAGTTACACTTGTGTGAATAGTTACATCTGTATCTATCCACTAGGTGAGGGGTTGGTATTAAAGCTAAATTAACTTCTAAACAAATAAAGTTGAGAAGTTCATATTTTTTTTTCTATGCCACTTTGCATTCTTAAATCTTTCTTCACATGATTAGCCTTCTTGAAAAAGAAATAAGTGATACCCTTATCCTATTTTTTGTTGCACATGAGAAGTCCTAATATCTGCAACTCCTTTACTCTTATGATCTGTTTTTCTTTTTTTGGGAGTCTAAGAGCAAGTTAACATATGAGCACTTTCTGTTTTCTCCTTTTTCAATCTTTCTTCCTCTTGCACATATTATGCAATAAGTACATTTAATGTCCATTTTTTCTTTCTAAGTGTTATAACTTATCTTAAAAAAATTGAATTGAACTGAACAGGAAAGCAATCAAGACTAGGTACATAAGAATGTTATTAGACATTCCAACTTTAAGGCCCTCAATCTTATAGTAAGATTAGACATCTCTATGATATGTTCCTTTGTATTTCCTTTACCATTATGCTGCATAGAAATGAGCTTTGCAAGAATAGTGCTTATTTCAATCTTTTCAGAACTTATAAATTAACCTACAAATTGATATGCTATTTAGCTAAGGAACCATTTAGCATTTTTCTTTTTTGGTAGGGCTTCCCTAATGGTATCCTAAATGGAATGCGTTATGGTCATTAGACCATGTGCTTAGAACGCTCCCACTTTTCATAAATCACCTTTTTTTTAATAGTACTTTTGCTGGCAAGGGTAGGAGGTTTATTAATCCTAATTGCATAATCAAGATTCATGCATCCAAGCAAAATAGTGATATATTCCTTTCAATTGTTGAAGTTCATGCCGTTAAACCCTGAAATGTTATTCAAATTGATAGAAATAAAGGTTGCATTAACTGAACAAAGAATAAGACATGCTAAGAATTAATTATAATTCCACACTTTAATGCAGAGTAAATATAAAGTAAAAATTTTAATTACATGCATAATTGATCCAATTGATATTGATCAATACCAAAATAAATACTTTAATTAGGCTACTATGAGACATTTAACACATTATTAATATTTAGTCTTTGGACAAAAATGCCAATTGTAAATGGTGTCCTAAAAAACAATAATAAAGATTGATAAATAATTCTACTAACAACTTATTTTTCTTTGGATTGATAAAATTGTATGCATGAAACCAAAATTATCGCATATTTATCATCATATTTCTATCATTTAGCCAAATAGTAATATTTCTTTAGGTTGATTATTATTCGCATAGATATAGACATCTTATGCAAATCTTTAACTTAATATCCAAATATTTCAAAATAAACTTAAATAATAGTTATTTCAATTTATTTGGAAATATTAGATAAATTTGCAAAAGGAATAAATAAATAAATAAACAAACACTTTTATCTCAAATTTTTAACCTGAAATTTGATATGGTTTCAGATCGTAGGAATAATTTTATCACAAGGATGGATTATAAGGCAGCATCAAATAAAAGTTTTTCCTTTTTTTTTTTTTTTAAATATCTCAAAGCCATTGAAATCGCTATAAAAGTGCATATCTTGATGGGAGTTAAAAAGAAAAAACGAAAATACAAATCCTCGATTCATGAAGTGAAACATCATCAATAATTTCACTTCGATAATACATAACAAAAGGACGAAGGCATGTCCATAACATATAGAACTTTTCATGAGATGAATGCCCAGGCTTTCAAAATCATAACATATGCATTGGAAATCATTCGTAAGAGGCAATCCATATTCGTAAACGTGAATCTAAACATATTCTTTAAGTGTCAATCTAAACATAGTGAAATTGTATAGTCACGGGAAATAGAAGCAGACTTATCGCAAAGGAGACTGGCTTCGAGGACATGAAGATAAGGCCGCAGAATTCCGTAGACATAGAAAGAATATCAATTTATGTCGTAGAAAATATGTTAGACATAATTACTGTAATCCTTGAAAATCTAATCCTTAAAATTAGGGAAAATAACATCTTCCATAAATTATCTTAAATCTTAACGATCTTGATCATTTTTAAAGCTCTAATTTCACACATAATTGTTTTGATGCTACTTGTAAGAAATAAAAAAAACTTTAGTTTTCCATATTAAATATGATAGCACAAACAATATAATATAATATATGTAGAAATGTATTTGAATTCAAAGAAAAGTTTTTCTTTAAAGATGATGACCTTCTAATCTATGTTAGTGCCTGATTTTTATTTTCTGATTGATGGCATGTAAGAAAAAACTTTGAAAATACACTACTAAATTGGGGATCTCGATCTTTTATATATATATATATATAAGCTTTATTATTTTCTTTTATTTTACTATGATCTATGACGATAAATCAAATAAAATACTAAGTTTTTTACACATAGGAAACATACCAAAAATCTGTAAAAATGAGTTTATAGGACATGTATTTATTTATCAACCGACTGATTATTTATATTTATTGACTTAACTCTTAAACTCAATTAGACGGTTAACAATATATAATTAATTAATATAATAACCCATAAAATTACATCAACCAAATGTGATTCTATCTCTTCTTGTTTAAAAGAACCTATATGTCTCTCATCCGTTGCTATAATTCCACAACTATCTCTGAGAAATCCATAAATAATAGTAGATTGGTGTTTCAACAACTATCATTTATTGCATAAGTTTTTATTTCAAGAAGTTATAATAGAGGTGCAAGCATGTCTTGAAAATTAAGGAGTACACTTAGCTAGAGTTGCCCTAAACATTCTTGGGATGGCTAGTTTATTATTTATTTAGTTTTAATATATCATACCCATACAACCTTCATTATGTAATCAATTGTAGAGAAAATCTATGGATACTATAGTAGAGGGGTTATTTCTTGCCTAGAGGAAGAGAGAAGGGCATGTTGGAATTGCAGGGCCTCTGGGCATAAGTGTTGGGTCAGTCCATTAATAGGGCCCAATGGGCCGGATATTTAAAAATCATATACTCATGATGTTTCAGTCCATTAACAGAGCCCTGTTGGCCGGAAATTCAAAAATCCCCGTAGATTGAGTTCCCAAAAGTCTCGGTTTCAAAATCTTATATTTACAAAAGAACTTTCTAATAAGTGAGCATTGAAATGCTTTAGAATAATATTTTATACGAATGAAACTTTGAACTTTTCATGGAATGGTGACGAGTACTCAGAGTAATTTACAAAAAAGCTAAAAAAGAACAAACCATGTACCAATTTAGTGAGGCATATACATTGATTAGAATTTACTTATTAGTTTATGAAAAAATGGAATTAGTACATAAAATTTATATAAGTTTGTTACGATAATATATGTATATATATAAATATTAATTACAAGTGGAACCAAAAATACAATATAATGTAAAGATATGTATTATATATTCTTGTTATGATGCCTTTACAAGATATTTTCATTAAAACAACTCTTTATTAATATAAGGGTTAATATTGCATTTGGTACCGAAACTATGATAAAATGTATAATTTATTACTCGAACAATTTAATACTTAATTAAAGTTTTTGTGGTCATTTATATTACTTGACCATTTCCTAATATGGTGGTAATTACTTAATTGATTAATTCATAATTGCTAACATAACATTGGTTCACATATGACAACATATTCAATTGCCACATGCCTTTACGTGTTAACTAATGCCATGTGGCATAATGTTTTTAAGGAAAAAATAATTTTTTGTCACAACTAAACATGGCAAAGATCCAAACATAACATGCCTTATACTATGCTCATGAGCACTATTTTTCACACAATGAGTTGGAATAACCTATATATATATATATATATATATATATATACAAAGTTTTTCTCATGAAACATTTTATGTAAAACTTGTGAAAGAGAGAATGGGGTTTTGAAGTATAACAAATGGTTTTTTGCTAAAGAAAGAGTGGATTTTGACTCAATTTTTTTTCATTTGATTCAATTTTTAATTTAGAAAACAATGCTAAATTCTTAATCTACTCCATGACTATTTTTATATCATATAAAATTTTTTATAAAAACACTTCTAAAACATGCTTTAAATCCACTTCAAAGTGGGATCTTTAAATACATTTTATAGTTGAAAAGCACACTTTGATATGGATTTGTAACACGTTTTAGAAGTGTTTTTGTAGAAACTTCTGTATGATTTAAAAGTAATAATGCATTAGATTAAGAATGGAGTATTTTTTTCTAAATTAAAAATTGGATTAAGTGAAAAAAAGAGAGAGTAAAAATCAACTTATTTTGTTGTGAAAACTACAAGTTGCAATTCAAAACTCCATACCTTCATACATTGTCCCACATGGAATGGTACATGAAAAAGAACCCTATATATATTTTTACATTATTCTAAATATTCAAGAGTTGAAAGTTGTTAGAGGGTGTAGTGTAAACAGTACATGGATATAATTAGGTGATTCAAAAAAGTATATTTTCTCTAGAAGAAATTGCCATATGTCATACTTGTGTTATGTATCTTGCTATGTGTCATGCCATGTTAGTGAAAATGTATTAGGTGTTGTGACACGTAAGTTAGACTAGATATGAATTCATGCTAGTATCATGTGTCAATTATAATATAAATGACAACGAAAATTTCAAATAGATTGTAAATCAAAATTTTCAAAGTTTAGATAGCAAATTGTACATTTAAAAAATATTTAGATACTGAATACAATATTAACTCAGTAAATAACTATACACTTATTTGTTCAACAATACACATTGATTTTGATAGGATGGATGGTGTTATTGCGACTTCCCTCTTGTATGGAGCCGTATGTGATAACCGAAATGTCTGCTCATTAGCTTTTGAATGCATGTTAGTGCTAGTATCACTCTTTGGCATCACAAGATCATCGTTCATATTTAAGATAGCACCATCATTGAACACTATCTAGTCGAAAGTTATCAGCTCCTTGCTCATCAATTTGTTAAGATAATCAAGCATACTTTCATGACCTTAACCCACATTTCACTTATATCGATTACTCTCTCTACAGGCCATTGAGCTCGAAGAAAAATTCAACTGTACTATTATAGTTAATTATTAATTATATTTAAATATATATTAACGATAATGGTTCTATTTTTTTATATTACTATTCATTTATCACTAATCAAAACATATAATGTATCATATAACTGAAGCCTTTTCCAACGAACTCGGCCATATGATGGGTGCGCCCCATCAACGTCGGCAGATTTTCTCTACTTCGCTTTCGAACTAAACCCAAGCTTGGGTACTGTAGTATAGTGTATCTGGCGTTTCTTTTGAATTGACAGGCGAAATCTCGATTCGATGTGAATCTCCAAGATCTTGATTCACTCGTTTAAAGAGAGAGAGAGAAAAAAAAAAAAAAAGAAGATAAAGAGGTGGTATAAACATAAGAGATTTTTTTTTTAATAAAAAATACTTGGATTCAAGCACAACGAAATGAAATAGGTTATTAAAATAATATCACTACAGAGACTCTTCCATGGAACTCTTAATTCATTCTTTTAGTAATATGAATCAATTTGAGAGGATTGTAATTCAAACAAAATTTATTGTTGATTCGCATCAACTCGTGGGTCATTAGTCATTTTCAATTGCTAAATTTTTTCTAGTTAAGATTATTAAATTCATAATTTTACTTAGAATTGCTAAAAAGTTTATGGATATTGAAACGTAGAATGAAAATTTAAAGACATAAGTTTTTACGATCAATTTATAATAGTTTTCAAAAATTGTAAATATGCTTGAAAACAATCATAAAAAACTTAAAATAATTATGGAAATCAAGCAAATAAGTTATTTTTTTGTGAAAAACTCTTAATCCATCATTTAAGATACATAAAAGGACAAATAGAGTTGAACTATGGCATAAATTGATCTTCCTTATAAAGTTTACTGCTGAAGTTGGGATTTAAATGAATGATATGAACATGGAGCAGGAGAGAGAGAGAGAAGAAACCAAATTGAATAGGGGTGGGAAAGATGATGTAGGTCATAATAATTAATGGATCAATGGGTTTGTAAAAGCTTGGTTATATTATTTTTTTTTTATATTTTTTAGCCCATTTAACTCGAATAAGTGTAATAGATAATTAAACTTAGTTACAAACGCAAGTTTATACTAAATTTAATATGTACACTTGCAATTCTTCCATTATTTACGAAATAATTTTATAGTCGGTTTAATTTAAAAGAGCCTTTTAAAACTATAAACTTGTAGAATTATGATTTTGAATACTATGCTCCTAGTTTTATGTGTTCAATTAAAAGAAGGGTGTTGTATTTCTTGAGTTTACTCTAAAGTTTCATCTTTTAGAATTATTCATTCCCCAATTTATTTACATAATTTCCTTTACGAATCATTTGATGGTAGAACGAAATAAAATAAGAATATACTGTAAACCCTAAGAAATTGCTATGAATTTATTTGTTAGTACTTAAAAATGACAATAGTAATGATAAATTAGTAATATATCTAATATAACAATCTACTCCTACCCAAATCCATGACATGAATGTTGAACCAGGGTTTTCTACGTATATTACATGAATATGTAGAACAAGATTAAAGAATTAATTTTGTTTTTTTAAGGAAATAGCCATTCCTTTTGGTCTTGAGAAGGAATTATAATACTAATCTCTCAATGAGATGAATTTTATTTATATTTTTTTTTTCCAATAGTTGTTGGTGATTATAAAAAAAAAAAGAGAAAAGAAAAGAAAAGAAAGCTACCTCACAAGTTCACATGACAGAACAGAAACCTTGCCAAGAAACTAATGATTTTTTTTTTTTTTTTAATTTTTTTTCAGTTGCTGGAAGTTGGAACCAATCCTCTCAAATTCCCTTCGATTGACTTGAAATTAGTTAGTGCTTGACCCAAAATGTTCACACGACAAAAATGAAAAGAAATGAACATATCAAAATCGTGTGAACATTACACTAACCTAGTGGAGAAAATGTTTCACACAAGACAAAGAAATGGACATAAAACGAACCATTTATATCAAATTACCAATTATCATAAGATGCTTTTGCTTTGTCAATGTACAAAACCATAGTGTTTCCCTTTCTTAGAAATGGACAGGCTAAGTCTTCATTCAGTGCGCCTTTAGTCACGCTCGACTCCCTCTCTGTTATCTGCGTTTACCTGTCTGTGTCATTATTTAGTTAGTTGGCGAAAATAAGACCCACAACAGCTAACGGTCCACGACTTCATACAGAAAGTGGCCGGGTCAAACCGGTGGGTTTAGCACCCGTTTACTTCTCATTCCAACATTTAACTAATCTATTTTTTTAATTAATTATAAGACGGGAAAAGTATACTCTCTATCCTCGATATTTACATATTTTTTAATTTTAATTTCTTATGTTTTCTTTGTCCTATTTGAATTATTAAACATTTTACGATATTTATAAAAGAGGTCTTTCATCAAGGTTGTTAAAAATTCAATCCACTCTTTACATGTATAAATTTTTAATTGATCTATAATGATTAATTTAACAATATTGTTTAATATATTTAATTAAATAATAAAAATTCTAAAAAAAAAATTAAAGTTTGACAAAATTTCCTTAGGGGTGGCTAGGGAAAGCCATAATTTCATGGTGGTCGTGACCAATGAGAAAAGAATATAAGAAAAATACACTAATAATATAAAATCCTTTTATAGATAATTGAATATTAAGTAAAGATAAAGAATATACCTAAACGTTCTTAAAATGATTAACACATTTCAGAGAGCTAATTGAATAAACATTACTATTACAATTATTAATCCTTTAATTTTCAAATACTTAGAATGTTAATACCTAATGGAATAAGACGAATCAATTTCAACTATTGCGAGTTTAGAGTCACAATATTTTATTATAATAACATGTATATTCATGAGGACGTTATAAGAACAATATATATATATATATATTAAATTAAGTAGATGAATATTTAGAGTTTATGACATGGGGGAAAAGGAGTAAACTGTAACCAATATAAAAATACATATACGCCACTATCTTTGTAGCTGAGCGACTGTAAATAGTAATCTTCCAAAAAACCAAGTTTGATTATCATCTCCTAAAAGTTCGAAGAAATTAAAATAAAGAAAACAATATGAAAATATAGAACTCCTGGAATTTCTTGGGTCAGTCTGGTGGATCAGACCCGGGAACGATCTATAAGAATTCAAGTATATTTAGCAATTCATAAAGGACCGATTAGATGGCCAATAAAAATAAAGGACCGAATAGATAAGATCAGGATTGACATGGACACCATTATCAAGGCCACGAACTCAGCATTTGTTTTCTAGCGAATATAGAAAGTAGACGGAAAAAAAAATGAAAAGAAACAAAGAAGAAAATGAAAAACCACACCTTTTATTGAAAGATCTTGTTACTTATCCACGGTTACTCGAAACAATTATGAATGATTTATAAATAATTTTTCGCAGCTTTTATAATTTTATATACTTAAAATATAAAAGATACACAGTATGTCAAAAACCTTTAATTTAATTATTTGACAAATACTTAGAGTTAATTTTATAATTTTTTTTCTTCTGGGTATTAAGATTTTTCTTATTTAAATCATTATTTACGAATTTATCACGTGAACAATCTGCAGGAATTAAAAAGGGCGAAAAATGAAAGGGTATAATTATCCCAAACTTTTTCTTTATTTATAATCAATAGCCATTGCACAAGTGGAGGCTTACTTTAACATTAATATGTCAGAATAAGAGACATCTTTTGCGTCGCATTCTCAATATGACAATCGTACCCTTGCATATGGAGTCTTGATTTTCCCCTCAAAAGCAACTTAATTTTAAAAAAAAAAAACAATCTACCTAATAATACCCTTGATTGAATTCGTGATACATAAAATAAGTTAGGGCACATAAAATAACTGAAACTATATTATCTCCACATGAAAAACATATAGTTATATTTATTTTATATATCACAATTTCATTAAATGATGTTACTATCTAAAATCCATATAGTGATAAACTTAGTTATTTCTATAATTCTATTAAATGGAAATTACAATTTAAAGTATAAATATCTATATGTTGTTCTTACCTATAGGTAGACTCACTCATTGAGTTAAATTGGTTTGGTTAGTCATAATTCTAGACTGATTTGTTAACTTTTGAATTTTTTTTTAATTTTATTATTTATATTGATAATTTATAATTTTTTTATTAATTTTATTAAATTCTAATTTTTATTAATTCTAATAATTTTCAAGTTTTTGTTAATTTTCATGTTGATTTTCTTCGAAATAATAATTTTTAGTATTGCGTATACAATTAACTAATATTTTTTATTAGAATTTTACTCCATTTCAAAATAATAGATTTGTTACGTAAATAATGACTGATGTTTGGTAAAACAAAAGAAGTTGCAATGGATAAATAATTTTTTTTGGTCGTAGAATTACGAACTATAATAAAAAAATAAAATATAATACTAATATTAATTGTAAATTGTTGTAAAGAAATAAAATAATTTTTATGCTCTCCCTATAATTTTTTTAAAAAGAGAAAATTTTTTATTATTTGATAAAAATAAAAGGGTCAAACCAATTAATTCAATGACAAGTCGATTTATTGATTATACGGTCTATATATTTAACAAGTCTAATGGTTAAATCATTTAATTTTCTGCGATTTAACGATTGAAAAGTTTATTTAAGTTAACCTTGAATCGGATCAAATCGATTCATGAAATGAGGCTGGCCATTGAATGAATCTACCCGTAGGTTAAAGGAGTTTCCGAATCCAGACGCGGGAGCTTGAGATCTCGTTCGCGATAAGAGAGATCAACCAAGTTGCAAATGCAGTGACAAATAAGGAAAAGGAGACGGTAGAAATATTCATTTAGATGTTTGAAATACCTCATAAAATTATAATAATATCATCATCATTTTCATAATTTCAACCATCCAACATACATGATAAAACTTAAGGATGAATTCAGCAAACATTAGAAAAAATAAAAAGTCCAGAGATCCATTTCCAGAGATTTGTGGAATTTTCCTTTTGTGAAGGACTATAGCGATCCCGCTGAATGTATACAAAAGAGCAGCGGCCCTTCTTCTAAATTTGTAACAAATGTACTAATGTCTCAATATTAACCAAATTTTGGTGATTATCGGGAAAAAAAAAATATCATACCCTTGCATTGTAAGACAAAATATTAAAAATAGTACATCAGTCGCCGAACTATTTAATATTTATGATAAATGATAAATAAAACTGTAAACAAGTTACGATACGTATAAAGAGAGTCAATATTTACAAAATAGGTACTAATAAATCAAATAAAAGAAACCTTTATAAAATATATATTATACATATATATATATACATATTTATTCTTTTTAGGTATAAGTGTTAACCATTATTAAAAAGGTATAAAAAGTTTTTTCAGATTCGAAGTAAATATTATAAAAATATCCATTAATAGAATCGTAATTTTAATTACAGAATTTATGATCACGAAATGCTACATAATGTGTGTGGTCTTAGAAGGATGAAATTTTTTCCTTTCATTGAATCAGATTTACTCGCTAGAACATAACCAGAGCTACCTCAAGATATAATTTATGAAATTACAGTTTTGGAGTTGATTTTAATTTTCTTTTTCTTTTTTCGTTTTCAAAGTTCTGCTGTCTCGTTTGAACGACTTGAATGGTCAACAGTTCAAGGATCACATCCCAAAACCGGCCAAAAAGGGCGGCCACATCCCAAATAAGGTTTAGAGGTAAATTATATAATTTTGTAGTGAGTACAGTGACCACGATGCCCACCCAATTTTTCACTCGAGTTCTGACTCTGAGCGTTCCTTAAGCACTTCGGTTGGGAATTTTATAGATGATGTTTATTCTAAGAATGGTTATTTATTTAAATCAAAGAAAAATGTAGATGTGGAGATCCGGACGAAGGTATTACGTATATATAACATGAATTCTAAGTTTCACATGATTTTAAAAGAGTAATGTAATTTAAGATACCAATTTTAAGTTGGATAATTAAGAAAAGATTTAAAAAGAAAAGCAAATGATAAATTAGTATACTTATAATACTTGAAAGAGACAAATACTGTTGACATTGTCATTATTGAGATTCTAGTACAACCAATTTGGATTTTGGATTTTGATGGAATTCTTTCCTCAAATCTCTTAATTGATTCGTTAGCATGTGAACTTAATTACAAAGTCTTCTTTCTTTATTCTTCGAGTTAAGTCAAATGATTAAGAATAGTTCGATAAATGAAGAATGGAGTACTTGATGATCGTCATCAAATTATCTAAGATGAGCTAACTCTTTTGTGGAGTTTCTATGAGTCTAAGTTCATAGGCAAATCCTATTGTGTGCAAATGTCTCAATTTTGAGTATTTGTATTATATACATATCTCAGGTTAAACTCAATTAATAGTTGCATTAATAGGATAGATACTTTTCATCACTAAACTTTTTGAAGTTAATTGAGTTTAGCCTAATTTGATATCATATTTTAGCTCTCTACAATAAAATTAAAAAGAAAATTGAACAAATTTTCTATTAACTTTATTTATCCGATGCATTAATTATTATTTTCCATTTAAAATAATGAAATAAATTACAAATATGTTCAGTCTTAAGTTTCTTATTTCTAAAATTAAGCACTTACTCCATAAATCTCTTTGAAAAAGCACCTTTAGCTCGTATTTTTATCATTTTATCCCTATAATTTTCAAGAAGAAGTTTAAGTATCCGTTTGTTATTCTTAGAAAAATAATAATGATAATAGAAAGAGTCCTAGAAGGATAGAACCGTCCATTTAGTCAAAGACTTGCGTAGATTAGCGTGAAACTCCATCCTATATAATGACACCAAAGTGCCGCTCATACATTCAACCTAGACCCATTTTCAGGCACATCAACGACCTTGAAAACACACTACTGATTTCTTTTCCTTAAATTCTTTAGTTATCTCTCATCTTTCAGGACCCAACACTCACCACAAGCAATCAACAAGCGAAAAGAAAAGAGGAAGGACGATGGCAAGGCAAAGGAGTAGCAAGATCAACGGTGGAGGCTTGTCAAGCAGGATTTCTAGCCGTCCAATCCCAAGACGTGGTCAAGTGAAGGTGGCGATTGTCATGAGCCTAGCTCAAACTTTGTCTTCCATTTTCTCTCTTAATATAAGAAATAGATGTGGCAGTGCTCAATTTTCTCAGTAAGAGAAGAGCGGAGGGATTCGTCTGGAAGATTTCGACCGGTTAAATCATGGACTGGATGGTCCAATTATCAGACCATAAAAGTGCTTGTGGGTTTTGGAGAGTATGAATATTCATGTAAATTAAGAGGTTTTTGGAGTTTTGTATGGTAGAAATTTGTAAGAGTCGAGAATTTAATACTGAATTTTGTAAATTACTTCTTTTGGCATACTTTTCTATGGTTTTAATAAATTTTAGGCCTTTTGAAATTCTTGGTAGTATCGGTTTTTCTTTTCTTCCATTTTTCAAATTGGGAAATTTCAATTGGACATACTTAGTTTGATGCCACGCAATAATTTTTTATTAGGTTGTATTGCATATTTGGATGTGATAATTAACGATCTAAGAGCGTTTTGGGTTAATGAGAAAAATAATTTAATTTTAATTATAGAGACCCTAATAGCTAGTGAAGAATGTAAACAGTAATATTGGTTTTTTTAATTTGTTGTGCCGGCTCCCTGGCGATTCAGCGGAATAGAACCAGGAAAACGGTACGGAGTAGTCAAAATTTATTTATTTTTTCATCCATGGGTGTTCATATATTGCCTCAAACGTGGGATTTGAACCATACTCTTCTAATAAATCTCATTCAAGTTGTATCCAAACCAAACGAGCTAGAAGGATCCTGCACTAATGGGAGGGGTGGCGTTGCCCCTCGATCACCAATTCACCATTAGGTCTTTCGTTACACAGTAAATTTATTCGAGTCCAATAGAACTCAACCATGTGCTATTATTCACACGTTATGATTGGGTGGATTTAAAAAGTTTCACGGAAAAATTATATGCAGCAAAACTAATGTTTGGATCAACCTTTAAACAATATATCATATAAAGTGATTAAATCAGATGATGATGTTACATGATAATATTATATTTTTGATATAAGTGCTGCCGTATTTATGGTGTGTATAACGAACAATAATATAAAAATAGTTAGAATTAAGTTCGATTAATCCTTTGTTTTTTTTTTCAATAATTGTAATAATTATCGGGAAAAAGCTACACTCATATCAAGAAACTAATGATTTTTTTAGTTGCTGATCAAATTCCCTTACATATGGACATGAAATCGGTATAGTGCTTGGCCAAAATTGGTCACATGGCGAAAATGGAAGAAAAATATCATATCAAAGTCGTGTGAACACATCACACTAAGCTAGTGGAGGAAACGTTTCACACAAGACAAAATGGACGTAAAATCAACCATTTGTGTCATTTAGCTCTTTACCATATATGATGCTTTTGCTTTGTCAATTGACAAGACCATAGCGTGTGTGTGTGTGTGACTCCCTTTCTTGGGAATTGACAGGCATAATCTTCATTGAAAGAACCCACAAGAACTAACGGTTCACGACTTCATAGAGAAAGCAGCCTTGTTGGACCGGTGGATCAGAGCTGAGGCTTACTTCTCACACGAACATTTAACTAATATATTTATAGATTGATTATAAAAATAAGAAAAGTATACATCCTTCTAGAGAAACACAACCGTTGAAAAGAAATAATAATAAAAAAAAAGGTGAGGAGAAAAGATATTAGTGTGGGAATAGTAAAAACATATTAAGTTTTTTTAAATTTAGCAAAGAAGACTCCTTTTTTTGTTTTTAAGCAAATAAGAAGGCGCATTCCATTACAATTTTAATATAAACAAAAATATATATTTTTATAATACACTTTAAATTATAATACTAAAATAACTAAAGTCACCTTTCTTAGTGCATAAACTAAAAAGCGCACAAATAAAGTCAATACATGCTCACTCTAAAATGCCAAAACTCTATTGCTCTCTCAGCTAAGTTGCAATACTTTGCACAAATCCATCCTTTCTACCATCCTTTTGCAAAGTCCCAAGATAAAATCAAAGTTAATCATCTCTTAACATCAATATATTCAATTACATGAAATTTTTCATGAATCATGCATGATTTAGGAATTTCTCCAATTGGAACCCAAAAATTGCATGTGTTCAAATTTGATTGTTTTAGCTCGATTAAACATTGTTTTTATACATGAATATGTGTTATATATTACATAATTACACTATATACCAATGATTTGTATATTAGCATATAAGAATTGAAATGTTAGTATTTTAAATTTTGTATTTCAAGTATTCGGTGAAATGCTTGCCACGAAGTTGTTTAGTTTAGGTCATGGGAAAGGGATGTGATCGTGTAGAACAATGCAGAATGAATTATGTACTAAATGACGCAGTACTTGTAATGTGAATAAGTTGAAAATGATGGATACTATGAAATTTCTAATTTTTGCTCATGGAAACAATGCGAAAGGAAATTTGAGACCAAAATATGATTGTGACTTGGTGAAGATGTTGAAAGTGAGAACTAATGTGAATTTCTCCGAGTTTCTTGAAAGGATTTACCAAGTCATTGAGTCGATCCAAGTGCTAAGGTTAAGATTTTGTACAAATATCCAAATGCTTACTCAGGAGTCATGTCTTATTCACTCATTGTCATCAAGGATGATGACAACGTCAAAAGTTTGTTTGAGATGGAAGAAGTATTTGGGTAGACTCACACCGACCATCTATATGCAAGGATTGGAGAAGCAAAAAGAATCTACCCTGTATGGGTAACACATGTGCTACTAGCTAAGGAAAACAAAAAAATGGCATCAATTGAGGAGAATGAACAAATGGTAATGAATATGAACCATTGCCTATGCTTACACCCATGTAGCATGGTGATAATTTAGTGGGCGAAGCTATTAGATTAGTCTTGTAGACGACGACGATGATGATAGCGATAATGAAATGTCTCATACATTTACCATTATGCCTGAGGTGACTACTACTCATACCTTCCTTATAGAAATGTTTGGTATATCCATATGCCTCAGGTTCAAGTTTAATGCAACTAGCAGTAGCCCCGATTCAAACTTTAGAGACCCATACGGTAGAAACAGGGGTAAGAGATATGATTTTCTTTTTCAATAGGGGTAGAGAAGATCGTTACTTAAACATCGAGAGGGATGTAAATGAGACGTTTAGTAACTTAGGAGTTGGTGAAGATCTCTATATAAATATGAGATTTAATATTAAGGAGGAACTTGTAAGAGCGATGAAGCATTATCACATCAAACATCATGTTGACTTCCAAGTCATTGGAATAAAAAAAAAGAGAAAGTGTTTTATCCTTTGCTCTAAGCATAAGGATGGCTACTAATGGAGACTTAGGGTATGTAAGAAGAAAATGGATGGTATGTTTGTGATAACTAGATTAGTGGGGCCTTGTACATTTGTTAGTCTCATTATAACCTAAGATCACCTACAGTTGGATAGCAATACGATACCTAGGGAGTTATTGAATGTCATTATAAAATATCCTGATACAAAAATTAAAAGTCGTGTAGGGTAATTAGCAGAGGTCATATGATGATTTGCTATGACTTCTCAGTGCAATCTAAATGACTAATCTCGGTACAAAGGTGTAGTGGATGTGGAACCCTTTGAGATAGCCGAGGGAGACAAGGTTAAAGTAGGTGTAGTGGTTTTTTAACCCATGCATAGAGGCATGGAAGTTTTGTAGGCCTTTGGTTGGTATTGAGGCATGTTCTTATGTGGAAAGTACCACTATAAGTTGCTTATTGTCATACGTTGCTGGTTGCCACTAGTATGGATGGCATAAACTATATAGTCTCACTTATCTTTGCATTAGTTGATTATGAGATGGTCGAGACATGGGGCTGGTTTCTTAGGAATCTAAGGCAACATGTATGTGGTGAGTGAGTAAACCAGGAAACCATATGCTTGATTATTGATAGAGGGATAGGTATTTAGTCTGCATTGGATAGAAACGAAAAGGAGTAGAAACCTCCTTTTTTGGTGTGGCAATGGTGCATACACTATATTACAAGCAACTTTAACAAGGTCCATAAGAGCCAATCGTACAAGAAGTGAGTGACCTTCGGTGCAATGTAAGGTCAGCCTCAAAAGTTTAAGAAATGGGAGAAGGTTCTGAGTATCAAGGCTGATGCCTTGGATCAGTTTTACCCTTTACTGATGTAGTAGTGGACACTTGCGCATGATGGGGGCTATCGGTTTGGGCATATGACATCCAACCTTGTCGAAGCGTATAATTTAATATTGAAATACGCCTATGGACTATATGTTACGTCACTTATGAGGAAGATCTTCTACAACTACATATTAAGTTGGGATAAGAGACATGCGGAGGTGCTTAAATAGGTGGCTACAAACTGACCATACACTAAATATGCTATGGACATATTAGAGGAGTGAGTTAAGTAGGCGAGTTCGCATTAGGTGATACGTTTTAGTAGGTATAGTAGGCTATATGAGGTTGAGACTAGAAGTTAGCACGTAGGGAACAGGAAGAAGGGAAGAGTGCATAAGCAAACGATTGGCTTCAACAATTGCATGTGCATCTACAACAAATGGCTAATATATACGATTCCTTACTCACATGCTATTACTGCTGCTGGTTTCGAGCGACTGGATGTCATGTCTTCAATTAGGGATTGGTATAAGTTTGTTCATCAAGTGTAGTGTTATAAAGCTCACTTTTTCTTGATTAAGGATGAGTTGAGTTGGTCCGTGATTCTACACCTCTAGAAAGAACATCCTAACCTGTAGTTGGAGTGAAAAAAGGGTTAGCTTAGGATGAAGCAATTCCTTATGGAGATGGACGTTATGAAGCATTAGATAGAATGACTTGCACTTTGTGAAGGAGGGTGTGGCACAATAAGAGAATGTGTTTGCAGAGGAATCAACAGGGTAATTGAACTCGAGTATAATAACTAAACGTATGATTGATTTTGTTTATTTACTGACTAATGCCCATGTTATGTGAAATTAATATGTTATTTCATTATTTGACCCTATTTTTTTTGCTTTTGCAAGCTAGATGGAGCGTAGACTCATAGATGGATTGATTCCTACAGATCAGGACAAGTACTGATCCTACCATGTTTGGGCAAGACATGTAAGAGCAATGACTTGTTTATCGCAAATTACCATACTTGTCAAAATCACGATTTTACCTATGTGATTCTACGAGTTTACAGTTTTAGGTTGCTTTTCTAAGACTCGGGTGTAGAATTTTTTTTGTATATAAATTTATGTTTTCAACCAAGTTTACATATAAACTCAATAGAAAGTTACATTTTTGACTAAGTTTGCTGATTTTATATATTTGAGTTGAATGAACTAAAAAAATTAAAGAAAAAAAAAACACAATTAGCCTTTTATAAGCCATCAACTATTAAGACGTTACAACATTTGTCTTATCCTATTCCATTTTTTTACCTTTTTCTTTCTCCTTTAATCTCTTATTTTATATTCATAAGTTTTATCTAAGTTTCAAATTCAATAATAAAGTTTACAAATAAAACTATATACTTTATTTTATATTGTTAATAATTTAAAATGAGTTGAAATATTAGGTTCTTTTTAATTTATAGCTTTAAAAAAAAGGAAAAAGTTTAGTTTCGGCTTTATTTTCCCTTCTTCTGTACATGTTAAATCATATATTAAGAATTTGTGTGGAAAAAAAACTTAATTTTTATTTTATTTTCATCATATATTTCAATTTTTGTATAACTACTAAAGATATATTTATAATTTTTAAAGCTATTTTATATAGGTTTCTACAACTTACATTTCTACGTTTCGATTTTATGTTTTAATTTTATAGACCCTCTAACGATTCTAAGTAGAATCGTGAGTTTAATAACTTTGCAAACTATTATGCTTAATTGGATCTTACTAACTTGTATCCTTTCCATGGCACGGAGACTTTACATGTACAACTTTGTGAGTGGACACTCAAATGAAACCAATAGGTCCACGAAGTCCTTTTAGATAACTACATGCTACTTTATCTAGAGTAGGCTAGCTTTATAGGTCTAAGTTGTCTCCCTTACATTCAGCCAGATCACTGCATTAGTAGAGAGGTGGAGGCGGGAGACTCATACTTTCCACATAGTCCATAGAGAGCTTACCATCACACTTCAAGATATCGAAGTGCAGTTTGACTTACGAGTTGTTGGATTACTAATGACCTGGAACACTTATAAGGCAGGGCGAGAGATCTTTGTTTGATACCTTGAGGATGCTCTAAAGGACTTTGATGGGAGAGGAGGGTATGTTTTTATGGGTTGGCTAGCTGACTGCTATGGTTCCTTACCTGCACGGGCTGACAAGGAGCAGGCTATATGTCAAGCTAGAGCTTATATATTGCAAATTCTAGGACAGTTTGTGTTTGCTAATAAATCTACTAACTTAGTGCATGCTATGTTTCTCCTTCTATTGGAGGACTTTGGTTGGGCTAAATAGTATAGTTTGGGGTCTATATGCCTTGCATAACTATATAAGTAGCTATGTGACTCATTATTCGAGACTTCCCATGAGATAGAAGGTGTTGTGATTCTACTTCCTGTATGGGCTTGGGAAAGGTTACTACATATAGCTCCCTTGCCCAGACATGGGATGGTCATTGATAGTGAGAAGTCGTTAGCTACTAGGTGCATGACAAATCGAGACATGAGGATGCAACAACTAAGGTGGTGACAGTTTATCAAAATGTATTTGATAGATAGACTTCAGATTAAGTACGTATTTTTCATTTTCATTACCATTTCAATGCTTTGCTTTTACACTAACCATAACAATATGGTATTTTACATTGTGTGGCCGCTCTATTTAAACGAGATACTAAAGATCCTACTTGACTTCTGCTACTGTGGCTACCATATGTAGGCAGCTCAAGTGCCACTCATATGTTTTCACAATTGAGTGGTACTTACTCGAACGTATGGTTCGATAGTTTGGTAGATTGTAGAGGATTCTACCAACATATGATACGGAAGAGGCTTTGCACCGAATTGAGTTATAGGTTCGGATGGATATTGATTAGATTAGACAACATCTACCTCATGTTACCACCTAGACTGATAAGCATGCTTAAGTTATTTAGAGAGACAAACTTAGAAGAGTAGAGCGTTGGTATTAATAGTAGTATAAGAGGATCACTCGTCGGTATATTGGATAGACTAGAGCATTGCATGAACATTTGGTGAGACCACTTTTAATTACGACTATTTTTTCTACTAACCTCGATTTTCCTAGTCTTAATTCTCTTCTTTTTGCAAGATGAAGAGTTAAGCATATTAGGATCTCTTTTGATGGGGTTGATTACTAAGCAACTTGATCCTCTATTAAACATGTGATTTAGTTGTTATACGACCATCTCCTGATTACATTCTACCCTTTACATCTAGAATAGGTTAAGGTGCAGGGATCGGATGAGGACATCAAAATAGAGTACGACCCTCTAGATCCCTTTAAGTAGGGTAAATAGATTAGGATGAGGGGAGGTAGACAACATCAGGGACAAGTTGGAGTGGTGATGATAATATAGGTCCATCTCATTAGGAACGGTCATCTAAGGGTCCACACGAATGAAGCATGTTTGAGACCTTAGCTTTAGAGATGCAACATGATCCCCCTTTCACATTGCTAACTCCACTTAAAAGGGAAAGGATGCCTGTTAGTTCTTGGGAAGAGAGTTCTTCCTACATAGCTTCTGTCGATCCATCGCAGTTTTCAGAACCACCTCTGTAGCTGATAGAGATACAAGAGTCACAGGCTTCATCTATTCTAGAGGAGAGGAGGCATACCGTAAGTTTAGTGTGCAAAGTATCTAGAGTTTTCATTAGGTCTAGGAGAGAATGAGATTGTATTTATTATTCACTAAACATCTTGACATTTGTATTTATCTAGAACTTAATATCAGTTTAACTTCTTCCCGCTTCCTTTTATATTCTGTATGCCTTATATTTTACTTTTTACTTTATAGTAGTAATGAGTAACTTTGGATTTCGGGTATGAGCTATATATGCTTTGCTTGTAATTTTCATATAAGTGGTTACAATTAGACTTAGTGTTTAGAGGCAAGTATGTCAGTTGGATTTGAAGTTTTGAGTTTTCAATTGTATTACTGTATTATAATGGTTGGTTTTGCTTATATATATATATATTTATATATATTTTATTGGCTAGTTTGAGTTGTTGGTTTTTTCATTGCAAATTTTTATGAAGAAGGTGTCTTTCCAAAATGTTGCCTTCTTATTTTTTTTTTAATTGATGAAGAAGGCGCTTTCTGGAAAGGCACCTTTAGCATTGTTAATAAAACAACTGAAGGGGCCTTCTAGAAAGGCGCCTTCTTGTTTTCTTAAAAATAAAGTAGAAAGGTACCTTCTTTGTTAAATTTGAAAAAACTAAAGGTACTTTTTGGAAAGACGCTTTCACTGTCCTTCAAACATAATATCTTTTTCCTTAGCCCCTTTTTATTAATTTTTTTTCAAAAGGAGTGCATTCCTCTATCCTTTTGTCATCAACCTACTTTTCAATTTTAGTCTTTAATATTTTTTTTTTCATTTGAGTCATTATAAATTTTCTAGCATTTGAAAAGGAAGGTTTTTATCTAGCTTGTTAAAAATTCGTTCTTTACATGTACAAGCACTTAATGGGTTTGGGATGATTAATTTAGTAATGTTATCAAATTATAAAATTAAAGTTTAAAAAAACTCTCTTGAGATGGAATGTGTACATAAAAATAAAATGTAGATATGTATATTAATGATATGAATAATTTTCAAATCAATTACCGTGCATGATTTGGACATGATATAAATATCAACATCTTATTGGTATTTATACGCTATATGTTCATAACATGTGACATGTGTTACTCTCTAAATTGTTTCTCTTTGGAATGGCTAGTAAAAGTTACAATTTCATGGTGACTCATGATCTACAACAATAGGTAACTCTTATTATACTCATGGTGGTAGATAATCACTTGGCAATTGGCACTTACCTTTGTTGGTGGGTTGCATAACCTACTTAAAGTGATAAATAGCTATAACCATTTAAAGGAAAAGAATACTGATGGATTGTCGACCTCTAAACCTCTTAATTATGCCTACCTCCGAGGCTTACATTACCTCATAAGGTGGATCTTATCTTAGCAACCTACTGAAGATGAGCTCCCATATATGGAAGAGTTGTGGGTGAACTCTATAAAGCCCCAGCTTGGACACACTCTCTTTGCTCAAACCCCTACTTAGTTGCTAACCTACGAAGTACTGAATTATAGCTTGGATACATACTACTTGGCTTAGACTCTTACCCAATTGTCGACTTACCAAGTATCATGTTTGAGGTCCCTATACATTGAACTCTCCTTTTCAATCCTACCAAGTGGTAGCCTCCCTTAATCACTTCAGTAGCTCTTAGCATAGCTTAACAATAGTAGCCTCAACATTAACTCAACTTAGCTATAATGCCTTAAGATTCCAAAATGTGAACGCATTGACAAGTTACCATCTGTGCTATATTTCTTTTCGTTCTTTACCATATTTACCCTTTTTACTTATACTATGAATCTTCTTTTTATATTATCTTTTATGTAATTTTCCATTATTGTATTATTTCCCTAAAGGACTTATTATAAATAGTCCTTTTTATTGTAGCTGCAATTATCTTACACATCTTAAAGTTAATGAATATTCTTATTCTTGTGTGATACTATTCTCTGAGTACATTTTTTCTAAACTCTTATTTAATCTTGTTGAGTAGCTTAAGATTAGTGGTGAGTGGACCTTAGTATTAGCTTATGTGTCATATTAAGTGAAATATTAAGTCGTCTTATGTTTGTTAGTACGTCATACCTATGAGTAGCTCGCAAAAGCCACTTTAATACCTCAAAGGATGCACTGTTACTACTCCCTACGGTAAGACCTAGTGATAACGCAATTCCTAGGCATATCATATAAACTTGGTATCAAAGCTTTAGGTTGCGACTAAAAGCTAAGCATTGTAGTAGTTGCTTCTTATTATAGTTGTATGTTTTGTTATACTCTATTTCTCTAGTAGAAAAACAAAGCAAGTTCTTAAGTGGTTGTGCGATATCATATTATCAAATTTGTGTGAAATCTTCTGTTAAGTAGTGAACTTCCTACGTGAAAATGTTGAATCCTAGTGTTGAAGGAGATATTAATGATGTCGAGAGTGATGCTCATAATCGCAGTCGTAATACCCAACAGACCTAATGAACTACTGACTAATAGTTATAGGACCTTGTTATTGCAGCTAACTTAGCTATATATGTATAAAGGATAGTAGAAAAGAGGTCTTAAGAGAGAGTTGATGAACTAGGCTAAGATATGAGAGATAAACCGAGAAGATAAGTAGTTGAGCATAGAGCATCAGAAGTTGTTAACGTGAACCTAACTCTACCTCAACATGTTGAGAGGTTAGTAAGGAGGAGACTTAAGTTGGATGAAGTTGAAGAGTATGGGAAGGAGGAAGTGCAGTATGATGGACTCGAAGAACATGAGCTTCGCGCTCTCAAAGGAGTCGAACACCTGAAAGTGTAGATTCTGAGCTTTAATGGGTCTAGTAGTGTTGATGACTACTTAGATTAGGATGAGAAGATTGAGAAGATATTTGAATTGTACAATTATGAAGACATAGAATGTATTCGAGTAGTTGCTTTAGAATTTTCTAGATATGCGACAATATAGTGGAAGAAACTGCAAAATGTATGACAACGAGCCTGATATGAAATCTAAACTTAGAATCAGATGACGAGAGTTTTGAGTGGATTTGTGCTAGAACATTATGAGCAAGACACCTTCTATTGTCTTTAGGAACTTACGTAGGGTAGCTAATTTATGGATGAGTATGTTTGAGAGTTCCAACTGTTGATGATCCACTATAATGTTGATGAGCTAGAAGTATGAACAGTAGCTAGGTTCATTTTAGAACTAAGATATGAGATCGGCAATTTAGTGGAAGTGTAAAGGCTAAGAAATTTGGATTAGACCATCCAAGAGGAATAAAGGGTGGAAAGGTAAAGGCAAAATTAGCTCAATCGGGCATAAAGTAGCCGACTTAGCTTGTTGAGTAGAGTTGGTATGCTGAGCCAATTTGGATATGATCGAGCTCAATACACTCCCATGTAGTTCGACCACCAAGGTCAAATGTTGAGGAAACTTGATGATGTTCGAGGAAAGACTAAGGTTAAGGAGCCTAAGGTTAGAGCTTTGTAGGAAGACAGGAGAGATAAAGTGTTTTAAGTGCCATAGTTTTGAACACATGGCTAGTTAATATCTAAATCGATGCATCATAACTATTAAGGGAGAGAAGCCTCAATTCGAAGTGGAGAGTACTAGTAAAGGAAAGGATGAAGAAGTAGATGTTAATTACCTATTAGACGAGTTTCATGAAGATTCTGATGCCCAAATCTAACTTGAATTGTGAGAATACTGTATGGTTGTATGGAGATCTCTTAGTACCTTTAACTTTGATGAAAATGAACAAAGTGAGGATCTCTTCCATATGAACTATCAAGTGAATGACAATCTATGTGCTTTGATCATCAACAGAGGGATTTATACCAATTTCATAGCATAAGAAGTGGTGAAGCTTAAAGTTGCAACCTGTTCTCATCTTAAGCCCTACAGGATTCAATAGCTTAATGAGAAGAGAGGTCTGCTTATTTTCGAGCAAGTTAGAGTGCTGATCACTGCTGGCGACAGATACAAGGATGAGGTGTTGTGTGACATCCTACCTATGTGTACCTCACACATACTGTTGGGATAGCTCTTTGATCTTAAGGTACTCCATGATGGTTATAGGAACACCTATATATTCTAGAAGGATGGGAAGAAGGTTATATTGACCCTAATGAGCCCCAAAGCGGTCCATGAGTTGCAAGAGAAGATTTCCAAATCACTGTAGAGGAGGTCCTTAGTAAATTCTAGAGTCCAATTTTTCAAAGATGTTAAGAAGGAAGAGTGTGTACTCTTATTACTTAGAAGACTTCTAGAGTTGAAGGAAGTCGGAACATTACTTATCGAGGTATAAACATTGCTCTAAGAATATGCCGACTTATTTCCTACAAAGTTACTAAAAGGTTTACCACCTATCAAAGGTATAAAGCATTGTATCGACCTCTAGCCTAGAGTTATCTTACCTAATCAACTAGCTTATAGGATCAATCCCTAACAGGAGGTTGAGTTGAAGAAACAAGCTGAAGAGTTAACTGAGCGTAGGTATGTTTGAGAGTGCATGAGCCCCTGTGCCATATCAACTATCTTAGTGCTAAAGAAGGATGGCTTATGAAGAACGTGCATTGATAGCTAAGTTATCAGTAAGGTCACTGTCAAGTATTGATATTTGATGGTACGATTAGATGTTTTGTTCAATGAGTTGCATGGAGGATGAATATTTTCGAACCTTGATTTGACTAGTAGCTACCTCCAAATTCAAATGAGGTCGACAGATGAGTGGAAAACTACTTTCAAAATGAAGAATGGTCTATTCAAGTGGATAGTGATGCCATTTAAGTTTATAAACATACCAAACACCTTTATGCAATTTATGAATCATTTTTTGAGATCTTTGATAGGAAAATGTGTTGTGGTTTATTTTAACGACATTTTAGTGTTTAGTACTGACCTTAACTCTTATGTCAAGTACTTAAAGTCAGTATTTAATATCCTTTGAGTTGAATGACTATTCGATAATTTGAAGAAATGCTTGTTCTGTTAGAACGAGGTAGTATTCTTCAGATATGTTGTCTTTGGAGGAGGAATCGGAGTTGATGATGAAAGGATCCAAGCTATTCTTGAATAGCCTATGCCAACCAGTGCTATCGAAGTAAGGAGTTTTCATAGCCTAGCTTCCTTCTATCGAAGGTTCATTTGGAGCTTTAGTTCCATAACTGCTCTACTGACTGAGCTGATTAGAAAGAACTCTGAATTTGAATGGTTCGAGAAAGCTCAAAAGAGTTTTGTGAAGATCAAATCCAAGTTAACTTTTACCTTAGTGTTGGTAATGCCTAACTTTAGCAAGGTTTTTGAGATAGAATGTGATGCATCCAGAGTCAGTATTGAAGTTGTTCTCATATAGGAGCGCCAACTAGTTGTATATTTTAGTGAAAAGCTCAAAGGTGTTATCAACTTAACATATGACAAGGAGTTCTATACCCTTATACAAGAACTTTAGAATTGGTAATATTATGTATTGCCAAAAGAGCCAAAAGAGTTCATTATTTAAATAGACCATAAATTTCTCAAGCATCTCAAAGGATAGCAAAAACTCTCCTGATGCCATGCTAAATAAGTTAAGTACCTAGAAACCTTTTGCTACATCATCAAGAATGAGAAGGGAAGTTATAACATTACTGATGCTCTTTGTCAACAGCATGTTCTTAGCACAAAATTGCAGGCTAGAATACTTGGGTTTGGTACTTTACTTAATCAATATGAACATGATCCATACTTTGGACCCATAGTGACTAAATGTAACATTAGAGTAGTAGTGGATAAGTTATATTTGATCTAATGATTTTTTATGAAGGGAAAGTAAGTTTGTGTGCTAAGCAGTTTTGCTAGGGAATTACTTATTTGGCAAGCTTATGTTAGGGGCTTAATTAGCCATTTTGGAGAGAAGAGAATTGTCAAGCTATTGAAAGAACATTTCTATTAGCCTAGGATAATGAAGGATGTATGCAGTGTTTTTAAGCATTGTGAAGTATACAAGTAAGTTAAAGGAAGAAATGAACCATATGGAGAATATACACTTCTACCCATACTTGAACGGTCAAAGCATGGATTTCATGCTTGAGTTACCCATAATACCTCGGAAACATTATTCTCTTTTGGTGGTGGTAAATCAATTCAGTAAAATGAGCTACTTCATCTCTTGCCACAAAACTAATGATGCTTTGTTTGTTGTTGACCTATTTTAGTAGGAGATCGTGTGGCTATATGGAGTCCCAAGGAGTATTGTATCAGATTGTGATTTGAAGTTTACGAACTTCTTTTGGCAAATACTATGGAAGAAGTTCAACCCTAAACTCATGTTCAATACTTTTTGCCATTCGCAAATGGACGGCCAAACAAATGTTAAGAATAGAATAGTAGGTAACCTCTTTTAAGATACTGTTGGGAAGAATTTGCATGATTGGGATTTATGTCTACCTACCATCAAGTTTACATACAACTATTCTACTTATAGCTTAATAGGAAGGTTGCCTTTCGAGGTCATCTATGGAGTTTATCTGAACTTATCATTAGACCTGATTACAAGCTTGACCTCTCAAAGAGAAAGTTAATCGGGTCTACAGCATGTTGAGGAGTTTTAGAAATTGCATTAGAAGGTTATTGAGCAATTAACTAAGATAGTAGCTTGATAAAGAGAGTAAGGAAGTTGAGGTAGAAGGTGGGTTATTTACAACTCAAGAGACATTGGATTCACCTTAGTAAGGAGCAATTCCCAAGAAAGAGAACAAATAAGTTATCCCCTAGGTTGGATGGTCCTTTCAAGATCCTTTGACACATAAATGCCAACACTTATGAGTTAGAACTACCCGAAGGATATAGAATTCTCCTACTTTCAACATTGTCGACTTGACACCCTATGTATCAGAAGAAGAAGAAGATCAAGATTTCAAGGCAAATCTTCAACCCCGAGGAATTGATGGATTGCTGACCTCTCACTCGCGCTCGCCTCTAAGGCTTACAATCTCTCAAAAGGAGGATTTTGTCTTATTAGCCTATCGAAGCGAACTCCCTTATATGGAAGAGCTGTGGGTGAACTCTCTAAAGCCCTAGCTTAGATACATTGCTTTGTTTGGATCCCTACCTAATTGTTGAACTGTTAAGTGCTAAACTACAGCTCATATATACACTACTTTACTTGGACTCTTGCCTAGTTGCCAACTTGCCGAGTGCCTAGTCTAAGGTCCTTATATGCTAAGCTCTCCTTTTCTATCTTACTAAGTTGCAACCTCCTATAATCACCTCAGTAACTCTCATTATAGCTTAATAATAATAACCCTAACATCAACTCAGCTCAACTATAATGTCCTTAGATTCCAAAATGTGAACTTATTGACAAGTTGCCACTTATCTCTTACTTTTCTAACATTTCTACTATATTTCTTTTTATTCTTTATCATATTTACCCTTTTTGCTTATACTATGAATCTTCTTTTTACATTATCCTTTATGCAATTTTTCATTATTGTATTGTTGCCTAAAGAACTTACTATATAAATAGTTTTTTTTATTGTAGTCGTAATCGTCTTACATTCCTTACAGTTAATTAATATTCTTATTCTTGTGATATACTATTCTCTGAGTACATTTCTTCTACAATCTTATCTAATTTTATTGAGTAACTCGAGATTAGTGGCGAGTAGATCTTAGTATTAGCTTGTACATCATATCAAATAAAATCTTAAATTGTGTTGTGTTTGTTGGTGTGTCATATCCTATGAGCAATTCACAAAAGCTATTATGTTTGCTAACCTATCAATTTCCTCTTTCTTCGATACCTCGAAAGACCTACTCTTACTATTTCTTATTTTAAGATCTAGTGATAACGTAGCTCTTAGCACATTATATATCAATAATAAATAAATAAATAAATACATAAGACTAAAAGAAAAGAATATTAAAAATGCATAGATGATTTCCTTTTTTAAATATAGTAGACTTAGGAGGAACAAAAACTAAACATTCTTTAAATGATTAAAACATTTAAGAGGACCAATGTGTATAACGATTATTATTACCATTATTAGCTCTGCCAGCAAACACACATCCATAATAGGTGTTCAAATATAAATATAAGAAAATTATGTGACTCAATTATATATGCCATTAACCACTAAAAAACTGTAAATACATTTGTCTCAAACACAACAACATATCAAAAACTAAGATGGCTATTCATGAGTGATTGATGTGTTTTTGAAAATAAAAACCGTCAAATGTAAGACTAAGACTTGGAAGTGGGTTGATGAATCTTGAAGAAACCTTGAAAGGGTGGGAAAGAATAGAGGAGAGAAGGAGTAGTCATATGAAGGTTGATAAAAATATAGATAAAGAAAAGCAATGAAAGTAAATATTAAAAAGATGGAGATAAATAATTAGCTATTTTCTTATATCACGTGATATAAGAGAATGGGTAAATATTAAAAAAATAGAGATAAATAATCAAGTATTCTTATATTTAGTATAAGCGAATGGTTTGAAATAAAACATATTAAAATTAGATGAAATATAATAGAATGAAATTGAATTGAGAACAGAATTATAAATCTATTCCTATATTTTGAAATTTCTAAAGCATATAATGTATATATATTAGTTGGTGGTAGTGGATTTTCAATAGGGTATTCTAAAGAAGGATCTAACCTACTTTAAACTGGAACTGGGATGCCATGTCCTAGTGCAACCTATTACCGTCACATTCAGTCACTCTTGTAGCTTTTGACCCGGCGACAACAACACGTCGTCCTCTAACCATGCAACTTGCTGAAAGAACTTAGTACAATTGCTATTCCATAACTGGATAAATGGGCTTAAATTGTTATGGCCCATCCACAAGTTCAAACATTCAAATAATTAGCCAAAGGTGCAAATAGTTAGACAATTAACACATCGATGATCACTCAACCACCTCCGGCCTCTCGCATCGAACACATGCTCAAATTAGCAGCATGACACGTGTCCCACGCAGTTCAACGGCCGCATCCTTACAGTTATATGACAATTCTATAAATACGTGAGGACAACTAACGGTAAATCTAATCACACCATCTCCCAACTCGCCTTTCTTTAAACACTAAATTCACTACTTCACTTACAAACTTAAGTATTAGATAAAATACGTCCAATGGTCACAGTACCTCCCAAAGCCTAACATCTTCTATTTTACAGGTTTATAGATACGTCTCAAATTTCACCTACAATGGTTGTATTTTTCAAAAATACTATTATGTTATGCTTGATATGTAAGAATACATTCGAAACGAAATCACAATCATAGGTTTGATTTTTTTTTTTTTATGTTTTGATATATTTTAAGAAGTCAAGTTGCTCTTAAAATCGATAATTTTGATTTTAAGATGCAACATGATTTTAACTTAAAAAGGGGGGATGTCCATTCCACCTTAATAAATACACAATTACATACTAACATATAATATGCAGATTTTGTAAAACGCTGAAGTTCTTTTACGCCTGGAGTTTATTTATTCTTAACTTGGGATTGGTGTTCAAGTTGCTGACTTGATTATTTTCTAACATGCAATTTCTGTAAAATGTTGAAGTTCTTTTTTCCATTGTTATTACGAAAAAAGAGATCATAAACTTGAAATGATTAATTTTGGCAAAAAAAAAAGGAAAAGAAAAGAACTTGAAATATTTAATAAAAGACCATTTAAATTAAAGGTTTGTCTACCATTTGGCCGCGCGAGTAACCTGACCAACAAAAATTTCTGCAATATCAATTCTCATAATTTTCTCAACAGTTGCTCTATATATGTCACTATATTGTAATATATAAATGTATATTACATATAAATATACAAATGTAATTTATATATTTGTAATAGCAATATGGTTTAACATATATGTGTAACGTTATGTGTGTGTATATATATAAAGCAAAACATACGTGTATATGTATATCTACAACATAAAAGTATTTTTGCAAAATAATACTATATACCTGTTGTCGCGATCTGAGGGGGTTAATCGTGGCAGTCGCCGTATACCATACAAAAAATTATAGATTAAGTTCCCTTACAACGACTTTTTTATATGATACACAAGGCTACAACTACTACTAACTACCAAGAGTGTGCAAGCTTAAGCAATATCATTTCATGACGAATAATAATATAGTAAAACATAACACATAATTTATGTGTTTAAAAGTTTATAGATATATCGTTTGAAAACATGTCTAAAGTCAGACTAATATAAAAATTACATATTCAACTCTACATTTAGTCAAAAGTACTCTCTGTCCTCAAACAGCTCCCACATTGATCTCGTAGAGAAAGCTAACCTCGGTCATACAACGGCTTGACTCCATGAATAAGTCGGCCTGCAAAAAGAGTCTACAAGGTTATAAGTTTATTAGCTTAGTGAGACATTTCCCTCAACCACACAACAATTAAGTTATACCACAGTTAAATTCAACCAAATGAATGCATGAACAAGTAGTGTGCCAAACAAATATATGCAGGTGACCAGATACTGCATGCAACTCAGATTTAACGTCTTCTGAAGTCAGGGTTGGACATTCATCGGTACAGTCAGATCCAGGTATCATATTAAAACTTATTTCATAACGAAAGCCCGCGTTTCATATTTAAAATGTAATAGTACATCCATTACCAGCTTTATTAAAACGAGTTCTACATATAATTGTGAGTAGGTTCACGCAGCCCTTACTCACTCCTAAACGAAGGCCTCTGGACTCGACCCATAGCCAGGCGGTTAACGCCTAGTCATCCTGCGGGCAAGGATAAGGTCATATCGTACGTGTACACCATATGAAATTAATAACAATCAATAATCAACCTAAGTATGGCTTCTCGCTACCTTCGTGTAATGTGATTGCCCGGAATTAATTATGCAGTGCATGATTCATGAATGATCCAAGTTAACTTTTCTAGTCGAATAAAAGTTAAGTCATATTTAATCAGTGATCATTCTAAGTCACAAACAATCAATCTATTGAATCTACTATGCATCAAACATTATATTATTGAACTTTAAAGTAGATTCATCATCAACTACAATTATCATGCACAAGCATAACCCAAGCCCATATACATTCGTTTATAATTCATAATTTATGTTCACAAACTACAAGCACAAACAAATATGAAATCATAAGGAAAAACTCACTCGGCCATGACTAGTTCAGGAATCGTAATAGTCAGTGGGCAGCTTAGGGTCGATATCAAGATCACCTGAGAATAAGAAAAATGTATAAGATAGGGAATTTAAAACTAACTAGAGTTATAATGTGTAAGGTTATTTCACTTAGTTACGTGAAATTGTCGATTTGAGCTTTTTATCGAATCGTGTGTAACTTTTTCGTTTTAGCTCGGATCGTTATGAACTTATAGTTCATTTTGATCGTTTTCGAGCGTATTTTCTCGCAACGAGGTTCGTTTTGGACGTTGTGACTCATAACTTAAATTGTGATACAAAAATATCACAAAAATTATTATTTAAATTTAAAAATTATAAAATATTGATTTTCTCTTTTTCATAACATATTCATAAGTTAATAATTATTTAAATTATATATTTGTTATTTTTATTATTTTGGGTATATTTTCCTATTTTTTTTTGTACCTCATGATTATACATATATATATATTCCAATACTTATAATATATAGTTTATGGTTTATGTTATTGTAAAATCGTAAATTATGGTAGCATATATACCTATATACACTATATATATTATACGTATGATATATGTATATGTATTCATTTAAAACATACTCTTATACACATATTCATATATCTATATATATAAATATATATATTCGGTATACATTCATATAAATACATACATACATATATATATATATATATATATATTCGGCATACATACCTATAAATACATATATATATGTTCGGTATATATATGCTTATATAGTATTTATCATTTATCATAAAATATAGATATACTATACATTGCATACATAATATACCGTATACTATTATATATATATACATACTTATAAAAATATTCCACTATATACTATACAACTACACACATATATATATAATCATATATGTATACCCATATATATATAAAGTTATGGTACATACATATATATTTATATTAGAATGATCTAAATTACTAATTAGATGTATAAAAAAAAAAAAAACAAATACATAATACATACTATATACCTCGGTACATACATGTAGACATACTTAATCTTATATTTACACATATAATTAAATTTAGGTATTCATATAAATAAACATATACTATTAGTATTATATGTACAAATACCATAAAATATATAAAAATACCATAATTCTACACATGTATACTATCATATACATAGATATTTTCTAAAATAAATCTCTTACCTTGTAGTTTTTATTTTTTTCTTCTTTTTCTTCTTCTTTTTCTTCCTTCTTTCTCTCTTTTCTTTCTTTCTTTTTCTCTCTTTTTCCTCACAGTGTACAGATTGTGTGTGTGTGTGTGTTTGTACATTTTTTTTTTCTTTTTCCATCTTTATATGGCTTCCATTTTGCTCACGTGAGGTTGGCTTCAATTTTAAGCTAAGTTAACTTTTATTAATGTACATAAGACAAAACAAATATCATTACGTGGCTGCTTCTTTTTTTTTTTTATCTTAACTTTTGTTCTTTCTTACGTTTTGTGCAGAGGAAGAAATAAAGTGGAAATGAAGAGAGAAAATGAAATAAATTGAAAATGGAAGAGAAGGAAAATGAAAGTTATTAACAAATATGTGTAATTTTTCGAATCATATAAATTATAACGAATCTCCTTGTAGATTAGTTTTCAAAATTTTGTGAAATTTTATCAATTTAACTGTTATCCGTTACAATTATAATTTTTACAAGTTATTATGGTAATTTCATTACAATTTCGTACAAACAGGCGATTTAGTCGAAAATTACATTCGACTATAATTTTATTACTATTATGTAATATTTAACTATTTTATAGGTTTACGTTTATGATTTTAAGGTTTTGAGCAATTTTGAGTTCAATTTCAATTAATGATGCATAAACTAGTTTTAGGGTTTTAGTAAGCGATTTAGGGTTTTGATAAATTCCGAAGGTTTTGTTATCGGTGTTATATTTGATTTATTAAACTTCATATTTTTTTATTATTATTAGCCTTATCGACTTATTGTACAGTTTAGAACACTCGGACTCGAGTTAAGGTTTAACTACTGTTTTTCCTAGGGTTTACACCCGTTCTAGTCCATTTCGAATATAATAAAAGTAAACATAATTATGGAAAGGAATTGATGATTCAATTGATGTGTCCAAACATAAGAATGGATTGATCATTCCATTATTGATTTTATTCCTTTCTAATCCATTCTATTTCGGATGATTTATGCATACCAAATGTAACATTAGTGAAAAATTTGGGTATTAGTCAAGAAGAAAGCTTACTGTAATATGCTATTCATTAGTAGACTCTATTGATAATGCAATCTATAGAATTGTCAAGAGAGAGAAGAAGAAAATGTAAAGTTGTTTTATTTTATACATTATGGTGTCTACAACTATATGAAGGAGAAAAACTATTTATACTTTCTTGAGTAAAACTAATTCCAACTAGGTTCTAACTAACTAGACTTTTATATACGTGTTTAAATAGCTTTACATTTTCTTCTTCTTAAGATGGTGCCAAAAAAGGCCCATCTTAGATAGCAAAGAAAGAAGTTGCTACTCAGATACAATTTTAGTGAGAAAATCCACCAATTGATCTTTGGAAAGCACATAAACTGAATGAAGAAAACCGGTTGTAACCAGATCTCGTGTAAAATGAGCATAAATGGAAATATGTTTAGTATAGCCATGCGTGCAAAGATGAGTAGCCAATAGTAAAGTAGACTTGTTGTCCACGAATAGAGAAATAGGTTCTAGGTTTTGTAAAATATAAGAAATCCATAGTAATTCCTTAGTAACAAATGCCATAGACCTATACTCTACTTCTGTAGAAGATGTAGAAACCATATTTTTACATCTTGGTCTTCTAAGAAACTAAAGAAGAACTAAGAAAAACACAGTATCATGACATGGACTTCCCATCAAGTACATAGGCACCCCAATTTGAATTACAGTAGCCTTTTAAGGTAAAGGAAGAATTTGCTGGGTAGAACAATCGTAAATCAATAATACCCTTAAGATATCAAGGATTTCCTAAGAACTGGTTAAGTTTATGGATGATAAATTAAATATCTTGTCGAGTGGAAGTCGGATACAGAAAGTGACCAATGATATGATGGTAAGGAGTAGATTAATCCAATAAGGATTCCCTTACATGCCGATAAAGATCAAGACCAAAAGGCAAAGGAATCTTAATTGGTTTACGTGTGGATAGATTAGTATCATGTAAGATATCAATTATAAACTTGCACTAATAAATGCAAATGCCTTCATCTATACAGCACAATTCAAATCTAAGAAATAACGCACAAGGCTAAGATCCTTAATAACAAAAGTAGCATGCAACTACTCTTTAAATAAAGCAATGCTAGAAACATTATTTCCTATAATCAACATTTTGTCTATATATAGTAAAACAACAAGAAATTACGATCCATCAAGTTGTATGAAGAGAGAATGATAATGAGAAGATTACTTAAGACCATATGAAAAGAGGAACCTTTTAATTTATAAGTTCCAGTATCGAGAGGCCTGTTTAAGTTCATAAAGAGACTTTGCAAGCTTACATACCTGACTTAGTTTTGTTTTGGCATACGCTGGTGGTGGCTCTATACATATATTTCTTCATTTAAAAAGTCATGAAGAAAAGCATTATTCACATCAACTTGAAACAAAAGCCACTTTCGAACTACTGCAATTACTAATAATATTCAAATAATGCCTAGATTGGCTACTAAAGAAAAAGTACTATGATAATCCTCACCCTCAACTTGGGTATACCCTTTAGTAACCAAATGTGCTTTATAACATTCAATACTACCATCAACATTATATTTAATTTTATATACCTAACGACAACCAATAACCTTTTTATCTTTGGGTAAATTTGTGAGTTGCTAAGTTTCATTAGTTTCAAGAGCATGAAGCTCTTTATTCATGGCTTAATCCATTGCTTCCTTAGAAGCTTGAGTATATGAACTAGACTCTTTAGTCATAAACACATTAGCCATAGAATGAATAAAATTAGGTAGATAAGAACAATAAGAATTCAAAGAAAACAATGGATGATGGACACGAGAAGTAGAAGAAACATAAAAATTATTAAGAGAATGCACATAATTAACAAGCCATGAAGGAGGTTGAGTGACTCTAGTAGATCAATGTTGTGGTGCATTGTTAGGGACAGTAGGGAAAAGAGGTTTAGTGGAATAAGAAGACTTAAGCATACATGTATCAGACAGTGAATGATCAGGTTCTATTTCCAAATTAACACATGGTAAGTGAAGTATCCTTTGAAAGTGCATTAGTATTCTTGAAAGGAAAAGTCCTTTCATATAAAATAACATCCTTGCTAATCACTATCTTTTGATTCTCCAAATCAAGAACCTTATACGTCTTATGACCTGTAGCATAGCCTAAGAATACACTTTTGCAACCTTTACTATCAAATTTATCCTTAGATCTTCCAAGCTTTGGTATGAAACATAAGCATCCAAATACTTGTAAATTCTCATATGATGGTGAGTGACCAAAAATTACTTCAAAAGGAGTTTTCCAACTAAGCTTAATAGTAGGCATATGATTAATTAAATAAGTTGCAGTAAGCATACAATTTCCCCAATATTCTTTGGGCAAATTAGCACGAATATGCATCACTTTAGTAGCTTCTAACAAATGATGATGCTTATGCTCTACACATCCATTTTGTTGAGGAGAATAAGTAGTTGTTCATTGATGTAATGTCCCAAACTCAATAAACAAAGCTTGACATTCTCTAGAAATAAATTCAGCACCATGATCACTTCGTACAAATTTAGGAAAAAAGTGAGAAATGACTAAGAATATACAAGAACTTCCTGAACACGATATGCTTGAAATTTTGATTGAAGCAAATATGTCTAAGTCCCTCTAGAAAAGTCATCCACCAATGTTAAAAAATAATGCTCACCATTATATGTTGCAACATGATAAGGCCCCTACAAATAAAAGGACCAATTCAAACAAAGACTTAAATGTACTTTCACTAGGATAAAAAGGTAACTTATGAATTTTGGCTAGATGGAAAGTATCACATAAAAAGTGCTTAACTTTGAATTGTTTACAACAATCAAAATGCTTAAACTTGGATAAAGAAGGATGTCCTAAGTGAGCATGAAGAAGCTAAACATCAATATTATTTGAAAGAGTTACTAAGTTATGATCATATTTATAAAAATTATAAGGAAAGAATTATGAAATGTTATCAACACTGTGAATAGACCAAGAATCAAGCATGCAAAGCCCATGAAGTGCTTGAACTTCTACTATCACATGTTTAGATTTTTGGTGTTGAAAGCAACACATAGAACTGGTGAAAAACAGGACAAGAGAAAGTCGCTTGACTATTTGAGAGATTGATAAAAGATTATGTCTAAAGCTTGGAATGAAAAGAACATTCTTTAGTACTAGCTGTAAAGAAAGTGATATAGTTCCAGCTCTAATCACTTTCTAATTGTACCATCTACTTGGTGAACTATAATGGTTTACAAAGTGTATGTTGCTGTCAAACAAATGAGAGAGTGGCGACATATGGTCACTAGCTCTAGTATCTACAACCCAAGATCCATATTCATTACTCAAGTCAACAAAAAAAGTAGCCAAGGACATACCCGCATAATTGGCCATTAGTTACTTATTGCTATAAACAATTCAAAGTCTACATGCTTGCTATCATTAATATTATCAAATGGAGTATTATACTGAGCATTTACCATAGTTTGTTTATCATAGAAACTAGTAGCAGCCTTAGTTGACTTTCAATCAACTCATTTCTTTCTACCTTTGTACCATTTAGGATAAACAATAATTTCGAAACACGACTCAACATAATGCCCTTTTCTCTTGCAGTTCTTACAAAACAAATGAGTTTTATTCACATCTTTCTTTCCAACACTATTCCCTTGGCTTAAAGAAGATCCCTTATTTACAGCAAAGGTAGTCGAATTAGACTCATTAACCATAAGATTTGTAACTTGACGTTGTTTTTCTACTTGCAACACAAGATAGATAGCACGACTAACATTAGGCAATGGTTTGTTTGACAAGAAATGATTTCTCATTGTTCTATACACCTCAGAAAAACCCATCAGAAATTGCATTAGCTTCAATTGTGCATCATTTTTAAGTAACCTATCTTTAAGATCACAAGTGTAATAGTTGAACCATCCACAAATACATGTAGGACAAGTGATACGTTGCACCAAGAGTAGACAAGGGTGTAATCGTATCGGGGTAGGTCCAAACTTGCATAAAGCTTGAAAGTGAAGATGGGAAAATGCGTGAACAATAATGAAAAGTAAACAAGCAAAACCCCTATCAGCTCTAAGGACATGATGCATTGGGGAACTACTAAGAACCTAAAGATCAACTTGATATGATGCATAAGTTGGTCTAATGAGAATACTTACCACCTAGCCTTGTTTAAAAGTTAGGATATGATGTATAGGAGCTTAATAATCACTAGGATTTACTGTAGAGAATAGTAACCAAGCGGGTTGTTCGAGATATCGAAAAAAATGAAATGGAGAATTCGATTAACACAATAGCTTCTGTGAAGCTACTTGGAGGATATGACGCACCAATGAACACGACACAACTTAATACTCGCTTGATATAACTCATAAGCTAATGCCAAGGTTCATTGACCACTAATCTTGAGTTACTCAACAAAATCAAATAAGAGTGTAAATGAACCGTACTCAGAGAAGGGTATATCATAAGAACAACAATCATATTCAATATTAGAAAAGTGCAAGATGATACTTGTAGCTATAATACAAATAAGGAAAATTACATAAAAGACAATGAAGAAAGAGATTCCTAGTATTATACAAAACGGTTAAATAAGGCAAATGACGAAAAGGAATGTAGTACAAATGTTAGAAAAAGTATAGACAGGTGTCGGCTTGTCAATGGGTCCGTACTTGTGACTTTTAAGGTATAGTAGTTAAGCTATGCTAAAGTTGTGGCTACTATAGATGGAAGGTATTTGGAGTTGTTGAGATAGAAGAGGGATGTTGCTATTTTATAGGTTGAATAAATAGAGCTTATGATGTTAAGGCCTCAGTCTCGGCACTCGACAACTTGGTACTTGTCATGTTTGTAGTTTAGAGTGGTGCTTGACGTACAGTCGCCTTGGCCTTGGCATTCATGAGGTCGATCTTGGATTAGGCAAGTTGGTGACTGGGTAAGAGTTTATGCAGAGAAGAGTGTGTCTGAGTTAGGACTTTAGGGAGTTCGCCTACTATTCTCCCGTATATTGGTGCTTGTCATCGGTAAGATGACGAGAGAGAATTCTTCTAGTGAAAGATTGTAGGCTTTGGAGGCAAGTGCGAGTAAGGGGGCTAGAGTCAGCAATCCATCAATTTTTCGAGGTTGTTGAAGATTTACCATCAAATTTTGGTCTCCTTTTAACATATAGGGCATCAGGTTTGTGACATTAAAAGGAGGAGATACCTTGTATCCCTCAGGTAACTTCAGTTCATAAGCATTGTCATTGACTTGTCAAAGGATCTTAAAAGGTACGTCTGACCTAGGGGATAACTTGTTCGTCCTCTTCCTTGAAAAATGTTTCTTGCTAAGGTGTATCCAAACAAGGTCTCCTAGGCTACAAATGATTTGCCTCCTTCCTTGGCTTTCTTGTTCCTTTTGTTGAGCTACAGTCTTAGTTAGTAACTTGGCAACCTTTTGATGTAATTTTTGGAACTCTTCGATGTATTGTAGGTTAGATTGACTCTCTTTATGGTACAGGGGACTAGGCTAATCAATTTCCAAGTTTTGAGTTATGTTAGCGACCTACTCATGCATTCTTTATCTACTGAAGACCTATTTGGAAGCTCTATGTGTAGAGGACTTATTTATGAGTTCTTTTCGGATAAAATTATCAAGGATAGATAGGCTTGCATGGTCGGATTAGCTACTTTACTAGGTCGAACCTTCCAAGTTTGCTTTACCAGGTTGACCCTTTTAGGTTTGCTTTAACAAGTCAGCTCTTCCAGGTCTCTTTGGAAAATGTAGGTTTAGGCATCTATTTATAATGTTTGAACTTAGATTTACAAAAATAAATAAATAAAAAAATAAAAGATTCAAAATTCATTACATGTCCATGGGAAAATTACATGAGCATGGAGTTTAGGCATGTACTTACATTTAATCTAAAATCTTCAAAATTCGATGGAAATTGATGATAGGGGATACATAGGCATGTATTACGTTTGTGGTCTTCAATCATGTTCTTCATTAGGCTTCGTTTCTTACACAAAATCCTTCCGTTCTAAATCCCTAATCAATAGTTTTGTTCTAATAAGCTTTAAGATTTGATAAAAAGTCTTTAAAAGTTTATCAAATCCTCTTGAAGTCCCTGTAAATGAAAATCAAACAAATTAAGCTCTAAATTACTATGAAATTAATGAAATTAATATACAAAATGGCTCAAAATTACTATATAATATGTATGCTAATTTTACGTTATCATATAATCTACTATTGTCTCTTGTTTGGAACTCCTGCAACAAATAGCTTTACTAATTAGACAAAACACATAACCTTGTTACAATTTCAGATCATCTCGATCTATCTTGAAACTAGCATTGATATATCCTCTAATAACTAGTTCCTCATCTCCTCCATAAATTGAGAACAAATCCTGTGTTTTTCTTAAGTACTTGAGAATGGTCTTAATAGTAGTCTAATGACCCTCACCTAAGTCGGCTTGATATTTATTACAATGCTTACAACATAAGCAATGCCTAGCTAAGTACATATCATGACATACATTATGGACCAATTGTTGAAGCATATAGTACTTTGTCCATTTTGTTCTTCTTTGCTTGTGTTTTTGGAATTAAAGAATTGTACACCATGTGACATGGGCAAAAATTCTCTCTTAGAGTTTTGCATATTGAATCTATTTAATACTTTGTTGATGTACATATTTTGACTTGGCTTAAGCAACCTTCTAAACCCATCTCAGTATATCTTAATTCTTAAAATATAGGTTGCTTCTCGTAAGTGTTTTATGGAGAAGCATTTACCTAATCAAGCCTTAGAAGACTCTAAGGGAGGTATATCATTTCCAATTAAAAAGTCTTCATCAACATATAAAACCAAGAACATAATTGCACTCATACTTACCTTCTTGTAAACACAAGGTTCTTCTAAATTCTTAAAATAGCAAAATTCCTTAACTGCCTCATGAAATCTTAGATTCCAACTCTGAGAAGCTTGCTTCAGTTCACATATGGACCTCTTCAACTTATAGATATTATTAGTATTCTCAAGTGCTACAAAACTAGGAGGTTTTGCCCCGTACACTTCCTCCTTTAACTTTCCATTTAGGAAGGTTATTTTAACATCCATTTGCCAAATCTCATAATCCTTATAATATATTATTACAAGCAAAATTTGAATGGACTAAAGCATTACTATTGGCAAAAAGGCTTCATCATAGTTAATTCCATGATTCTGAGTGAAACCTTTCTCTACTAACCTAGCTTTGTAGGTAATTACTCTCCCATCCATGTTAGTCTTCTTTTTAAAGACTCACTTGCACCCTATGGGTTTTACCCTAACTAGTGCATCTACCAAATCTCGTTCATGGTTAGTGTACATGGAGTCCATCTTAGACCTCATGGCTTCCATCAGTCTCTTAGAGTTTGGTGAAGCAATTGGTTCTTAATATGTCAATTGTTTATAATTCTCAATTAATAGTACATTTTTTTTTTAATTTTTCATGAGTAGATTTAACCTCCTTTGTGTTTTAGGAGTAATCTTTAGTTGTAGCACCACAGGAATTTGTAGAGTTTGTTTCACATCCAATTGCTTACATTCTAACTCATTTGTGGAATCTTGAATTTCTTTAAGAGCCACTCTACTCTTACTGCTTTCTTTAGAAATAAATTCTCTCTCTAAAAATGTAGCATATCAAGTAATAAATACTTATGCTCACTTGGAAGATAAAAGTGGTATCCCTTAATTTGTTTTAGGATGTCTTATAAATGTGCATTTGATAGATTTTGCTACAAGCTTATCAAAGAATCCACTCTTCACATAAGTATCACAACCCTAAACTTTAAGATAAGACAAATTAGGTTTCCTCTTAAACCATAATTCATATGGTATCTTATCTACTGCCTTAGTTGGAATATGAGTGAGTATATATGTTGTTGTTTCTAAGGCATAACCCCAATAGGTCAAACCAAAACTTGCATGGCTCATCATTGACCTAAACATATCCATTAGGGTGCGGTTTCTGCTTTTTGAAACACTACTCTGCTTTGATGTTCTAGAAGGTGTGAATTGTGAAACTATTCCATATTTCTTTAGGTAGTCAATGAACTCTCGGTTAAAATATTCTTTACTTCTATCATTAAGAAGTCTTTTTTATCTTTTTTTCTAATTCAATTTTCTACTTCACTTTTAAATTCTTTGAATTTCTCAAAAGTTTCTAACTTATGTCTCATCAAGTAAATATATTCCTACCTACTTAAATCATCAGTAAAAGTCACAAAGTAAGAAAATCCACCTTTGGCTTGAGTTACTAGTGGCCCACACATGTCATTGTGTATGGGTTCTAATAATTCCTTTGCACTTTTACAATTTTCTACAAAAAGATTTCCTAGCCATTTTTCCTTGTAAACATGCTTCGTAACTATCTATGGATTCAAAATCAAATGAATTTGAATACCTTTTAGAGCGAAGTCTAGCTAAGTGTTTCCCATTCACATGATTAAGTCTATAATGCCATAGGCAAGTTAAATTTGAATCATACGTCTTTTGTTTCTTATTCTTAACGCAATGAATATGCTTAGTAGTATTATGAATATAAAGACTGTTAACTAATGTTCTATCACCATAAAACATTCCATTTATATAAAATGAACAATTTTTTTTTAAACTAAAATACAAATCCTTTAACATATAAACATGATACCTAAATAACATTTTTAGTAAAACTAGGAGCATGATAATAATTCTCTATTTCTAATACAATTCCACTAGGTAAAGAAATGGTATAGGTTTCTATAGCCGAAGCAACAACTACCGCTCCATTAGTTACTCATAGGTCCACTTCTCCCTTAGACAACTTCTTGCTCTCATTTAGACCTTGTTAGTCAATACAAATACGAGAATCACATCTTGTATCTATGACCCATGTAGAAGAAACAAAAAGATTACTTTCGATCATAAAGATACTTAAGCTGTTACCCTTACTTGACATCTTCTTCTTAAATTGAATAAAATTCCTCTTTTAGTGACCTTCACTTGACATCTTCTTCTTGAACTAAATACAATTCCTCTTTTAGTAGTCTTTCTTGTCACAATGGAAACATATTGCTTCCTTCTCATCAAAATTGGGCTTCTGCTACCCCTTCTTGAGCTTGAATTGATTACCTTTCTCTACATACTTGGCCTTCGAATTATTAGTTCTACCAACCTTTCTCTTTTTGGACTTACTAATAAAGAGAGACTCTCGAGGTGACTTCAAGTCCTTTTCAACTATCTTCAACATAGCAAACAAATATGTCAAAGACATCTCCATTTTATTAATGTTATAGTAAATGAAAAAATGGGAAAAGAAATCTAGTAGAGAAGTCAATATTAGATTGCTGGCCATGTTATCATTTAACTTGGAGCCTAAGCTCTTGAGCCTCTCTATGTACCTTATCATCTTGAGTACATGGAGTCTAACTTGGCTCTCCCCTAATTGTCTTACAGTTAAATAGGGCCAAGGATGTATTGTATCGCTTAACCCTAGCTTTTTCTAAGAATAACTCCTACAAGTGAACAAGATATGGGATACACTATGGGTAACACGTCACAGAGCACTTCATCTCAATAGTTTCCAATATAGATTGGCATAGTCACTTGCTTGTTGACTTGCAAGGCTCCCTTGTCACTGTGTTAGTGTAGCTCATAAGGTTTAAGGTGAGGCTTGGTTAGCAACTTGAATTGCTGGACCATGAAAGTAGAAGTTGTATTGTTGTAGCTCCCATTGTCAACAATCAGGGCACACAGCGATCCATTTACCTTGCATCTAATGTGGAAAAGATTCTCTCTCTATTTGTCTTTGGGTACATAACTCACACTCATTGTTCTCCTCAACACTAGGGTGGCTAGCATAAAATTACTTTCTTTACTATAGATGACTTCCTCTTCCTTGAACAGTTCAGTCTGTCTGGCCTATTTCGGGTCTTCCACTTCCTCATTAGTACTATCTACCCCAATAGTTGATGTTTCACCTCGGATCACCATGGTTCTTTTACTTGGACATTGAGTGGCCATGTGTCCAAATCTTTGACATTTGAATCACTTGATATCACTCGTCTTTCATCTTGAGCTTTGGCCTCTCTCAAACTTCCTCGAGATTTCCTTCTCCTCTGCTTGGGTAGTTTAAGCAAGTTAGGTCTCAGCATCCTTACTTGGTACTGATCACATAGATCTACTTGGAATAGGTTGGCTATTATTAGGTTAGTTAATAGGGGGTCAGAATCTTCTTGTTCGACACCTTTTTATCCTTTGGGAGGTTCGGATAGTGTAATCAAGTGATCCAATATCCATGGTTTTTAGAATATCTCCAATCTTGTACTTCAACCCACCGATGAATTGAGATACAATTCGATCTTCAGGCTTAACGACTTCGCATCGGATCATTAGCATCCGAAATTCCTTTACATATGTATCAACAGTCAATCCTCCTTATCTTAACTGTTGTAACCTTTTTAAGGCATCCAGCAAATAGTAACTCAGACCAAACCTCCACCTCACGACCCTCTTCATCTTATCTTAACTCCTAACTTCAAGTTCTCCTTCTCTTCTTTGTGTAGCTTATATGTTCTTCTACCATAAGGTAGCATAACCAGTAAACTCAAGCATAACAAGTCTAACCTTTTCATTATTTGGTACTTCATGGCATTCAAATTGTTTCTAAATCTTATCTACCCAGTCCAGGTAGTCCTACATCTCCACTCTTAGAGAAACTTGAAATACAGGTCCTTAACCCTTCAACTTTAGGAGCTAAAACATTCCTCTCTTCTAGTTCATAGTACTCCTTTACTTTGTCACCTTATTCCTCTTCTTCTTCTTCTTCGATTTTACCAAGTGCTAGCCTACCCTTAGCAACCTTATCCATTCCTTCAGCTCAGCGTAGTCGAACTAGGGCATTAACTCGACTAAACTGTCCATCACCTCTCTTAAGCTGTTCACATCCTTTATATGGGTCATTTTTAGCTTGCTGCCTATCTTCGTTTATGATAGTCACTAGATTAGCCACCAGATTGGTGAGTCTATCCAGTTGGTTACCCATTGACTGGGGTGTAAAGCTTCCCTATTAACCTCGACCATTTTGAGTGCTACTCTCTTGATTACCTAAAGATCCTTGAGTATTTGAATCCGATGTTGTCAACTACTTCACAAGATTGATAGTTAAAATACTACTCAAAGTTCTCTCTACAAATAACAACGGTAGTATAATGTCTAATACTCTTACCACTAGGTAAACTTCATACGATAAACAAACAAATCACTCAGAGAACAAAGTAACAAAAACTAGCTTCGAATGTAGTCAGGCTCTAATACCAAGATGATACGGTTTAACGTAGATGAATATACAACGCTTGGTATCGCATGAACCATGGTGGGGGAGGGGAAAGGGGAGGGGGGGGGGGTTCGAACCTCGAGACGGTCCGAAGAATAAATGATAGTTGAAGGTTGAGTAAGGGTCCTTATGCACCGACGATGGATATAACACACCAACGCCTCACATGAGCTCTGGTCATACTTGATATGATATACAAGTATGGCTAAAGGTCACTTGCTACTAGTTCATACTCAATGGGCTAGATAAAAGTAGTCGGAAGTAAGCAGGAAGCACATAGCTCACAAAAGTTTGTCTGAATATCAAAGATGTATTAACTATTACGGTTATTGCAATATATAGGTATTTATATGACTTAATTAAGGTAAGTCTTAGGTTAGTATAAATTACAAAAAGGATTCTCACTAGTAAAGGAAAAGGAATAATTTATAGGGGTAATGTTGTAATCAGGCAAAAAGAATATGTGGTGATAGAAAAAGGACAATATGGATATCAAGAAAAGATAGTGCGCATGTCAACTATTTATTCTATGGTCCTAATGACATTGCTGACCGAGTTGCGTAGATTTTGAATAGATTAGATCAAGGTTGGCAATTTAGCAGCTTAGATGTTGGGATTGGGAAAAGATTGGTTTAAGAGGTGGCTTATTATTAGGTCGACATCTGGTGATTGGGTTCTGATAGTTGTAAACTCGGCCTCGACATGGATTAGGTTGGCAGTATATTGATTTGATACTTGGCCTTGGACAGGTATAATGTAGGGAGGTTGACTTAGCACTTAAGTTGGTTACCTCGGCATTTTTTTGGATAATGTAGAGAGCAAAGTAACTTGACAGGTCGAACCGGAGAATGCACTGCTCCTCAAAGTTTAATTGACCTCAAACAGCTCGGTGAAGCATATGAGCAAGCCTTTGAGCTTAGGAACATGTAATTGGTCCATGATCCTTATCACTATGGACATTGATATGTTTGATGAAGCGATCCGAGTAGCCTAAAGGATTGAGAGATGCCGACCTGGAAGATTTTAAGCTCTTATTAGTTAGCTTGCCCCTAGCTACTTGCTCTAAGCAGATTTATGCGATTGGTACCAAGCAAAGTTGTCAAGGTTCGACTTACTTAAACTACTTGAGTAGAGGAGAAGGAGATCTCGAGGAAGTTTGAGAAAGGCTAGAGTTCAAGAAGAAAGATGAGTGAGATCAAGTGCTTTTAGTGTCAAGGGTTTGGATACATGGCCGCTCAATATCTGAATAGAAGAACCATGGTGATCCAACAAGAAGTGCTGACCATTGTGGTAGACAGTACTGATGAAGAAGTGGAAGAACTAAAAAAAAATGAACAAAGCCAATTGTCTGAGGAAGAGAAGATTATCTACCATAAAGAAGGGAATTTCATGCTTGCGGCCATGGTACTGAGGCTAGTGATGAGTATGAGCCCAACATTAGAAGACAATCAATGAGAGAATTTGTTCTACATTGACTGTAAGGTAAATGGATCATTGTATGCATTGATTATAGATAGTAGCAGCTACACCAATGCAGCATCTACTTTCATGGTCCAGTAATTGAAGTTATTAACCTTACCCTAACCCAAGCCTTACAAATTGCATTAGCTTAGTGACAAAGGAGCCTTATAAGTAAATAAACAAGTAGTCTTGCTAATATGTATTGGAAACTACTAAGATGAAGAAGTATGTGATGTGTTACACATATTCTTCTTGGACGACCGTGGATGTTTGATCGAAATGTGATTTATGACGAGACGACCCAATGACTGCTAAGCAAGTTAAAAGCATGCAGACAACTAAGCTGAGTTTTGAAGAAGGAAGCTTTGGTAATAACTCGAGTTGAGCTAAAGAGAGAGATGAAGCTTGAAGAGCTAACCTATTTACTAGTCAGAAGGTTACATGAGATGAGAGGTTTGGATGATGAACTACTACTTGTTGAGGTAAAAACCTTGTTGAATGAGTTTGCCGACCTATTCCTAAGTGAATTGTCGGAAGGTCTTCCCCCCGATCTGAGGCATTAGACATGCGATAGACTTGTAACCAGGAGCCACCTTACCAAATAAGCCTGCCTATAAGCTGAATCCTAAACAAGTTGTTGATTTGTAGAGGTAGGTAGATGAGTTGATAAAGAAAGGGTATGTAAGAGAATCCTTAAGCCCATATGCTATGCTAGCTTTATTAGTACCAAAGAAAGAATAGACATAAAGGATATGTGTGGATAGCCAAGCTATCAATTATATTACCATTAAATATAGGTACCCCATACCTAGGCTTAATGACATGCTTGACGAGTTAAATAGAGCAAGAATACTCTCTAAGATCGATCTTAAATCTAGTTACCATCATATCATATTGCAGGAGGGGGATGAGTGAAAAACTGCATTTAAGACCCATAATGGATTTATGAATGACTTGTGATGCCCTTCAATCTATTGAATGCGCTAAGTACATTCATGAGACTGAGGAACTATGCACTCCAAGAACTGATAGAAAGATTTGCTGTTGTGTATTTTGATGACATTTTAGTCTACATCCCTGACTTGGAGGCTTACTGTGAACACCTCCAAGTAGTCTTCTCAAAACTCTAAGCTAAGAAGCTTTATGACAACTTGAAGAAATGTGACTTCTGCCAATCTGAAGTGATCTTTTTGGGATTTCTTGTGAGTGGTAGTTGTATATGAGTTGATTATAGGCAGGTAAGGCCAATTATTGATTAGCCTGTACCAACTTACTCTACCGATGTATGAAGTTTCCACAACTTAACATTAATCTTAGCATTATTGTGGTCTTACTCACTGAGCTATTGAAGAAAAATGTAGAGTTCAGGTAAGGAGAGAAGGAATAGAGGAGTTTTGAAGAGGTGAAGAAGAATCTAACTATCGCCCCTATCTTAGCTCTGTTAAGTTTTGACAAAGTATTTAAAGTAGAGTGTGACGTATCTGGACTAAGCATAGGAGCGGTACTAATGCAAGAAGGCTAACTTATTGCCTACTTTAGTAAGAAACTCAGAGGAACCACACTCTACTACTCTATATATGATAAGGAGTTTTACTCCTTAATTTGAGTTCTAACCATCTAGTAACATTATCTGTTACCTAAAGAATTTGTAATCTCACTGATCATGAATCTTTGAGATATTTGAAGAATTAGCTTAAGTTGTCGAGGATGCAAGATGATGTAAACTAAGACCAAGAACAGACAAAGCCGGTTACTAGGATAGGTCTAAGCTTGTAGAAAGGATGAAGAACGAGATGGAAGTCGTGAAAAAAAATAGAAAAGTAAGATAGGCAAACTCATGAACAACTCTAAAGGATATGATACACCAGTAGAACTTCTGAAGACTCATGGCACAATTTGATATGATGTACGAGATGGTCTGGTGAGATTACTTGCCACTTAGCCTTAGTTAAGGGTTAGGATAACAATGAAGTAAACAAGCTAACAAGAGCAGTGCTTACGAGTGAAAGAATATTCATTATATTGGTGATAAGATAAGATGATTGTAGATACATGTATAGTGGATATTTATACCTGAAAAATTAGGGAAACCTACCTAAAATGGAAAAGACTAAAAAGGGCATAATCTGAAAGAAGTAATTTATAAGGAATGATAAGGGTAGAATTGAAAATACAACAAAATGAGTATCTTATATGGATGATTCTGTAACACGCTTCCTTAGACATGTGGGTCGTAGTGGCTGGATGACTTTCTAGTAGAAAAGGCAATTTTGTATGGTTAGTTTGTTTTTTGCTGAGTTGAGGTGCCGAGTAAGAGTGTTAAGTTGGTTATGTCTAGCCAAGCAGATAATTCTTCTAAGGTGAATTCACTTCGAACACTTTCAGTAAGGCTCAGGTTCGGGTTGGTTGAGTTGATGGTCAAATGAGTTGAGCTGACATTCAAGTGTAGTTCAGGTCAGCAATTAGAAACAAATAACTAGTGTAGGAAGGCTTGGCTTGGCTAGTACATTAAGTTGGAAAATTGCAGCAACTTGGACTTTTTGGTGGTGAGTTTTAAGGAAAGAATTTGCTTGGCCATACTTTCCAGCCCTCAAGCTCGGGTGTGGGTCAAGGGTTCGATTATTTGATTCTAATCATCCCTGTCAAACTAATTGGGATTTGGGATCAAATCCAGTTGGCCCTCGTCTAAGCTCTCTTTGGGTCGGTAAAAGTTGAGGTTGGCAACATTAAACATGTCTAACACTCTGAAGTTGTTTAGAAGCTCAAGTTAATATGTATTGTCATCGATCTTTTGAAGTATCCTAAATAATCCTTGAACTTGAACAGATAGTTTGTTCTTCCTCCTATTAGGGAATCTTTCTTTACTTAGGTGTAACCACACTTGGTCTTCGGGCTAAAACTGCATGGTTTTCCTTTCTTTGCTTTTCTCCTTAGTTTTCTAACAACTCAATCAATTCGCTGGGTAACTCTTTAATAGCTCTATTGGATAGACTAGGCTCTTGTTCTTGTATCAGGATCTTCTTGGTAAATTGATGGCGTGGGGTTGTGATCGAGGGGTGGTTTGGGGTTGAAACCATAGACAACTTCGAATGGGGCATGCCTAATGGTGGCATGTATTGTCCTGTTGTAAGCAAATTCGACTACAAGTAGGTAAGTATCTTAATCAGTTAAGTTCTTTTCCATTGTAACTCAAAGTAGTGATCCTAGAGTACAGTTGACTACTTTAGTCTAGCTGTCGGTTTCAGGATGGCAGGAGGTGCTAAATAGTAATTTGGTACCCATCCAACACCAGAGTGTCCTTTAGAAATGACTTGGAAATTTTGGATCTCTATTGAATACCACAGTCCTTGGTATTCCGTGTAAGTGAACTACTTCCTGTAAAAACAAAGAAGCAATAGGCAAAGAATCATTAGTCTTGGTGTGGGGCATAAAGTATGCCATCTTGTTGAACTTATCCACGACAACCATCATAGAATCTTTCCTTCAAGTAGTTTAAGGTAATCCGAGGACAAAATCTATGCTTAAGTCAACTTATGGTTTGGTCGGGGCAGGTAGGGGTATTAATTTTCCTTACTCAGCTCAGCTCTTTGCTTTCTTATAGATGGTACATCTCTTAATCACACGAAGCACGTCAAGCTTCATTTTAGGCTAGAAGAATCTATCATTCAACAACTCATACGTTCTTCGCTCTTTAAAGTGTTTAGAGAGTCTTCCATTGTGGGCTTCTCTCACCAACAGTTCTCTCATTGAATAAGTTGACACACACAATTTGCCACCTCTAAACAAATAGCCATCCTCTACTTGGTACTCATCTACCACTTTTCCTTCCTTATAGTTCTTATATATAGGGCCAACATGAGGATCATCATGATACTATTCTTTTATGCCGGCAAAACCTAACAAACTTGTTTGTCACTCAATGAGATGGACATATCTTTTTGAAAGGGTATCGACAACTATATTGTTCTTACCTTGCTACTTAATGACAAAGTTAAGTCCCTCCAAGAACATAATTCATCGGGCTTGGTGCTTAGAAAGTTTGGTTTAGCTCCGTAAATACCTTAAGGACTCATGATCTGTGTATATGACAAACTCTTTTGAAAGGAGATAATGTTGCCATACACCAAGAGCTTAGATTAAGGCCCAAAGCTCTTTATCATATACAAAATAGTTTAATTGCGCTCCTTTGAGCTTCTTACTATGATAAGTGATAGGTCGGCCTTCTTATATTAGCACAACTTCAATGCTAATACCTAACGCATCACATTCAAGCTCAAATACTGTTTCAAAGTCGAGTAGAGCTAAGATTGGAGTAGAGGTCAACCTTGTTTTTACTTCAACAAAGCTTCTCTCCTCTCTCTCTCTCCTTACTTGAACTTTACATTCTTCTTCGTAAGCTTAATTAGAGGTACGATAATGATACTAAATCCTTAGATAAAGTGTGGGTAGAACGATGCTAATCTATAGAAACTTCTCACCTCGACATAGGAGGTTGGGGTCGATCATTCAACAAAATCTTGTACCTTCTCTTCATCCACTCTCAATCCTCTTCTACTAACTATATATCCTAGGAAGATCACTTCTTCCTGATAAAAATAACATTTCTTCAAGTTTTTTAACAATCTTTTGCATAGAAGACATCAAAAACAGCGTGAAGGTGGTCATTATGCATTCCTAGGTCGGCACTATAGACAAGAATGCCGTCGAAGTAGATGACAATAAATTTCCCAATCATATCTCTCAAAACATAGTTCATTAGCCTCATGAAAGTGCTCAGGGTGTTTGACAGTTCGAAGGGCATGGCCATCCGCTTGTACAGGCCTTGTTGGGTCTTAAAAGTAGTCTTCTATTCATCCCCTTGTCTCATTCGGATTTGGTGGTACCTTGATTTTAGATTTATCTTGCTGAATATTCTCGCATCACTTAGTTCATTCAACATATCATCCAGTCTTGGGATAAGGTATCTGTACTTGATTTTAATTTTGTTGATAGCTTTATTATCTACACACATACGCCAAGTTCCATCTTTCTTCAGTACTAGGAGTGTAGGTATAATACAAAGGCTAAGATTGTCCCTCACATATCCTCTTTCTAGAAGTTTACTGACTTGCCTTTGGAACTCAGTAGCCTATTCGGGATTTATTTGATACATTGGCCTATTTGGTAGGAGAATGTCGGATATTAAGTCATTGCAATGTTCAATGCATTGGAATGGAGGTAATCCCTCGGGTAACTATTCTAGAAACAGGTTGGCATACTCATCTAATAACTCCCTAACCTCTTGGGGCAACTCGATTTGCTCCTTCAATTTTAACAGTTGCCTGACTAGTAGAAAAGTTAGCATATCAGCCTTGATGGCTTCTCAAAGTTTGGCTTAACTTAATGCCAAGGTCTTCTTCGCCTTGAGCCAATTTGGCTTATAGTTTGCTCACTTGACTCGGGGTCAAGGGGTTTAAAGTGATTCACCTACCATCCTTCTCAAATGCATAAGTATTCTTGAATTCGTCGTGAATAAACCTTCAATCGAAAAGCCAAGGTCAGCCTAATAACACATGTGATGCGTACATAGGTAGTATGTTACAAAGGATTTTATCAAAGTAGTTTCTAATTAAGATCAGCAACAGCACTTACTGAATGACATGTAGTGCTCCCTTTTTGTTCAGCTAATGTAGTTCATACAACTTCAGATGTGAAGTGGTCGGTAGCTTAAGCTTCTTAACCAGGTTGGCAGATGTCACATTGGTATAGCTTCTACAATCTACTATGAGTGCACACACTTGATCATTCACTTTTTAGGTGATGTACAATAAGTTCTCTCTTTGTTCCTCATCGATAAAGGGTTCTAAGCTCATGGCACGTTGGATAACTAGAGTCAGCATATCCAGGTCTTCTACAAACACATCCTCCTCGATCAAGTTGGCATTAACATTAACCTCATCTCTCACTTCTTTCTCCTCCTTAGATTCATCATTCGTGCTATCTACCTCAATCTTCAGGATATCTCCCTTGATGGTCATGGTCCTTCGTTTTGAGCACTTGGTTCATCTTCCTTCCAGATTCGGCTCATCTTCCTTCTATATCCGGCTGGTCTTCCTTCCAAATCTTTATCCCTTCTCATATGTTTGGGTTAGCACATCACCATCAGGTTAGTCCTTTTGTTCAATCAAAACATCTATTTGTCTAGTTGGGCTTGGTAACTTCCCTAAATAGGTCAGCCTGACTGACTAGGTCGACTTGTTGGGGTTCTAGTCACCATGCTACTCCTTTTCTGTCTTTCCACTTGTTGGACTATTTGTATAGCCTTATGTGATCAAGAAAGCATTACCAAACACACTTCTAGAAAGATCTAAAGTGATTAGAGTTGTAATTGTACGTACTTAAATTGCTGAAGTTCTACAATATCTCAAATATCACTTCTTAATCCAGTGAGGAATTTGGATACTATTTGGGTTAGAGGCTTATCCACTTCATAGTAGATCGTGAGTATTTAGAACTCCTGAACATACTCGTTAATAGTTTAGCCTCTTTGTCTCAACTCTTGAAGTTAGGTAAAAGTGTTGTGTAAGTAAGTGTCCAGCATAAATCTGTTTTTGAGTACCCTCTTCATCTTAAGCCAAGTAGTAACTTTCTTATATCCTTCCCTTCTTCTCATGCCTTGGAAATTCTTCCACCACATTGTCATGCCCCGAAGCGGCAGAATCGTAACAGCCCCGCCGTGTAAACCATCCTAAGATAGAAGTTGGCCTTACAACCGCTATCTTAGACCTGATCTACACAAGGTGTCCACGACTAACCCGCTTTGAAGTAAACAGTTTGTAATTTAAATAATTCATTTACTTAAGAAAGTGAGAAAAGTTATATATAATTACTATAATTCAGTTATTACATTATTCAGAAATGAAAAGTAATAACATATGTGTTGATTCTTCAATGTTTTTCCTCACTCCCCAGGATCCAGCAGTTGCTAGCTTCAGAGTAGTTGTTCGCCGCTTCTTAGCCAGCACCTGTACGATGTCTATAGGGATGTGAGCAACCACAGCTCAGTAAGTTAGGACAGAGGACTTAAAACTATACCATACACACAACAAGGTTTTCAATCACTTATTAAGTGCAATGCATGTACAAGCAAATGCCATCGCATGACGTTGTCCGGCCCGTCGTAAGATTAGAGAAATTGCGCCCGCTCTAATCCGGGTTGAGGAGTTGCCATTAATGCAAAGCAGCTCACAACCAAACCTAGGCTTGTGCAATGGAGACCTTGCTCCTCCCATGACTACCTTCGAACCATTGACTTCACCCTCGCCGCGACCTCCTCTCCTGTCACTTAGTTCAACTAAGGATGAAGAAGGGACCATTTTGCAATCCTGCGCTATCCCTTTCGAAGGGGTCGGTATTTGGCCGGAGAGTCTAAGTTCCCCTAATGGGTTACCATGCATGTCCGATTATGATTACTGGTCATATGTTTGATTAAGTCCAGTTTAGGGTGATCAATCATTTCATACAATACATGCTAGAGCAACAAACAGAATCATAGCATCACCCATAATCAAGCACATGCACACATCCAACTATCTAATGAGCACAACGAAGCACAATCTTAAGCCTCCAAAATACAGCATCATATTAATCCCAACTTACCTCGACTCCTCGCTCACTCACTCGAGGTTCGATTTGCTCAGGCCATCGCCGATCATCCCTATAACACAAACGTGGTTTCAGTTTTTCATATAACTATTATAGGTTCGTTTTATCCTATAACGCTTATCGTTATGTTTTATTTAGGGTTTAAGATACCTAATTATCTAGGTCTTAAGTCTTTTACAATTATTCTAGGTTTAGGATTAGGTTCGGGTTCGGTTTCTGCATCGATTTCTAAATTAGGTTCTAGTTCTATTTTCTAAATAGCGTTTTATATTCTAACCCTAGAAATTCGTTTCAACCCATAATGTGAAATTAATCACATTATTTCCCAATCTCCTAAATACCATCATTACCTATAGTCAGTATTTTATTTCACCTAATACACTTATATCATTATTAGTGTACCGAATTCACTCCTAATGTGAGAAACTTTTACATTCCTCATATAATTAAATAAATTCAAGTTTCCTATCAGATTTATTGTACATTTTTATTATTCTCAAAATATCAATTTTTATTATAATATTTTCTATTTATTATATTTTTAAAAATTACATATTATGCATTATTGCTTATTATGTACATAATGCATTTCTAATATTCCTATCACTTTAATTACCATCCCTAAACATCAATTATCATTTCAAAATGTCTAAATTCATCCTAAATTAGATTTTACTCTTAATTTCCTTAATTTACAAAATTAACTTAAAGTTAACTATTTTTCCTTATTAATCCTTTACTACATAATTAACCTAATAATTACATCTAACACCCTAAATGCTATAAGTATCATTCTCCATCGGATTTCAACATCCCTAAACATCTACTTATCCACTAAGTTAGTAATTAATAATTTAATAACTTAATTAACCTTAAATTACCCATTTTATGCCTCATTTTAATGCCTAAAAATTATCTAAAAATTTCAAAAATTAATTTTTGAAAACGGGCTTCATAGCACTGTTCTATATCATCTAAGTAATCTACACAAAAATTTTGGGCTTGAAACTACACTTCTAAGGTCATTTATTTCTAAATCGAAACATGCTCGGTTTTGCATGATTTCTTAGAGACCATATATTACGGGGCATATTTTCATCAAAATAATATTTTTCTTACAAAATACATACAAAAATATCTCAGAATAACAAAATTCATAATTTTATAATGATATTTACTATTTTTACAAAATTACACAAAATCAGGCTAGAAATCGGACTCATCGATTTGGGTGGCTCCGGCCAGTTCCGGCCGCCGTGGCCTTGTCGTTCGGCCTGGGGGCTACCACCACCGTGTGTTGGTGGTGGCCGTCCACTCCCAGCTGCTCGTCTGGTGGTGGTTCCCATTAAAGGCCCTAATTGCACAGTTTTTTTTTTAATTTTTTTCTAAACCGAATTTTTATCTCAATTTTTGCCTCTCTCTAATTTTCTCTGATTTTTATTTGGCCAAATGAGCTTCTGAATTTTTCTTGCTATTTATAGACAATTTTTGTAATTATTACACATTAATTTGACTAGACTTTGCCCATTTTCCTTAATTTTTGGCTTTTATGTTATCCAAATTTTATTGGTTGATTTTTCTTTTGCTTATCCTGACATGCCATGACCTGATCTTGATTCATCTTATCCTCTTCTAATTTTTTTTAATTTTTCCATAATTAATTTATAATTTTCTTTAATTATTTACTTAGTTTTTGGCCAATTTAGGTAATTTCGCGTATTTTTATCTACACGTAAATACATGTGCGGTACACATAAATACATGTGGGGTCCTAAATATTATTTTAGTCATTCTAAAATTTTTAGTATACATATAATCTATTTTTAGTAATTTATTAGTTATTTGATTACACTTTTCGCATTTTCAGTAATTAGTACTTATTATGCTTAAAATTTGAAAATTGTATAGTCTCCTATTTTATTACTTATTTTCTTAAATTCAAGTTTACGGGGTCAGTTTTACTAATATTTCTCTCAATAGTTTATAATTTGGGGTTTGATCGGGTTCCTTAACCGATCGTCCAAAACTTAAGTTCTAAGTTCAATCCTACGGTCAATTGGCTTAGATTTGGGGCTTACACACATTGCAGTGTATCTTGAAAACTCTACAGCAATAGTCCTCACCTTCTCTCAATTCTTCATACTGATAATAATAAAAAACACGTTCAACGTTCTCCTCCCAATCTAGATAATTATCTATACTCCTAAAACCATTGAAGCTCCAAACTTGAAGCTTCACATGGTTAGTAGCTCGAGGTGATCTGACTCGTTCTTCTTCTTCATTATACCCCTCTTCTTCATCATTATCCATATCTACCAAGTCAATCTTTTGTCATGCTTATCCTCCTACTCCTCCACCTTGAACTTGCCAAGCTTGGTTTTTTCCTCTAATAAGTCAGGCAACTTGTGGGGTATTCTGCATGGTCTCAGCAGGTCGATAAGTCATTGCATGAATAGCTCTAGTTAGATCAACTAAGAGGTTAGCCACTTCATCAAGTCATTTGTCTGTACTCTTAGGGGTGCTCTGGGGTTATCATCCATGGTGGACAACACTACTATCGTCATCTCTAATATCAGCATCAACATTGGGGTCAGTCATCTTCTTGACAAACTTAACAAATAAACTTCAAATTTGGGGTACAAGAGTTATTATCCCAACATACACAAATGTCCAATGAATCCGCGAACACAACAACTACACCAATGAACAATAAACTCAACCAAAACTTGCTTTATTTTCTCATGCTTAAAACAGGGCAAAACAAAGTACTTAACCACAGTGAACTACCACTCCTTATACTTACTCAAACACTCACAGCTAACTTTTACACAACTACAATACATTACCACAACAATCACAACTACTCACATAGATTCAAACAAAATGTACCTAAATGAAACCTTCGCTTTGATACCAAGATGATGCAGACCGAGACCAAAAATAGCTAAGGCTGTTACTAGGATGGGTCCAAGCTTGCAGAAAACCTAAAAAACAAGATGTAAGTTGCGCGAAAAAATAGAAAAGTAACATAAGCAAACCTATGAACAGCTCCAAAGGATATGATGCACCAATGGAGCTTCCAAGGACTAATGACATAACTTGATATGACGCACGAGATGGTCCGGTGAGGTTCCTTGGTACATAGCCTTACTTGGGTTAGAATAAAAGTGAAATAAACAAACTAATAAGAGTAGTGTTCACGAGTGAAAGAATATTCAGTATATTGGTGATAACATAAGGTGATTGTGGCTACATGTATAACGGGTATTTATATTTGAAAAACTAAGGCAACATGCCTAAAATGGAAAAGACCAAAAGAGCATTATCTAAAAGAAGTAATGTACAAGGAATAATAAGGGTATAGTTGAAAATACAATAAAATGAGTATCTTGTACGGATGATTTTGTAACGTGCTTACTTAGACATGTGGCTCCTAGTAACTAGATGATTTTTTGGCAGAAAAGACAATTCTGTACGGTCAGTTTGTTTTCTACCAAGTCGAGGTGCCGGGCAAGGGTGGTAGGTTGGTTGTGCTTAGCAAAGTAAATAATTCTTCCAAGGTGAATTTACCTGGAACACTTTTAGCATGGCTTGGATTCCGGTCAGCTAAGCTGATGGTCGAATAAATCGAGTTGGCGTTCAAGTGCAGTTCCAATTGGTAACTGGAGATGAATGATAAGTACAGGAGGGTCCGGCTCGGTTGGTGCATCAGGTCGGCAGATTATAGTAGTTCAGACTCATCGATGATGCGTCTTAAGGAAAGAATTCGCTTGGCCATACTTTCCAACACTCGGGCTCAAGTGTGGGTCAAAAGTTTAGTTGTTTGATTCTTATCAAAAGCTGAGTGAATTGAATTAATAGAGGGATTTTCATATGTCATCAAGTACAATATTGGCAAGAACAATGTAGTAGCTAATGCCTTATCAAGACGACATTCCCTTTTGATCCAGATGTAGACTAAGTTACAAGGATTTTCTATGATCAAGGACTTGTATGTTCAGGATCTACATTGTGGACCTATCTATACATGATGTGAAGATTGTCGAACACTTGATGACTATCACAGAGAGAATGGTTACCTATTTAAGAAGAGAAGGCTATTTATCCTAACCTATTCCATATGAGAATTACTAGTGTTCAAGGTGCATGGTGGAAAATTATTTAGACATTTTGGTAAGCATTGAACTCATGAGGTACTAGTGTTCAGATTCTTTTGGCTAAGAATGATGAAAGATGTCCTATTTATGCTAGAAAGATGTGCTACTTACCAATAAGTAAAGAATCGAGTTGAGCAAGCACCTTATATATTGCTACCTATCCCGACCAAACCATGGTCTGATATGATTATGGACTCTATATTAGGTTTACTAAGGATGTCTCGAAGGAAGGACTACATTATGGTAGTTATGGATCGCTTTAGTAAGATGGCACACTTTGTGGCTTGTTTCAAAACTAATGATGTTTTCGCTATCTCTTCTCTCTTTTTGCAGAAAGTAGTCAAGCTGCATAGAGTGCTGAGAACCATAGTTTTTGATTGAGATCTAAAGTTCTTGAGCCATTTTTAGAGGACCTTGTAGAAACAATTGAGAATGAAGCTGCTATTCATTACATCTTGTCATCTTCAAACAAACGGATAGATCGAAGTCATCAATTGGACCTTAGGGAATTTACTATGAGTTGCTGCCAAAAGGAATCCATTCGACTGGGATATGTGCCTACCAATTATTGAGTTCTCTTACGATAGGACGACTCATAATATCACCCAAAAATCATCCTTTGATGTCACCTATGGATACAACCTCGAGTTTGCGTTTAGCCGGATCGCCCTATCCAATTAACTTGAAGAGCCTCAAGTTGTTGAGAGAACTGAAGCCATCTAAGCCATACACCAGAAAGTCATGGACCAATTGACCCGAGTTGCCTCCAGGCTTGAAAGGAAAGGTCGAGGATGAAGAACTAGAAGATTCTGGCTTGGTGATCAAGTATGGATTCATCTCAACAAGGACCGATTCCCTAATCTTAGGAAGAGTAAGTTCTCTCCGTAGGTAGATGGACCATTCAAGGTGATTGAGGAAATCAATTTGAATGCTTATAGAGTTGAACTACCTAAAGAGTATGAAGTCTATGACACCTTTAACGTTGCTAACCTTCACCCATACATCTTCGAGGATGAACTACCCATATAAAATTTGATCTTAAATCTCAAAAAACTCAAAGGGGATGATAGGAATCAAGGACTTATCATGCAATCAAGGGCACATGGCCTTATGTCCTTATTGAGCCAAGCCATCAACCAGAACCTGAACTTAGACGAGGAGCACTCATTTGAGCATATTTAGGACTTCTTCCAAGATCCTTCAAATTGTTTACTATATCACAAGAAGAAGAGGAAGAAGTCACAAGTACTGCCGAACCTAATCCAAACTAATCAACGCTCTTGCCTAATGCTAAGCTGAACTTTTCCCATGACCAAGTTGATATGTTGCCGAGGGGACCTATAGAGCCCAATAGACCTGAGACCTATTATTGAACCAACCCTTTCTAGTCTTGAACTACCGAGTGATCGATTTGCTAAGTTACCAACGTGATTAGCTCATCTTGGCATTTTAGTGCCATTAGGACCACCTAATTAAGAGGCGAATGCGTATCCTACCCTCTAACATTCGTACTGTCCTTATAAGAATATTCCCTTTACATTTAATTATGGATTTACTCTTGTAAGTTATGTACTTTTCCCTTTTTAGTAAGAATCTTTTTTATAACTTACATCAACTTAGGACTTACCTTTATTGGGCTATATAAATACATGTAATATGTCACAACCGATGGTAAATATCATTGAATTTCAAACATACTTTTCCCTCATGTGCTAAGTATCCCTTACTTACTCTTATTTACTCTTATCTAGTCCATTATGATGTATTAGTAGCGAATGCCCTTTAGCCATACTTGCACGTAATATCAAATGTGACTTGAGTTCATGTGAGATGTTGGAATGTTATATCTATTGTCAATGCACAAGAACCCCTACTTAACCTTCAACATCCATCAACTTTTGGACTGTCTTGAGATTTGGACCCACCTTTGGTTCGTGTGATATCATTAGTTGTGTACAATCCCTTCCAGACAATCCTTATCATGGGTGATGCACCAATTTGGAGGGTTGTAGAAGGTTCCCCCTGAAATTACAACACGGATGAGGTAAAGCAACTACATCGTATCAACTTGAGGGGTTGATGTTGACTAGATCACTTACTACGCAATCTATATCGGCATTTAGAATGACAGACATACTTGTGTGCTAGATATAAAAGGTCCTAGAGGTATTGAATACACCATTACTTACCGTTACATTGGTAAGTATATTTATGTCACATACTATGCATGTTTTGTTGTCTTACACCAACTTGTGCTAATGCTCCTTCATTTTACAAGCCAATGAGTTTCAGTGAATCCGAATATCCATGGACCAGGTTGACTACATCACCGCTCGAGTACATGTCGATCGAGGGATGGAGATGTTGGAGGACCATTCTCCTATTACATTGCACATGCCTCATCTAGCTGAGGTGTAGCTATAAGAGTAATATGATTTAGATGAGCCAAACTACGACCCTCCATATCTACCTAAGTGCGGTGGGCGTATGAAGATGAAGGGCCTTACATGACAATAGGGACGTGGTTAACTAGAACCTGATGTTGCAAGGCCATCCAATGCCCCTCCATCAACCATTGAGTATCCTAACGTAGGGACCATGTTGAGCCCTCAATTGAGCTCCTTCTAAAGCCCCTTATATATGTGTAACTTGAATAGGCATTCATGCTACTAGCTCCACAAAAAAGACGGAGGCATTCTATGAGTTTTTGAGGTGACAATTCCTCCTAGGTTCTAACAACTGCTCCACCTCTGTTTCTAGAGCTATCCCATGACCACATTCCAACATAGCAGTCATAGGCTTTAGCTACTGCTAATGAAAGTGGATCCAAGTAGGGGTTAGCTTCTCGGGTAGCTTGTGTATTTATTAAAAGTAGGAGAAAAAATTACTAGCCCTATACGTTATTTTGTTTTGTATGAACTATGAACTTAGCATTTTTGGTTATGTATATTTTCATAAAGAACGTTTCTTCCTATTTTTTTGTTTGCTCTAGCCTTGTTACACTTAAACATTTGATTTCCAATTTTTGGTTGCCTTCTTATGGTTTTATATTTGGATGGTTATTAGAAGGATAAGTGGCAACTTGAACAAAATGTGATAGAGTTTGTAGTTGTCTACCCAAAATTGAAGTAGAGTGTAACTATTTAGCTTGTTTTCGTTTTGTTTTTACTTAAATTTTATAAGGCTAAACTTATTTGAATATATTGACACTTAGTTGTTGTGTTGCAGGTATCCATAAAGAAAGTACTTTTCTAGAAATCATCTTTCTCTAGAACTTCGCAAAAAAGGAAAGGCACTTGACAACATGTTTTTTTATTAATATATTGAAGAAAAAGGCGCTTTTAAAAGCGCTTTCCTTTTTAAATTCAAAAAGCCGGAAGAAAAGCGCCTTCCCTGCGGGGCCATACCTTTTGTCCAATCCCTCTTTTTTGGAATTCCTCGTAAAACATATGTATTAAACGTGTTTCATATAAATGTCCGAAAAAGCTGGCTTGGATATCTTTTATTTGCAAATCATTTACAATGTTCACGATTACTATGTTTTATTTGTTGATCGATTAACGTGGAGTTAGCCTGGTTGTTTCACGTTCATTTTTACTAAAAAGGAAAAAAACCATTACGATTCCGAGAACGTAAAATCTATATTTTAAATTGGATCCACAATGCAAAATATGATAAACTATTAATCCCATGCATATCAGGTTTATAAATAATTATTCTGTGATTGATTCTATCACAATAATAAAAATTTTACATGTACAGTTATTAGTTTTGGAGGATAAAAAAGAACGATGGAAATAAAGCTTACAATTAAACTTATTCTATGATCTATATATAACATATAAAATAAAATTATATGTCAATAAAATATTATAAAATTACATTTTTTTTTAACGAAAATGCTTTCTTCTCTTAAGGATAAAGTTTAAGTATAATTCAATGTTGCTTTAGTGTTGTGAAATATGTTTACCACAAGAACCACATTAGTAGTCCTTCGAATAATATCCATACGCACATAATAGAAACTATTCTAATCCTTTAAACTACTAAATCACTTGGATTACATAATTCCAAAATAAAGCATGATATATAATATTTTTGCCTGAAACGGTATTCATCAACTATAAAACTCAAGGCAAAACCTTATGTCCCTTCGTTGGTTGCACAAGTCCGATAATATCGACATCTTATTTCGTTCCCAGCAGCATTCATAAGGTCAATGAAAACTATTCAATTTCCGCATAATTTCTTAAAACGTTATAACATATAAAGTTTTCATGAATTGAAACATATCAAGCTTTCATTAATTGAAAAATAACTTTCTATGTTATAACATTTTAATAATATAAAGTAGTAGATATTACATAGTAAATACATTTACTTCTTTTAACCAATGGACAAAACAATTGAATGCATTTTATTATTTTATATCAATTAATTCTAGTTCTAAAATAAACATCAACAAATTTTAGTATTTACTAAAGTTTCTTATAAAATGTCTTGTTCATGTTAACCGTGTTATTATGTATGATCCTCTAAGTTTCTATACACGACTATCTTGACATAAGTCAAGATAACTGTCTAGCAGCAATTATTGACCAGCCAATTTAATAAAAAATTTATGAACCCAAAACCACCATGAACCAATTTTTGTATAATAAAATCTTTTTATCAAATAGTATCCTGATTAAACTATTGTATATTATGTGATTAATATTTAATCATTTTATTTGGTTTCCTAAATAAATTAGACTCAATAAAATTTAATGTGACTACACATTTATAAGTCATTATTATCTTAAATAAGTGGTCATGAATATCAACTCCTTGATCTAAAAGAGAAATGAATTTTATCTTGACTCATCACAATTCTCTCTATATTTCATATTATACCTGATAGTTGAATTATTTACGATCTAAATAAAAATTACATTTAATGGTATCAAAGTACAATTTTTCATATATAAGATATAAGAAAGTTTCAAGTTTAGGACTTATTTAAGCTCATTTATATAGAGGAGAAACCAATCACACTAAACATGTAGTATTCTCTATTAGCGGGTCGTGACTATAGAGAGTAAAATTTAAGTTTAAGTTTTAAACTCATTAATTAATTGGGTTTGATGGCTAAGGTAACGAGACTTAAAGAGTTGAGTTCAAATATCTAAGATGATTACTGTAAGCTTCGAGTAAGGCTCGATGGATTAGTTCGTTCAATCAAACCTTTTTTTGTTTGTCTCACACTAAAATAATAAATGAAACCTTTATTTGAGCCTTAACTTATGAAAATAACCCACTTAAGATCTAGTAATAAAAAGGTTTCAATCTTAAACATTGATAACCATTATGATATTACGGATGAGATCAACTATCATTTCTTATAAATATCCCATTTAAATAAGAGAAAAACCTTCATTAGCATTGTGACTCTACTAGAATTTTATCTTAAAGATTAAATACTTAAATACCTTAAGAACTTTATCTCATTATTCATCAATTATGGAGTTTGATGCTATTGTGTCCTCCACCTATCACCATATGTGTTGTAGCCTTACCGAGATTGCCTATTTCTCCTCCCTACACTTCTCTCCTAATCATTTTGTACATATCACTCAAGTTATTTCCCTAGTCACGTATAGCATAACTTCACACTTGACCCTTCCATTCGTACCCACAGTTCTGCAGTGTTAAACGTATCAACTAAACTTTAGGCACCTACTTGTATAACTCGGATATTTTTCCTTCGATCTAATGAGAACGACCTTGGTTATACAATGTATTGATCTAAATATCTATGTCCCCCTTAGATGTTTATTCGATTATAGATAACATTGAGATAATACAATGTCATTGAGTCCCACTGATAATATGCCTTTATTATGATTCTATACATACTCTAATTATTTATAAAAATTTATTGTAAAATATATACGTGCAAAAAATATACATATATAATAAATACTTGCATTTTGTTAATAATATTCATAAATATATCAAAGGTATCTTGGCACATTATAGAATACAACACACTCTTGTCTAATAATGTTTAATCTAAGAAGCTTCATCAATACACAAACATCCCTTGATAAGTTTCCTAATACATTATTATCAATAGACAATCATTATTATTTGGAAGATAAATTTGCATATTTAGAGCATTCAGATGCATAATCACATTGGAATTGCTTCAACTAAAAGAGACATCACATAACTCTTCATTTTCATTTCAGCATCGGTATAGTGATCTTGCTCATTCAAGTATATGATACTCATTGCACATGCCAAATTGTGAACTCGCGTCAGCAATTTCATGGGGATGGCAGTTGGATGGAGACACTCTTCATTCATATCCTTCCATGCATCAAGAATTTGTTTCCACAACTCTTTTTTTGCTTCTTCTTCTGTTACCTTATATTGGTTCATGTAACAATCCACAGCTTTTGCTATATGTAATTTTTCTTTCTCCCACTATGAAAGACGATAATAATTATTAGTTGTAGAAGAAATGGTTATGCTTATTAAATATTTCTTCAATATTTTGGTATACATTTAACGTAAATATGTGATTATGTTTACTTACAAAAAGAATCTAACGATGAATTGTGGTTTTCTATTTTTTAGATACAAATGTTTTGATATATATAACGATCTATGGAAAATTCATTTTCACTACTAAGCTTTGATAATATTTGTAGACTTAGAAAAATTTTCATATAAAATATACAAATAAGTAGCAATTCTAGTCACTAACACTGAAGCAATTTAGTCTATATCCATACCTTTCTTCTTACCTCCTTAATGTTCAATTATTTAGCCATTTAATAGGAACTCTAGCAAGTAGGACACTCAAAATCGACAAAAATCCTATAAGATGCTTCTTAAGGAAATGGACAGGACTGAATGTCATTTAACACCTAACGGGTTTTATTGATACTCAATGCAAATTATAATGTATTGAATAGGAGAAAGGATATAATATATATACCTTGACATAAAACATACAATATGTGAAAGAAAAATATGGATAAAAGATAACTTGCTTGTCTGATATAAGCACTCCATTTACATTTGAACATAATCTTTTACTCATCCATGTAATTTTTTCTTTGTTATTTTCCTTATAAGAATGTGAATATTAATATATTTTAAATTATATATTTATCAATATTGAGGGTAAGTGGATAACTTTATTGTACAAGTTCCCACTCATACTCTACCCGATTGGGTAAGTTCCATGTGGATATTAAGGGTCATAGTGTAAGTCTCGGGTATAGATCTTTTAGAACTTGCTTTCACAGGATAGGATGCAAATATAAAATTTTCCTATCTTATACCTTCCTTAAAACCTATATTTTTAAAGTATAAAAGATATAAATTTTAGGGTATCTTGTATCTACCCTATAAAAAATTAGAAAAAAGTAATATTAAATGATAATAAAATATTTTTCAACTAATATATGTTTTAGCAAAAAGAAAAAAGAAAAGAAAAGAAAATGAGCATAAGTTTATAAGTTAATGAACCTAAACATATCTCTCTTACTTTGTGTTTTCCATTCTTTCCCATTCTTCTTTTTTGTTTACTTAGTAGTAAGATCACATAAACTTGAGATAATGAAGGTAGAGATATCCTTTTTTTTTCCCTTTTTAATTTAACAAATTTTGCTATAGATTCCATATGTTTTACATTGAAAAACTTATAATATCACATAAAGATTACTTTTCTTATATTACATAAATTTAAACTTTTATAGAAAGAAAGGTAAAATTTGCCCATTCCATAAGGTACTTAGTAATCTGTAAATTTTATAGGGTATAGATTTCAAGATGTTTTCAAGGTATTATAAGGTAAGTTTTAGTTCCAAAATCAAGGAATCTATAACTTACAAGGTAGAGTATGAATAAGATTTCATACCCTATCTATCATGTACCTACTCACACTTAATTAAGATACTTGTTTGTTTACAATCTAATAACAATGGATTGGTTTGAGATATAATTTAAGAAGCTCTTCAGGTTATCAATCAAATACCAACTATAATCTTATTGGTTTAGCATATCCTTTAAAGAAGTTTATTAGCTTTTGAGCCAATAGTCAGATTATCTCATTCCTCATTGGAACAAGTTTCCATTTTCGATGACTTGCTTAATCCCATCATTAGAGCATTATTGATATCACAAACCATTTAAAACATTCATTTGAGTGGTAAATCTCTTTATGAACTTTAAACTTGTAGTGTCTATGTAAAATGGATTGAATTATAGGTTTTTTTTTTTTTAAAATAAAAATGGATTAACTGAACTAAAAAGAAAAATGTTAGAGACTGAGTTGAATGTGGATCAATGTGAAATTGCACCATATAGAAAGCTAAGCTCGATTTTAGGCTTTAAACTCACTATTAAATTGGATTTAACTTTTTAAACTAAAATGACAAGACTAAAAGAGTTAAGTCCATATATCAAGATGAACATGAGAGATATGAGATGCTGGGTTTAGAATAGGGTATGTTAAATTGGTCCATATCTGTCCACTGCTAACATTTCTCAATAAGGCTCATGTACTAAAGAATGCCCTGTACTTGGATCCTATAGCAACCCTATGTCGAGATCCATTAATGAAAGGGCTAATATTTGCCATTGCTTGTCAATATGACCCAACATATTGCGAGCCAACTTTTACAGATATCCAATATTCGTCTCCATTTGGACATGAAGAATTCTAAACAAATTGTCATCTTGCTACTGGATTCTCTCCTCTAAAGATCAAATAATCAAATATATGAACACATCACTCTTTATCTCTAATTGTGGAGCTTGACACTATTGAATTCCTCCACTAGTCACAAGTATATTGAAGCAAATTAAGATTACTTACCTTTCCTCCTTATCACTTTTCTCCTAATCATTCTCTATGTTCCATTTATGTTATTCCTCTTAGACCACATGTACCACGTGACACATACAATACACATGTGACCATCTTAATTGGACTCTTACACCTACATACCATATTCCTAAAAATTGTCTTTAAATATGATTTTACTAATGCATCATATGGAGTAACTCTTTTCGTTATTCCTGCATCTATTGTAATAATGGATGAAATTAAAAAATTAATCATGGAAAAGGTGCAAGAAAATAAATTCAAGTACGAATAAGTACCTGGCGGGAACCTATGTCGTTCACGAGCCTCCCAATCATTTTTGAGGCTTTCATCATCTTAGAGTCACTAAACACCCACTCAAATACATCTTTGGTTACAATGTCTCCCATTCCAATAAAAGATAAGATTACTAATAATTCATGTCCAGATGACACTAATCCAACAGACATGTAATCCTCCATAGTAGGTATTTGATGTAATGTTCTTGCTTCGCACATGTAACTTCTTATCTGACGCTTCATCTAGAAAGTTAGAAAAAGAAAAATTCTACTTCACTAATTTTGTTTAATTTGGATCGGCAATAAACGGCTTTGAAAAGAAAAATATTCAGTTAGAATAATGGGTGAATTACACATTAACATCGACTCTTTTTTAGTGCATTTTCATCCAGGCAAATTGTATTTTCTTTTTTACCACATACATCATTTTGTGCTTTCCTCCATCCCCAAATTGTTAGTTCTCATTCACTCAATGCGTACTTGCTCGGCTGAAAATTCTAAGGCAGACTTAAGCTTTTAGGTTTAAATCTAAGACATTAAACTCAATATAACATTAATTATATTGTCATGAAGAAGGACACAGTACAATGTTATATAAATTACCAAAAGGAAAACACTTATTATGTAAATGAAAAACCACTTAACCGGACTATCCTTCAGTTATTTATAATATGAATTTTCCTTTTTAATATACCAAGGTAAGTGTCTCAAGACTAAGTCTTACCAAATGAATGGGTTTGCATTTAGTGGAAAAGCTCAAGAATATAGATGAAATTAGAGTTTTAGAATGATGTTTTTTTCGTTTTCCATTTCATCAAACTTATTAGCCCGTAAACGTATTGGCCATAAAGGTCAAACCATCTTCCACTATTTTTCATTAATTTAATACTTTTGTAACCAAATACGGCTGTTTTACATAATAATTAATACTTATAGAACAGTAAAGAAAAAATAATTGTTCGCCTATTTTCATAACTATTCTTTAATTCATCTTAATCACTCTCTGATCATTTGACATTTGAAAACTTAGTTGAGTTTTACTTTCAAATACTCATATTAAACTAGCTAGTACTCTAAGAAAATTAAGTGATGACAAATAAAGTCTTACGGCTTCCTTAGCATAATGGAACTGATACAGTTTTCCTTGTTGAGATAAGGTTTCTTCAATTTCATCATAAACATCTAGAAGTGCCTTGTAATATACTTGCATATACTCTGGGAGGTCAGCCATGGTTCTAACATCCCACCTACAAAATATTAAAAAACCATAATCACATGGCCGCTTAACTAATTAACTTGAGAAGTGTTGATAGTTATATGATAAATATCAAAATGGAACATGTAAAAGAATTCATTAACCTTTCAATTGCATTGGTGAACACTTCTAGTTCTTCAATTGTTCCATATACATCATAAATGTCGTCTACAATGGTAAGCATAGCTATCACTTTGGTGAGGATTTTCCTTGAGAAGGCATACTCCAATTCAAAATGTACTCCTAGTCCCCAAAAATAAGATTCCACAACTCTGTCCCTTGCGAAAGGTAACTTCCTCTTGAAGTCTAGTTCTGTCCACCATCTAAATACAAATCCAAAAATATAAAAATCATTCATGTATTTTATTACTTAATCCATTGTAATAGTGATTTATTTTTATAATACCTTGTGATATCACAAAGCTCAATCTGATGCTGCTTTTGGAGTAGGTTGAAATCTAATTTTGCCAAAGTCATGATAATTTCCTTATGACAAGTGTCATTTTCATAATTGGCCATAAATTGTCTTGCCCCTTGCCTTGTCAATCCATTTCGTAAGCTTAGGTTCAAGGATTGTTCCACTTGCTTTGCAATGTGAGGACTCAATCGTGATTTCATGGAGTTTAGATGGCTAGTAGTGAAAGAAAGTGCATCTTCTAAGATATCTTCTCCATGAATTCTGAAATGGCTAGCCTCGTATAAGCTTAACAATCCTTCGGTATCGGTTATAAGGGATTCCTTGAAAAGTCCTTTATCATCCTTAAACCTATTAAAGATATCTGTACAACAAACCAAAGGCACTTCTTCTAAATTATAAGGTAATTGATTGGTAACAAAGTTGTTATTGGTGTATATACGTGTGATTCAAAAGAATCCCTTATTATTTATATGAATTTATAATATTTTTTGTGTTAAAATGTAGTGAGCTTAATTGTCATGCTATATGATTCAATGGTAACACATGTACTTATAGATAAGAAGATATTAGATTTCCTTTATTTCCATAATTTCGTAATAATTATATTTTCGTCTTTAGATCATCCAATGTTTTCGAACTCTAGTTTTATTATCAATGAGCTTCCAAATATTTCATATGACATTTGTAATTCAAGATATATGGGCACGAAATTATTTAGACATCCATGCAAGTACTTAGAACATTTAAAAGCAATAAAGTTTCGGTGCAAAGGTTTTGAAATTCTATTTGTATTTGATAAATAAATTATATCCAATGTTCCGAAAGAATATGATAGGAAATCAACTAGAAAGAAAGAAAGAAAGTCAATACACATAATGAGGTGAAGAAATTCAAAAAGTTACACAGTGACAATAATTCATATCTAGTTCAATACTTAAAAGGAATAATTATATACATACCTTGAAAATCCATTAGCTAAAGGGAAACTATTATTCTCAAAATGGTTACTTCGTTTTTGTTTAAATTAATTTTCCTAATTTCAAAATCAATGGTTGAAAATGCCTTAAATCTCAAGTTATCTTATAATATCATTGTGATATTCTGTTTTTTTTTTTTTTTTTCCTAATCGATCATATATGACAACATCTAAATAGAGAAAATTGATGAAAATGAAAGGGAGAGAATCCAAATTCCATTATTGAGATGTACACATAATTATTATCTATCTTAGGATCATAGGAAAGAATGTTATGGAGTTTCCTATAATTTTTTATTTAAACCCTCATACTTTTTATTTTTTGCTAATTTGGTGTCTTTCAATTTTCATATGAATCGCAAGATTAATGCTCCAGACATGACATATGCAATTGATATCAGTAGCTACTGATGCATTTACCTTATCCAATGCACTAAAGCATAAATTTCCATAGGTCTTCAATGGTTTACTTTAGCGACTTTATATGAATATAGAGTAGCTAACATACCACATGAAATATTATAGCCTTGTCGTCGAAGCAATCGGAAAAGAAGTGTAATGGTGAAAAGATCCTCAACTCTATTGATGCTCCCATGCTGGAAGTAAATTTTGTGGATTTGTTTCAATCCTTCTTCAATTTCACTCTCAAACTTGTAGGAAATCCCTAATCTTTGGATTTGATCGATTAGTTTCAATGTTCCAACAGGGCTTTGTTCATTGACTATCAACATTTTCTTTGCTTTCTCGACCAATTCTGTTACTTTCTCGCTATCCATTGTGCTTTGTGGATCCTAATTAATATCATTTACCATATAGATAACATTTTGATTATTTTACAAAATATAGGATAATAAAGCCTGATGCAAACATAGAAAATTAGAATTAAAAACCCACATACTTAAACTAGAACAAAGAATGTTAAAGAAAAAATGCGAAGAGTGCTCATGTCATATTTGAGTAACACATCTTTTAATGATTATTTAGAGCTAAAGATGGTCAAACTCATGCTGATGAGGCAACATAGAACCCCTCAATCGAGATGTACATACGCATGCATCTAAGAATCGAAAGCATTTGGGGGTAGATTTTATTCAAAAAGCCCATAGTGGAAGATTGAGTTTGCACCCAACAGGCTAGTCATCACTATCCGTGGGTGATGGCCAAGTACAATGGACGAAACAATAAATAAATAAGTTACAAATAATAATAATAATAATAAGGGTATAAGATTCGAAATACTAATATGATATGCTAATACAAAACAAAAAAAGTTGTGAAGTTTGTGTTTTTGATGAAAAAAGCTAATAAATTTACTCATTTTATGTTTATAAAGGAAATATTGATTACTTTAATGCAACTTCAAGCAAAAGCCTTTGTAGCATAGCAATTTGAGTATTACTCTCAATAAGATGGTGAGGTTTGTATTCGAATGTTTCTATAAAATGGCTTTTAAAATATTTCTTATCGAATTGAAGTCATTTCAATAAGTCTAATCATATCTTGATTTTGAGTAAACAAACTTATTCATGTATCTCATTTTCTAGTTGAAATTCAATATGTTCACATATATAAAAATTAATCTTTACACTACTAATAAAAGAAACACATAGTAGAAATAATAAATTAAATATTAAATATTTCCAATATACTATAAAATTAATATTTTAAAATGCTAAAGAAAAATAAATCTCACAAATGAATCCAAGAAGATTAAAAAAGATGAAAAAATAAATAAATGAAAGTATGAGAAAAGAAGTTTAAGCTGAGGCTCTTATAATCCAATAGCTTAAATATCAATTTGTAATATAGATAGCGGTAGTTAAGAAAAAGAAAAGAAATATAGTTTGAATTATATTGCTCTAATTATGATCGGCTACTTTTTTTTTTTTTTTCTTTTTTACCTCAAGATTCTTAGCTTATCTCCTAATATTGCAACCCAAGACGTGGAATTGGTAACCATCTCTTAACCCCATTATCAGTTAGGCTTACCATATTTTAAAAGGATGCATGAACCATCGACGCTGCGTCTTCAATTTTCCATTTACAAAACTTACGTATGGGTGCTATAAAAATTTTAAATGTTATATGGGGAGCAATATTATGTAAAAAATATATAGGTGTATAATAAAAAAGAAATTACTAGATTCTTAAAGAAACAAAAGATGTAACATCCTAAATAATGAGAAAATATCATGAACAAAAATTAAATACTTTCAGCAAAATGAAAGGATATATAAAAAAAGCCTTACAATAGAATTATTATATTTGAGGAAATAATCTCCCCAAAGAGTGGGATGAAAATTTGCTGATTGACGAAGGACAGACTTTGGAGTTGCCATACGTTCAGGGAAAGGCTTATAATCTTCCTATGAAATCCTTGATTTTTCTGTGTTGTGTTGATGGAATGGTGCTGCTACCGTGCTTATATAGGGAAAATTCTTTCATGAGGAGGATACTAAAATTTGCGCATGCTAATAAAATATTGAAAATCTCTAACTATTTTAATTGTAAATAACAGAGGAGGAATCTTTTTTTTTTTCTTCGGGCATCATTCTCAAGAAACGGACAAGAAGAAGAGCTAGCTAAACGAGCAGTGAAATAAGCAAAATCTGACCCCAGTAGCCTTAGATAAGTGTTCAACCACTAATCATAAACACATACTCTCTTTCAAAAAATAAAAAATAAAATAAATAAAAACAACCCGATCTATTAGCTCTTCTTTTAGAAGGAAAAATAAAATAAAATAAAAGAAAGAACAAAGAATAGTTTTAGCCTGTAAGATTGAAGGATAGAGACCCAATGCAATAGCTGGTCTTCCAATGCACATTGCTTTGGCCAGTAGCATGCAGTCAGTGAAGAAAGGTAACTGGACATAGCTGCATCTCTCTGCTGCTTTTATAGTTAAAATAAGGGCCTTACATTCATCGGCTTTTGGAGAATAGAGGAGGATTAACCTCCCATGTTATATATGATAAATCAAGTCAAACCTAAAATAAATGAAAAGAAATGCTCCTCTTTTTGGCGTTTAACCAATTCTCATCACGTCGTAACCTTCTAACTTTTACAGTCGAACCCTTTCTACTTTTCACATTTTTATTTTGCTATTCAACTCCTAGTGACTTGGTAAAATCTTTTGTCGTACTTGGTAGTCGCTGGATTCAAAATGTTTATGCGAATCTTTAATTAAAGAAAGGGAAAGGCACAAATAATTGCTAAACAGAATCAATTATCAACATTCGGCAACTTATTTTAGTCCCTGGCTCTTAAATTTTCAATTTGAGTAGGTAATATTTTGCAACTTGCAATCGTTATCTATGTCTTCAATAATTTATGACTCTAATTTCACGTATGAAGACTCTGATACCACTTGTAAGAAACAAGATTTAAATTTCCATATAAAATATGGTTGGATCTCCTATATAAGAATAAAGCATAAGATATAATTATAATATCTACGGAAGTATATTTGAATCAATAGAAAGAAGCTTTTTTTAAGGGTTATGGTCTTTCAGTTTATAATAGTGCTTGCTCTTGATTTTCTTATTGATATGATGTAAAAAAAGTATAAGAGAAACCCTAAAAACACATTATTAGATTAGGAACCTCGATCTTTTATATATATAGGTTTTATTATTTTATTTCACTATGGCCCATTATAATAGGTAAAATAAAATATTTGGGTTTCTACATATTGGAGTTATAACAAAAGTTCATAAAAATGAGTTTATAAGCCATATTATTTATTTATTAAACAAATGATCACTTTTATTTAATAGCTTAATTCCTCAATTTAATTAGATAGTCAATAATATATAATTAATTGATATAGTGACCCATTAAATTGCAACAATCTCCTACTTGGATCACATATATCACCTGATAATTATATATTGTAAAATCCTTACGAGTTCAAATTTTTATTGTCTATACTAAGTCTTATCTCCTAATAATTTGATCCATCAATCACATTAATATAGGATCAAAGTAGCATTTATCATCATTTGTCATGACAAGATCCATCAACAATCACAATATCAATATAATCAATAATATAAATCAAGTATAGTTGTGTAGCATGAAAATTGCATATAATGTGATTTTTAACATACTTATTTCCAACAAGTCCTACCTTATAGCTTGTAATATAATCCACACTTTATGCACAAGCATAATTAAAATACATAAAACTTTATTTCTGAGAATTCAAAAATAACTATATATGAGTTTATTATAACAAAATGCAATACACAACTAAATATCAACTAAAAACTAATCTCTCATTATATGGGTGCATCATCAAAATTAATAACACCTATGTGAGCAACATGATCATGAAACGCTTTGGGTAGTATACCCTTAGTAAGCGAATCCATAATCATGGGATTCGTGTTAATATGTTCAATTGACACTTGAGAACTTCGAACTCTCTTTTTAACTATAAGAAACTTTATGTTGATATGCTCTGATTTCGACAAATTTCTGCTGTTCTTAGAATATAGTTCAACAGCTTTATTATCATAATTAATTTTCAATTATCTCTTAAGACGATCAATAATTTGCAATCTAGTGATGAAATTTTGCAACCATATTCCTTGATTTGATGCCTTGTAACAAGCAATGAATTCTTCTTCCATGGTAGAAGAAGTTGTAAGCGTCTGTTTGACACTTTTCCATGATACAACTCTACTAGTCATCATGAAAATATAACCAAAAGTGGACTTTCTACTATTAAGGCATTTAGCATTGTAGAAGTTGAAATACCCCACGACCTCCAAATGATCAGATCTCAGGTACGTGAGCATATAATCCTTTGTTCTTTATAGGTATTACATAACACGTTTTGTTGCTTTCCAATGATCTATGCTAGGACCACTCAAATATTTGTTAAGCATTCCAACAATGTACACAATATCCAAACGCGTACAAACTTAAGCATACATAAGACTCCCTACTGCTAATGCATAAGGGATTCACTCTATTGCTTTTTTCTCAATGTCATTCTTTAGACATTGGAGCAAATTGAACTTATTACCCTTATCCATAGGAGTATCTCTCGGTGCATTATCTTTCATGTCGAATCTACTAAGTACCTTATCGATATTTACCCTTTGTGATAAGCCTAATATACCTTGTAAATGATCACGATGGATTTGTATGCCTAGCACAAAGGACGCATTTCCAAGATCTTTCATTTCAAAGTTGCTTAAAAGAAAACTTTTAGTCTCATGCAATAATCCCATATTATTACTTGGAAGCGAAATATCATCGATATATAATACAAAAAAAATGAATTTACTCCTACTGATCTTATGATATACACATTAACCAACAGTGTTTTCATTAAAACCAAACGAGAAAATTGCTTGATCAAATTTTCGATACCATTGACGAGATGCTTGCTTTAATCCATAGATAGATTTCCTTAATTTGCATACTAGATGCTTTGATTCCTCAGATTCAAAATTCTCTTGCTGTACCATATATATTGTTTCATTAACATTACCATTGAGAAATGAAGTCTTTACATCCATTTGATGGAACTTTAAATCATAATGAGCTATAAGTGTCATAATAATTCTCAAAGAGTCTTTCGACGAAACTGGAGAGAAAGTTTCTTTATAGTCAATGCCTTCCTTTTGAGTATAACCCATAGAAACAAAACGTGCTTTACATTTTTCGACATTACCTTTTGAATCCAACTTAGTCTTAAAAATCCATTTACAACCAATTAGTTTCATACCTTTAGGTAATTCAACATGATCCCAAACGTCATTGTTTCTCATAGAGTTAATCTCTTCTTTCATAACATTAATCCACTTTTGGGCATTTTAACTTTGTTTGGCTTGACTGACAGATGATAGATCATCTTCTAGTCTTATATCAAACTCATGCTCTTGAAGGTATACAACATAATCATTCGGAGTCTTCTTTCCCTAATAGATTTACGTAATGGCACTACCTCTTAAGGTTGTTATGATTCCTCAATATGAGTAAGGTCTTGTTCTTTTGTACAAGCAAGAGGAGTCCAAGGAATATTTTGAACATCTTTATTTGCATCTTGAAAGGTAATAGAGGTAATTGCTTGTATACTTTTAGTTGCAACAATAGGAATATTAGAACATTTCTCCTAAAAAATAATATTCTTGATTAGAGTGCTCCCACTATATTCAACATCCTTAAGAAATTTCACATTCCTAATCTCGAAAAGGGATTAACTTAAGTGATCATAGAATTTAAATCCTTTTAATCACTTCAAGTATCCAACAAAGTTACAACTTATTGTCCTCGAGTCCAGTTTTCTATCATTAGGCCAATATGGTCTAGCTTCAACTAAACACCCCCAAATATGAAAATGTTTAAGACTAAGCTTCTTACCAATCCATAACTCATATAGGGTTTTAGATATAGCTTTGCTTAGAACTTGATTAAGGATATACACTATAGTCTTTAATGCCTCTCCCTAAAGTGATTTTGGTAAAGAAGAATGACTAATCATACTTCTAACCATATCCTTTAGAGTTCTATTATGTCTCTCAGCTATACCATTTTAACTTGGTTGTCCTGGCATAGTATAATGAGGAACAATCCTATACTCTTTTAAGTACCTCACAAAAGGTCCAGGACATTATTCACTTGATCTATCAAATCTACCATAATATTCACCACTATGATCAAATCTAACCACTTTAATTTTCTTATTAAGTTGATTTTTAACTTCAATTTTATATTCCTTAAAAATGTCTAAGGACTATGACTTCTCATATATCAAGAATAAGTACCCATAACGAGAATAGTTGTTTGTAAAAGTAATAAAATACTATTGATCATTCCATGAAACCGTAAGGAATGGACCACATATTGAAAAACTACACTAGGAACTCAAGAGAGGACATGAATTGAGTTCAATGCCCAAATTTTAATTTAATACCAATTTCTTGATTTAAGCAACAATGGGTATAATCAAGTTAGTGATAAAATAATAATAAGTACGGCAAATAAAAGAGATAGGGATAGAGAAAATTAAGCCTAGATTTAACATGAAGTTCGGATTGTCACCTATTCTCTACAGATACATAATGTCTCCAATAGAAGACTTTACACCACTTTATTAATTTCTCAATCCAAGTTCTAAGAACTACATATAAATAAACTTGATTACATAAGTTTTATACTCATAACTTACCTAATCTTGATTTTACAAGATTCTCAATCACAATAACTTTCAAAACAAACTCTATCTCAAGTATAGTGCACTCTTTCAAAGTTCTTGCAAGTATAAATCACTTTGTACTACACTAGGGTTTTACAAATGATTTAGCAAATTAAGTACATAAGACAAAAGGTAAGTGAACAAAAAGAGTAATTGGAGATTTCTAGTTGTATTTCTCATCCTTCAACTACCCAACAATTTGTATTTATAGCCTCTTAAGAAAATCTAATCGTTAGTCCACTTCTCTTTTAATTTAATGCTTTGTAATGGCTCTTTTTTGTATGGACCAGCCAGATAGTTTAAGTGGGACCAGTTGGATGGTTTATTCAAATAGGGTCACTATATGGACAGTCTTTAGATCACTAGTCATGTAGTCCAACATAGATCACTGACTTACAGCAACCAATTGAATGGTTTAGGGACAACCAGTCGTACAATCCATCATTTGCTATTGATCTGTAGTAACCAATTGAACAGCCTAGGGGCAAATAGCTGTGCAATCCATTACCTGCTACTAATTTGTAGCAATTAGCCAAACGGTTCAGGGACAGCCAATTGGACGGTGTATCACCTGCCATTGATCTACAACAACCAGCCGGATGGTCCAAGGATAACCAGCTGGATGGTTCACACCAAAACAGCTAAACAACGTATACTAAGATACAATAAATAGTTCTATTCCCTTTTACTTCTTTCAAAAATTTCAAACTCAATCTAATTTAGTTATATTATATAGATATCATGCAAAACATAGTGTTATAAATATAATTCAAGTCCTTTATCAAATTAATTATGTTTTTATAAGATTTGCAAAGAGGTTCATGATTAATGATTAATTTAACATAACTTTCATGGTTTTGTTCCTATTAAAATCACACATAAGAACCTATTGGTTCAACACATATATCAGTATATATTAATTTTAAAACGCTAAAACTCCTTTCGGCATCTTTTTTTCTTAATATTTGTTCGCTTTCTTTTGATACATTCAACGCATATCTCAAAATCTAAAAAGTGAAGAGAATTCAGAATTCCTTTTGACATAAGTCCTTAAATCCTTTGTTGGGAAATATATCCCAGACGCTTATGCCATAACATAGAGGAATTCTCATTAATTAATTTTTTCTTTATACCATAATTATTTGTATGCAAGGTTTCTTCCCTATACAAGGCATGCAAATTCAGTATGTATAAATATCAATCAAAGTACCGGTAGCAATAACATTTGAGTATTGAAAAAGACTAAATTTTCCATCTCCAAATAAATAAAGATAACCAAATTTGTTCAAACGAGAAATTGAAATTAAATTCCATCTACATGACGATGCATAATAGGTCTCTTCCAAATCCAAATAATGACCAGACTCTAATTGTAATCTAAAAATGCTAATAGCCTCAATAGGAACCTTATTGCCATTGCTCAAATAGATGAATTTTTTAGCATCATTAGGCATTTGGCTTCTTAAATAACCATGCATAGTTATACTTATGTGAATAGTTGCACTTGTATCTATCCACCAAGTGTAGGTTGGTATTAAAGCTAAATTAACTTCTGAACAAACAAATTTGAGAAATTCACCTTTCTTTATGAGCTGCTTTGCATATATATGGCAATCCTTCTTCACATGACCTACTTTCTTGTAGAAGAAACAAGTGATACCCTTATCTTGTTTCTGTTGCACATGTGAAGTCCTAGCATCTGCAACTCCTTTACCTTTATGATCCATTTTTCTTTTCTTGGGAGTCTTATCCTGAGAGTGAGTCACCATATGAGCACTTTTAGTCATCTCTTGTTTCAATCTTTCTTCCTCTTACACACATTATGCAATAAGCTCTTTCAATGTCAATTTTTTTCTTTTGAGTGTTGTAACTTATCTTGAAAGGATTGAATTGAGCAGGAAGATAGATCAAGACTTTGTGTACAAAAATGTCACCAAACAATTCCAACTTTGAGGCCTGTAGTCTTGTAACAAGATTAGACATCTCTATGATGTATTTCCTTATATTTCCTTTGCCATTATACCGTATAGAAATGAGCTTTGCAAGAATAGTGCTTATTTCAACCTTTTCAGATCCCGTGAATTGGTATGCTATTTAGCTAAGGAGCCTTTTAGCATTTTTCTCCTCAAGTACGACTCCTCTATTGGAATCCGAAATGAAATGCATCATGATCATTAGACTCATGTGGTTAGAATGTTCCCACTTTTCATAAATCGCGTTTTCTTCAACAATACTTTCACTAGTAAGGGTAGAAGGTTCATTAGTCTTGATCACATAGTCTAGATCCATGTATCCAAGTAAAATGGTGATATGTTTCTTCAATTTTTTGAAGTTTGTGCCGTTAATCATTGGAATATTATTCAAATTGGCATAAATAAAGGTTATATTGACTAAATCAAGAATAAAATATGCTCACATTCAATTAAAATTTCACCTTTTAATGCATGAATAAATATAGAATAAAAATTATCATCATCATGTACAATCAATTAATTAATATTGACTAGTATTAAAAGAAATACTTTAATTGGACCACTATGAGACACTTAACACATGATTGATATTTAGTCTCTGGACAAAAATAGCAACTATGAATGGCATTCTCAAAAATAATAATAATAATAATAATAAATATTGATAATGTAATTTTGTCAACAACTTGCCTTCCTTTAGGTCGACAAAATTGCATACATAAAACCGAAATTATCACATATTTATTATCATATATCTATCATCTAGTCAAATAATAAATTTCTTTTAGGCCGATTCTATTCACATAGATATAGATATTTCATGCAAATCTTTTAACTTGATGTCTAAATATTTGAAAATAAATTTAAATAATAAAGGTTACTTTGATAATATATTATTTCAATCTATCCTAAAATATTAGACAAAATTTACAAAATTTCCATTCAATAACCACAAAAATGCAAATCTGTCTATAATGAATATCATTGTGAAATCACGTATAACTTGTTAAACATATAAAAATTATTACTGCTGTGGCTACATATGTTATAAGATGGCATGACAATATCAAGCTAATTGGAACGGAGATAGTCAATTATTATTGATTTTGAAATCTAGCTCTTTCCATAATAATTTTTAAAATATTATGTCTTAGGATCGAGAAAATCATGATGTTTTAAATCCAAATTATCATGGAACAAAAACATCAATCGTATATGGAAGATTGTAGCATCTTCATCATGTAAGAAGACAAAAGGACATAAGAGGACAAAATACCATGTCAATTCATCTTTGTCAATTATGAAATACATATACTCGTGAAAGCAATGAAACCATCTGGATGATTTATATATTGCATGGCTAAAGAATATCGCAACGTACCGGTCTACCTTCGTAAATAATACGAATTCTTGGAACGCAGAATGGCAATCAATGAGGCGATGATTTATGGCAAGAAATAGTGAAACCACATAATTATCTAAATACTCGAAACCCTAATGCTCAAAATTAGGAAAAAATAAAACACAAGATATAATTATAATATTTGCAGAAACTTATAATAGAGGGAAACTTTCTTTGAAGGTTATGTGAAGTGGAAAAAATATAAGAGAAACCCTAAAAACATACTTCAACCCTTTATATATATAGGTTTTATTATTTTATTTCACTATAACTTCTCATAGTAGGTGAAATAAAATATTTAAATTTCTATATATTAAGCTCATACTAAAAGTTCATAAAGATGATTTTATAAACCATATTTATTTATTTATTAACTAAATAATCATTTTTATTTAATAACTTAACTTTTCAATTTAATTAAATAGCTAACAATATATAATTAAATAATATAGTGATCCATAAAATTACAACACACTGATGACTTTATTAATTTCTTTCACAGTATCTTATTTTCTTCATGCATTTGCAATTTTTTGTTGAAAACAGTGAGATAGCATTTGGTTGTAAGAAAATAATAGCAAAAGGGAAATGATACTTCTTTTTTCTTCTATGTTATGCATCCCAAAAAAAAAAAAATCCGGTTTTCGCTATTATAATAACACGGCTATATATTTAAGAAGACTTGTAAACTGTAATTGTATTTAATAGTTATGGTTCACTTTATTTGATATGAGATTTTGTTGAAAACATAAATTATAAAGTATTTTAGCAAAAATATATCAATTTTATCAAGGAAGGAGGAGGAAGAGAGGAGGGTCTTTGGGCAGGATTTCGATGCATCGTATTAAACAATCCTATGGGGTTTATGATAGCTTTGGAAACACTTAAGAGGGTATGAGGAATGGATTCAGATTTTACATAACTCGTTTCAAATTCTCCTTGCTATAGGTGGAACTGGTGCCTGCTAGCATGAAAAAAGCGTAGAAATTGCTTCGTCATGACTCGAAAACTAACGTGATTCTGGAACGGTATGGAGGAGAAATAGAAAAGTCTAAAAATAAATGACTCAAATTACAGTTTACATAATTTTAGATAGGAAAGTGTTAACGTTGCTTTGAGACCCTAATCGAAGAAGATATGTTCTTTATTATTATAATCAATACTAAAAATGTTGAAAATTTTTCTTTTCTATCCCTAAACAAATGTCTCTAGGGCATCTAGTAACAAAAGTTATTAACCGGATGCATGTAGAAATCCGAAGAAACATGAGGTCGGTATGTGATTGGGGAATATAAAACTGGTTAAAATATTTTCCAAAAGAGAAAAGAAATTGATTCTATATAAATGCTTTGGAAAAAGGAAAAAAAATGCAAAAAAAAAAGAAAAAGAAAAATACGTTGTGAAAAATATCCCAAAAATACAGGCACTTGATTTTAGCTTTTGGAAAGCTAAATTTACAACTTTTTAAAAACCAAATTTAGAGAAGTAGTAATAGAATCGATTTTTGAAAGTTAATTTTGCTAATTAAGTAAAATTGACTTCCTAAAAGTCAATTCTTATACAATATAATTTAATTGGCTTATTGAAAGCCGATTTAGTCGGGGGTTCAAATTGTAGCAAGCTCCGTCTTCTTCCCCATTTTCGAAGTGCATGCTCTCTCTCTAGATTAAACCTTATCCGTCACGCTTTCTACAAATCGTTCCTCTGCAATGTGTTTTTCTTCAATCAGAGGGTGAAAATCGCTTTCCCATCACTTTTAGAGCACTAAGTGTGATTAGATTTCGTGATTTTTTTTTTTTTTGAGGAATTTTATAGACAGCTTCTTTCTCTCTCTACAAAAATTTGTGTGCGTAAAGTTAATTCTTCCTCCAAACTAATTTTTGTTGCAATAAATGTTGTGTTATTGGCAATTGAATATCGGGTTTGGTGAGAGTATAACATTGTTTGGCATTTTTTCAACCCGTACATGTATAATTAAGAAAAGAAAAAAAAAGTATATAGAATGTATATAATCGGGGAAAAGGGAAAAAAATTGTATATAATCGTAGTGTAATTGGAATGGATAGTTAGCGCTTGCATGAATAATGTAGTATATTTGTGTGTAATCAAAATGTATAATGTAATATACGTATCTGTAATTATATTATGATTAGCAATAATTACTGTATATAATGAAGTATATGTGTGTGTAATTAGAATGTATAATGTAGTATAGACGTGTGTAATTATAGTATAATTAGAATGTATAACGTAATATACGTGTGTGCAATTAAAATGTATAATATAGTACAATTAAGACGTAATATATATGGAACGTAGTATATAAGTTAGTTGTATAACTTATTATAACTCTTTTCTATGTATAATCAAACACTGCTTGCATTGTTGTTGAAAAGCCATCTACAATGATGGTTGATACTAATGTGAACTTATTTACAAATAATTACCGAATGCAAATAGGTTAGAGAATATGTGAGGTATGGGTGATTTGCTATACAAATGGTAACATTGTAGAAGAGGAGATTGTCTTGATAAACGGTTAATGACAATAATTGGGGTTTCATATGGGAAGTTATGAATAGTTGGTCGGCATCATTTGCGATCATATTTAGGTTGATTTAGCGACCCATCGAATTGAGTTGATCTACTAATGTCCCATTGTTAAAGCGAGTAGGGATTACTTTAGTCCTATATTAGTGAATGATAATTATGATGTCCAATAAATAGTGGCATCACATCAGGAACATGGTGGGGTTAGTGGTTCTACTAAGATGTCTATTGAAATTTATACAGTTAATTTGCCTACTATTGGTGAGTTCAATGTGCTTTAAGAGAATATTATTGAAGGCTAGGTTGAAATTTAAATGCATGAATCCTAACCTATACTAACTCTCAAGAAGTAAGTGAGAATCAAGATCTCCCTAAACTTGATATTGGTCTTACGAATAAAGCTAATGGGGAGATGGATATTGAAAACAACATATCATATGAAGAAGTGTTTGAGGATTTTGATGAATGGAATTTGATGATGGTAACAGGACAAGTAAGGATTAGCTTTAAACCTTAGATGAGCTATGTGGGTTCGTGACGAAGAATGATTGATAGTGTGGTTCCTAACATATGTGTATGCATTTGGAAGTTTGGAACCTATGTCATTCTATGATGCTGGTGTATATAGTAGCTATGATTTGTCTAATGATAGCATGAATAATTGGAGCTTTAGTAATGAATTCAAGGTCAATATGTAATTTCCCAAAAAGGAGCACTTGCAACATGTATTGAACCATTATGACTACTTTGTGGTAGAGTCGAAGAAGAAGGTATATTCCATTAAATGCGTTAATAGCAATAAGGGTTGTAGATGGAGGTTCCGGGCATGCCATTAAAAAAAAGCTAGGTGTTCTATGATTACTTGGTTTTGGGATTCATACATGTGTGTTAACCTTATTGCTAGCCAGGCCCATCCATAATTAGACTTAAAGTTATACAAGTGGGTTAAGTGAGCCAACTCATCTCGCCTCGGATTGACCTGTGGGTTAAGTGGGTTGGCCCACATTCAAATACGGGCTATAAATTTTAGCCCAACATGCCCCATTATGGTTTGGTGGGTTAAGCGAACTAACCTACCAACTTGCAATACTCTAAGGGTTTTTTATACAAAAATTAATATTTTAAAATATTTGCTAAACTTATATATAATTATCATCAACACCCCATTTCCTATTTATTCCTTACATTACCATTAAGCTATAAAGGCTTGTAAATCACAAAAGTAAATTCATGCATTGTAGTTTTTTCCATTTCTATTAATTCTAAGGCTGCATATGTTAAGTAGTTTTTGTTGCTTGATGATATCATTTTACAAAAACAAATAAATAAATTGAACTTATCCAAGAAAAAAACAAAAAGAAAAAAAGGACTATAGATTTATATCCAGGATATGTAATTGCCTTTTTAAACTTATAGAAAGAGATGAAAATTCTAAGTTACAATGAACTTTAGAGAGGAGGAGAAAAAAGAAAATTTAACAAGAAGTTGTTCTATCAATATATTCCTAATACATTAATAGTAATCACAGTTCACAATTGAGTGAATCATTTAGACTAAAAAATTATGGAAGGTCCTTCAATAATATTATTAGTTTCACTTTTTAGATGTATTTAAAAATTAATATTATTAGCTATTGCTTTTTTTTTTTGTTGGTCAATGAGAGCCAACCCACTCATATTAGGTTAGCTTGCATTGACTACGAGTTAAAGTGGGTCAGACAAAAAAAAAAAAAAAACTCGCATTTAAGCAAGTAAAATTTTTTTAACTTAACTCGCATTTTTTTGTGGGTTAAATGGGTTAGCCTTCATAAACTGCCCCGCTCGTATAACTCTAGTTAGATTCGATTAGCTTATCCTAACGTATTATTATAGAGGTATAAGAATCCTTAAGTGTTAAGATAAAACATCTCCAAGCAATAATTTGGGAACAATTTGGATACACTATACACATTAAGAGAGTTCGGGAGGCCAAATATAAGGCAATCAAACTATTTTATAAGAAATAAGAGGAGTCTAATGAAGTGCTCCCTATACTGTTGTATGCCGTGCTGAAGATTACTCTCGATACAATGATCGAGTGAAAGTGGATAGAAGGTCATACTCTGGGCATGTGTTTTTCAATAGAGTGATGTAGGTGAAAAAGCTTCGATAAATGGATGGGATATATTGTGTAGTGGATATATTTGTGAGTATTGCAATTAATTTATGGAATAGAAGTATTGTTTATTACAATTATATTCGGAATCATGGATGAAATGTGTAATATTGGGAGGGTATATTGCTAATACAAATGGCTTTTGAAAAGCTAAATTTAGCCATTTAAGCTAAATTTGACATTTTAAAAGCTAATTTTAGCATATGACAACAAAATCGGTTTTTAGGAAGCTGCTTTTAGTAAATATATTAAAGTCATCTTTCCAAAAGCCCATATATGTATTGTATATAATCTGCTTTTCAAAAGTCGAATTTAATAGAAATTAAAATAGTTTTTAAAAAGCCTACTTTATTGACCTTAATCTTAGAATTATTTTTTCAAGTGTGGTATTTTTTATTTTTTACATTTTATTTTCATTTTCCCTAAATGCTTGTGTGCATTTATATTTTTATGGATAAGGGTAGGCGAGATAAAGTTTGTAACTGGAAAATGGGAGAATCTGGGAGTTGAAGACAAGAAGCCACGTGAATTTCGATTCGGAGACCGTAGCTCGTGTTTTCGAGGATTCTTCTTCCAGGAAAACTGAAACAATGTATTAACTATTCCAAAAACTCATATTCTAAATCGTACAATTCCTATGTTACCATGAACGAAGATATCACGCGTAGTCCTACCGTATAGGATATTTATATAGATCTATTTTATTGGATAGGTTTTGAATAAGTAAAGAAGATCATAGGATCTATAAATCTCATAAATTTAGTTTTTTGGGTATTAAATTGATTTAAATATTATAAGTAATTATTCTAAATTAACATAGTCAATAAATTTAAAATTGATTAAATTTTTAAATTTAAAACCTAAAAAAATTATGAAAAACTCTAAAAAATTTTATCGAAACTTTAATTGCGTATAAAAACCCTAAACTCTATATACGTATAAATACTGGAGATTAGACTCAAAATTGATAAGAAAAAAAACCCTAAAACTATAAACCTAAACTTATAAAATATGTAAATATATCCTAAAAGTATTAAAACCTTAATCGAATACGATTATTGACTAATGTACGTAATTGTATAAAATCAATAACAAATGAATAGAGATAACTCTCAAATATTTATAAACGTAATGAGTAACAACTTAATTAATAAAATTTATAAAATTATAAATATTATTTCGTAATTATTAATAATTCTATAATTTTACATTTTGAAAAGTCAACCTAATAATTTTTAATTTTTCCTTTTTCCTTCTTTCCTTTTTCTTTTCCCTTTTTCCCTTTTCTTCATTTTTCTTTTCCCACTTCCACATTGCTTCTTCCGGATTGTTTCGGCTACCATTTGTTTGATATATTTTTCCACATGTGATTAATATATGTCCTAATATGATGAGAAGATATAAAGTTGAGATATAATCATGCTTACCTCATTTCTTCTCTCTTCTCACAAATTTTTTTTTCTACTTTTTACTTTCTTCTTTGTCTTCTCGTCCAACTACAACATATACCCCATTTCTTTTCATTTTCTTAACCAATGCAAAGCAAAACACACTTTTTCTCTTTTACTTTAGCCATTCCAATTCTCTCTTCCTTTAGTTTTCCTTCTTCTTCTTATTTCGTTTCTTAAACTTCATAATTAACATTCAGTTTTACAACATAATTCAATATCATCCTTGCATCAAGACTAAGAGGAGGAAGAAGAAAAGCTCTTGATTCAACTACTTTACAAGAAAAAAAAAGTAATTAAGTAGTACTTTTAATGTATTTATTTTTTTATTTTACATGTACTTTTATAATATATCTATATTTTGTAGAATTACATGTATTTGAGGAATATGTAATATAGTTTATTTTGTAATTTCTTTTCCTTGTGTTAAAGTATTTGTACATGTAATTAAAGTTATATATATAGTGTTCATTTTATTTTCCTTGTACATGTACCTATGTATGCGTCCTTGTATATATATAGATATATATATATACAACGATATGCATATTTATGTTAGGATCAAATATATACAAACATATGGTTTATTTTAAAATATATGAAGATATACATATATAGTATGTATGTTTATTTATTTTCATATATATATATATTCACATATATATGTATAGAGCATAATTACATATGTATAATATATAGTATATTTACGTTTATATTGTGAATTTACGTATGTATATATGTATAAATAAGATAAGAAAACCTAAGTATAAAGGTGTATGTATAAGCATAAAAATACATATACTAGTAGTATAGTATAGTATAAAGTAAGATAAATATTATATGTATATACCAAAATAGTATATGTACAATATATTAAAAAACTAAATTATTAAATAAAGTAAGATAATATATATATATATATACATGCTATGAGCATTAGAGAAGGAAAATGGATTAATTTATAAAATTTAGTAAATTGTAATAATAGATGTATATGTATAAATATTAAGTAAAGCTACAAAATAGGAAAAATATGAAAAATCTATAAAGGACATATGGAACACCTATGAGTTGCCATGTTAGCACCTTGTATTTATAATTAAATTCATAATTAATAATAATATGATTAATTAATTAAGAAATTACTAAAGTAGCAAAAAGTGAATTAAATAAGTATTTAACCTTGAAAATAGTATAATAAGTAAATTATTATAAAATAGACTTAAAAATAATAAAATTACAAAAATATAAAATTTAAATATTTATTAAATTATAAATCTATAAAGAATAGCTTAAAATAATAATTTATAAATATTTAAGTCAAAATAATGAAATTCGTAATATTTTTAGATTATCATAAAAGTGTGGATTATAATGTTCAAAACATACCTCGTTATCTGAAAATATGTTCAAAAGTAATAAAATTTGACTATAAGTTTGTAAAAATCAGAGTTAGAGTGAAAAAGTTTACGTAACTGACGAAAATGTTAAAACTTGAAATTTCATATGTCTAAATAGCTAATTTAGGTAGTTAATACTAAATATGTGAATTACTTAATTATTTTACTTAAATACTTATCACTTTTCATATTCTTTAAATGTCAGGTGATTTCAATATGAATATTAACCTACCGGTAAATTACTACGATCTATGATATGTGATTATTATTATGATCAAGTGAGTACTACCGATTATTTTATACTTGTTTTATACTTGTAATCAGTGCACTTAAAGTAAATATTAATAACTTGATGCATAGGGATTTGGGTTATGAATGTGCCTGAATATTGTTGTATGTTATGTAAAATATTGTGAAACATAATAGCTAAATAACTAATTGCTTGATTTATTACTGAATAATTAAATGGTTTGTTGATATTGATTGATCACCTTCTAGATTAACTTAATTATATCCAACTTAACTTAAATTAAATGGATCATGCATAAACACAAACATTGCATACAATGTTTTAACCATCACCTCACGTGATTAGTAATGAAGGGTTTTGTAAGGATGGATTCTTACATAATTTGATTAATACAATGTAGGAGTATTAGTACAATAAGACTTGGCTTACAGGTTTACTTAGTATCGGAGATGCTAACCGTAAGTGATTGGAGGTTGAGTCTAGAGACCACCACTATAGGACACGAGCGTAGACTACTAGGATTACTTTACAGCTAGACTTGGAAATTTATGTAGTACTAGATTTTGGATATAGAAACATATTTTGTGAAATATGGAATTTTTATATGTATGGTTACAAAAAAAAAAAAGAAAAGAAAAGAAAAGAAAAACCTAAGTCCTATAACCCGATTGTCATTAGTGCTAATGAATCTCCAACCCTTACTTTAGAGGGTGTTAAATCCAATGTTGTATGCAGTACCAATCAATTGCATATATTTATGTGTTCATGCATTTATATGGTTGTTGGTTACTATAATGTGAGGGATATCTTGCTAAGCTCTTGTAGCTTGCTTTCTAATAGTTTTTTTTTTTTTTTTTGCAAGTTTCTAGGAAATCGAGCGTGGGTTAAGAGTTGAGTGATAAATACTAGCATTGAGATGCATAGAAGTTAGAATTTGAAAATAGACTGTATAACTGTTTTGAATTATTACATATAATTATTAATACTATATTTAGATTTTATAACTTTTGTAAGTTTAAGTTTCAGAATTTTACTACCTGATCTTATCGTTTGGTAGGAGATACCAATTCTTTATGGTTTTGATGTACTGTGAAATATTGGATATCCATAGTTATTTATATTTTATAATATATTAATCAATTAAAATCGAAAATCCTAGAGATTAATTATTTAGAGTCTTGCAATCTTTGATTAGTAAGCGATTTTTGTATCATAAGTATACACATGATATGAAAATTTTAAGTTATCCAACTAGGCCTCTTTAGGGTCATGATAGGATTGGTTTTAGGTAATAATTTTTTAGAATCGACTTTTTTAGGGTAGGGTAACAATGTGATGTTAAGATATTCTATAGCCATTATAAAACCTCTACCAATAGTATACGAGCTCTATAGCGTATCCTGTACTCTATAGAAATTTTCAAAGCATAGAGTTGTTTTAAGGTGTTACAGAGATAGATTTCGAATTCAAAAATTTTAAAACCTATTCCCATATAATAAGGTAAAAATATGGAGTCATATCGTACATACCTTGTACTAGCTTACCCTCGTCATATAATACAAAATCATTATGATCAATCATTCAAATTATATATATTATAGTTTATTTAGCCAATTAAATTAGAGCAATACAAAAACCAAAAATTAAGGGATTTGGGTAATGTTTTGTCAAATTTAATACACATTAATTACCACAAAGCTCTATAAATAGGGAAAAAAATCACAGAGCTCATTTGGATAGTTATAAATTAGATAAAAATTAGGAGTGTAAAAAATTGCAAGAAAAAATTCGAGTAAAAAAAAAAAAAGAAAACTGTGCAATTGGGGCTTATAAGGAGAACCTAGATCCGACAAGCAGCTAGGAGTAGACAGTCACTACTACTACATGGTGGTGACTGCGCCCAAGTGGGCAACACACTCATGGCCACTGACGGTGGCCAGAGCCATCCAAATCGGTGAGTTCGATTTTTAGCCCGATTTTGTATAATTTTGTAAAAATAGTAAATATTCTTAAAAAATTATGAATTTTGTTATTCTAGAATATTTTTGTATTTATTTTTTAGAAAAAATATTATTTTGATGAAAATATATCCCGTGATATATGGTCCTTAAGAAATCATGCAAAACCGAGCATGTTTCAGTTTAGAAATAAATAACCTTAGGAGTGTAATTTTGAACCCAAAATTTTTGTGTAGACTACTTAGATGATATAGAACAGTGCTATGAAGCCCGTTTTCAAAAATTAATTTTTAAAAGTTTTAGATAATTTTTAGGCCTTAAAATGAGGCATAAAATAGGTAATTTAGGGTTAATTAAGTAATTAAATGGTTAATTAACGATTTAGTGAATAATTATATGTTTTAGGATGTTAAAATCTGATGAAGTATGATACTTGTAGCATTTAAGGTGTTATATGTAATTATTAGGTTAATTATGTAGTAAATAAGTAATAGGGAAAAATAGTAAATTTTAAGTTAATTTTATAAATTAGGGTAATTAGGTGTAAAATATGATTTAGGATGAATTTGGATATTTTGAAATGATAATTGATATTGAGAGATGGTAATTAGAGTGATAAAAATATTAGATGTGTATTATGTACAAAATAACTAATAGTACATAATACACAATTATTAGAAATATAATAAATAGAAGATATTAGAATAAAAATTGATATTATAATAATAATAAAAATATATAATAAATCTGATAGAAAACTTAAATTTATGTAATTATATGAAAAATATACAAAATTTCTCACATCAGGAGTAAATTCGGTATACTAATACGGATTTAAGTGTACCGGGTGGAATAAAATACTGACTAGGGATAGTGATGGTATTTAGGATATCGAGAAGTAATGTGATTAATTTTACATTATGAGTTAAAACGAATTTTTAGGGTTCGGGTATAAAACAGTACTTAGAAAATCGAACTAGAACCTAATTTAGAAATCGATACGGAAATTGAACCTGAACCTAACCCCAAACCTAGAGTAATTGTAAAAGATTTGAGAACCTAGATAATTTGATATATTAAACTCTAAACAAAAGATCACAATAAGCTTTATAGGATAAAACGAACTTATAATAGTTATAAGAAAAACTGAAACCATGTTTGTGTTATAAAGATGATCGGCAATGGCCTGAGTAAGTTGGACATCGAGTGAGTGAGCGGGGAGTCTAACTAAGTTGGGATTAATACGATGTTGTATTTTGAAGGCTTGAGATTATGCTTGGTTGTACTTGTTAGATTGCTGGTTATGTGCATGTATTTGATTATGAGTGATGCTATGATTTTATCTGTTGTTTTGGCTTGTATTATATGATTTGTATGAAATGATTGATCATCTTAAACTGGACCTAATCAAATATATGACCTATAATGATAATCGGATCTAAATGGCAACCCATTAGGGGAACTTAGGACTCTTCGGCCAAATACCGACCCTTTCGAAAGGGATAGCTCAGGATTGCATAATGGTCCCTTCTTCATCCTTAGTCGAACTAAGTGACAGGAGTGGAAGTTAATGATTCGAAGGTAGTCGCGGGAGGAGCGAGGTCTCCATTGCATAAGCCTAGCTTTGGTTGTGAGCTGTTGCATTAATAGCAACTTCTCAACCCGGATTAGAGCAGGCGAAATTTCTTTAATCTCACGACGGGCCGGACAACGTCGTGCGATAGCATTTGCTTGAACATGCATTGTACCTAATAAATTGATTGATAACCTTGTTGTATTTATGGTATAGTTTTAAGTTCTCTATCCTAACTTACTGAACTGTGGTTACTCACATCCCTATAGATATTGTGCAGGTGCTGGCTAAGAAGCAGCATACAACTACTCTGAAGCTAGTAACTGTTGGATTCTGAGGAGTGAGGAAAAATATTTGAAGAACAAACATATATTCTTAAGGTCTAAGCTTTTATTTTAGAATTTTTCATTTTTGAATAATGTAATAACTGAATATAGTGTATATATATATTTTCTCACTTTTTTAGGTAAATAATTTATTTAAATTATAAACTTTTTATTTCAAAGCGGGTTAGTCGTGGACGCCTTGTGTAGATAGGGTTTAAAATAGCGGTTGTAAGGCCAACTTCTATTTTAGAATGGTTCATATGGCGAGACTGTTACGACTCTACTGCTTCGGGGTGTGACAATGTGTATCCTAGAAAAGTATTCCCAAGAGTACTGTACTTGAAATCGCCTCTTTAAAAAGCAATTTTATTAGTATACCCCCTTTTCCCTAATTATCACAACCTAAATTCATACAATTCAACCTAAATAAACAACAAAAGCTCTTTTAGAAATTCTTAACACAGTACAGGATTGAATAAAAACAAGTTAAGTACTTTTGCACATCATGACACATATGAAGCCAAGAATCATTCAATATAACTACGAATTTAACATGACAGTTATTTTACAATAGTTTAGAAAGGATAAATAAATAAAGTTAAACTTAGGAATATGTATAAAATATGCATAATTTTGACTATACATCCAAATAATCAACATATAAAAACAATCAGTATCTATCTATTGCCTACGTTACTTGTATGAGGCATGCCTCTCCCATACATCTGCTTTAGGTTAGGGTATGACCATTTGACTTGTGTTCAGTTGAGTAATCTATACTACATCCCTTGAGAAGCTACCTGACTCAGTGTAGTGAATAGGGATAGAGGTAAGGTCGATCCGTGTAACCCCTTCGCCTATGTCTCCATCACGATCTCTAAGCCAGCCCTTAAACAGAGCTATAGGTATCTACATCTATCAACTAGTGCCCTCATCATAAGGGGTATGAATATGGAATTGAGGTGTTACTGGAGATACTGGAAATGAATAGTATAAAGGAGACGCATCATCTTGAAACTGTATGCCGGCCTATTTGTGTCCTTGACCTCTTCCTCATCAACATACATGTCCCCAATAGCCCTTTTTCCTACCATAACTTATTCGATGGGGAGTCATTATCATCTACATTTGAACTAGGTATCGGTGGGTCACCTAGACGAACCCTAACAATTTCTTAGATGAGGCCATCAACCCAAGGTTATTCTGCTATAATGTCTTCATATGACATTTACGGCAGCCTATGTATGAAATCTACCTACAAGCCGAAGATAAAAGTTTGATTAACATATAGCTAAGGAAATGAATAGGTAATAGCAATAGGAATTGTATGTACCATTTACATCTAGGAGACCCCCGACTTACCAATATACCTACATGTAACCTGCTAGTACCAGGGGATGTAGTCTAGATGTATATTAAGTGGTGGTCAAATTTGTACAATTTGGTTTCATTGTTCTTCTCAATTCATTATCCATGCTATATGCCTAGTTGTCTAGTTGATCTCGATTTAGCCTCTCAAATCTATTTCATATAGAGCCCGTTCGGTGTTAGGATGGGTTAGGATCTCCTACATCCCACGAAATTGTCGAGTCACGTGATCGGGATTGTACATCTTAATGATATGAAAGCATATTAACGGGACTTAGGCTAGCCACATATTACTCTTATCCCAAGAATAAGCAGGGAATCTAGTCATGTCTTCGTACTTGTAAGGTATCCAAACAACTTGAAAACACATCAAATAAGAATTTAGACTAAGTAACACTATAAGAAGCTACAAGTAATCGAGTATGTTAAATATGTACCTGCTTTAGATGTTGTCAATCAAATGCATCTCTATACTGGCCAACTACATGTGTGGGCAGCTCCGTAACATCAAACTCCACTCCTCATTGGCTCATAAGTGGTTGATCGTCGACCACTAAAGTAATCTGGTAACGTAAAGGGGTGATCTGTCGGAAATGCTCTTTCGCCAATGCTTAAAGAATCACTAAGGGCCTGCTAATCTCTTTAGCATCCATTTGAGAAGCGATGCAAAACTGGTGGTATAGTCATGCCAAATATGTTGTTCCCTAAGCATGGCGCCTAGCTATGGTAAGGTTCGAGAGAAGGAGGAACATGAGATTCACTACATTATTAGACTTATTCAAGTATAACATACCCCAAATCAACTGCATGATATGTGCTATGGTATAACATTGTACTGTAATATCATCCGCATCATATGGCAGATTAGTGAAATTGTCCTTCAACCAAGACAATTTCAATTAAGCAGCCTTCATAGCACTTTATGGTGGGGCGAAGTCCTAGTAGGCGCTGGTATAACTCTCCCCAACCCGTAGATGCTGTAACGCCTATAATTGCATCGCCATCAGTAGGGTGACCAAGGAGTAGAGATATATCATGTAGCATTACCGTCATTTCATTGGTATGAAAGTGAAATGTATGTGTATCCTCTCTCAATCGCTCAACTAGGCCGGTAATCAAGTGCTAGTTCAAAACATGACTTGTACCAATGAAACCCGACTGCTCTAGATATAGGATCATACATGGATCTATTAGTGTCTTATGGCCATCCTGATGCTTAGATATTGCCTCATACTTATGACATCTCAGTTAGTAGTTCTCATGTGATCAAGGAAGAATAACTAATGTAAGAGCGATTATATGGAATGAATAGATAACAACTATGTTATCAATTTGTTGTTTCTTACCTGACTACCCCACACCAGCTCAAACCTATGGGATGGCTACTAATGAAATAGTGACCTATCAACTGGTCCAAGATCCATTTGCCCTTGCATGTCAAAAAAGAAAATAGTAAGCTGACAAGTATATTCATCAATGATAAACAATATGTGAGCAAAGCGAATATTTGTCATATATACATATATTGTCAATTCAATGTTAACATAGCCTTTTAAATAACTAAGACGTATACCAGTAGATCTACTCGAAGTTGATTGACTCCTTCGCTGTGGACATTTTCTTCTATCATGTCTATGCCCACCACATAGTTTACAAGTGTAAGTCAACATCCCTTTCCAAACATCTATCTTATTCTGGAATCGTTTCTCTTGTAGCCTCCCTATCTGAAGTTTGCATTAGATGCCATATGGGAACATCAAGATGAGACCAATTAGCCTTATCTGCACATGGCATAAAGGAACCTACATATATACGTAGTTAGTTCTGTGATGTGTACCAATGCCCAATATGTGTAGCATAATCCATGCTCATTTTACCCATAATAAGTATAGAATTGTAGTATGGAATCTTGTATGTTTGCCATTTATTGCAAGTATAACAAGTCTTAAGTGTGACTATGTGACTGTTCTCTCCCTTTTGCTTGTGTGACATAGGTCATGGCATAGTAATGACCTCGAATATCTGCTCATTATAGTTGAAAATCACGGCTTGATGACCGCTAACTACTTTGTGCTACCCGTCAAACTTTCTTTCTGTAAATTTTGTAAGTACTTGGCCAATGCCCATTAGCTTTGCTAACTCGATCCTTCGTTTGTTGAAGTAGTCATTGCAATTATCACGACCCAAGGGGGCTAGTCGTAGTAGTCACCGTATACTATATAAAAGACTGTAATCGATAACCTTTTATGCGATATACAAGGCTACTACAACTAACGACCAAGAGTTGCGCAAGTATAAGTAATATCATTTCATGATAATAATAACAAGCTAATGAAATATAAAACATATCTATTTATATAAAAATTTATAGATAAAAAGTTTATAATAGTATTTAATACCAACTGGTATCATCTCACTACATCATAAGATTCGAAATATAAATACACTATCATAAGTACACTCCTATTACATCTTACTCTTACATCAATCTCTTGATGTAAAGCTAACCTTAGGCATGAGACGGCCTGACTCCAGGAACAGATCAACCTCCGAAAAAAGACTATAGGGGTATAAGCTAACTAGCTTAGTGAAATAATCCACTCAACTATACAGCAGTCAAGTTATACATCAATTAAGTTCAATCAAATGAATGCATGGCAATCAGTATGCCAAACGAATACATGTAGGTGACCAGGTACTGCATACACCTTAGATTTAACGCCTTTCAAAGTTAGGGTCAGATCCGAGTATCATACCAGAACTTATCTCATAACAAAACTCCGCGTTACATATTTAAAATGTAATGGTATATCCATTTTTAGTTTTTATCAAAAATGAGTTTTATGTATGATTACGAGTAAGTTCATGTAGCCCTCACTCATTCCTAAACGAAGGCCTTTAGACATGACCCTTAACCAGGCGGTTGGCACCTCCAATGCCTGGTGATTCCACGGGTTAAGGTAAAGCCATATCGTATGTATGCACTATATGAAATCTATAACAACAAATAATCAACCCAAGTATGGCCTCTCGCTACCTCCATGTAATGGGACGGCCAGAATTAGTTATGTAGTACATGATTATATGTGATTTGATTTAGTTTTTTCAAGTCGAACAAAATTAGGTCTAATTATTCAATGATTAACAAGGTCACAGACAATCAGTTCGTATCGAATCTACTATGCAACAATTAATATGTTATCATACTTTAAAGTAAATTCACTATTAACAAACAGTATCATACATAAACATAACCTAACCCCACACAATATTCAATTATTAATCATAATTTATATTCACTAATTATAAACACAAGTAAATATGAAATCATAAGGAAAAACTCACTCAGTCCTAATTGACTCAGGGGTCATAATAGTTTGATGGCAGCTCAAGGTCAAAATCGAGATCACCTAAAAATAAGGAATATAGAAAGTAGTAAGTTTAGGAATTACAAACTAAACTAGTATCATAATTCATACTGTTTATTTAACTTAATTATTGATTTGTGTGAAATCGTCGATTTGAGCATTTTATTGAATTACGTATAATTTTTTCAATTTAGTTCAAATCCTTATGAACTTATAGTCCATTTCAATTATTTTCAAGCGTACTTTCTCGTAGTAAGGTCCATTTTAGACGTTATAACTTGCAGTTTGAACTATAATATAAAAATATCACAAAATTTATTATGTTAATTTTAAAAAGTATAAAATATTAATTTAAGTTTTTTCTTAGTATATTTACGATTTAATAATTATTTAAATCGTATAATCGATAATTTTTTTATTTTAAGTTTATTTTACTATAATTACTTATTTTTACTTATTTTTTAGATTTTAGAATTATTAATTCAATTTTTTCTACTTTATTATTTTTCTACTTAATTAATTAATGATTATTATTATTAATTATGAAAATTAATTAATTTATAATAAATGGTGACGTGGCAACACGTGAGAGTGCCACGTATTAAGCTTGCACATATTTCCATTATTTTCTATTTTACAGTATAAATATATATATAAATACTTATGATTACATTTTATTAAATTTACTAATTTACTTAATTATTATGTTTTTCTCTAAATTTACGGTATTTATGCATATATATATTTACTAACTTGCTTTATTTATTAAATTATTATTATAGTATATTGTATACACTATTTAAGTATACTCATTTTTTATTACGTACAAGTCACTATTCATATACATATATTTATGCGTATACTATACTTTATGTGATAAATTATTTTAACTTTAATTATATATTATATACTATATGTATAAGTATAATATAGATGTATTTATATTTTATATACATATATACATTTATACAATTGTATTAAATATATATATGTACAAAAATACGAAACACAATTAATAATATAGTACATGCCTATAACGTCTAACGTAATACATGTACAAATATATATAAAAATTTTTATAAATTAAAAATATTAAGTATAAATATACATACATATACCTATTGTTATACAAGTACACATATACATATCTATAATATAAAATACTATGTTTATATATACATATATATAATCACACCACCTATATAAATACATATATGTATACATAAGGAAATAACTTACATGTATACATAAATACAAGAATACCTAATACATGTATATATATAATATACCAAATACTAATCATCCATACATATATAATACACACAAACATATACATTCATGTGTACATACATATATATATATATTAATACCTAAATAGTGAAAATACTAAATACATATCATATGTATTCTTATTTATACACACATACATATACATATACCGTATGTTATACATAATAATACATATATATATATGCCTACATACGAATGTTTATACACAAATAGAGAAAATACTTAATATCTATGTATGTATCTATTTATGCATACACATATATACATGCAATTAATTGAATAAATAAACACTTAGTATACATGTATGTACTCTATGATATACATATGTATAAGTAAAATAAATAATCTTACTTAATTGGTTTAATAATTTAGAACAATATTTTCTCCTCCTTCTCCTCCTTCTCCTTCTTAGTTCTTGGTTTTCTTTTCATTGTTCGGTCGGTGTGTGTTCTTGCTTTACTCTTCTTTTTTTTTTTTTATTGAAATCTCCAGTTCCAAACATACGTAACAATGGATAAGAAATATAAAGAAATTTACAAATCTTAGCATTAATTGAGATGAGATAATCTCATCATTACGAATTCATTTACGTAGGCTATTGTTGTTGTTGTTGTTGTTTTTTTTTCTCCAGAATGCGGTAGCAGGGGATTAAGAAAAAAAGAAAGAAAAGAAAAATAAAAGAAGAAATAGGAAAATAAATAAATAATTATATGTAATTTTTCTAAACATAAAAATAATAAAAATAACATTTATAAATTAATTTTGGAATTTTCTGAAAATTTATCAATTTAATTGGTAATCATTACAATTATAATTTTTACGAGTTATTTTAACATTTTTGCTAAAAGTTTTATGCAATTGCGCGATTTAGTCGATAATTACAATTGACTACGATTATACCAACATTAAGTGATATTTATTCATTTTATAAACTTAAAGTTATAGTTTTAGGGTTTTGATTAAATTCGAGTTGGATTTCGATTTCGAGTATTTGTGCATATATTGAATTTAGGGTTTTTGTACGCAATTTAGGTTTCAATTAATTTCTAGGATTTTTATGATCGATACTATATTCGATTTTTAAATTTAACAAAAATTTTATAGTTGCTAGTCTTATTGACTCATGATATAGTTTAGTTTATGACATTCAGACTTAAATTAGAATTCAAACTACTTATTATATAAGGTTTACAGCAATTGTAGAAAGTTTTCTTCAGAAGTGCTATAATGGGTAAGCTCCTAACATCTTGCAAAGCACTATTGTAATTGTCAATAATGTTGGTCCTCTCATGTCCAAACCGAGCTCTATTGTCATATTTCGGTATCCACATATTTGGATATTGTCCTCTAAAGTAAACTCTAGTATGGGGGCTCATCGTCTTGGCCTCAGTAGTATCACTGTCTTACTATTTCCACTCATCTATGATACTTGAATTAGCCTCTCGAATGGCATTTAACAAATGTGGGAACACTATATATGATTCTTCCTACCTTCTGTAAACCTATTTAATCACTTTACGCTTTGCTTCCCTAAGTCTGTATGCACAATATAATCGTATTCTTTGCAAATGGTCGCCTACAGATGTCTTACCTTAACGCTTGGTGACTCTTGTACATCCTTTATAAGAATGTAAGATAGGGTGCTTGAATCTAATTTGGGATGGCCTTGGTTTATAGTAGGATTAAGGTACGTATGTAGACCTACAAACTTAGTTATCATAAAGCATCCAGTATGCTTTTTCTTACAAGCTCAGAGTCTCCACCTGCATCCCTTTTCCTAATCAACACATTTGATAAACTAGGATGTACGTTTAAACTCCTTTACAATAAAGTCGTAGTGGTTCATAACATAATGCATCTTTATAGCCATCTGTAGATTTTTTTATTTTCAAACCGCATGCCCATCTTCAATTCATCGTTGAAACTATACTCACCATCATTTATACTCTCTTCAGGCGGCACTAGTTTATCCCCAACACTTTCCATATAGAAGGACATGGGTTCTAACATTATGATAACATCCACATTTGTAGCTAACCCCTACCTCCAATCGTTTCTTCCACATGACCCTTATACTTCTTCCACTTCTTGCAACTAGCATTCACTTGGACCAATGTTAGCATTAGAATATGTATCATTGGAATCTTGATCAATGTCTTCGTAAGCTAATTCATTCTCCACATTAGTATCTTTATTGGACTCACTGGTGATCAATACATTAGGTTGACAGGACATGCGACTGCTATTTGATATATGACTCAGTAGGATCGGTTAAGATTCAAACACTGGAGTTTCAACTTGAACTCCAACGTCGCCATTATGCCTTCTGAAATCATACTTAGCTCTATGATTATATGTGTATGTGTGTGTGTGTCGGGGGGGAAGGTATGGGTGGGGTAGGCAAGTGGGGGAGAGGAGGATTGGTTGTGGGTTCACTTCATGAATTTGAATATATAACTTCATTGAACTACTAACTCCACCACGTCCTAGTAAGGAAGCTATTGGTTATTAGACATCATAGTCATTACTAATAGGAACAACATAAAACATGTCCCTAGTCCTGCCTATAAGGGGGCATTTATGAATCAACTTAACCTAGTAGGTCATCATATCAACTTGAAACCGATTACATATTAATCCAACTAACTAGTCATACATTGCCCCAACTAGAACTCCAACTATTGTTTTTAGATGCCTATCGTACATCACTCCATCCTCTCCTTTCATAATATTTCCATTGATATAACAAACCAACCTCATATTGTCCATTTTCACTTGTTTACCACATCAACTTCATAAACTTCAACATCCATAAATAAAAATATTAGCTTATACTAATAGGTATACTTTATTAGATTTCACCAACACATCAGCTAAATTGAGTTTATTACCAAATTCCTGTAATGACAATAGATTCATTACTTACTTCGATTGAAAAAAAAAATAAAAAGCTTACACCACATCCTCTAAATGTCTCAACGACAATTACTTGTATATATATTACCTAATACGCATGTGTACATAACATATGGTAATGTAGACAGATTTATAACTGGAAAAAAAAAAAATTAAACTATAGTAACATACAACAACATTTTCAACAATAATTTATATCTCCATCTCCATCAATGTACTATTACATATTCAATATTGAGTAGCCATACTTGTATCAACATATATATATGTAAAATATATTAATGAACACAAATTTATACAAAAAATAAAAAATAAACTCAATAATAATGGAGTATAAAAAAAATTCAAGGTACGCGTATATTACAAAAAACACAAAATGATTCATCTTGTCTAAAAATGGTAGTAGATAATAATAGACCATAATATATCAAACATTAACACTAATTCTTCAAATTACATGTTCATGAAATGGATTAAAATATGAAAAAAAATTATACCTTTTTAATGTAGTTGTTTAGAGAGAGTAAGTGAGGAGATTACGTGGATTGCTTCTTGATTTTGAAAAATCTTCTCACAATTGTGTTATATGATGCACTATTACTTCGAATCTACGATTGATTCACAGAAAAATGGTTAAAAATGATGAATTTGAGGAAGGGAAACTTGAAATGTTTTAGAAAAAGAGATAGAGAGAGAGAGAGATGAATGTTTTTAATTGCTGAAATGAGGTCGTACGGGGGAGAGGAGTACTTTTATTCCACTTAGGTGATTTCCACTTAAATTGAAATCACCTTTTCAAGAGCGATTTCAAGTGTGGTATTTCTGAAAATATTTTCTTAGGACCCACATTTTTATTTTTTCCTTTTCCCAAGTTATGAGGATAAATAGAAAAGTTTAAAAATAAATGACTCAAATTAGAAATGTACAAAATTTTCAAGATGTATTTTTTACTTTTTTGAGAAAAAGAAAAGAAAAGAAATTATGATACTCAAGAATTACTAAATTACATATAAAAATTAGTTAATTTCATCTTGTATTTTTACAATGTTAATATAGTTAGAAACTTTACATTTTTAAGTAGATTAGAAAAATTTTAATGGTACTAGTATATTGTGTTGATAGACCAATGGCTGATATGTATTAATAAATTTCTTATACATAAATATATAAATAATAATTTTTAAAAATGTATCTGATATTACTATCATATATTCAAATATCATCAATATCTATTTACTATTCATCTAAATATGAAGTATATTACCATATCACTAATAATTTTTTTTTTCAAGTTATAGTCGATAACCAAATTTCAAATAAAGGAAGAAAATGTGTACAACCGGAATCATGCCATTTGTAATCTAAAGATAGATTTAGCGGAAGAAATGAAGTTTCTTAAGACCGGACTTATATGGTTGAGAGAGTCATCAATAAATTTGAATCTGGTGCTCCTATTTGAATCTTCTTATTTATCTATATTTATATTATTTAAGGTTTAGGGCTTTGCATAATGTTTTTTTTTTATGTTTTTAGTCATTTTGAGTAATTTTTATTTTTAAATTTACTAAAGAGTCCTTAACTAATTATATATTTAGAAAAAAACAAATCAACTTGATTAGGAGTTTTAAAGTAAATCACCATACATACTAACTACCAAACTCTATTTCCATACTTTTTGGCTTGCATATTTGTCCATAAATATAAAATTTCTTTCTCATTTCTATTGAAAATTCTGATTTGATCTTATTTTTGTCGCATAGTTATCATTTTCCTTTTTCTTTTCATTGTATATTTGCATAGTGTGTTTAGTAAATTTTATTTTTACAACAAAAATAGGTTTTAACTGCTGAAATTAAAAAGTTTTATTGAATTAAGAAATGTATAATTTTTTAAAATTTTTTAGCCACATTAAAAGATTTATAATTTAATTGAAAAAAATTTTTAAATGTGAATGATCATTTAATTTAATTTTTCTATGGCTATTAGCACATACATCCTAAGTGCACGGGTAAGTTTTATCAATTTATCCCTCCTCTCCCCTTCCCCTCCTCTCCCATCCCCATCCTCTTCTTTATTAAATTAAACTTAATATAACGGTTTCCTTTTTTTTTTTTTAAATAGAACCTAATCATACGGTTTGATTCGTAAATTTTTTGAATCTAATTAAAACCAATTTGGTCTAGTTCGAATCACAATTTGAACCATTTATGTCAAATTTTTACTATATACTTTTTTTATTTTTAATAACTTATTTTTCTTTTCATTAAATTTTCATATGTTTTTAGTTAATTTCTTATACATTTATCATGTATAACGATATGTAGTAAAAGTTATATAATATTTTAACAAACTCAACTTGATTGGACAAAAATAAGAGACTATATTCTAATGAGCAACAATGAGGAGGGACAATTAGAGTTGCTTGTCCAAAAGTGATATAAAGAAAACAAATGAGAAACACCAAAAGCTAGAAAAGAGATGAGAAACATGTAAAAAATATGAAGGTCAGACATTTGATTTGAAAAAGATATAGGAAAAGGATAATTTAGAAAAATAAAATTTTTAAATATAAAATTTCAAATGGAATCCATTCAATTAAATTTTAATAATTGACCCATAAATAATACAAAAAAAAAAGATATGAAAAATTTAATAAAATCTATCAAGATTGATGGGAAAAAAAATTAAAAAGTATAGAATAATTGCATAAAGTTTTTTTGTTTAATCAAATGGTTTGGTTTGGTTCAAAATGATTCAATTCGATTCTTTTCTCCAAATTGAATTGCGAATTGTTTATGTATAACTGAACTAAATCATGAACTAAAAAGTTTGTAAAAAAATCAATTTTTCGGTTTGATTCGATTTAGTTCCTGGTTTGATGCATGGTCCACGGTTTTTTTGAGTAGCATTACTTTAAATGCTCTATTACATGTAATTAATCATTGAAATTATAAGGAAAAAAAAAAGATGAATTCAAATAATATCATAAAATAATTAAAAAATTCAGTTATTTGTAAATTGAAATGATAAAAATTTCTAGTGTATATTGTAGGGCTTGTAAAGATGAACCACGAAAAAAATACCCACGGTAGTAATTGATGTTGAGGAAAAAAAATTTTGCTTTCCCACTTAAATTTGTTTTCATTGTTTTTTATGCAATTACATAGTAATTTGAAAATTATCACATTTTATAGGACATGAACTGAATGAGTCTAAAATTATATTTTCTTTTTTCCTTTCGCCTGGAATTTATATATATATATATATATAGCCTAAATAGACCAAGAATTTCAGGACAAAAAACTACATAAAATATACTAAAGGTCCTATTGACAGTTAACTCCCACCACTAAAGCTCTAAAGGCCTAAACCCACCAAGATGCCTGGTTCAGATTTTGCAAGCCCATTAAGGTGTCCAGATGCCCACCAAAGGTTAGTATGGACTTCGCCCTTTGCTTGGGTCAACTCTCGAGCATCCTAGAAGTGCTCCTCCTTAGCATACCCTGCCCTCGTCCTAACATTGGAAGGAAGGAAGGAAACTCATTCCCTTCCTCCCAAGGACTACGACCTAAGGTCATGCGAATGTTGAATGATCATCTATCATACAGCTTATTTCCTAACTTCCAAACTAGGGTGGGCACCTACTATCGATGAGATAGGCCCATTTGCCAAGCGGCTATCAACTGGCAAAAGGAAAGTTGTCCCTTAGAGCATTAGTAATGTAACATCCTAAAACTTGGGAAATTACAACCTGTTATGTATCCCTATAATTTACTGATATATTAGGCATCTAAAATTCACTTATTCATATCTCTACATATATTAACAATCACTTATCACCTATATTAACTCCTAAGTAATATTTCAAGGATGTCTTAATTACATTCATAATTCACCAATAAATACAATAAGATGACACTTTGACATTCTTTTATTATAAGGGAAGAAATTTAGCATAATTCAATTACATTTGTCTCAAAATACTAAATTCCAAAATCTCAATATCTCATAACTTCAACTCTTAGCACCTAAATACTGTAAATAAATACGAACTTAAGAAGTCTTAAGTGACTTTTTTGGACCTAAGTAACAACAAATAATGAAAATAAACCAAGTATGATAACTTATTCAATAAGTTTCATGACCCTAGCTAACTATGCTAAATCATCTCCAAAATCGTAATAATAATCATGAAAATCCGCCTCATCACCATAGTACCCATAATCATTGTAATACTCTTTGTAATCACCTAAACTTGTGCCTGTATCTAAAAACATGAAATCTTAAGGGTGAACAAAACTTAGTACAAGATGTCAAACATAAGTGCATGATTACACAGTAATGCACAAGCACATACATAGTAACTAAAACATAAAAACTAAATGCAACAACCATCGGTTATTATCTTCTTTAAGTCCTACAAACATCACACTTCCGGTGTCCTGAAACTTGGAGTGACTCATGACTCCAACACATAATATATATAATATATAAAATTATTGGTGATGGGTTCTCCCCAACACCCTAGCAACCACGGAATATCCTAAATCTATTTGGATTATTTCTAAGCGAAACTCCAATCAGGACATTGTTGTGCAAGGATCATAAGGGTGCCACCCTAAGGTATAGTCTTCCCAGTCTCATGAGTCTAGCTAAGTACAAGTAACACACTTATTTAAACCAACTTTTTATTAAGTCCATTTAGCAATACTACTCCTATATACACAAACAACATACAACCTCGAACTTGACAATAGTGTTTGCTTAAAAACTTACCTAAGTGTCTTACAACTTATTCAAACAAGAAACTACTTATTAACTTAGTTTCTACATTATTCTAACCACTTTCTTTGACATAACACTCAACCAACCTCTGCTTGCTCTTGTAACAATTTAGGATCTTAGGATTGCTAAAAGGATAGATTGTTTTAAAGATTTGTATAAGATGTCAATTCAAGTATAGAATTGTTTTGGAAGATTTTAGGACAAGATAACACACCTAAAACACATGCTAGAACTTGATGAAACGTCATTGCACATACTAGGGATCATGGCATCCAAATGCTAGTTCAACTGGTGTCAGGTCGAAAGGTACAGAATTGCACCTGGCGTTTGAATGCTAGCTACAATATGCAAAATTTTGCATATTGTAGCAACGTTTCATCCCCCATACTCAACACCTCTCTTCATCATATCGTAAACCAACACTCCCAAAACACAAATCACAACAACCTCATAACCTAAAACTTGTCCCAAAACGAACAATCAAAGTACAAACCTATGGAATCTACACATACAAGGTTTGGAATCGGATTCTTACCTTAAAGATTCATAGACCACACTTCCACCACTTATAACCAGCTGTGGAAATATGTAAGATTGCCCTAAGGTCACTTTATAGATTGCCCTATGCGAAAACCGTGAATCTTAAGAGTTTTGAAGGAAAACTTCCATAGAAAAATATTGCGAACAATCTTACCTTGAAAACAATACCAAGAATTTGCCACAAAACTCTTGTTAAGTCTCTCAAATTTGTTTCCCTTCGCTCTCCTTGCCAAAAAACAAATTTCCATCACCTTTTCCTAAAAATAAAAATAAACAAAGAGGGCTAGATGACTTAACCAACACTTCGGCACGATAGATCGTCATCTAAGTTGTGAGGATCCCTTCTTAATTAGTGACATACGTGAAAAACTCTCATACAAAAGCTGCTTGTAAGAGATAAAATGTTGGTAAAAGGGTTTCCCAAAAACCCTAGCAACCCTTTATATACCTAAGGTTCGCCAACATTTCATATACCCAAAATACCGTACACTACACTTGATAATGACAAGCTTACCCTTAGTAATATAACACCTCTTATTTTTATTTTTCCTTTTATTTTCTCTTTTTATTTTTAGGTCTTACAAGCAACACCGACTCTTACAAGCAACACCGACTCTTTAGATTTTATGCTAGCCAGTCCCCTTTTGCCTTATGTCCGCATAGGTTAGCACCCCAAATCTATAAATAATGGTAAGATCCTCAAGTAAAGGGATCGAATTCTCTCCATTATGTAGGGAACTCACTATTGCCACACTCCTTTGTATTTATTTTTCCACTTTCCTCACTAACTTGAGTGTCAAAAGGTTCTCTTTGACCACTCCATAGGGAGCTTTTGCCAAGTCTATTGCAGTCCAGGACTAGCGAACCATTGAGAGTTCAGCTAGACATACTCAGGATATGACCCATCACCAAGTCTCATAGATTTAAGAATACACAAATTAGTAGAAAATCTCCAAATACCATACAAAACATTGTTTGTTTCTACATCAGCCACATTTGTTTAATTGAAAGAAAGTCATAGGCAAGATATTGTCTCAGCTCACAAAAGGAATATAAGCTCGTATGATATTAGGTGGAAGTCATCATAAGACGACTTATACATAAGTTTTAAAAGTAATTTAATTTATTGATAACACGGTAAAAAAAAAAAAAAATTACTGGTACTCAAAAGTATAAAAAGTTGTTAGATATAAATCACAGTGGATCATCGTTTATTTCTTTGATCTTGGAAATGAAAATGTCGGAATTCTCGCTGTTTTGTGGATTAAGTCATTGGCAAAACTATCATTCCTCATGTGGAAATATGTCTTAATGATTGGCCAAAGGGAGGAACAAAATTTAGAGGATTATGCCTGATCACTTTGACTAAAAGAACTAAAAGCGAAGATGGAAATCAAAGAATAGATTTTATTGTTTCAAATTAATGAATAAGTTTCTAATAAAAGTGTGTTTTCTTAATTTTTCATCCTCTCAGTCGTCATCCATTAAGGAAACTTTTATTGAGGCTCATGTTTTAATTATTATAGTCATACATGCATAGCATATTTCTTTATCCATACATTTGATTAATTCGGATTAGTTACGAGTTCTCTAAGTTCAACAACCAGACTTTTGATTGACCATAGGTGATTAAGAAATTAGTTACATGGATCCATTTAATTAGTTATAATTTTTTGTTTAAATACTAATGTTATATTTTCTTTTCTTTTTCTTTTTTTCTTTTTAGACAACAAAAACTTCATTCAACTAAAAAACGCAATATATTTTAAGGCAGTTCTATAGAACAATCAACAATTAGTCTAATTAGATGGGATGGGGGTTGAGACCAAAAACTACATACATTCCACTTTTAGCTTGATTTGCTCCTTAATGAGCACATTGATTTGCTTGTCTACAAATGAAAGAGAAATTACAACGTTGAAACATAGATTTTAAAGCTAAGATATCTCGAATTATAGCTGAAGTTCTCTAATAGTTTCCATACGGGTTTTGGAGCGATTGAACCACCTGTAAAGAATCTGTCTCCACCACCATGATAGCCAAGGCTTCATTATCTTCACTGTGTGTTGAATCAACAACTAAAGCAATAGCTTGAAGTAACTGTCAGATGCTAATACTATGTCTAAAAAGAGGAAAGGAACTAGAGAGTAAAGAAAGTGAAAGAAATAAAAAGGCAAGAAAACAGAAGGAAAAAAAAAAATTATAAGTTCTCTCATTTAGGAAAAAAGTTTTAATAATACTAACATATTATGTGTATTGATAAGTACCATATAAGTATTAATAAAATTTTGATATGTAAAAATATATTTAATTCTTATAAAAAATTACATTTATTCATTTTTAGGAGTTTAAATATCATTGATACTTACATGCTACTCATGGATTTATATGCCATATTAGTATCATTTAATCTTTTTTCCTTATTAAGATAAGTAAGGAAAGAAAGTGAAGGAAAATAATATGATTTTTTTCCATTAAATTTATTAAAATAATGTAAAGGCCTATTTAAATAAAAAAATGTGCAAATATTTTGAGGGTAAAATAGTAATTTTGATTCTCTTCATATTTGGAGAGTGTAGACCTTGGAAAATGTTTTGCTTTCCAAATCTGTTCTTTTTTGTTTTTTTCCCTCTTCTCTTTCCAAATAAAGAAAACTTACCTAAAAACCTGCTTTCCTTCCACTCTCCCCCTCTTCCCTTGATTCAAATATAATGCAAATCTAAGCTCCTACACTATAACTGATGTACGTACACAGAAGCATATTAATTAGAAGAATTGAAATAAGTGTATGAATGCGAAAGTTGGATTAAATACTTAAATAAAAAATCAGTTATATAAATATGCTACAATATGACCACAAGCAATAAGAGTAACTTATGGTAGCCAAAATCAAGTAATAGTAGGTTAAAATAATAAATAAGATATAAGATACGAAGATATGTTGAATTGTACTTAATGATACATATCTTGCACAACTATGAATTATTTATAATTATTTATTTGTTCAATTGAATCATAGTCTTAATTTATTTAATTTCTTTTTTCTGATACACATGATGAGGCTATTGGAAAAAAGTGATTACAAGAGCCCAAAAAGGATAGGCACTATTAACCAACTAGATGAATTAGTTGAGATGCTTTTTCTTTAGTTTTCTTTGTCACTCTAATATAAGGATATTGATGCTTTTTCTTGGTTCACTGTAGTTTGATGCAGGTTTATGCAAGGATGGGATGCCTTTTCTAGTTCCAGCTTGTGATTTTGGGGAAAAAAAAATACTGAGGTTTAGAAGAAATTAATTTTCCTAAAGACAAACTGTAGTTTGTTGGCAGTCCATCGAGAGGTTCAATTTATTTTGTGATTGTTATACTGGGACATGTGCAAGTGATTGTTATTTAGTTTATTCAGTTTGGATGGAAACAATTAGTTTCAACCCCTGAATAGTTGACAAATATGGGGAGATTTGAACAAGAATGGCCATCAAGTTCTTATACATGTCGTTGTCAATAATTTATTGCAGTTTATTTTGTGATTGTCATACCAACTGTGCATGTTGCCTCTTCTTTCGGTTTTGCCAATGTGACAACATTATATCCTTCGTTTAAAATTTTCAACAAATAATTGTACTCTTGTCAATAAATTATTGCAGGGAGCTTTTTAAATTTGATGACTATATCTTATTGGAGCAAATTCCTTGGTTCTAGATTTCAGACCATGGAAAAGAAGGGTCTAAAGAATATTGGTAACAACAAGATGATGGCCTTTCATGATATTATGGACGTTTTTTCTAATTTGCAACATACGGTTTAAAGAGTATTGATACATTATTGTTATACAAGGTGAAACGTTGGAAAGAAAAAATTAAAAGGAAAAGTAAAAAATTTATGGGCAATGGAAGGAAAAAGAAAAGTTTTCTTTTTCTTTTTTTAATAATTTGGCTTTTTGAAAGGAAATGAATAGCTTCCCTTTTTTTTAATACGTAAAAGTAGTTTTTCTATAATAATTTGTGTTTTTAGAAGAAAATGAATAGACTTTTTAATATTTTTACGTGTAGGATAGCATATCCTAAATGCTAGTGCGATTTCTAGTTGCCATTTAATGGAAAATTATTTGAGTGGTATGATTGAACTTTTTTTAAAAAGTTGGATGGTTTTAGCAATCGAATTAAAAATTTGTATGATATTTTATGAAAGTACAATGGTGTTCGGTAGATATTACCTCATAAATAATGGTCCAATATATATTTAAAACTCCGAGGATCATATTACCTAGTTCCATCTACTTCAATAAAAAAGTGTGAATGTTTTCATTAATGCAAGTTCTTAGGAAGAGAATTCAAATCTTATCTATTACAATAATGTCGTGTTTGGTATGAATGGAATGAAATAAAGAGAAAAATAGCAAATCCTTTTCCATAGTTAGAAATATTTATAGAAGAGAACATAAATAAATTAAATGCCTATATATTAATAATTGTTAAAAATATCCTTAATTATTGAATATTATAACTAAATTGAAGACTAAATAAGTAATTTGATTAATAATAATAAATGAGGTAAAAATGAAGTTATCAATTCCATAAGCTAGAATTAAATTCCTCCTCAAACTCGAAATTGTAATATTGGCTTCTACATATGTTTCCAAATATAGAAAAAGGGTGGAATCTGGAATTGCAATTCCATTTTAATTTATTCCAATATAACAAACACGCCATAAGAAATAATAAAGAAAGATCTAGAAGGGGAGAGGGAGATTGAACAGGAAATTAGCACTAAAAAATATAAGGGTTAATTGTTAGTAAATCCTCTTATATAATTTTTTTTCTATTTATACCTAGCTCCTCATTAATAAATTTGAGTATTTAAACTTCAAAACTTTAGTTGCTTAAAAAAAAATAAAAACCTTCAAAAAACTTTGAAAAACATGCTCTTGAATCTTTTCTTACAATTTTTCCTTTAGATAAAATAATTGAAATAAAAATAAAGAGAAATATATATACACAAAAATCAGGGGTAAATTAATTATGTAGAAATTGAACTGCACTTTTCTTCTTCTTCTTCTTTATAGGAGATGTGGGAGAGTTATATAGCAAATATAAAAGAGTGCATTTGCAATTTACTCCAAATTTTAATTATTGATAGTAAAACACTCAAATAAGACTTAAATAGTTCAACAATTGCAGGGTTCTCATTTATTGATTTTGAGGCCTTTCCAATAGCTTTGAAAAGCAAATCACTTCTAAAAATGCTTATTCGAATGTATAGTTTTGGATAAATTATAAATACATTGTTATGTCCACTTAATGTGTTTGCCTTCCTTATTTTTAAACTAAGTGTTTAGATCCTTAAATTTTTAAAAAATATGTTTTATAATTTATTTTATTATTTTTACCTTGAATAGTTACCAAAAAAGAAACTAAAATGAAATGAAAAAGTACATAAAATTAAGAGTGAAAAGGTTATGTACAAGTCTAAAAGCACATTATTGCAATATAACCTATAGTTTTTGTTAGCATAAGCTTCTATACCAAGGTCTATTACGACACCATAGAAAATTAAATAAGTAAATGGACTAAAGGAAATAAAATAATAAAAATAAAGGATGGGCTAAGAAAGTAAGTAATAATTATTTAAGGGATAAGGAAGTCTTTTTCACCCTCAAATATAAATAGGCTTTGTAGATAACCCTAGGACTCTTTTGCTTCATTGTGCATTATAGAGTCCTCTTCAAGTACATCTTAAGAGCAAGGTTACGATAAGGCTATATTCAGGTAATCTTTTTTATTTTTGACACTTTAATGGTGCTATTGCTTAACATCAAGGAGTGTTGCAGCATTGTGAAAGCATGAGTTTTGAGTTTTATAAGGAGAAGTAGGGAAAGAATGGAACATGATTTGGTAAGCAAGTCATTAATTACTAATGGAAAAGAGTTTCTATTGTTGTTTTGACTAAGTGTGATCATTGTGTGTAATCCTAGGCATATCATTTAAGCATTTTGAGGCATGGATTCCAATCACTTCATAAACCTCAATGCAAGGTATGTAGTGTTCTTATCATTGATTTTAATTTCGTAATTGGGAATTGGAAAACATCTTAGTGTTTCTTATTGTCAATCTGGTAAAGTGAGTCTAAATCTAGGTGAATTTGGAGTGAATTATGCGTTAGAATCGTTGTGGGATGGATTGGGAAAGGTTGGAGTCAAAAAAGAGAAGAAGATTGTTGAACAAGAGAAACACGGGTTAGAACCATGACTATGGACTTACCTATATTCCCCTCATCAAGAATTTTGGTTAAAGCATGGAAAAGAAAATTTTTGGCCATCAGGACTATACTCTAAGACTACGGCCATGGACCATTGTTGTATGCGTGCAATACTATTAAGATCATGGGCATGAATTGCGGAGTTTAGCTTAGTGAAGGATCATAATCTAAGATTATGATCATGTTCCTTAGGCATAATCTTGTACCTTCCCTCTTTCCTTTTATTTCTTGTTTCTAACCTTCCTAAACATTAATTTAACCACTCTTAAATGCATCCAAAGGTCTAAGTCAAAATTAAAACCTTAGAATAAGCTAAGATCTCAATTTAAGAAGGTAGAAAGTTAATTAAGTGAACTTAACTAGGAAAAGACAATGAGAGAATAGGAACTAAAAGGATTTATTTTGTCAATACTTTAAGTGTTGACGTTAAAGAAACTTTTAACTTAGAGATTCTTAGTTGTTCTCAAGACTTAAGTACATGCTTCTCTTACTTATTGCTTGTGTTTGTATAGGTTAGTATAATTATAACTGGAATAAATACTATTTGAACTATTAATCATGTGATGATTGGGTTTGGTTGGGCTTAGGAGGTTGTAGTACTATTGTCCTTGAGATGGCATATCAATGATCCTTGGAACACATTGTCCCTTGTATAGTCTTCCTTGGAAATAATCTAAAATAAAATAGGTTGGTGCCCAGGAGTTATACCACTAGTGTCCTGCAATCAAGTTAGGTAGCATCTGAGGGTCATAGTACCAATGTTTTAGCACCGGGTTAAGATGGGTGGCATTATTGTTGTTTCAATTTAGAATTGTGTAGGGAGTCATGAGATACTCTAAGTTAGGGTTAGTTGCAAATAATCCTAATTGTTTTGTGTTGCAGGTATTAAATAAAAGATGTGAACCAATGCTTGTGTAATTTATTATTGATTGCATTAATGCATGTGACTTTATATATTGCTCGACATTTGTATGTGTTTATGGGTTATACATATTAGGCTTTAGCTCGCTTTCTTTCTTTTTCAATTGCAATAACTGATAGGGATCACAAACTTATCAAGGGCTCCCGAGCTCAAAGGCTTGCTCATTTGGTTCACTGAGCTGTCCGAAGGAAGATTAACTTGAAGTACAATGCATTCTTCAATCTAGCCCACCAAATGACTACTCTCCACCTCATTCAAAAGACTATAGAAGTAACTAACCTATGTATCGAGCCAACCCCTCTACAATACATTTGTCTAAGGCTAAGTACCGAACTAGTATACTGTCGAGCTAATTCATGTCGAGGCTGAGCTAACCCCGATTGTAAAGTGACCAATCGAGGCCGACTCATCGATGATGAACCAACCCTTCCTTAGTTTGACACATTTAAGCTACAGAACTGCCGACCCCAACCGAATCTGTTCAGAACCTGCTTTGCTTGGCTAGTAACATCATTGGGACCACATAATGGATAGCTAACATGTGCCCTACTTTTCCCGACATCCGTGCTATCCTTTTCTATCACTGGATATTCCTTTTTGCTTGTTTACAACTTTACCTTTGTAAATTATTCCCTTTTCTTTACTAATAGGATTCTTTTTTTTTTTTTTGTAATTTACACTAACATAGGACTTATCTTAATTGGGTCATATAAATACTTATAAATGGAAATAGCCACAACAGTTATCATAATTGATATGTAGACATAGTCTTGTGAGCTGTGTTCTCTGTTTGCTATCGTTAACTCTTATCTGATAGTTCATGAGTGTAGATCAATGGCAAGTACACTTTAGTCATACTTATGCGTCATATCAAGTGCGATGAGAGGTCGTATGGGGTGTTGGTATGTCATATCTTTCATCGATCTTATACCTTTGACTATCATTTACTTTTTGGATCATCTCGCGATTCAAACCCATCCCCTTGGTTCGTATGATACTGAACGATGTGTGTTCTTCCACGGCATGCCTACATCAATACTATCCTTTTCTGTAAATGAATATTTCTTTTTGCTCGTTCACAACTTTATCCTTGCAAATTATTACTTTTCCTTTATTAGTAGGAATCCTTTTTTATAATTTACACTAACTTAAGACTTATCCTAATTGGGTCATATAAATACTTATAAATGGTAATAGCTGCAACAATTATCACATTTGATATTCAAATATACTCTCATAAGTTGTATTCTCTACTTGCTCTCGTTAACTCTTATTCAATGAGGGTAGATCAGTGGCAAGTGCCCTATAGTCACACTTGTTCACCATATTAAGTGTGATTAGAGCTCGTATGAGGCATTAGCGCATCATATCCTTCGTTGGTGCACGGGGACCCATGCTTAAATCTTCGACTATCATTTACTCTTGGGACCATCTTGTGGTTTAGACCCATTCTCTTGGTTAATGCGATACTAAAAGACATATGTTCATCCATGGCATGCCCACAACATCTTGGTATTAGAGCTTGGCTACATTTGAGGAAGTTTTGTTACTTATTCTTTAAGTGGTTTACTATTGTTGTAAGTGTTTTAGAGAGTATCTTGTTTTTGTGAATGTACGAAGAGTGTTTAGAGTAAAGAGATTTTGTGCTCTATCTTCCCCTATTTCTTGCTCATAAAAAACAGAGTGTGTGTGTGTTCATTTGGTTTTATGTGTTGGTTGTACTAACTATTAGAGTATTCAGTGTTGTTTTATCCCTATTTGATGGAAGGAAGTTTTTGAGAAGTGTTTCAACTGTTTACCACTTGTAAAAGATGATAGTGTCCGATTCTAGTGTTTAAGGAACTCTAGATAAGAAAGCGGTGCTTGAAATGGCTAAGGTGGTCAATAAGGAAGTTTTACACCCCAATTAGTAGGTGACTGATTAGCTAGCCTGGTGATTGTCATAAATGAAGATAAGTAGCGAGCCAGAGGTGTTCCAAATAAAGGACAAGCTAATGAACAGTACAAGAGAGGTAATGGTCGGTATGCCAGAGCTAATGCCCCAGTTTAGTTACCCTGAGTTGGAGGAGTGGATAGAGTTGCTAGGCATAAATTGGCCTTTGATAAAATTGAAGAAGCAAATGAGAAAGAAGGTAATGAAGTGAAAGAGTATTACGAACCAAAGGAGATGAATGTTTGAGCTCCTGGAGATGAAGGGTTAAAGATGCATAGTCTAAGTTTTTCTAGGAGTAATGATGTAAAGGATTACTTGGACTAGGTAGATAAAATCAAAAAGCAGTTTAAATGCCATGAGGTACCTAAGAATGCAAAGGTTAGACTTGTTGTGCTAAAGTTGACTAGTTAAGCCACCTTGTGGTGGAAGAATATGCAAGCTATACATAGAAGAGAAAGAGAACGTGAAGTTAGGAGTTGGGATGAAATGAAGAGGGTCATGAAGAGAAGGTTTGTTTTGAGCTACTATTTGCAAGATGCGTTTAAGAGGTTATGAGAGTTGAGATAAGGAGGATCAATTGTTAACGCCTATGTAAAGAAATTCCAGATGTTGATGATCCAATGTGAGGTTGTTGAGCTTGAAGGCCAAACTATGTCTTGATTCATTAGTGGGTTAAAGTATGAGGTTAGAGATATTCTGGAGATTATAGATATTTGATCACTTGATGAAGCTATTTAAGTAGCCTAGAGAGTTGAAAGGCACCGATCAGGAAGATTTTGAGCTCCTGTCAGTCAGCTTACCCTTAGTCAACCTGTGCTGAGCAAACCTATGCGATTGGAACCTAGTAAAGTTGTTGAAACCCAACCTACTCAAGCTACTCGAGTATAGTAGAAGGAGATCCCAAGAAAATTTGAGAAAGGCCAAAGCTTAGGAAGGAAGACAAATGAGATCAAGTACTTCAAGTGCCAAGGATTTTGATACATAGCTGCTTAATGTCTGAATAGAAGAACCATGGTGCTCCGAGGTAAAGCGCTAACCATTGAGGTTGACAGTATAGATGAGGAAGTAGAAGAGCTAAAAGAGATTAGACAAACTGAGCTATCCGAGGAGGAGGAGATCATTTACAGTGAAGAAGGTAACTTTATGCTTGCTACCTTGGTTTAATGGAGAACTATGAGTATGAGTCCTACACCTGAGGATGAATAGTGAAAGAATTTGTTCCACATTAGATGTAAGGTGAATGGGTCATTTTATGCAATGATTGTTGATAGTGGCAGCTACACTAATGCCACATTTGCTTTCATAGTCCAATAGTTGAAGTTGCAGACCAAACCCCACCCTAAGTAAACAAGCAAGTGTCAATATCGATCAGTATTAGGAACTATTGAGATGAAGTGTTCTGTGATGTATTGTCCATAAGTGTATTGCATATTTTCCTTGGTTAACTATGGATATTTGACTAAATTGCGTGATATATAATGGGAGCAAAAAACATTTGTTCCTTAGAGCATGAAGGCAGAAGGGTAAAGTTGAGCCCTATGATTACTAAACAAGTTAAAAGCATATGTAGACTCAATTGAGTTAAGTTTTGAAGAAAAAGGCTTTGGTGATAACTTAAGCTGAGCTGAAGAAAGATATGGAGCTTGAAGAGTGGACATATTTGCTAGTCAAAAGGTTACTTGAGATGAGGAGATCTAAGGAGGAGCTGCTACCTGCCGAGGTGAAAACCTTGTTGGAAGAGTTTGCCAACATATTCTTAATAGAACTGCTTGAAGGTTTACCTCCCATCCGAGGTATTGAACACATAATCGATTTGCAACTAAGAGTCATACTGCCCAACAAGCCTGCCTTAGGCTTAATCCTAAATAAGCTACCATGTTGTAGAAGCAAATGGATGAGTTGTTGAAGAAAGGGTATGGACTAAAGTCTCTAAGCCCATGTATCGTGCTAACTCTATTGGTACCAAAGAAAGATGGGACATGGAGGATATATGTAAGACCCACAATCAGCTATCCAAAGTTTGACTCATAGAGTTTAGGGCGATTGGTTAAAAGATTCGATTGAGCATAAATTATCAAATAAAGTTAGAAATATTAGTAAAAGTAATCTTATAAGTTTAAACTTAAGAAAATAAGCAATTAAATAAAATAGTATAAAATTTTCAAATTTTAAGTATATAACTCGTTATTTATCGAAAATACGTAAAAATGCATTTCGATAATTAACGAATTGCTAGAAATAAATTATATATATACTAAAAATCATAGAATGACCTAAATAATATTTAAAAATATTTATTTGTACTATATATGAATTTATATGTAGGTAGAAATACGTGTAATTACTTAAAATATGCAAAATGTGCTAAAATAATACTAAATAATTAAATAAAATTCATAATTAATTAAGGGAAAATCAAGAAAAATATAGAAAAATGAAAAAAAATTCTAGAAGCAGGGCGTGGCAATCTGAAAATTAAATAAGGAAAATTAACCACTTAAATTTAGCTAAATAGAAAGTCAAAAAGAAGAAGAGATTTGGCAATTGTCAAATCAATTTAATATATAATCATTTCCCTAAAGCTCTAAAAATACCCAAAATTTTTTAGAAGCTCATTTGATCAGGTTAAAACCCTAGAAAATTAGAGAGGCGAAATTGAGAGGAAATTAGTATTTTACAAAAAGTTAACAAAAATCTGTACAGTTAGGGCTTTTAAGGAGAACTTAGACCCGATGAGCAACTGGGAGTAAACAGCCACCACCATTATACGATGGTAGTAGCACCTAGGTGGGACGATAGAACCATGGCCACCGACGATGGCTGGAGCCACCCAAACTGGTGAGTTCAATTTTCGGCCTAATTTTGTGTAATTTTATAAGTAATTTTATAAAACTAGTAAAAAATATTCTTATAAAATTATGAATTTTGTTATTCTGAAATATTTTAGTATGTAGTTTTTAGGAAAAATATTATTTTGATAAAAATATATCCCGTGATATATGGTTATTAAGAAATAGTGCAAAATCGAGTATGTTTTGATTTTAAAATAAATGACTTTAAAAGTATATTTTTGAGCCCAAAATTTTTGTGTAGATTATTTAAGTGATATAGAATAGTGCCATGAAGCTATTTTTCAAAAATGAATTTTTTGAAAATTTTAGATAATTTTTAAGCCTTAAAATGAGGTATAAAATGGGTAATTTAGGGTTAATTAAGTAATTAAATGGGTAATTACTAATTTAATGTACAATTATATGTTTTAGGATGTTGAAATCTGATGAAGTATGATACTTGTAATATTTAAGGTGTTAGATGTAATTATTAGGGTAATTATGTAGTAAATAAGTAATAGGAAAAAATAGTACATTTTAAGTTAATTTGGTAATTTAGGGTAATTAGGTTCAAAATCTGATTTAGGATGAATTTAGATATTTGGAATGTTATTTGATGTTGGGAGATGATATTTGAAGTGATGGGAATATTAGATGTGTACATTTTGTACACATTAGGTGATAATGTATAATATGTAATTATGAGAAATTAATAATTAGGATAAAATATTGGTTAGAATTGATATTATGATAATAATAGGAATATACAATAGATTTGATAGGAAACTTAAATTAGGGTAATTATATGAAAAATGTAAGATTTTCTCATAACGGAGATGAATTCAGTAATTGAATTAAGATTCGAGTGTACCATACGGATTAGAATACTAGTTAAAGATTAAAAATGATATTTAGTCTGAAGATAATGCGATTAATTTCACATGATGGGTCGAAATGATTTTTTAAGGTATACAGATAAATCTCTAATCGAAAATTGAGCTAAAAACCTAATTTAGAAATTGATACGAAAACTGAAATAAAACTTAAGACGATTCAAGAAGAATTGTAAAAGATTTAAAACCTAGATAATTAGGTATATTAAACCCTAGACAAAAGATAATAATAAACGTTATACGATAAAACTAACCTATAATAGTTATATGAAAAACTGAAACCACGTTTATGTTATAGGGATGATCGGTGATGGCCTGAGCGAGTCGGACCTTGAGTGAGTGAGCGAAGAGTCAAGATAAGTTGGGATTAATACAGTGTTGTATTTTAGAGACTTGAAATTATACTTGATTGTGCTTGTTTTAAGCTGATGATATGATTTTTGATTTGTTGCTTGGCTAATATTATATGATTTGTATGAAATAATTGTTCACCCTAAATTGGACCTAATCAAATATATGACCTGTAATAATAATTGGACCTGTATAACAACTTATAACAACCTATTAAGGGAAACCTAAGATTCTTCAGCCAAATACTGACCCCTTTGAACTAAGTGACAGGTAAGGAGGTCGCGACAAGGGTAAAGTCAATGGTTCGAAGATAGTCGCGGGAGGAGCGATGTCTCCATTACACAAGCTTGGGTTTAGTCTTGAGTTGGTGCATTAACGGCAACTCCTTAACTTAGATTAGAGCGGGCGGAATTTTTCTAATCTCACGATGAGCCAGACAACGTTATGCGATAGCATATGCTTAAACATGCATTGCACCTAATAAGTTAGTTGATAACCTTAATTGTGTTTGTGGTATAGTTTTAAGTCCTCCATCCTAATTTGCTAAGTTATGGTTGCTCACATCCCTATAGACGTTGTTGCAGGTGCTGGCTAAGAAGCAGCTTACGACTACTCTAAAGCCAGCAACTATTGAATCTTAGAGAGTGAGGAAAAATATTTAAAGAACATATATATATTTTTAAGGTGTAAGTTCTTATCTTAGAATTTTTCATTTTTGAATAATGTATTAACTAGGAAATAGATTACGATGAAACGTTGAAAACGCTAATCGTAATAACTGAATTCTAATGTATATATATATTTTCTTACTTTCTTAGGTAAATTATTTATTTAAATTACGAACTGTTTACTTTAAAGTGGGTTAGTCGTGGATACCTTGTGTAGATCAGGTCTAGGATAACGGCTGTAAATCTAACTTTTATGTTAGAATGGTTTATACAGTGGGGCTGTTTTAAGTCTGCCGTTTCAGGGTGTGATAATGTATATGGATAGCCGAGTAATCAATTGCATGACCATTTAGTACAAGCATCCTATACTAAGGCTTAGTGATATGCTGATGAGTTAAATGGAGTCAAAGTATTCTCCAAGATTGATCTCAAATCAGGTTATCATATTCAAATGCGAGAGGGAGATGAGTGGAAGACCACTTAAAACCCACCATGAATTATATGAATGGCTTGTGATGCCATTCGAACTATCATATGCATCGAGCAAAATCATGTGACTAATGAACCATGTGCTTTGAGACCTTATAGGGAAATTTATGTTGTTATATTTTGATGACATCTTAGTTTATAGCCCTGATCCGGAGACTTACCAAGAGCATCTCTAAGCAGTCTTTTCGAAACTCCGAGCTAAAAAGCGTTATAACAATATGAAGAAATGTGACTTGTACCGACCTATAATAATCTTCTTAGGGTTTGTTATGAGTGGTAATGACATCCGAATTGATGATGAGAAGATAAGAGTGATTACTGAATGGCTTATGCCAACCTGTTTAGTCAATGTGTGAAGCTTCTACAACTTAGCATGATTATATCATAGATTTATAAGGAATTTAAATATGATTATTACCTCACTTACCGAGCTGTCAAAAAAGAATGTTAAGTTTAGGTAGGGATGGAAAGAACAAAGGAGTTTTGAAGAAGTAAAAGAGAAGCTAACTACAGTCTTTGTCTTAGCTCTATTGAGCTTTTACAAAGTGTTTGAAGTAAAATGTGATGCATCCATACTAAGTATAGGTATTGTCTTGATGCAGGAAGGCCGACTTATTGATTACTTTAGTGAGAAGCTTAGAAGAGTAATGCTCAACTATTCAGTTTATGATAAGGAGTTTTACTTCCTAATCTGAGCATTGACTGTATGGAAATATTACTTACTACTCAAAAAATTTGTGATCTACACTAATCATGAGTTTTGAGGTATTTGAAGAGCCAACTTAAGTTGTCTCGCAAACAAGTTAAGTGAGTCGAGTTTATGGAGGGATTTTCATATATTGTTGTAGACATCCCACTTTTGTTCCCTTTTATAAAAATTTTTAGAATGAGGTAAGGGTTCTTATTTTAAAAAAAATATATATATATATAAGTAAAAATTAGAAAAATAAAAAAATATAAAGTAAAAAATAATCACAAAAAAATGAAAATTAGAAAAGTACAATAAAAAGGGGATAGGAAAATGGGATTTAAGTCATTTTAAGGTCATGACATCCCATTTTGTAAATTATTTCTTGTTTTGAGATCAAAATAGGCATTATGATTTGATAGAATTAGAGCTTGTTTAGAATATATATATATATATATAGAAAAAGAAAAAAGAACACTCTTCTTTCATTAAGTTCAGTTTGCTTATTTTTAAATGAAAATAGAAAATTTGAGTTGAGGGTGACTTCAGACAATGCCTCAATCGAACTTAAATTGGCTATTTTATGAGTAATTGAAATTGGAAGTAAAACCTAGCATCAGAGAAAATTAAGCTCAAAATTCTACCAAATCGGTTTGTTTTGAAAATAATATTTTTACATATGCCTAATGAAATTCATGGTTGGCTATTTAGACATTACTTTTTTAGGACTCAAAAAGGCTTAGGCCAAAATTGTTTTTAAAGACCTGACATTTATTAGGTCTTTTATGAAAAATCAACTGAATTTAGGTAAAATAAAATTTTCTACAAGTTACCACCAAGAATTAGACATAGTCCAACTAGTAGGATAAGGATTGAAGAACCAAAGGTCTAGTGTTCGATCTAAGAGGCAAGCACATTGTGCTTGCATTTTTTTTTTCTAGCTAATACACGCAATACATGTCATGTTTTGGTTGGCAGATAGCCAATTGGTCATTTTCTTCTTCCTTTCATGGTCACAAACTGTAGAAAATGGGAGAGAAAACATCAATTGTCCTATTCATTCTTTAGCCATTTTTAACTCGTTGTTTCATCATTTTTTATCAAATAAAATGTAAGAATTTGAATACTTTCATTCAAATAAAAAAAGAGTCTAAATTTGAATATTAAATGAGTCAAAATTGTGCATAAACTTTAAAAGCAATAATAATTGGTGCATTTTGACCTAACCAATAATCATATGACTCAAGCTTGTTTGATGATCTTTGAAACTTCTAAATTATATTTCGAGCAAAAACGAAAATTTAGGAATCATTTTGACTAATTGTAATTGATTCCCATTGAACTTGCGAATTAAAGTCAATCAAGACCCATTAATGTCCATTATCAATTTAAATGCATTTTTTATGATTTACCATCTACAATTCAAGCTAGAATAGTATAAATAGGACTATGGGAAAGCCATTTAGGGATCCATCTTCACTCAAAATACTGTTTAGAAGCTCCTATATATACTTTCTCTCTCTAAAATTCACCATACTTATTGGTTATTGAAGCAAATGAGCACCATAAGGCGACAAAGAACCCTTCGAAACCTTACTCCCGATGCACTCCCTCACTCTAACAACCACTACATGCATTGTCTCACAATCATTGTCGGCCACCAACTTTAAAAACAACGCCAAACAACTCCAAAATTACAAAGCACCACTCCCAGACTCCTTTGTGTCAATAAGAAACTCATGAATATTTCGTTCCCCACTTAAAATAGTAATTGGAAAGCTCTATTTGAAGTAACCCAAGCTCCTTTGCTTCTCCATTGTAATTGTATTATAACTAAAAGAAAAAATAAAAGAGAAGAGAAAGCTTAGTTTTTTATATATATATATATATTTTCTTGGCTAAAATAAGACAAAGTGAAATAAAATAAATAAAAATAGTAAAAATTAGAAAAAATTTGTTTATTCATTTAAAAAAAAATCAATTTTTCGAATAAATAAAAATAAATCAACCCTTTTTCAAACTTAGGACATTTATAAAACTTTTCAAAAATAAAATCCCTAATTTAGGATCCTTTTTCAAAAATTTGATCAAAATAAAAATAGTTAAGAGACGTAAACTCGGCCATCTTTGAAGAATTAAAACAAGCCAACAAATTAAAGTTTTTGGAAAAGAATTATGTACGTCGAATCTCGAATAGCGAGTACATTGGCATCTCTAGAGTGACGTAAAAAACAAAAAAAAAATTAGTTTTTTTTTTTCTATTTTAGTTTAAATTATTCAATTTAGTCTAATTTGTTAACTAGTAATTGAATTTCATTTTATAAGGTGATTTTAAAAGGTGATTTCAGAAAATTAAATCTAAATTAGAAAAGTTCATGGTACTCGCAAGGGTTTAAAAAACTTAATCCTCGGACTCGTTTCTCTGGTTTTCAAAAACCCTTTACTAAAATCAGTTTTACTCGTGCGAACCGGTGTTTAGATTAAAAACAAATCTACCCATGTGGTTTTAACCTAAACCATTTCCCGACCTTGGTTGGGTGGCAACTCTAAAAGCTTATAAAACCCTTTTAAAAAGCCAATTTTGTTTAAATTTTAGTCGATGATCAATATTGAACGAGTAGTGATATGTAGTGGGTCTCGAACCAAAATAAGTAGTCGGGGGGTTCAAGTTGGTATGAAGAATAGGAAGTAAAATGAGAGTGGGGTTAGACAATGAATGTGTATGGATGTTACGTACCAAGACATAAACACAATCAGGGATTAAGCTTGAAATAGGTTTTGATACGATTCATGAATACTAAATGTTACTCGGGTTTCAAATGAGAGATTAGATGTGACTCATAACTTGCTCAAATGAAGGGTTCACCATAATTTTACAGATAAGATTCATAAAAACACGAGAAAGATTAAAGAGTAAAGCATACTTAATAATTCGGTAAATGCAAGCTTTAAGAGCTTGAGAATAACTTTGCTTGAAGTGTATGAATATTCTTTACTATCTGATAATCTATCTGCTAATTACAAATATTGCTCTTCATAGCTAGTCCTAAAACCTTATAGGCAAAACTGTAAATAATGTATAAGGTCTTAAATCTTAAAGAATAGGCTCATAATTAAAAATAAAAAAAATATGTACAAAAATACAAAACTATGTGTTTGATAGAAGTCAGCATGCAATCACTCGGCCTATCTTAGAAAGAGTGGGATTCGAATTAAGTGGGGTTGACAGTTGAATGCCTAAGCTCGAGAAGGAGTCCTTAAAGTCTCTTAGTGCATGGCCAAGATACCCAAAAGATCGGCCCACAATTACTGAATACTAAAATTAGTCGGCAATTGCTAAGTACTAGAATTAGTTGGCAATTACTGAGTACTAGAATTAGTCAGCAATAGTTTCTCTATGCCACCAAGTCAGCTTTTGTTTTCTAGCGAATAAAGAAAAAGGAAAAAAAAGAAAAGAAAAGAAAAGTTGGCTTATTATTTAAAGAATTTATCAACAGTGCTTCAAAACATTTAAAATAATCTTAAAATAACTTTTTAAGATTTTAAATATAGGTTATACAATTTAAAAATTAATATATTCATGATTAGTCAACAAAATTCTAATGAAATACTTTGAGTGCATTTATTGCTATTTTTCTTTCCCGGGGTAAGGATTAATTAATTTTTTTTTTCTTACGTGAATCATAATCCAGGAATTTATCACGTGAACAATCGGCACAAAAGAAAATAGAGAAAAGAGGAAAGAAACAAAAAAGAAAGGGGATAATTATACCAAACCTTTTCTTTATTTATAATCATTAATCATTGCACAAGTGGTACTTACTCTAACGTCGTATTACAATAAGTAGCCTCTTTTCCGTCTCATTTCCAATATGACAATCGTACCCTTGCATTGTAAAATAAACTATAAAGAAGCTAAGTAAAGAGAATCAATCATTACGTAGAAAATGTTAGTCGTTTACAAACACGTATAAAATTATAAAACAAAAAAGAATTCCTCATTTAAATATTTATTTTCCCATAAATATGTAATTTTTATTGAAAAATATAAAAATATCCATTGATGAAATTCTAATTATAAACGGAGAATTTATCACCACAAAATGTGATTTAATAGTGTGCTCTTAAATAAATCATTTATTGAATCGGGATTTACTCGCTAAAAGAAAATGAAAACAACAGTCACTATCCAAGATATAATTAATAAAATTACATTTCTGAAGTTGAATTGTTCTAATTTTCAAAGTTCTTGGTCTTGTTTGAGCGATTTAAATCGAATAGTTCAAAGTTCCCATCCGAAACAAAGTTTAACGATAAATTATGTAATTTTGTAGTAAGTGAAACACGATGGTCACCCATCTTTTTATACCATAACTATTATGAGTGTTCATTGAGCACTTCGGTTGGGATTTTTTATAGGTCTTGTTTATATTTTTTGAGAGTGGTTATATATTCAAATAAAAAAAAAAAAGTCGAATGGGGACTGGGATGAAGTTATCAATTACATGTGGCATGAGTTTTGAATTATACATGACTTTATAAAAGTAACGTGATTTAAAATCTTAGTAGAAATGATTTAATATCTCATCATATGCATGTGGCAGTTTTAAGTAGAATGATTTAAGGATGATTTATTGGAAAAAAAATTTATGGTTTCAACCAGTTAGTAGACTTCTAATATGTAAAGAAATTAAAAAATATGGACTTTACATCTCTTAAGATATTATGGGGAATGGTTTGAATTCTAATAAAATTTTATCTCCTTCTCTTATTTGATCATTTAGCACATAAGCTTGAAAGTAGAGGGCAGCAAAAATCTTTTAAGTCAAGTCGGATGATTAAGAATCACCATGTATATGTTAAAGTTGGTGCTTAATGCTCATCCTTGAATTGGTTTTGATGATTGATAAATTCTGTTGAAATAAACTTAAGAACGATCAGGTTAGCCTTAATTGTCCTTATTCTAGACTAATAGGTCCAAATCTCTAAACATCAGGGTATACTTATATTTCACTCTCTTACTAAATGCATATAGCCAATCAATGTGACTATTGAGCCTACCCCAAATTTTTCTTTTCTTTTTTTTTTTTCTGATGACATATTACATGATATTTGGGGGTGGGGTGGGTGTTTGAGTTTGGCCCATCTTGCCTATTTTTCATTGGAACTCTCTCGGTTGAATCCCAGGAGGAGAAGAGCAAGGCCTTTAATCGGCAAAGATATCGATCTTAATATTTTAACTTACCAGAAAACTCTACCTCTTACTCAAACTTTCCATTTCATTTATTAGGTGTCTCTTTCACTCTCGACTAAAAACAAAAGAAAAGGAAAGAAAATTTCCCATTAACTTCTTGATAGTTGTCTGATGCATTGACAACAATACAAATTGCAAACATCCACTCTATATGTGCTTTAGGTGTATTTAGGGTTCCTATTTCCAAAATTAAAAACTTATTCCACAAGATCAATTTGAAAAAAAAAAGGTTTTTTAACCGTATTTTACTATTTTATTTCCAAAATAATTAAAAAGAGATAAAGCAGTTTTTGTTATTTCTAGAAAAATAATAAAGATAATAAAAGGATTCCCAGAGGGCTAGAACCGTCTATTTGGTCAAAGATTCGCGTAGGATGGTGTGAAACTCCTTCCCATATAAAGACATCAGATTGCCACTCGTACATTCAGCTTAGTCCCATTTTCAGACGCATCAACAACCTTGGACACTTCCATTTTTTTTCGTAATATTCTTCGGTCATCTCTCATCTTTTCACAACTCAACACTCACCACGAGCAATCAACAAGCCAAAACAAAAGAGGAAGGAAGATGGCAAGACAAAGGAGTCGCAAGATCAACGGTGGAGGTTTGCCAAGCAGAATTTCTAGCCGCCCGATCCCAAGACGTGGTCAAGTGAAGGTGGCGATTGTCATGGGCCTAGCTCAAACTTTGTCTTCCATTTTCTCTCTTAATATCAGAAATAGATGTGGTAGTGGTAGTGCTGGGTTTTCTGAATAAGTGAGAGAGAGAGAGAGAGAGAGAAGGAAGGAGGAAGGAGGGAGGATGGGGGAGGGGGGTGGGGTTGGGGATGGGGAGGGAGATCAGTCTACAGTATGATTACCCCGTCAATATGTTGATTTCGATGGTTAGACAATCAATTGGACGGTGAGATTGCAGAATTCCTCGAGACAGAGGATTTTGGAGAGTGAATATTCATGTAAATTTTTGAAGTTTGTACAGTGAAAACCGGTAAGACTTTGATGAGAAATTATTACTGAATTTTGTATGAACTTCTTTTATCGTACATTTCTGTGTTTTCATTAATTTTTGAGCGTTTTGACATATTTGTCGGTAAAGACTTCTCTTTTTTTATTAAAAAAAATCGAATTGGGAAAATTTACTTCGAGCCTTCCACATACTTAATTAGATGCAACACAATATTTCTTGATTGGGTTGTATTGCATATGTGAATGTGATAATAGACGATATAAGAGAGCTTGGGTTAATGTGAAAAATAATTCAATTATGGATACCCTAGCTATTGAAGAATGAGAATAGAATTGTTGGTTTTTTTAATTTGGTGGGCCAATTGCCCCGTGATCCACCGGAATAGAAGCAGGAATACGGTTGGGATTTTTTTTTTTTTCTTTTTTTCATTTTTCATAGGAGTTGATGAAATTTGAAGCACGCAGTTTTGGAAAAAAGATACACTAAGACTTATTGCAGGCATGTACATCATAACACGAAATCTTTTCTCGCTATTTTGGGGTCAAGACATATCGAAACGTGACAGGGTAAAAAGGATCTCACCCCAGTGCCAGGGTGGCATTGCTCCTTGATCACGGTTAGAAATCCTAATCAATACATCTACACCTCAAAGTCTATTTAAAGCAACAAATTCATCATACTCGCACCTCCCACGCAAGAATATCCCATCTTACCCATACCATGTTATATATAGGCATGAATCATCACATCCACACACTGACATCATGCTCATTGATCTTATAATTAGGGTTTGTTTTCTTTTTATGTACTTTGTACGAAATGATACTGCAGGTGTGGTATTGGCTTCTGACTAAGGTCTAGGCATGGTGTTACAAGGTGCACTTGCATTGGCCAGTAGTGTTTGCAAATTGCAACAAGAAGATGATAACTCTTTAGGATGAGTCCTTACATTTCTGGAAGCGGCGCCAGATCGATTGGGGCCAGTGGCAAGGGCACCTACACGTCTTCTTCCTACAATGCATCTTCCTCAAGCACAAAAATCACGAGTTCTAATCTAGGTGCTAGTAAGTTAGGTGGCAGTAAGGCAACATTAGGTTGCATGGTAACAATAGTGGTAGCAGCAGCCGTTTTAGATAGAAATTTCATGATCGCGTTAAGGAACTAATTGAGAACCTGGGCATTTTCTTACATGCTACTCATAATGAGTGTCATCTTAGAGGAGTTCCGTCGTATTGTAATAGGCGTGACTTCGTCCTCTTTTGCTGGGGGAACTTGATCTTGTAGGTGCCACTGAATTAGCTCCTTTCCATAGAGGTGTCGCCAAATGATGTAGGGAGGTGATATTGTAGATGGTCAACCATGTGTGTATCAGGTGATGCAGCACTCCAAGTGATCATGAAAAAGTCTTTGATTTGTTTACACGTGGACAAATGTGATTGGAGAGAGGCATGGAAGGAGGAGCATGTGATTTCAATAGCTTACATGCTTACATAATAGATAAGCACCCTTGAACATTTGTGATCTCTTTTTGTCATATTGTTGGTTTAATCTTTTAGAGGAATATTGCAACAATATGGCATCATGTTCTTAAATTTCTGAATGTGTCAAATGAGAAGAAGAAAGTATTTCTTTATAGACTTTGAAGTTGATTCTCGACTGTTAGATTGACTTCAGAGATCTAAAGACAAGATGAGCATTGGATGGCATCTATTGGATCATTCTAATTATTCATGGACTCTTTATTGAGATTCTTTTAAACTAGCCCATAGACAAGCTTATAGATTGGCCTTTTAAGCATATGATTCCTATACTGATATTTTTTAAGATATTCCTAAATGAATGGGCTCAGCTAACTTTATTGCTAACCTAAAGTGTGGATCATGACATTAAATTGGACTAAGCCCATTACTAAATAAGCCACTTACATACACTAAAAGGGTTAAGTCTTTTTTCTTTCTTTTTTTTTTTTTGGTTGAAAAACGTTAAAAGTTGTTAACCTAATGTTTCAAATTGGAAATTTTCAAAATCACTAAATGAGCTTTATTTTTTTTTTTTCCCAATCTTATACATCGTTAAATATTATATTGATCAATTTTTCACTTGTCTAATTTTATTCTTAGAATTTAAAGTTGCAAAAACTGTAGCAAATTGAATTTTTTATTTGTTAAATTTACTATTTTAGTATCATCTTTGAAAACATGATGTGGCAAATAATCATCAATAAAGGAGTAAAGTGTAGTTAAAGAAGTAAATTTGTAAGTAAAAAGTTTAACTAAATATAACAGTTAGATACTTCAAACTTAAAGTGTATAAGGGAGAAATATACTTAGGGGATTTTAATATTAATGTTGCTGCTCTTGAGTTTGCCACACAAAAGTCAATGGGGTGCAATACGTGCTGCCAATTTTTTTTTTAAAAAAATCATTTTGGAAAATGTGACAACCCTTTTAATAAATATTTCACATCTTGTAGATACAGTTTAGTATTTTTGTTATCATTTCAATATCATATTTATAAGATGCGATATTAATATAATTACTAACATCACATCTTCAAGATGTAACATACATGCAATTACTTATGTTGTATCATGAAAATACAAGATAGGTTTGATATTTTAGTAATATTTTTTATATAATTTGTATTTATATAATATTTATTAATTTTAATGGAAAAACACGTAAATTTTCCAAAATCAATACATAGTAGTTTGCTCTAAATAGTTAATATTGTTATAACAGTAGTATATTGTGAACTTTTTTTAAAAAGTATCTCAGAGAAATATTTTAAACAACTGCATGTTGATTCTTAGAAAGAAAAAAATATTAAAAACAACTATATATTGGTATCATTTATTTGAAACATCAAAGGTGGATACCTTATTTGACCAGCTGTGTATATATGCCTTTTCAGTCTTGGCTTTATAACAGAGCAAACTTGACACCAAATTTTAAAGTCAAGATGTAACCATCCAGCTATACTCCTATTTCGCTTACTATAACAAGTTTGAATTCTGTCAATCTAGTTTTCTACGTTGTCGATTAAATACGTTAAGTGGCGCTCTAAAATCGAGCTAGAGTAATATAATCTAATGTTGTGATTAGTTTGCGTTTTATACAAAAAGAAATAATATAATGTGAAGATATATATAGTGTTCTTTAGACAAAGAATCTTTTCAGACCACCACCAGACATTTGGCATTAATCATTTTTTCTCTGGCTAGCTTGGTAGATTAATTAATAGATGAAAAATTGCAAATACATCATCGAATTTAAAAAATACCGTTATATATGCGTCTTCTAGCGTCAAAGTTTTGGAGTTCTAGAAACAATTTTGATGCCGTTTCTATATTCTCAATAGTTGTAAAAAAAAAAAAATTATGCTTTAGTGTCCCGATTGTTTGAAGAAAATTAAAATTATATTCCCTTCTTATTATTTATTACGTATTCATTTGATTTTTTATTTTTGAATCATAATTTCATAAGGAATCTCTATTACGTAATAGAGATTTCTTAATTTAACGAAAAAATCACGATTTCTTATAAAATTTTATATTTTTCTCAAAAATAAACTCATCACAATTTAACGATTACTATCATTATTATTGTCACCACTGACTACCACCATCATTAATACCATTGTAGCCACCACCACATCTCCACCGTTGCTTGTCGTTGCTGCCGCCGACCACCACTACCATCACTACCATCTATTATTTTAGGATTAGTTGAAAAAAAAAACCTAAGAACAATTTAATTATTAAAATTTTATTTCGTGTTCATTCTTAAGTTATCTAACTAAACAAAATAATAATATATATTATATCCTTAATTTCAATTTCATTCAACCTCGTTCCATTAAGTAAAGTGATTAGGCCATAAATGTTTTAATTGTCTATTCATACACACTCAATGATTTAAACATCACTTCATAATTATCCTTCAATAGATTTTCCCATGGACAGCAATACCAAAATAAAAATAATATTGTTTCAGTGAACACGTGAACTGCACCAACAAGGGCTTTTTGCTTAAGGGTTCATATTCATTGAACTTGGTTTTCCACCTGATGTTGATTAGAATATACAAATTAACTTTCCTTTCTTTATGATAATCAATCATTTCCTTCAACTCAAAGATTAGATTATTAGGTGGTTAGGGAGACTCTGGCCTAGATTATGTGTACGGGCAACGGTAACATGTTACCCACAAAGAAGGGGAAAAATCAATTGCAACTAGTAATATACTTATGAATGATTGGTTGTTTCGAAAGTATTGTTTATATAGGATTTATTAGGATATGTTACGTGTATTGTTTAATGGTGAGTATGGAAAAATAAAAATCCGATACAGGAAGGGTTTTTTTAATTATTTAAAATAATTTTTTTAGTATGATATATAACGAGTTATCACCAAACCCTAAATATAATATACGATATATCATATTTAACGATTTTTTTTTTCATTAAATGACTTAATTGATTAAGGAGAATAAAAAGAACCATTTTCAGTGTAAATAAATCCTCTACAATACTCATACAAATAAAAAATATAAAAGATTTTTACGAAAATGATACATAATCTCGACCTCAACTTTAAGGGCGGAAGAATCTAAAGCCTGTTTGATTGATTAAATAAAATTAATGACTTCTTTTCCCGTGTGAACATTCATTAACCACGTGATTTAAAGGAGCAGGTTACTGGACACTATTATAATTTAAATCATTAATTTACTAACAAAAGCATATTCTTGTCTCCTAAAGAAATGACACCTTTAAACATATAATTGAGTGTATACGTGTGAATGCATAAGCCTTTTCCTTTATATATATATATATGAGTTTGCCTTGCAGACTTCAGTCAGCAATTTTTCAGAACATCAACCTAGTCCCATTTTCAAACACATAACAACATTCAACACTTGAATCTCTTTTACTGTACATTTTCAGTCACACCCAACAAGCCAAAGAGGAAGAAGAATGGCAAGTCAAAGGAGTGAGGTGATCATCAACTGTGGAGGTTTGTCAAGCAGAGTTTCTAGCCGTCTGATCCCAAGACGTGGTCAAGTGAAGGTGGCAATCGTCATGGGTCTAGCTCAAACTTTGTCTTCCATATTCTCTCTCAATGTTAGAAATAGACGCGGTAGTGCTCAATTTTCTCACTAGGGAACGGGAGGGAGAAAGAGAAGTACAAGTAGAGTAGGAATGTTGGATTAATCTACGGCTATCATAATGAGACTGCCGAATCCATCTAAGTAGGAGATGTGACTATGCAAGTCTCCGTGAATGCCGACGTAAATTAGGAAGTTTTGGGGGTTTATATTTACGAGAAATTATTATTGTTACTTTTGTAGCGGTTTCTTTTGTCATATTTTTATAAGGTTGTTACTTGTTAGTACCTCATTTGACATGTTTCGTAGTATTAATCTTTATGGGAGATTCTACTGTCCATTTATTTTGATTTTCAAGTTTCATTTCGACATATGTTATTGGATGACTCACAATAATTCTTAATGATTGAGAGTATTCATGGAGCTTTAACTAGTGAGAGATGAATGAGCTGTTGACTTTTCTACTCTGTGTGCAAATAGGTTTTATTTGATAGACCCTAAATCCATCTCACCTTGGGTTAACTTTAGTAGGTCTAGGCCCCATACGTGGTTGTCTAGGCCCCAGATGTGTTAAAACCAGGCAGGGTAGGAGGGTCTCAAGCCATGATAGGGATAGCCGTATACCTTGATCTCCATTTGCTCTCCTCTTGCACAATAAATTTGTTCAAACCCCATGTTAATCATGTTTACTTTCATCATAATATGAATTTATGGCTAAAAAAAGTTTTAATGTTTGTGTTTAGAATGGAATTGATGTACAAAAGTCCCGTCTCTTGCTTTCACTTGGTTATTACTTGTTATTTTTTATCTTTTATCACTCGTATGCAAAAGGAAAAGTACTTTATCGTTGAAGGACAATGATCGAAGATGTTTTATGTTGTAAATATATATATATATATATGTCATCAAGTAATGATAATCAATGAATACATTTGATCAAGATTGAAAAATTATGTATAGAAAAATTGCTAGTTATATTAGACAATGAGTGAATCATAATGCGTATTATCATATTACTCAAGAAATTAGGGTTGATGTACTATGGAAGCAATTGGAGTCCTATGAATGAGACTAACTTCCTTAAAACTTTATCGATTAGCAGAGTGGTTAATTTTAAGTATAATGTGTGTTTGGTTGCACTTGACTAATTTTCAAGATTTAGTGAATCAGTTGACTTCTTTGAAGATGATATTTGATGATGGAGTAGAGATTGCACTTGACTAATTTTCAAGATTTAGTGGAGTAGTTGACCTTTTTGAAGATGGTGTTTAATGAGGAGTAGAAGCACTACCATTACATTTGGGAGATACTTGTGGTATCTATTAGTTATAGTCAAGAAGAAAAGTTTACAATGGTAGTGAAGCAAGATGGCTTGATGAATAAAGAAGCCAAGAGCATGTATCAATAGTGAGACTTAGACATTAGTCACTAATAAAAAGAAAAAATGAGGGAGAAGTATGATCAGAGATTTATATGATAAATTTGAGAGATTTAATACATCTAGATGAAGATCCAAATCAAGACAAATTATTATTTATTTATTTTGGCTAGATATACTTCATTAATCAAAACAAATTATTAAATGATATTATTAGGACAAGTTAAGATATCTAAAGTGGGAATATAGAATTTGGAAAAGAGAGCAAACTAAAGGTAAACATGGCGAAAAAGTGAAGACATGATGACTATAGTAGCATATGATGAAATTGTTGTTGCCTATGATAATGATTACGTTAGTCTTGTGTGTCATGATAGCAATTGGGTTATTGACCCTAGTAACTCATATGATATCACATGTGAATTTTCTCAATTCTAGACAATCGGTGATTATGATACCATCTTATAATTGAATTTCTAGTTGTATGATTAGGATAGGAGAAAGTGAAGGGAAGGAATGTGAGAAAAAGGAAATGAAAGGTAAAACTTTATGATTCCACCATTTGGTATAGATAGAAAAGTAAGGGGAATGGAAAATAAAGGGATATGTTTCCCTGAATCCTACCTAAAAACTTTCCTTCTCAAAATTTGAGAGAAAGAGGAAGAAGTGGGAGGAATTTTTTATATAGACACATTTATCCTTCTATTTACATGCTAAACATGATATAAAGATCAAGCAAAAAAAAAAATTCATTACTATGTGTTATTCCCTTTTTCATACAAACAAATTCAAAGGTACATAGGGTTCTTAAGTTAAAGAACCATTTAAGATAGGGAGACAAACATCAGAAGACATTTGATAGATAAATTATAGATTGATACATATACACATTCTAAACAACTAATTAGCCATGAATAGACCTAACAATTCACTTAATTCCACTTCTGTTATATGAATTAAGCTTTAGCATTAAGCAACTTGATGTTTGATCACCTCTGTTTTGCCAAAGGAAAAAAAGGAAAAGAAGCATTGCTAATTCCCTTTTTCTTTTCTTTACGATAATCAAATATTTACTTCCACACAAAGAAAAGGACATGGATGGGAGATTTGCCCTACATTGTTTGCAAAAGCAAGTTAACATGTTACCCACAAAAGAAGGTTGAATAACAATTGCAACTTGTAATATGAATGCACATGGTTCGGTTGTTCCACAATATTGTTAATTTGATTGTTTATTTTCACAGGCTTTATTAATAGTAATATACTATTTACATGTTTGGTTTATGAAATGGAATAAGGTTAAAGTAGAATTACAATTCTTTAGGAATTGAATCGAGATGTAATAGTTAATTTTTATAATTATTTCAAGGTCTTGTGAACATATACAAAAATGTATTGTCAAAAATCGAAAAATAGTTATTCTCTTAGTATTATAAATGAATTGTAATTTCTTAGTTTTCAACAACAGTAATTCCATGGAATAGTCATTCAACTAACCAAATACAAGAATAATGAATAAATCTACAATTAAGGAATAAACATTTTATTTCATCTTTATGAAGTTAACTAAACATATAGTAAGTAAATTATTCAACAACGAATATAGATAAATAAAAGATTGATACATAGGAAGTTTTGTAACTACTTATGAGTTAATTTTCTATACATGGTGGTCAAGATCTGTTGTTACCACTAAGCACTTATATAACATAGTGCCTAATAAATCGTTTTTCATCAAGTGATTTAATTGTATACATAATCAAATGAAATGCGAGGAATAATTTTCAAAACGAATAAGCTTTCTAGAATACTCATATGCACATCACAAACATATGATAATCTTCATGAAATGGATACAATAATCTCGACTTCTTTTTCTCACCAAACTTTATGGGTGGGCGAATGTAAAGCTTGTTGGGTTGATTAAATAAAAAAATTAGTGACTTCTTTTCTGTATGAACATCAACCATGTGATTTAAAGCAGCATATTACAGGCCATTATAGTTTAAATCATTAATTTAGTAACAAAGACATATTCTTGTCTGCTGAATGAATGACATAGTTAAAACATAAGATTGGCACTTTTCACTGTATGCGAGTTAATGCAGAATCAATTATGTAACCTAAAATGATTGTGATCAATATATATGAGTTTATTACAAGAACAAAACAAACAATAAATCCAATGTTATTGGCGCTTTGATCCCTTGACTATACTAGTTAAAAGAGTTGGATATACACTGCTTCTTCAAGGAGAGGACTCCTTTGATCTGAGAAAAATGTTTTCCTGGTTTTTGTCGTGCTATTGGCAGTTAGTTTACCTTATTTTGCATTCTTTTGTTATGTTTCTGATAATATATTTCCTAGTTACATTAAAAATAAAAACGAAAAGACAAAGGATGTTGTGTTTTTCCTTTTGAATATCGAGAAGTTTAACATTAAGATATGTAAGCTATGTAGGTCATGAATTCTTTGCCCTTCAATAACAAAAGCCATTTTAGAAGGTCTAGAGAAAGTTGCAATCATTTTTGATGAAAAGCTTAGGAATGTGAAAGATGTAGAAAAAGGGCTTAGATTTATATTCTTTATGTAAAAAAGGACTTAGACTTGTCCATCATAAATCTAAGAGCATGGGTTTGTAACTTACTCTTATTTGTGGCCTCTAGGCTCCATCTATCTACTGTTATTGCCATTTAATATAGCGTGCATTGCATTTAAATTTGTTGACATGGACAACATCTGATTTAGTTGAGACCCTTGAATACATGCTCAATGAATCTATGCCTTCCTTTGCATAAGTAGTGCAAATTTAGGTCTTTGTGCTTGATCTATATCCTTCTTTGCGTAAGCGATACAAATCTAGTTGTTTCTTCAATTATTAGACTTTCTTTTATAAGATTTTGAAATCAAGTGTAGTTTGCTCTTTTTCTCCTTTAATGAGTTGGTTAGAGAATAATTGGCTTTCTAAAGCATATGCTAAAATTGTTTATAAGAAGAATGTGGGATTACAAACTAGGGTTAGAATTTATTAATTGAATAACTTATGTGTCTACCTATAAATAAATTCCAATTACATTCTAAATGCCAATATTGTAATAGTCCCATCGTATATACCATTAGTCAATGATAGCATAGGGCCTACAGCTACCATTATATTAATGATATACATAAGACTTTACGTCCAAGCTGATAGTATTTAGTGAAAATAAAGCATACCCACTTATAACCTTGAAGAATAATGTCTTTTTCACTTTAAAGTTCTTATTTTGATTCCTTAACAAAGTGATTAGTCAGCTTCTGTTGATTGAACCTTACTTAGTGTTTCCATCCTAAGCTTTTGTAGGGTTAACCTACAAAAGAATAATTATAGGGGTATGAGCAAAACTATGTGCTCAATAAGTAATAAGAGATAAGCATTATACATAAACAAAAAAGTCCTCGGAGTGTCATGAATGTAATAGTTAAAGTGCCATCCATACGATGTTGACCAATATGACGTGAGATTAGAGAAAATAACATCATTCTAGTTTAGGTTTCCAAGAGTTTTTTTACACCACAACTTTCTGCTTTTGTAGGCTCGACTTCTTATCAATTCGAGAATATGTAATGGACTTTTACTTATCCCCTTTATACCCCTTTCAAGTTATCCTCTGATACCTTTCAAATCTAAATGGTAACCTCCTCTCCTATAACTCAGTTTTGTAAAATTGAAAAGAAAGAAACCTCTTTATTTCTTCGTTGTATGAATGGTGTTGATAGGAAGAGTGCAAAATGTACCAATGTAATGCATGAACTGATTTTAAGGTTGGATATTATATTAGTCAAGTTTAATTAGGTGATCAAATAGGTGATCAAATAGACAATGAGATAGTAAATACTTAAATTAAGTAGCATAAATCATTAGAAATAATCCTTACATCCACATTCGTCACACATGCATAAAATAGCTAATTATAAGCATAAGCAATATAACAATTTACTATCCCTTGCTCACGGAATGAAAATTGTCAATAGGAAGGGCACTTACCTAGCTTATAGTTGTCTAATACTCTCCTAAAAGCTATGTTGAAATCTTAGCAAAAGTTCATAATTTGTTTTATTTTAGAGTTTAGTTATATTACACCATGGTCTTAATAAATTAGTAAACTTTTACTTATATTAGTTTTATTGTAACGCCCTAGAACTGGAGTGGTTTGAAACATGTGAAAAAGGGAACAAAAAGCAAATCTAATTAGAGTATGGAATGAGATGTGGGGTTGAGCTTAGATAAGAGATTAAATAATTATAGTAAGGAAATGATTTTGGGGGGGTGGGGTTGTTGTTAGGCCCTGTATTGGAAAAAGGAAGTGGATTTAGGGACAAGGGATAGATGATGATGGTGAGATAATGAAGAGGTGAGGGTAGGGTCTAAATAAGGATTGAAGGAGCAAGAGAAAAGAAGAAGGATTAAGTAAGAGAGGGGAATGACAAGAGAAAGGAGAATGGTGGGGTTTGAAAATTGAATGGGGTGAGAGAGAGAAACAGAAAGGGGATTGCAGTGGGGAAATTTTAGGTAGGGTTTAGGATATGGTTTAAAGTGTTTTAGAATACAAAGTAGGTTTATAATTAAGATAGGAAAATAAAGAATTAGCTAAAATAAGAATAAATAATATTTAGAAAAATAAGTTATATATAAAAATATTGTAATATATATATATATAATACTAATAAAATATAGATACCTGATATGTAAAAATAAAATTAATATATTTAATAAGTATGTAAATAAGAGTTTAAAAAAAATATTATTGGAACCTTAATTTAGACATCTATTCTATAGGGTATACATAAAGAATTAGCTAAAATAAGAATAAATAATATTTAAAAAATAATTTATATATAAAAATTTTGTAATATATATAATACTAATAAAATATAGATACCTTATATGTAAAAAAAAAAAAATTAATATATTTAATAAGTACATAAATAAGAGTTTAAAAAAAATATTGTCTAAACCTTGATTTAAACATCTATTCTATGGGGTATACTTTAGAATAAGCTTGGAATTGTTTGAAGCTTAATAAATTTAGAATTTTTCTTACTAGAATATAGTTTTTATTGACACAATCTACTATATTAAACAAATTACTATGTTAATTTGATTGGGGTGTTTCATTTATAGATCCTATTATTTTACTATGTATTTATAAAAGAAGTAATAAAGTATTTATCGAAAGAAATCTTAAATTTTATGAAAGAGTGTAATTGCTATTTATAGTGTATATATATATAAATTAGGATTTTGGAAAGTATTTTAGGATCATTAGTGTAAAAGAACTGAGATAAGATATTATTATTATTGTATAACTCTTATAAATGGTAAAATAAGGTTATAGGATAACTTAAAATATATGATAATTAGTAGTGACTATTATTCAGGAGTATTTATATATTATACGTTTTATCGTATATTCATTATTTTCAATAAAAATTAGGTTAAAATACCAATAAAATTAGAAAATAATTTAAAAATTATCAAACCAATATGTCATATTAAATATAAGAAAGTATGAGAAAAAGTTTTGGAGATTTTTGAAAGTTAATAGATAGAGTTTTACATTTTTTTCTTTAAAACTAGTATATTTTAGTAAAATAGGTAGAAACTTACAAAAAATATAAAAAATAATAAACGTGCAAACTTAATTCTAGGAAAATTACAATAAGAATATTTGGTTATAGAGTACTTACAATTGAAAGAACTCCTTGAAACAGCATAAATTGAAAGATCTAAAATTATTGAAACTAAAACCATCAAAATGGCTAATACCACTGCTTAGTGGCAGCTAGAGGTATGCTAACAGGTTAAACGGGCCAACTCGGTCTGGCTCACTTTGGCCCAGGGGTTAAATGGGCTAGGCTCATTTAGCCTGCTTTTAAACAGGTTAAAAAACATTGGCCATAACCCCCTTAAAAAGCGGGTTAAATGGGCCGGCCTGCGGACTAAAAGTATAAATTTATTAAATGAGCTAACTCAAACCAGCCCACTTTGACCCACGGGTTAAATGGATTGGACTAATTTGGCCAACTTTTAAATGGGCAAAAAAATCTTGACCCTAACCTGTTTTGAAAACAAGTTAAATAGGCCGGCCCACAGGCCAAAGTCCTTTTGCACACCTCTAATGGCAGCTAATTCCAACCTTATCTAACTTCTTAGGATGAATATTTTCCCCCAAATTTTAGAGGTTTGGTTTGAGTGATATAAATTTTCGAAGTGAGGAGATATGTATTTATAGTGTTCAAGAATTATTATTAAATTGTAAATATGTCAAAAAATTATGAAAAATTAGGTACATCTTTCAAATAATGTGACATGTCTTACACAAAAATTTCACAATTTTTGAACAAGTGTATAAATTTTGATGAATTTTTGAAGAAGTTATCTAATATTTTAATAATTTTCTAGTAAGTATAAATTCATGGAAAATTTTCCATGAGTTCTTGACCCTATGACATGTGTCAAAATAATTTTTGAACATTTTTCTTTACTTGTATATATTTTTTTTAAATTTTTAAATAAGTCATCAACATATTTTAATAATTTTCTGATGTTTTCTAGTTTTCTTTTTTAAATTTCCTTACAAGTTGTTAAACGTTTTCATGACATATCATTGGTTTTTTTTTTTATGTTTTTAGAGTCCTTTTTTTATAGAATTTTGTCGAGGTACTTTTATCATATTTTTGCATTTACTCAATTATTTTATTATTTAATTTGCTTTTCCAAATATATTCTTTACTTTTGTGTTGGAACATGTCATGATGGTGCTTTATTTTGGCATTTTACCTTTATTTATTTATCTAGCTTTATTATTAATTTGCTATTCATTATTCTATTTTTATTTTTTATTACCTACTTTTACTTCAAGGGCCAAACTAGTTTTTTTTTTTTTCACTTTTTATCATCTTTAATCCTTATTAGATACTTTATAGTTAGCATCTTAACTTTTATCTTATAATAACTAATCCTTTTTACTACTTTATAATTTCTACCTTCTGTAATTTATTATATATATATATGGTTATAACATTAATTTTAACTTTCTTTACTAGGTTATTGTTAAGTTAATTTTTTTTAATCCCCTAAGTTTTCTTCTTTTACAAATCTAATTTGTACTAATGGTTTTAATATTTTTTACCTTTTTCAACTTTAGGGACCCTAATTCTACTATGGGTTGTAGGTTCTAAGCTGATTCTCATAATTTAGGGTTATTTAAGGCTATGGGTTGGCAATGGATTTTGTCTTAGGTCCTTAAAAATCTAGGTTTTGGGGATTATATCTCTATGTTTACTTTAAAAAGTTAGTGGGTCTTATGATTCCCTTCCATGAATGTAGATCTAGTTGATTGTTTTGTGTCAATATATAAAAATTGTGATTCCATATTTATCTAGTTCTCTCCTTTTCTCTCTCTTTTTCATTTATTAGGAGAGAAAGAATTAAATTTATTTCATCCAATTCAAAGATTAGTGTTAATATCATCAGATTATAAGGATTTTAGCTAGATCCAACTCTCTTATTTATCAAGAAAGTAATGAAAAGTGTACCTATTTTTATAGAAAACACATCTCATATATTTTGTTTTTTTTTCCCCCTTTTCTTTAATTGTTTGTCTTAATGTGATACTAACTAGAAATTTTTCAAATAATAAATCACACTTTCTCTACTAAATAATTATGGGAATATCCGTCCCTTACTTGACAGCATATTGATCAGAAACATATAAGGAAGCTAGCTCCTAGTGATTAAGTGATTTTGTATATAATACATCCTCAAGGTATTAATGCTATATAAGGACTTCATATATTTTACTTTAGTATAAAAATTATATATCTGGCTGAACTTAAATTATTAGTTTTGTTTAAGCCAGAACCTCAATTATATTGTTCTTTTTCCAAACCTTAATCATTACTTTACCGACATGTCTTTTAACAAAGGAAAAAAAAAAAAAAGAAAAAAAGAAGAAGAAGGGTTAGAAAAAGTTTAGGATGAAAGCCAAATTTTAAGCATATGTTCATTTATTAGATCTTTAGATTGAACTCAGTTTAGAAATTTAAATGAGAATTTATGATTCTTCATTTATGTTCAACTCAATTAGGTTTGTTTAGGTTTTCTTTCTAAAAAACATATTACTCCATTTTAATGATCATGTACATGCTGAACTTTAAATTTGATATGAACTAGCTATTAGAAACATTCCAAATTGAAGATCGAAAGATGTCCTTACCTAATAAAAAGAAGACCGAAAGATGCAATTTTGAGTATTAAACGTCTATATCTTTTTGCTACCTAAACCCCATCGGCCTTTTCCCTTTTAGAAGCTCCACAGCTATGCAATGACTTTTCCTCCATGCTAGCAGGCATGCGTAGTTCAAATATCCTATGTGGTAAAAAATTAATTGAGGTTGCAAATGAAAATTGATATAAACGGATACACTTCCGTTTTCTCGATTTGTTTTGAGAGGTAGAGAAGAAATTGCATATGTCCACAATTAATCGATCAAATTTGCAATAAACCAAAAAACGACACGACAAACTGGCATGGTCAAAGTGGTCCATAAGAAAGTCAAATCTTGTAGATCACTGGTCAAAAACATGAGGCATTTGATAATAATATTACTATTAATATATAAGCTCCCATACTTTCAACTAATCCTTCATACTGTACTCCTACTTCCGCACTTCACTAAGCTAATATTGAAGAACAAACGGCATTACATAAGAAGGACAGAGAATGGCATCATCAGGTAGAGGAAGGTCTAGGGTAAGCAATTCCGGGAAATTCACACACGTTGTCTCTAGACGTCCGATCCCAAGGAGGGGAAAAGTGAAAATGGCTATCGTTGTGGGTTTGGCACACCGTTTGGCTTCTTTCTTCGAGGTTCTTATGAGATGTGAAACTACAAGTTCAAGTGCTGATCGTTGCTTGCAATAGAAATATTCATATTCGGTGTTTTTTTTTTTTTTTTTCTCTTTTTTCTTCCTTTTCCCCTTCACGCGGGTATCATATTCTTTTAGGAGGAGAACCTAATTTTCGTTCATCCTCTAACATTGTATTGATAGTAATATTGAGAATAAAACCATTAAATTTTCATATTCAAATATACCAAGATCTCATGTGGGAAATTAGGACACAATTAATGTAATTATAGTGTATATAAAAACATACCTATATCTATAGAAGAAACTTTTCTATTCTATAGTATTACTTGCTGTTAATTTTCTTACTGATAGAATATGAAAAAAAAATTACTAAAAAAGCTTAATTAACACATTATGACTTGAATCCTAGATTTTATTATTTTATTTTACTAAAGCTCATCACAAGAGGTAAAATGAAATATTTAGATTTTTATACATTGAGCCCATATCAAAAGTTTACAAAAATAAGTTTATATACTCTCTCTATATATATATATCAATTGAATGATCACTTTTATTTATTAACTTAGCTTCTTAAACAGTAAATAATATACAATTAATTGATATTGTGACCAACAAAATTACAACAAGTAAAAAAGATGGAATGCTAGATATTTATGATGAGTTTAGTAATATGTAGTGAGTTTTATTATATTTTTTAGTGTTTCATTTTTTACAATTTTTTTATGGGATAGTGCCAATGATTATTTTATGTCGGGAACCTATTTTAAAAGTAGAAGTTTTCTCTTAAATGGTTAGACTTAATTATTGAATTCTGAAAGAACCGATTCTCTCTGTCACTCTCTCTCTCTCTCTCTCTCTCTCTCTCCATGTGCTTTTTACTATATGCACGAGGACAGCTAAAATTCCTTGTTATGGTAGATGAGGACTACCTTTATACTTTTTCTTGTTTAGATTGCTCGGTCCTTCTTACTCGAGAATCAGGCCACAGAGAACTCATCCAAACCCCATAAACAGTAGCATAGGGGTAATTAATCAGTTTGGATATAGTTCATATGAAGTGTTAGAGTATGAAGTTGCTGGGTTGTTTTCAAAGCATCATATTCTTCATCTAATACACTAAGATTTTGCGACAGGTTATTTTGCATTCAATGAATTTACTTAGAAGTTATTTTGATTAATTGTAAGATGGTAAATTATAGATAAAAATTCACAAGTTATGCCAAATTTTATGGTGAAGATGTAACTATCTAGCCTCTTATTTTTTATATACCAATTATCATATCTACTGTCCACATAAATAATGTTCATAGACAATTTGCCATTACAAATCAAGAGACAGGCAACTAAAGGTTCAGTGGACTTGGTTTACCACCTGTATTAGGACTTGAATTTTTGCTTGCCAAATGTAAATGCCAAGAATTATGGTAGGCTCTTTGACATGGTAAATATAAATCTTGATTTATCATGATTTATGATTGGCTATTTCGACAAAATAGTTGAGTAAATTTTTTGTCACAATTAATAATCATATTTTATTGAAGAAAATGAAAAAGAATTCATATATTACTAAACCAAAATTATTGACTTGGTAATTTATGACAATTCACATGTGAAAATTTATGAAGTTTATAAATAGAAAAGTACAGTAACTCATTTTGTATCCAAGAGTGAATTAAAGTGTGTGAGAGTTGAAAAGAATAAATAGATAATCCTTAACTTTTAAGGATATTAAGTATAATTAGGTTATGAATTTTGAGTGTTATTCTCTCTTATATTTGTCCTACTTTTTTTTCTATTATTAGTGGATTTCCCTCTCCTTCACCTGCAAAAGTGGGCTAATTGCTAAATCGTGTAAAATCTTGTGCCTTATTATTTTCTCTATTTTGTTGTTGTCCATTATTAGTACGCCTTAATAAGATTTTTTTATCCTGATTATCCTCCACAAACTAGTTTAGAGCTTATTAATATTCTTGTTTAAGTTTTGAAAATAGCAATAACAAGATTTGATATTAAGAAATATGAGTGCAACATAAGTTTTGTTATGTCAAAAATCAAGATGCATGTAATCTTGATGCAAAACGGGAGGAAAGATGAAATGCTTAGTTCAATAGATGAGGAGAAGATGAAAGAGATTAATGAGAAAGCTTTATCTACCATTTAATCGTGCTTATCAAATGAAGTTTTGCACGAAGTCCTTAATCAAAAGACAACCAAAGACTTATGGGAGAACCTGGAATCTTTGTATATCACAAAGAATCTCACTACTAAGTTGATTGTTAAGAACCACTTGTATACACTCGGTATGGTCGAAGGTATATCAATTAAGTTACATATTGATGAATTCTCCTCCATTCTTATGGATGTGGCCAATATAAAGATCAATTATGAAGATGAAAATCAAGCTCTTATGCTACTTCATTTACTGTCTCCATCATACAAAAACTTTAGAAACACTTTGATTTATGACAACAAGACTCTAAAGTTAGAGAATGCGAAAGCAGCTTTGTATTCCAAAGAGTTTTTTGACAAGGAGCTCTCCATGAGCCATTCTGATGGCCTAGTGGAAGGTATACTTGTTAGAGGAAGACCTACTTCAAAAGTTCCCGATAGCAATAGTCAATATGAATCGAAATCAAAATCTAGATACAGTAATTTTACTTGTAATTACTATAAAAAGAAGGGACACATAAAAGCTAATTGCTTCAAGTTACAAAATAAAAGTAGAGAGAAGAATAAAAAAGATGACAAGTCTACTGAAACCAGTGTTGTAGAAGATTAGCTTGAATATGATGTCTACGTTGTAATAGAGGATGTTGCCAGACAAAGATCGATTTTAGATTCTGCTTTTTCATTCCATATATGTCTCCATAGAGATTTGCTTTCTTCTTATGAACCAATAGATAGAGGAGTTGTATTGATGGGTGACAATCATGCTTGTAAAGTTGCTGGTATCAATACTATCAAAATCAAAATGCATGATGGTATTATAAGTACGTTGACTAAGGTACGTCATGTTCCAGACATATACCTATTCACTAAATCAGTAATTAACCATTTAATTACTTAATTAACTCTAAATTACCCATTTTATGCCTCATTTTAAGGTCTAAAAATTATTTAAAATTTTAGAAATTTGATTTTTGAAAACGGGCTTCATAGCACTATTCTATATCATCTAAGTAATCTACAAAAAAAAATTGGGCTTAAAACTATGCCCCTAAGGTCATTTATTTATAAACCGAAACATACTCGGTTTTGCACGATTTCATAAGGACCTTATATCACGAGACATATTTTCATCAAAATAATATTTTTCATAAAAACCACATACAAAAATATTTCAGAATAAAAAAATTCATAATTTTATAATAATATTTACTATTTTTAAAAAATTACGCAAAATCGGGCTGGAAATCAAACTCACCGATTCGGGTGACTCCAGCCACCTTTGGTGGCAATGGGTGTGTCGGCCCACCTAGGCGTTACCACCACTGTATGGTGGTGGTGGCTGTCCACTCCCAGATGCCCGTCGAATCTGGGTTCTCTTTTGTGGCCCTAACTGCACAGTTTTCCTTTTTTTTTTCTTTGGTTTTTCTCTCAATTTTCGCCTCTTCTTAATTTTCCTTACTTAACTGTCCAAATGAGCTTCCAAATTTTTGTTGCTATTTATAGAGCTTTAGTGTAATTATTGTGCATTAAATTGGACAAGACAATTACTTAATCCCTTAATTTTTAGCTTTTGTGTTGTCTTAATTTAATTGGCCGATTTTTTTTCTTATTTTTCCCAATTGCCACGACCTATATCTGGATCATTCCTTATTTTTCCAGATTTTTATTTATTTTTCCTTAATTAATTATGAATTTTCTTTAATTATTTAATATGATTTTAGCACATTACGCGTATTTCTACATACATATAAATTCATATATAGTACTAATAAATATTCCTAAATCTTATTTAGGTTATTTTATGATTTTTAGTTTACATATAATTTATCTCTAGTGATTCGTTAATTATCGAAATGCATTTTACGCATTTTCGATAAATAACGAGTTATACACTTAAAATTTGGAAATTTTATATTCTTTTATTTTATTGCTTATTTTCTTAAATTCAAACTTACGGGATCATTTTAATAATATTTCTAACTTTACTTTATAATGTAGGCTTAATCGGATTTTTCAATCGATCGAAATCTTAAATGGTTAGTTTTAGGGCTTACACTTACTTAAGAGATAGCATAAGATCAAAGTAAACGACCAAAACATAGAACAATACCCACTAAAGAGTGAAGTAAACCTCAATATCAGGTTATGTTCGTTGTTGCTGCATTTACAATGGATATTTATACCTGAAATATTAGGTCAATTATTATAAATAGAAAAGACTAAAAGGGTAATGCCTAAAATAAGTATGATAGAAGGAATGTTCAAAGGGTATAAATGAAAAATAAGCGAAAGCAAGCATTCTGTATTGAAGATTTTGTCATTTACAGTACTTGGCCATGTGGTAGATGATCAATGATTATACATATGGAAAAATAGACAAATTGTATAACTAGCTTGGTTATTGCCGAGTCATAATGCCGGTCTAAGCTAATAGTTTGGCATTGTTGAACTGAGCAGGTAACTCTTCTGAAAGTGAATTCAACTTGAACATATTAGATTTAGCTTAGATTTAGGTTACCTAGGCAAATGGTTGAGTGGGTTAAGCTATTGTTTAAGTGAACCTCTAGTCCATAGTTGGAAACTAGTAATAAGTGCAAGAGGATTTGGCTTGGGTAGGGTATTAGGTTAGTATATTATAGCAGCTTGAAATTTTGAACTGTGGGGGTGTAAAGAAAGAACTCACCTTACTATGCTCTCTGGTCCTCGAGCTCAAGCTTGGATTAGGGTTAGGGTTAGGGATTTAGTGGCTTGATTCCTATCATTCCGTCGTATTGATTAGGATTTGGAATCAAATCTAGCTAATCTTCATCCAGGTCTTCATTAAGTCGGTAGGGACTAAGGTTGACAGCATTTAATACATTAGATACTCCAAAGTCCTTTGGTAGCTTTAATTGATAAGCGTTGTCATTAATCTTCTAGAGTATCCTGAATGGTCTTTTGGATTTGGTAGACAGCTTACTCTTCCTCTTGTTAAGCTAGAAGAATCTGTTATTCAATAACTTATATGTCCTTTGTTCTCCAAAGTGGCTAGAGAGTCCTCCACTATGTACTTCTCTCACCAACAGTTCTCTCATTGAACATGTTGGCATATATAATCTGTCACCTTGAAACAGATAACCACCTTCCATATGGTATTCATCTATTGTTCTTTATTCTTCACATAATCCAAATATGGGATCAAAATGGGGGTCTTGGGGATATTGCTCCTTAATACTCACAAATCTTAAGAGTCTCGTCTATAGCTTAGTCAAAAGAACATGCCGGCGTAATAAGGCATCGACAACCACATAAGCCTTGCCCTTTTCGTACTTGATTACAAAGTTGAATCCCTTTAAGAATTCAACCCATCATGCTTGCTCTTTGATAATTTAGTCTTACTTTTACTGTACTTCAAGGACTTATGATCTGTATAAATGACAAACTCCCTTAACAAGAGATAATATTGCCACACTTGGAGTGCTCGAATAAGAGCAAGGAGTTCCTTGTCATTTATTGAGTAGTTCAACTGAGATCCTCTCAACTTCTTGCTATGGTAGGCAATTGGTCGACTCTCTTACATCAAGATAGCTCTAATGCCAACACCAGATGCATCAAACTCAAGCTTAAAAATCCTCTCAAAGTCAGGTAAAAGCAATACAAGTGTAGATGTCAATCTTTCCTTGATCTTAGTAAAGATTCTTTCTTCTTTCTCTCCCTAATTAAAATCTATGTTCTTTCTTTTCAGCTCTGTAAGAGGTGCAATAATGGTACTAAAACCCTTGATGAATCTTTCGTAAAACGATGTCAATTTGTGGAAGCTTCTCACCTTGGTACTAGTGGTTAAGGTCAGCTACTCGACAATCACTCGGGTCTTTTCATCATTAACTTATAAGCCTCTTCCACTAACTATATATCTTAGAAAAACCACTTCCTCCTAGCAAAAACAACACTTCTTCATTTTACCAAACAATATCTCTACTTGGAAAATATAAAAAACTATTTGAAGATGTTCCATATGGCTATTTAGGTTGGCATAATATACAAAGATATTGTCAAAGTAGATAATAACATGCTTCCCAATAAGATTTCTCAAGGCTTGATTCACTAATCTCATAAAAGTGCTTGGGACGTTTGATAGCCTAAATGGAATGACCATCCACTCTTACGGGGTATGTTGAGTCTTAAAAGTAGTCTTCTATTCATCTCCTTGACTTATTCAAATTTGGTGATAATTTGATTTCTAGTTAATTTTGCTAAACATCCTAGCATCACTCAGTTTATCTAACATGTCATCTAGCTTCGGAATTGGATACCTATACTTAATTGTGATTTGATTCTCTACTATATGATCCACATACATTCGCCAGGTACCATTCTTCTTTAGCATAAGCAGTACTGGCACAGCACAGAGATTAAGACTTTATCTTACATATCCTTTCTCTAGTAATCTATTAACTTATCTTTGAAGCTCGGTAGCTTTTTCAAGATTCATCTAATGAGCTAGTTTGCTTAGTAGGGTAACATTGAGTATCAAATTAATGCAGTGCTTTATGCCTTGGAAAGGGAGTAACCCTTTTGGTAATTGTTTTGGAAACAAGTTGGAATATTCATCCATTAGCTCCTTGATCTCTAGAAGTAGTTAAACTTGCTCTTTCAGCTCTAATAGTCGCCTGACCAATAGAAAGGTCGACATGTCAACTTTAATAGGTTCTTAGAGCTCGACTTTCCTTAGAATCATGGTATGCTTGGATCCTTGAGCAAAGTTAGCTTACAGCTTACTAACTTGATTTAGTGTCATAGGGTTCAAGGTAATTTTCCTACCATCCTTCTTAAACACATATGCATTCTTGAAACCATCATGAATAACCTTCCGATAAAAAAGCTAAGGTCTACTTAGCAATGCATGAGACGCACACATGAGTAACACATCATAAATAATTTCATCAAAATAACTTCCAATAGAAATCAACCATAACACTTATTAAGTGACATGTAGTGTTCCCTTTTCATTTTGCCAATGTAACTTATATGGCTTTGGGTGTGAGATAATCTGCAACTTGAGATTCTTAATGAAGTCGATAGAAGCTACATTAGTGCAACTTCCACTATCTATTATAAGCTCACAAACTTACTCATTTACATTGCAAGAAATGTGGAATAATTTCTCTCTCTGTTTTTCCTCGGTAGAGGGTTTTATACTCATTGCATGTTGGATAACCAAGGTATATTTGTTTAGATCCTTGGCAAAAACATCCTCTTTAATAAGCTCATTTCCCTAGGTAGTATTCTTGTTGAGAACAACCTCTTCCTTAAGCTCCTTGCTAGTACCATTTACGTCTAGTTTCATAACATCTCCTTTGATAATCATAGTTCACCTGGTCGGACATTTGGCAGCCATGTACCCAAACTTTGGCACTTAAAGCACTCGATTTGACTCGTCTTCCCCTTATATCCTTATCCTTTCTCATAAGTTCTCGGTTACACTTCACATTAGTTAGTTGGCTCTTTTGTTCAGCTTTGACATTTGTTTTTCTATTCAGCTTGGCACTTTGTTGAGCTTGGTAACTTCCTTGAGTTAGTTGGCTTGATTAGATTGATTGGCTCAGTTTATTTCCTCCTTTGTCTCTCTACTTACTGAGCTATTCTTATAGTCTCATCTAATGTACTAAATTGTTGAAGTTCCACAATATCTCGGATGTCATTTCTTAACTTAGTAAGAAATTTAGATACTGTTTGAGATGACGGTTCATCCACTTTGCATTGGATCATAAGCATTTAGAATTCTTAAACATACTTATCAACTGTTTAGCTTCCTTATCATAGCTCTTGAAGCTTAGCAGAAGTATCTTATAAGTAAGTATCTGGTACGAATATATTTCTAAGGATTCTTTTCATCTTAAGCCAAGTGCTAACTTTTCTATATCCTTCTCGCCTCCTTATGGTTTGGAAGTTCTTTCTCCATAATGCAACATAACCTAAGAATTCTATAACAGCAACTCTCACCTTCTTGTAGTCCTCATACTTATAATAAATGTTCAATCTTCTCTTTGCAATCCAAATAGTCATTGGCATCCCCAATATCATTAAATCTCAGAATCTGAAGCTTCATATAGTCAACAGCTTAATGTGCTCGAGTTCACTCCTCTTTTTCAATGCACTTTTATTCTCCTTCTTCATCTACTTTACCTAAGTTGTTCCTCCTCCAAACTCATTTGCCTACTCTTTCACCTTGATCTTACCGAGCTATGATCTATCCTCTAATAGGTTAAGTAACTTAAAGAGTGTTATGCATGACCTCAGTAGGTCAAAAAGCCAATGCATGAACAACTTTGGTCAAATCAGTTATAAGGTTGGCCATCTAATCAATTCATTCATTTTTACTTCTAAAGGTGTTCCACGGTTGTCTATTGTGGAAAATATTGCTATTATTATCCTTAATACCAATGTTAACACTTGAATCCATCATCTTCTTAACTATTCCCAAGCACAAACTCAAAATCCATAAAACATTAGACACTACCTTATAAGCTAAACAACTTACAAATACACTTCTCCACTTGAAAGTTCAAATTAACTACGAACACAACAACTATTTTGAAGAACAATAAACTAAACTAAAACTTGCTTTGTTTTAGTATGCTCGAAACATGGCAAAACAAAGTACTTCATAGCAATGGTCTTACAGTAACAACAAACTTCAAATACCCTCTAAAACACTTAAACTAATTCCTCTCATATTCACAGCATACTAGACAACAGTACTACATACTATACGGTGACAATTACAACTAAGCAGCGACTTACCAAAACGAACTTTCACTCTAATATCAAAATGATACAACGTGCCAAAAAAAGACAAGGGTGAAAGTATCAAGGTAGATTCGAGCTTACAAAAGCTTGAAAAACAAGGGTTGAAATGCATGAGAACAAGAAAATAAATAAGCAAACCTTGATCATCTCTAATGATATAACTCACTAGGGAATTATCGAGGACTTAAGGATCAACTCCATATGATGCATGAGTTCATCCAATGAAGATACTTGTCATCTAGAGCAAGCAAGCAAAATAGAGAGCAATGCTCAGAAAAGAGTAAAGTATATTTAATATTAGGTTATGTCCGTTGCTATTGCATTTACAATGAGTATTTATACTTGAAATATTATGGCAACTGCTATAAATGGAAAAAACTAAAAGGGTAATGTCAAAAATAAATATAGTATAAGGAATGTTTGAAGGGTATAAATGAAAAATTAGCAAAAGTATGTGTTCTGTATGGAAGATTCTATCATTTGAGGTGTTTAGATACGTAGTGGATGATCAATAATCATGCACCTGGCAAATTAAATAAATTGTACGGCTAACCTAGTTATTATAGAGTAATGTTGCCAGTTTAAGCTCACAGTTTGGCATTGCCAACCTAAGCAAGTAACTCTTCTAAAGTGAATTCAGCTCGGACATACTTGATACAGTTCGGATTCAAATTGACTAGGTAGATGGTCGAGTGAACCGAAGTGTTGTTTGAGTGTGCTTTTGGTCGACAGTTGAAGACTATTAATAAGTGCAAAAGGGTTCGACTCGACCAAGGCATCAAGCTGGAAAACTACAGTAGCTTAGACTCTTTAATTGTTGGGTTAAAAGAAAGAACTCGCCTTGCTATGCTCTCTAGTCTTTAGGCTTGGGCTTAAGTTAAGGGTTCAGTAGCTTGATTCCTATTAATAAGAGTTTATTTTTTGAAGCAAAAAAAAAAAAAAATGAAGTCTTTGTTACTTTCAAGCAATAAAAGGCATTAGTAGAAAATTAGACAGGCAAAAAGATTAAGCATCTCCATATTGATAACGGGCTAGAGTTCTACAATAATGAGTTATATAAATTCTGCAAAGATGAAGGCATTGTGAGATATCTCACAATTAAAGGAACTTCTTAGAAAAATGGTGTAGCTGAGTACATGAATAGAACTTTCTTAGTGAAAGTTCAATCTATGTTATCTATTTTTGGCTTACCATGCAATTTTTAGGCATAAGCAACTTCTACAGTTTGCTATTTGGTGAATTGTTCTTCATCTGTATCAATTGATTGTAAAACTCTAGAAGAGGTATGGTTAAGAAATCCTACTTATTATTCAAACTTAAGGATGTTTGGGTATCCTATCTATGTTCATGTCAATAATGGAGAACTTGAACCTAGATCTAGAAGGGGCATATTTATTAGATATATTCCTAATATTAAAGGATATAAATTCTGGTATCTTGAAACACATAAGCCTATCATTAAAGAAAGGAGTCTTTTGTCACTTCCAAAACGGAATCTTAGAGTTCTAATAAGCAAAAGGAAGTTGAGTTTGAGGTGGAAAGTACATCTTCTCCATGTGATGATTTTGTGCAAAGCCCACTTCAATTACCCACTTCTATAGAAGTAGAAAAATCAATAAAAGAACGTGATTACTCTGTTGTTAGAAGTAGGATACAAAGAGAAAAAAGAAAACTTGCTAGATTGACAGATTATGTTTCATATGCCTTAAATGTTACATAAGAAACATATATAGTTGGTGAGCTTTTAACATTCTCGGATGCTATTTATTATAATGATTTTGCAAAGTGGTTAGTGGCTATGTAAGAATAAGCAAAGTCTCTTTACAAGAATAAAACTTGTGAGTTCGTCAAACCGCCAAAAGATAAGAAGATTGTTGGTTGTAAACAAGTCTTTAATAAGAAAGATAGCATTCTGAAAGTTCAAGATACCAGATTTAAAGCACAATTAGTTGCAAAGGGCTATAGTTTAGTACAAGAAGTTAATTTTTTTTTTTATGTTTTCTCTCCTCTTGTTAAACGTAACTCTATTTGTGTTTTACTTGCTTTAGTTGCTATGCATGATTTAGAGTTAAAACAACTAGATGTTAAGATTGCCTTTTTACATGGAGAACTTGAGGAGAAAATTTACATACAACAACTTGAAGTTTTTGAAATTGAAGGCAAGGAAGATCATGTTTGCTTATTGAAGAAATCATTGTATGATTTGAAAAAATCTCCTTGACAGTGGTATAAACAGTTTGATTCTTTTATGGTTGGGTATGACTAATTAGGAGCCAATATGATACTTGTGTATATTTTAGAAAATCTAATGGTGGCTCATTTGTCTATTAGTTGCTTTATGTCAATGGTATGCTTATCATTATCAAGGATATGTCTAAGATCAACAGATTGAAGGAAGAGTTAAGTGATGAATTCGAGATGAAAGGTTTAGGAGCAATTAAGAAAATTCTTGATATGGAGATTAAAAGGGATAGAATTGCAGGCAAACTTTATTTGACTTAATAGGAGTTTTGTTGAGAAAATTTTGGATTATTTTGGAATGAAAAACACTAAACCTAAAGGTACTCCACTTGCTGCTCATTTTAGGCTTTCAACAACTACGTCACTACAAATTGATGATGATATTGAGCATATGTCACATATTCCCTACTCTAGTGCTACTGGTAGTATTATGTATGCACTAGTTTGTACTTGTGCTGATATTACATATGCTATTAGTATTGCTAATAGATATATGTGAAATCCTAGTAAGGAACATTAGAAGGTTGTGAAATGGATTTTAAGCTATTAGAAGGGAACTAATAATGCATGTTTGGAATTTGGGAAAAGTAAAGGAAATATCGTTGGTTTTGTTGATTTAGATTATGCTGGTGATCTTGATAAAAGAAGATCCATCACAGGCTATGTCTTTACCCTTAGCAATTGTGCTGTTAGTTGGAAAGCTACTTTACAATCATTAGTTGCACTATCCATTACAGAAGCTGAGTACATGGCAGTGGTTGAAGTTGCAAAAGAAGCTATTTAGTTAAGAGGTTTGTTTGGTGAACTCTGCTTAGGCTTGCAAGTGACTATCATCTATTATGATAACTAGAGTGCTATTCATTTTATAAATGATCAAATGTTCCATGAAAGAACGAAACATACTAATGTGATGTACCATTTTATTTTAGATATTATTTTTCAAGAAATATTTTAGTTAAGAAAAATAGTATAACAGATAATCTAATTGATATGTTGAGTAAGTCTCTTTTAGTAAACAAGTTCAAACATTATTTAGACTCGATTGGTATTTATGGTAATTGAGGTTGCCCTTTGGGGGCTATGTGGAGAAGGTGGAGAGAATATTCTAATTGTGGTACCGAGAAATTCAAGTCAAGATGGAGATGGTTAATGTGACTTGAATTTTTGGATGATAAATGTAAATACCGAGATTTATGATAGAGTCTTTGACATGGTAAATGTAAATATTGATTTACTATGATTTATAGTGGGCTATTTTGACAAAATAGTTAGGTAAATTTCTTGTTATAATTAATAACCACATTTTGTTAAAGAAAATAAAGAAGAATTCACATACTATTAGGCCAAAATTATTGACTTTGTAATTCATGGCTATTTACATATGCCAATTTGTAGAGTCTATAAATAAGCAAGTATAGTAACTCATTTTGCATCTAAGAGTGAGTAGTGTGTGAGAGTTGAAAATAATAGAAAGAAAATCCTTAACTTTTAAGGATATTAAGTTTAATTGGGTTAACGGTTTTGAGTATTATTCTCTCTTATATTTGTACCACTTTTTTTTAATTATTAATGGATTTCCTTTTCTCCTTTGCCTATAGACGTAGGCTAAATGCCAAACCATGTAAATTCTTATGTCTTATTATCTTCTCTATGTTTTTTTGTCCATTATTAGTATGCTTAAACAAGATTTTTGATCCTGATTATACCTAACACCACCTAATTCATTTCTATAACATAAATTCTATTATGTGAATTAAAAATATAACAAGATAACTCTATGTCCAATCTCCTCTACTTTACCAAGGGGAAAAAAATGACAAAAAGGTGGTATGGGTTCCCTTTCCTCCTTTATGACATCAAGACATTTCCTTCCATCCAAAGAAAAAGGGGAAGAAGAGAGAGAGAGAAGAGATTGGCTTCCATTTCCATACGTACATGAGTAAAAAGTAATCATATGTCGGTGGATTTGGATGGGTAATTAGGGTCATAGGTTAGATTTCATATAGTAATTTTTTAGAACTTATTTTTATAAGATAGGTTATAAGGATGAAGTTAAGATAACATGTATTTACCATAGAACTTATATTTTGAAGTATACAAGGTATAGGTTTGAGTGTACTCCGTACTCATCTTGAAATGATAATTAAATGCATAAAAAAGAATACTATTATGCATTTTTCAACCTTAAAAGGCTATATCTCTTGCTTGCTTATATGTTAGCATTGTGTACGTTCTTGATTATTTTTTGATAAGTTTATTAGAAAGGATTGGATGTGTACAATATTTTGCTATCATTAAAAGAAGTTTTACTAAGGAAAAAGTAAAATCTATAGTTAGAAATGGTTAAGTTTATCTTCTCATGTATTGTTTGTGAAGATAAAAGTAACATAGATTAAGATTCCAATTCTATGAGTTTATTCTTTAATAAATGAATATAGTTCTATATAGGCTATATTATTAAAAATATGTCTGTGTTAAATTTATAAGAAACATAAAAAAAAAAAATCTATAGGTTCTACAAAATATCTTGTACCCTATAAAATCTAGAAGGCATGGGATATAATATATTTCTAGAATGCCACATGATACGTTCCGTTTTAAAAAGTTTTGAAATCAATATTTATAGGATAGAATATAAGTAAAATCTCGAACCTTAATCATTTTGTGCCTAACTCATCTCTAAGCAATGGTAAGAACATGCAGGTAGAGTTTTCTAAAAACAGAGATGGTATATGAAAGAGAAGAAATCCTAGGAATAGTTAGAGGAATTGAGTGTCATGCACAGCAATTGTGTGAGAGTCATCCTACTATTGCATTATATTGATTGATATAGTTTTAACATGACTCTTTTGGTATTTTCCAAATAAATTATTTATTATCTGTTCGGTGGTCTTTTAACTAAAACTTTGGACTGGATCCCAATAAGTATTATCTTACAACACTATAAGAAAATTGAGTAATAGGGATTGTAAGTTAACAGCAGTTTGTAAGCAATGCGGCAGTTTTCGACTTATAGTGGCAATTCCGCTTGTAGTAAGTGTTTACTGCAGAAATTTTTCTTTTTTATTATTATTATTATTATTATTACAGCCATAACTTTGCATTATGCACGCTTTTCAAAATAAATATAAAAATACACCGCACATATTGTGTTATTTTTCGTATTGCAAATTTTCGAAAGCATACCTAATTATAAATTGTAAGTACAATAAGAAAGAAAAATATTACAGTGATACCTATTAAGAATAAAAATTTACTATCAAATTGATAACTACAGCAATTGTTTGTAAGTTATAACCGTAATTTGGCATTGCATAGGACTTAATTGCGTAATGCATGCATAATAGAGTAAAAGTTAACGAATGATATTCGATGGAAGTAGTCCTTCTAGAAATACCAATATAATATACGCATTAAGAATCGATTAAGATTTTCTTGAAAGTGATAAAATGGGCTGGACTTCAAGTTTAAATTCAAGTCTAGGAGCGGTCGTATCTAGAAAAGCATATTTCAGCTGTGCTCCCATAAATCAAATCTCCTTTACCCATGTGAACAGTCAATACCCACGTGCTCTGAGGGCTACGTAATAATAAATTAGTGTTTAAATTATAATATTCATATATTATTAGATTACTAGGAAAAAGCTTATGCTTGTCTCCTAAAGAAATAACATATTTAGACCTATGATTGGAGCATCTAAGAGCACAAGTTTGAATGCACTTCTTCTTTTGTTTTGAAAATCAATTATGACACCCTAAAACGCATTAAGACTAAGAGGGGAAAACACATTTGGCCTAGGCTATACTAAGGATTCGATTCATCAATAGCTAACAGTTATGTTTTGTATAAATAGTAAATGGAACTTTTCATTTTCCAAAAACATCATAGACATCCATTCGCTAGATCGAAAAACAAAATATATCAATAATATTAACATATTACTTGGACAAATGACTTTTTCTTCATTTAATATTAAGCATAAAATTTACAATTCTGCTTGCTTTGTTCGTTGTTTATCCTTTTCATGGTATTAACATGGCAAAGTTGTTTGACATTTGTGCAATGAAAATTGTTATAACTATTTGCATCAACTTTATTTATAATTCATATTTCTATGTAGTTCTATATTATTTCAAATTTTGGAAATGAAATATAAATAATGGAAATGAATCTTTAAAGTACTTTAGCTAAAGTTATAAATTTAATAGTTGTTATTGTTTCGTTTTTTTTAAATTTCATACGATGCTATTAATTTTTTTTTTCAATAATATTAATAATTGCTTACACGTGACTATATTTTAAAGAAATAATTATGGCAAAGTTTTAAAAAGGTAATTTTAAAATATCTAAATCCTATAAATAGTATCTATTAATCTGAATTTGACCTTTATTACTAATCCTTTTTTGGATATTAACATAACGTATAAATAAATTAGTTAGGTATAAATAATAAAAAATTTTCATTACATTTAAAATGATAATATTTATAAAAATATACTATCATTAATATTTATTTATAATTTGTTTAGATACGTAATGCATAAATATTAACAACTCTTCGTTTTCTTTGAATCGTTCCGACTATCTTGCTCGCCACCAATGGAGAGAGACTTCCGACCATCTCACGCCCCACGCCAAAGTCAAAATCCAACGGCAAAAGAAAGCAAGCACAACGAAAACGACAACCAGCATCGTCAAATATACTAAAAAAATGGTCAATAACTAAAAACTCACCATGTCCTCAAAACAAGTGGCCCTTAATTTACTTTACACGTCACACGCTTTCACATTTCTTTATCTAATATATATAAATAAACACACAGCATTCCAGCTCCATCTTCAAACCACCATTCACTCGAATTTCTACTTCCACTGACTCAAAATAACATATGTAAATCCAGTAGGAGAAGCATAAAGAGGAGAGAGAATGGCATTATCTTTATCATCAGGCAGAGGAAGGTTTAAGACGACCAGTACTAGGAATCTCTCACAAAAAATTTCTAGCCGTCCGATTCCAAGGAGAGGTACAGTGAAGAAGGGCATAGTGTTGGGTTTGGCTCACTATTTGGCTTCAATCTTTGATGTTCACTCAAGATGTACAAGTTCTCATCGTTTATTGCAAAAAGAAGATACATGTGATCAAGCTGCAGAATATATGAAGAGATGATGCAGATAAAAAAAAAAAAAAAGATTCGATATTATTAACACGTCCAACGAATTGATAATGAGAAGAATTGTGATATATTAATATTATTAAAATTTTTCTTTAGATAAAAAGGATTATTAAATATTACTCTGTTGAGATTTTGCTTTTGCAATGGGTATCGTAAAAGTTTGAGTGCTTCATCTTCCTTCGATTCTTATTTTCTTTAAAATGTTTTATTTGTTTGTTATTCAATGGACAAAGTCATTTAATTTGCATTTAAAATGTTTTTTCAGTCTATGAATTTATTGGAAAACAAAAAAGTTATCCACATCAATTGTAGGTGGTAAATAATTCGTAACAAAAAAAAAAAAAAAAACGATGCCGAATTTTATGGCAAAGATGGATCTATGCAGCAACGCTTTTCTTACTATCGCATGCCAAAATAGATTAAAATCTGTGAATTTAATATTTTACACATAACATATATAATAATATACTTATCTATATTTAATGTCTTCTAGACAACGTGCTACTAGGGACCAAGAGACAGACAGAGCATTCGGTAGAATAATTGATAGATATTCTAACGATAAAATTAATAATGTGTCAGTGAACACGTGAGATGCATCGACAAAAGCTTTTCGACGAACTTGGTTTTGACTCAGCGGCCCCTTCTGTCGAAATTAGTGATTTATGATAGCTAATAAAAAGGCTTAATCGCATCAGAGAGGAGGCATAAACCTCAGCCACGGCACAATCAGCAATGACAACGTCATCTCCGAGTGCTGATGGACCGTAACGCAAATATTATGCCAATCAAACTATTATAGCATCTGTCAAGATAACTATCATAAAAAAATAAAAACAATTTATTGCATATTGCACAACGCATATTTATACACAATCTGTACATACTAATAAAATTTTGGTTTACATGAAAATGGAATGAATAATTTTGAAAATATTGACCACATTTACATAATATATACTATATACATCAAATTTTTATTAATATCTAAACATTATATATATATATATATCACATAACGTACAATACCAATAATCTTTTTATAATAACTTTGCTTTAATTACCAAATTAAAAAAAAAAAAAAACTAAAGGCAAGAAGTTTTGTTGCATCACTTCCCTTTCGTTTAATCAAACATTTGCTTCCATACTAAGTAAAGGAGATTTTCCCTACGTTATGAGCACGAACAAGGTAACATGTTGCTCACAAAGAGGCGGGAAATGATTGTAAATATGCGGATGGTTAAATTGGCTTTTCAAAACATTCTTAGATTGAACTTATGCACGTGGACAAAAAAGAAATGAGTAAAAAGGTTCATGGGGCTCGCGTTACGCTATAATAATAGACATTCGATTTCAGTTCCTTTGAAGTAACTTTCGTTAAGTTTACTAAAATACTATTAGCATTAGTTGCAGAATTGAGTCACCCTCGAGAAGAAAGAAGAGTTTTGATTGCTACGAATCAAAAAGTATGCATTACGAATTCCTTTTCTGATATATATACATGTGTAAAGACTAACTCAAACTAACAAATGAAATACTTACTAAACTAACTGTTTACTTCTAGTTGAGTAACAGTAGTAATCTATTTGAATATGCACATATAGTAAATACAGTCTGTCAACTGAGAAGAGGATGCAACATAAAGAGGCTTGAGAAATCCTTGAGAGACATAATCGCGCATAAAATGGATGTCAACATTTATATGTTTAGTGTGTTCATGAAAACAGGGATTGTGATCAATGGAAAGTGTTGGTAAGCAGAAGATAAAAAGAAACTTGTAAATCTTGAAGAATCTAAGCAACCCATAACCATTCCTTAATGGTGGTTGTCATAACATAGTATTCAACCTCAACTGATAAGGTAGAAACTGTCATTTGTTTTTCAGTTTTCCATTAAATAAGAGAATTACCTAATAAAATGCAATATCCAGTGATCGACTTGTGATCAACACGATCACTACCTCAGCCCAAATTAGTATTAGTGATAAGTTGTGGAGTACTATGTGTAGAAAAGAATAGACCAAGAGAAATGGTCCCTTTTAAGAATCTTGAAAGATGAAACAAAGCCCACAAATGAACTGCATATGGCTTTGCAAGAAATTGGCTAAGACAAAACACTGGATAAGAGATGTTTAGATGAGTCATGGTTAGATAAGCAATCATCTAACTTGTCTGTGGTAGATTGTAGCATCATCTAATGGTTTACTAGTTGTATCATGTAGGTGAAAACTAGAAGGCAAGGAAAGATTAGTTGGCTTAGCAGCTGTAAGCCAGCATCAAACAACAAATCTATGATAAACTTCCTCTAATGTAAAAATATGTCAAAGTCAATGTGTTAAAGTTCAAATCTAAGAAAAAATCTAGCCAAACCCAAGTCTTTGAAGGTGAAAGCTTGATCTAACTAATGCTTAAGCTCATGAATAGATTATTCACAAGCACTAGTAATCAAGATGTTATCAACATAAAAGAGAACAAGAAGTAAACCAGATGAACTAGATTTAGTAAAAAATGAATAATCACTTTTAGATCGAGAAAAACCATGATCAAGAAGAAATTTAAAAATCTCAAGATTCCACTATTGAGATGCTTGCTTAAGGCCATACAAGAGCTTCTTAAGTTTGTAAACTTGACCTTGTTTAGCCTTAGAATATCCTTGTGGTGGGGTTATATAAATTTCTTCATTAAGGAAGCCATGTAAAATTGCATTATTAATATTAACTTAGTGCAAAGGCTAACCATAAGTGGAAACTACAAGTTTAGCCTTAGAATATCCTTGTGGTGGGGTCATATAGATTTCTTCATCAAGAATGCCATGTAAAATTGCATTATTAATATCAACTTAGTGCAAAGGCTAACCATAAGTGGAAACTATAACAAGCAAAATACAAACACTACTAAGTTTAGCAACTAGAGAAAAAATTTTATGATAATCTTCCCCTTCAACTTAAGTATAACTCTTTGCCACCAATCTAGCTTTATATTTATCACCCGTCCCATTAGCCTTGTATTTGATGTCAAACACCCATTTAGAACAAATTGCTCTTTTCCCTTAGGGTTAACTAGTTAATTCCCAAGTGTCATTTTGCTTAAGAGTATCATGTTCCTTTTTTATAGCATCAACCCGTAGGTCATCCTAAGCAACTTGATGATAAGAAAAAGGTTCTTTAGCAGTTAATGCGTTTGCCAAAGAACATTATTGAAGGAAGAAGAAGAAAACAAAGGGTATTTGGTGTGTGTTTCAAAGTGAGCAGATGAGAAAATATGGTGTACGACATGGACAGAATCTTGTGGCCATTGTGTAGGCTTATGAGTTTTAGTTGATTTACACATAGTAGGTGATATAGAATTAGTTGAGGGGAGAAAATCTAGAGAAGAGTGATCAGTAGCAGGAACGTTTAGAGAAGAGTGATCAGTAGCAGGAATGTTTGTATGCTCAGATGTGGGCTGCAATAGAGTGATGTCAATAAGGTTTGCACGAAAAGGAGAATGAGAATAATCTGTAGACATTGGACAGGACATAGAAGGAATTTCAAATGATACAAAAAGGCAGATCATGTGTGTCTGGAGATATAAACTGTGTACTCTGTTTCTTAAAAGGAAAATGAGTTTCAAAGAAAACAATAGCTCTTCTCACTAAGATTTTCTTGGACTGTAAATCAAAGACTCTATAACACTTTTGATTAATGGCATATCCAAGAAAGACATAACGCACGGCATTCTAGCGCCGTCATTCAAACCACAAAATCCCACTTGAGTCTCTACTTGCACATCCACCAGAAGGAACATTAGAGGAGAGAGAATGGCATCATCGTCATCATGAGGCAGAGGAAGGTTTAAGATAACGGCCAGTACTAGGAATTTGTCACAAAGATTCTCCAGCCGTCTGATTCCAAGGAGAGGTAAAGTGAAGAAGGGCATAGTGTTGGGTTTGGCTCGATGTTTGGTTTCCATCTTTGATGTTCATCTGAGTTGTGCAAATGCTGATCATTTATTGCAACAAGAGGACACGCGTGATCATGCCGCTAAATATATGAAGAAGTGACGTAGATAAGAGGGTATCTATATATCAAACCATAGGGAGTTTGTTGTTTCTGGAAGTGCGATGAGTTGTGGAATCTGTACTTAATCTTACTATCTCGTTTGATTGTTTAGTGTGCCTTCTTTTTTTTCCTTTTCATTGAAGGAAGCGCTTTGGTTTGCATTTGAATTTTATGTGGACTGGATCAACAATGATGTAAAGTAATAAAAGTAAGCAAATTGCAAGTATAGCCCGAATCTATCGGTGGAGTGTGTATCAACCGCTTAACTTTTTAAAGCATTTTTTTTTTTTTCCGTATTTTATAAGTTTTCGAGCATGTCTTCTAAACCATTGCTAAACCCTCGAAATCATTGTTGTATATGATCTCTTAGTGATGATTTGGAATAGTGTTTTTTTTTTTTTTCTTTGTTAAGATTATGGAAAAAGTTGAACATGTATTTTGGAAGTTTTTAAAATTTAGCTGTAGCTAAGTAATATTATCATTTTCGCTTTTGGCAAGAAATTTCTATGAGTTTAGACCTTTTGGGGCAACCTGAAAATAGAAAGTTTTGGCCCAAATCACAAAGCACAATAAACCCGAAAATTCCGTAGCACACCATAATCTTTGCTGCAATAGTTATCTCACAGGATGAGTGTTCGACTCAGCAACATCCCTCCATCAAAAGAAATGTGCTCTTACAAATATAAAAAATGGTGTTTCCTTTAAGAAAAAAAATTAGAATGTCTTCTTTTATTTTAAATCATGTTTCAGAGGAATGCTAAGCAACTTCACCACCAGCATAGTTATTGGCCGCCACCAGGAGCATACTGCCTACTGTTATAATTAATAATTATGGATATTTATAATTACAAATATACTTAAATTATGGTTGGGTTCGGTCAAAAAAAGAACTATGGTTGGGCTCAGATGAATTGTAACTTTCATTTTATGACTTTGTCTTTTCATAAATTTTTCAAAATATGTAGGTAATTTTTAAATTGTTACCAAAATCCCATCACTAAAATGATTATAAAAAGTGAGTCTTTGGAATTTTATAATATTTAGAGGTGTGCGTAAATCCTTTCATAGGTTTTGATAAAGGTAAAATCACATTTTGAAAGTTTTTGTAACTAGATTTTTTAAGAACAAAGAGCTGATTTACTTGTTAAAAAACAGCAAGTATTCAATAGAAACTGAAAACAAGAAAAAATAGATGCACTCATTCAAGATGTTCAAGCATAATTTCTGCAAATTCTTTTGTTCACTTTTGCACTATTCACTGTTCTTTCATTCTTAATGTACATACACTGTTTCTTGCTTGTTTTCTCACTACTAAACAATTGCACTATTTTTACTATTCATTCACTCACACTTACTACACACATACTATTTTTGTTTTCAGCACACACTCACTTTTTAACTACTTTGTTTATCTATCAGTTTAATTACTAACTAACTAGTCTTAATGATCTAGTATTATTAGGCACACACTAAATTTTGTATTACTTCCCAATACACTCCCTTAATACAAATTTATGCAACATACTTCAAGGATCTCACTCCAATCATTGTCCTCAATCTTTCAAATCTATTAGTCTTCAATCCTTTGGTCAATATGTCAGCTTCCTGTTCATTAGACTTATAGCAGCTTTTCTTGATTCACTTGATCTCTCAAATAGTGAAATTTTGTTTCTATATGTTTGCTCCTTCCATGAGTTATTGGGTGTTGAGCTAAGTTTATTGCTAACTTATTATCAATCCGCAACTCCATTGATTTCACAATCTTTACTTTCATCTATTCAAACAAAGTTAGAATCCAAATAGCTTCACAAGCAGCAATATACGAGGATAGAGCTACCACTGGTTGTTTCTTTGAATACCAGGCGAACGAAGAACTTCCAAACTTGAACAAATAACCTGTAATGCTTCTCCGATCTTTCTTGTCACTACACCAATCTGAGTCAGTGAATCTAATCACTTCACCATTACATCCCTCTTCCTTATTTTTAAGTAAAACTCCATAATCTAATGTCCCTTTTACATATCTTAATATTCTTTTAGCTATAACCATATGTGACACTCTTGGACATTCCATGAATTTACTTATCAGTCCTACTGTAAACATGATGTTCGGTCTACTGTTGCATAAATACCGCAATGAACCTACAATCTGTTTATATAAAGTTGAGTTTACTGTCTTTTCATTTTCATTCTTCATCAACTTAGTACTTGGATCAACTGGTATAGCAACAGAATCACACTCCAACATATCAAACCTTGCTAATATATCTCTAGCATATTTGGATTAATGCAGCAACATACCCCCCCTGACGTCCGTAAACTCGAAACCTAAGAAGTAAGAAATTTTCCCAAATCAGACATCTCGAATTCAGACCTCGTAATCTTCTTAAATTGTTCAATTTTATATTCATTACTACCTATAACCATAAGATCATCAACATACAAACATACCGCCAACAAGTCAACACTTCCCTTCAATTCTGATTCCTTAAGCTTACTCTTCTTCACATATATGCCATACTAACAGCTACATTTTTCAAACCCCTGCTGCAACAAAAACATATCTATTCCTTTGTTCCATGCCCTTTAATCTCAAAACCAGTTGATTGTTTCACATATACTTCTTCTTCTAAAGAACCATTAAGAAAGGTTGATTTAACATCCATTTGATACATAAGCCATAAGTTGTAATTTGCAATTGCTACTACTAATCGAATTATTTCAATCCTTGTTATAGGAGAAAACCCTCATTGAAATCCAATCTGGCCTTTTGTAGGAATCCTTTAGCTACCAACCTAGCTTTATACTTGGCTATAGATCCATCAAGTTTCCTCTTGATCTTATAAATCCACTCCACATCAATTGGCCTCTTATGACTAGGTAGATCAACTAAATCCCAAGTCTGATTCTTCTTAATAGACCTTAACTCTTCTTTTATAGCTTCTATTGCCTTTCGATCCTTCACTACCTGATTAAACACAACTGTTTCCACATCAGCAAATAGATCCATGTGAACCAGATCTCCTTCAGTAGCAATTGCATTATCTAGAAACAATTCATAGTCCTCAAATCTCCTTGGCCTGTGTCTAATTCTTGACTCCCTACTATTTCCTCGGTGACTTTGATCAGTAAGTACACTCTGGTTTTGTACAAATGCTCCATCTGATTCATCCTCTTCATCTCAAGTATGTAATTCCTTAGCTTGAGTAGAAGATGTTAGCACTTCATTATCCCATTGCACACACTTTTCTCATCAAAAATCATGTCTTTGCTAATAAAAACCTTCTTAGTTGTTGGACAATAAAGCTTGTATGCTCCAATAAAATGATATACCAAGAAGACTGCTCGTGCACTTTTGTCATCCAGTTTCCTCCTTTTCTCATCAAGTGCATGACTGAAACACATACTCCCAAATATCCTCAAATGGTTCACACTTGGTTTCTTTCTAGTCCACACTTCTTCAAGAGTTTTTCTAACTATTCATTGAGTTGGGCACCTATTCAATATGTATGCAACGGTCATTACTACCTCACCCCAAAAACCTTTCAACATTCTCTTAGTGGTTAACATACTTCAAGCCATGTCTAACAATATCTTGTTCCTCCGCTCAACGACTCCATTATGTTGGGGTGTGTATGGAGCTATAACCTCATGCAAGACACTGTCTTCTTCACAAATCTCTTGAATTAATTTAAGGTGTACTCACCACCACCATCAGTCCTTAGTACCTTAAGTTGATTTCCACTTTGCCTTTCAACTAACTTCTTAAACTTTCTAAAAACCTCAAATACTTCATTCTTATTTCGAAATCAAATAAATCTATATTTTGCGACTAAAATCATCAATAAAAGATACAAAGTGCCTATTAACTCCAATTGACATAATATCTATAGGTCCATACACATCAGAATATACTACTTCCAAGAGTCCTGAAGTTCTTAGCGTAATCTGGTGCTTAAATCGATTTCTAGGTTGTTTACCCAACTAACATGCATCACACACTCTTTCTTGAACGTTAATCTAAGGTAATCCTAACACCATCTTCATATTCCCAAGTTGATGCAAGCCTTTGAAATTGAGATGACCATACCTCATGTACTACAACCAATTCTCATTTTCTACTACAGCAGACAAGCTTTGATAATAGCTTATAAGGATATCTATCTTGAAGGTCCTATTCTTGCTCAAATCTGATTTCTAAATTAGCCTTCTGTTGTTGTCATGCATTGTCAGTTTCTTATTGCATAAGCTCATATTGTATCCTTTTTCTACGAGTTGTCCTAAACGCAATAGGTTGTTCTTCATCTTAGGTACATATAAGACATTCGATATATGGGATTGCTTCACATTCTTTTGTTGAATCAAAATCTTGCCAATGCCTTCTGCTACAACCGTATTGTTATCTACAAATTTAACCTTATTCTTATGTAATTCATCGAGTTCAACTAATCATTCTCTATGTCCAGACATATGGTTTGAGCATCCTGTATCTAAGTACCAGGAGTTTTTCCTAGAGGTGTCTGTTGTAGCAGTAACCATCAAGAGCATGTGTTCTAAATCATCTTCTTCTTGAGCATAGGTAGCCACTTCTTCTTGGTTCTTGGAATTCACTTTTTCATTATAACATTCATCCACAAAATGCCCATACTTCTGGCAATTATAACACTGTATGTTTCTTTTATCGAACATCCTTCTATTGCCTTTGCCACGCCATCCACTTCATCTTTGTGTACTGCTCACATCAGTCTTTGTACTATCACTACCTTGATCAGATTCACCCCTTTGATTGAAGAAGTTCTTGCCATGCCCTCTACCTCAACTTCTTCTTCGGCCTCGTCATCCCATGAAGGATTCAAACACACTTTGTTTGGTCTGTGCTTGAAGTGCTTACTCCGAATTCTTTTCAATGTTTCTTTCATTTATCCTTTGTTCGTAGGCCTCTAAGGAACTTTATAGATCTTTAAGCCTTAGATCAAAAAGGTCCTTCGATTCTTCAATCGCAGCTACAACATAATCAAACTTAAGTATGAGTGTAATAGCCTTTTCTATCTTGTTAGAATTTGTACAAACAAAACTTAGCAATATGTCTATAAAGAATAAGTAATAGTCACATTGTGTTTGCTTAGGCCTTAATTTAGCTAAAGCTAGATATACTAGGTATTTGAAATGGTTAAAAAAAAATCAGGAGGGTAATAATTTATAATGCAATAATAATTGGGGGAGCGAGAGACTATTTTAAATTATCTCAATTGCCAATATTAATAGAGGATAGCTTTTCACATTGAAGATAATTTTATAGTGTTCTCTCGTTCATCCAAAATGAAACACGGTTTTTACTTCTTTTTCTTTTTTTATCTCCTTGATATATTTGAAATGCTACATCAAATGTGGCTTAATCACTCAGATTTTTCTTTGCTAGGGCTGATCTATGTGGACCCTCTAATAGGGTCCGGATGAGCCAGATTTATGCTAGACTTTTCGTAATTTAGTCAAATTTAACGGTTCACAACATTGATTTACCTTAGCTTGGCATAAATCAATAAGTGCATTGTAACGGCCAACCAATGCCAATACTCCTAATGTGCTTGTAAACAAAATCGTCATGAAGATTAATGTCCTTAGCAGAAGAGGCCTTTCCTCCGTTTTGCTTCCCTATCTTGTTAAACAATTCCATCAAGTACTTGCTCTTTTCGCAACCTATTTCAAGTGGCTACCTGGAAAAAAAAAATGAAAAAAGAAGAAAAAAAAAAGAAAAGGGTCGGGAAGAGCAAGGACTAACGCTAATATGCCCAAGTAATCAAATAAGATGGATGGAGTCAATAGTATTGTCATCACAGTTAAGAAGAAATCCACTGCATAACAAAGAGAAGGTGAAGAGGCATATGAGCATTGGTAAATTTTAATAGATGTTATTGTCATGTCGCGTTATAAATCCAAAAGAGATGTCTGATATCAAGTTCTGTTTGAAGCAAATCAATCCGTAAATACAATAAAAGTATGAGATGACATAACTAAGAGGGGTCATTAAATATTATTTCGTAGAGATTTTGCTTTTGCAATGAGTATTATAAAAGTCTTGATTTCTTCATCTTCCGTAAATTTTTTGTTTCCTTTAAAACGTTTTATTTGTTTCCTGTTGGATGAAAGAAGGGTTTCAATTTGCATTTAAATATTCAAGAACATAAAAATAATGGAGTAGGCTTGTAATTATTATAACATTATTTACTTGGGGAAAAAAATATATTAGGAATAGATATGTAATAGGTTTAAAATAACTAAAATATCTCTTCTTCTTTTTTCACCACAAGAAAGAAAAAAAAAAAAAAAAAAAAAAGCAGGCATCAAGCCCTTCAAATTTCTGTAGCATCATCTTATCCAGCAAACAAAGAAAAACGTTTCCCAAAAAACTCAAATTTTCCTAGAAAAAAAGTACACAATACTAGAAAAGAACTATCATCTTCTTTCTCAATTCTAACCAAAACCCTTTCCTTAGAAAACTCAATATTTTCCTAAAAAAGTAATGCACAAGAAAAAAAAACAAAAACACCATCATCTTCTTCCTTAACTTTTCCCCAGTAAAACTCCAAGCCCTCTAACTTTTCTCCGTCTTTATTGTTCTCAAACCCAAAACCGTATGTACCTATCAAATATTAGATTTTCATATTTCTTTTTCTTAGAAAATGAAAAATGTGGAAAATCAATAGAAAAGTTAAAAGAGCTACATGACTTTTGATTAACTAAACTTTCAACGTGAGTAATGGGCTTTGTTCTTCACCAAAAAAAAAAAAAAAAAAAAAGAAAAACTTTTTTCTATTGGACCGAGTGACAATGCAAGACCCAACCGATTAACCCAGTTGACTCGGCTGCGTTAAATGGGTCTCAATGTAGTATTGTTTTACTTAATTAAAGAAAAAAAACAGAATTGGAAGGGACAACAAAAAAAAAAAAAAAAAAAAAGTCGATCCACTGACTCAACTCAAGATTGTCTTTACTCTTTTATATGCGTCGATGCCGAAACAATAAATTACTAAATTGATTCCAATTTCCCAAACAAGATCCTGAAAGTCCATCAAAACCACTATTGTTAAATGTATATCGGATTGGCTCAGCCAGTTCAATTCCGGTTTGCACAGCCAATTTATGATTCAGCCAATTCAATCCCAACAGGCTGGATTTGACGCCAGTAACTAAACTAGCATCAAATCGATTAAACCCAAGCGACCCGGGCTGTTTAAATACCACCGAGACGACCCGTCCAAGCTCAACGGATCAAAATACACTCCTAAAGTAACTTTAATAAAAACATACAACTGCACATAAAATACCAAAGCAACCACGGCTTGCCTTTTTCTCATTTTCTCTAGTTTGGGCTTTCTTCAATAACATGCCCCAACATAAATCATGACTATATTACGTTGTTTAGAAGCGGCAGTAGCTTATATATGAAACAAGTGACAAACTATCCCATAGGATAAGCGATATGGTACTTTCAGAAGACTTTAGAAGCTGCGCTTGTATCTTCTTTACATCAAAGTGAAATCAAACTATTGCCATTTACCATTAGTAACTTAAAAACATTGTCATACATTTTCTTCTTTTATTCAAAGAAATAATTAAATATTGATAGGAGTCCATTAACCACGTAAATTAATATGAGAGGCCATAACAGAATAAGCAAATTCTAAGAGGCCAACATTTTATTATATTAGTTTTGCTATTTTCGATTGTCGTGCATGCATCTATACTGTCCATTGAAATGCAAAAACACATCTAGGAAATTATCAACATTAGTTGTATGAGAAAGACTGAATTTGCAACTGGATTTTTACTCCTACAACATAAATCAAATTTCTTTTACCAAGGACTATTAATTAATTCAAGTTTCTTATGCTAAAAGAAAAACCCATAGTTTTTCTACCCTTTAAAATCAACATTGCTTTTACTTTTTTCTAATAAAAATATAAACATATGGTAACAATGTAACACTACAAACAAAAGTGGGGTCATTAGAATTTTAAATATTTTTACAAATATGTAATCCTGATTATTTGTATTTGTGATTTTGTTGCAGTTTCATATTTCTTATCATTAATAATTAAAATATAAGATTTCTTATATATATTTATTACTCTTTGGTTAATCCATAGTTCAACTCGATTCAACCTTGATCCTTAACCCTCTGATATGTTTAAATCAATTTTTGAATATGGGTTTAGTAACATTATTCAAAACAAAGCATCTTGCAAAACAGTAATAAACTTACTACATTCATGCTGCCCTTGCTCTTTCGAAACAATAAAAAAAAACCTAGTTTTTGTCGACTTCTCTTTCAATCAATTATTGAATTTCACTGCATGGCCTCTTATCTTGACTCTCGAGTCCGCTACCACTAGTGACTGTCACGGTCAACGATTTCAAAAGATAAGAAGATAAAAATCAAACTCCCTCAGAAGTAAAAGTAAAGGTCAAAAGACCCAAAGAAACTCCAAAAAAGCTTTTCTTCTTTTAAGTTTTTACTTTTTTAGTTTTATTTTATAAATAAAAGTATGCTTTTGATCATGCAATACCATAAACTAATTTATTGTTGTTAGTTTTCTTGTGGGTCAAATTACAATTGTTCATTATTCAAGCAATGTCTATATAATGTGATTTTCCTCTATAATATTTAATTATTTATATTGTTTAGACCTTCAATTAATTCAAAGTCAATTCTTTAAAATTAAATGTATGAAACGTTAGTTATATCATATATGCGATATGGTGAGATGGAGATCAGTTTATTGTTAGTACTCTTATTGCACTTTAAATGATAAAATTATGCGTGTCTACAAATTTCCATGTCTAGTGAAAATTGAGATTTTGTGCCATGAAGGAAGTTTAGTTCGGATGTTTATTAGAGAAAAAAGTCAAAAGAAAAAACGAAATACTCAATATTTTATTTTTTGCTAAAGAAAGATATATTTTTTCAAACATTTAATATCCTATATTTAAATACACTTTGCTTTCGACGCAATAGTTTTCAAATTTAGTTCATGTCCGTATCAAATTGTCTTCTAATGTGCTTATTTTATTGTATTATAAACATTAAGTACTTAAATAAATTCGTTATGTGAAGTATTTTATTAATGATATGCAATATATACTATATAAGTAATTAAATATAATCATTGTTGTATTTGCTATTTCTATTAAATATTAGTAGTATCTTTGTAATTTTCTTTAGGGAATAGAGTAACCAATCATCTTTTATTGTTACTCGTTTAAAGAATGATCTTGCGGGAAAGTATTTTAGTTTGTCCACCACTGATAAAGCAAAAAAGTATATACATGTCTTTACGCTGAATCTGCTTATCATGGTGGATAAATTAATAGGATGAACTATCACTTAGTTGGAATTCTTGGCAATATAGCACCTTGAAAAAACGTTTCAACTGAAGTTCGAGAAAAGATCACAGAATATCTTAAATCCTCAGAGCAAAAGGGTTAAAACTCCAATGAAGCTCCACAAACTAAAATCACAAGGGAAGAATTAAAGGAGTTGGATACTCCATTAGAGCCGCTAAAACAAAAATGGAAGGTCGATATTGATAAATATGTGGTTAAGAATATTGCTCCATCATCTTAACCAAGTATCAAAAGCACATTAGTTGGTAAATAAGCAATTTATAAAGTAAACATGGCATTTTTTAGATGGTTTTTTAATGCATATATTCCTTTTAATGCATTAAAGTCACCTTATTTTCAACCAACTTTTGATGCTATTGTTGTAATTGTTAGTAGTTATAAAGGTCCATCTTATCATGCTATGGGTATTCAATTACTATAAGATTACAAGGAGTTCAATTGTTTATTGATTCTTACAGAAGCAATTGGGCTACATGTGGTTGTACAATAATGAGTGATGGTTGAACTGATTAAAGATAAAGGACCTTAATTAATTTTTTAATGTATTGTCCTATAGGTATAACATTTGTCAAGTCCATTGATGCATTAGACATTGTCAAATATGCCAATAATTTGTGCAATATATTTTCAGAGATAGTTGTATGGGCCAGGCTTGCTAATATGGTGCAAATAGTTATTGATAATACAAGTAACTATATTGCAACTAGGAGGTTGTTGTAAGAGAAATATAATCACATATATTGGTCTCCTTATGTAGCATACTATTTAAATTTGATGTTGAAAGATATTGGTAAGATGGATCGTGTGAATGAGCTTACAAGTTATGCTTCTAAGGTAACCATTTTTATCTAAAACCATATTTACTTGCTGTATTGGTTAAGAAAAAGCAATAGTTGAAAAGAAATAATTCATCCAAGAGTGACGTAATTTACTAGTATTTTCATTACTTTGAAAAGTAGTTATGAACATTAGTATGACTTGTAGGCTTTAGCGATAAGCAAGCACCTTACAAGTTATAAGTTATCTAAATGTGCTGCTGGAAAAACTTTTACTACTATTGTTTTAGATAGCAAATTCTAGGAAGATTGTTTGCTAATGGTAAAAGCCATAACTCCCATTGGAAGACTCTAGTGCATTATGGATATTAATGGAAGGCCTTTCTTTGTGCTATTTATCAAGGCTTTTCTAGGATTCAAAAAGTTATTATATTCATTTTTAAAAGTAGGCAAAAATTGTATAGCCCTTACATCAAAATTATTGATAAGAGATGGAATAAGCATTTTCATCATGTTCTTCATGCTGCAACCTATTTTTGAATCTAGCCTTTATGTATAATGAATCTTTTTAAGAAAGTTCAGAAGTTATGTAAAGTCTTTTTGATGTGCTAAGAAAAAAAAAAGCATATGTAATGATAGTATAGAAGTAATTAAAGACATCTAACTATATCGCAAAAAGAGAGAAGATTTTGGTTAAGAAATGACAATTAAGTTTAACAAAATAACACAATCTAATGAGTAATTACCAGAACACAATTACTTTCTTGTATTTAGTTTCTTTTCGCAATTATTTGACTAATTTTATTGAATTATGGATTATTGGCAGACGTTGTTTGGTCATAGTGCTCCTACTTTGCAAAAGATTGCTATTCAGATCTTAAGTTAAACAAATTCTTCTTCAGGATGTGAACATAATTGGAGTTTCTTTAAGCGCATTCACAAAAAAAAAAAGGAAGAAGAAAGAAATGAAGTGCCAAAGATTAAATGACTTTTTCGATGTGATATAAAATTTAAGTATGAAAAATAGGTGTGTAACAAAAAAAAAAAAAAAAAGAAATAGATTAGAACACAAAGACTAAATGACCTTATCTATGATACATATAAATTACATAAGAAAAATAGATATGTAAATTATTTTATGTAAAAAAAATATACGTCACTCACGTACCTTTTGAATGAAACTTAATAATTACTATTTTTTTTTCTTTTATTGCTTTCCTTTCTTGAACTTTAGGCATCTACATAAAAAAAAAAAAAAAAACAGAAGCTATGATCCAATCAGTTATGATTACATTGATAAGATGGATTTTTGGATAGTGAAAGAAGAAAAAGAAGAGGATGTTGCTTTCGAACATGATTTTGATGAGATTATTGAATAAGCAATATATAAAGATGATGCCATTCCTATAATGGTTGATGGTTTCACTCAAGGTTAGCGATATATTCTTAAACTATTAATTTTTTAATGAGTATAAAATAATGAGTATCCTAACATTAAATAATTTTTCCCTCCATCCTAATGATAGAGAAATTTAAGATGGTGTGGATTTAGAAGCTATTGGAGAACAAACTAATGTTATCCAAACCCTTTAATCAAATGATGATCATAATGATATTGATTAGATTAAATCTTGAATTGTTATCTAAGTTTATGGTTTTAGCTTTGAGTATTAAATGTGAAATGTATGGATTCAACTCTAATATTGCTTCTTAAATTAGTTTGAATTTGATCCGAGTTTAGATTACGTGGACTTATATATCATTTATGCTAAATGTTTTTTGTTAATTTAAAGATTAATGGGTAAATTTGATCTAATTATAGATTTGATTGTTTAAGTTCATATTTATTTGTCTTTTAAAATTCAAATATAACTTTCTTTACTTTTGTTTTTATTAACCCCAATTCAACCCTTAATTGAATCCAGTTTGACCTCTTGACCCTCTTATATGTTCAAGTCAACTATCTGGTTTAAGTTTGATAACACTAAGCCCAAACCAAAATTGAATACATGGAGCCCTAGCCCAAGAGGTGTTATTTAAAGATTAAGCTTTTTTATTATATAGAATCATAGAAATATCTTAATTTGTATTTTAGGATTGGTTTCAAATGGGGTATTGCAACTGGAAATCTCTAAATTGCATATCTTTAACTAAACAAATCTTTTCTCCTTGTATGCTCCATTCAAGCACTTAGATGTTATAATTTGTGCATAATGTGTCAAGACACTTTTTTATATACTTATGAATATTATTAATAAAAGGCAAGTATTTGTTATAAGTGTACATTTTTTTGCACGTATATATTTTACAATAAGGTTCCATAAATAATTGGGGCATGTATGGAATAATAACATATGTGTATTATTAGTGAGATTCCATAACATTATTTTATCTAAAAGTTGTTCTTAGTAGGATAAATATCTAAAAGGGATATAGATATTTTGACTAACACATTGTATTACTAAGATCATTTTGACTAGATTAAGGGAAAGATATCCAAGTTATATAAGTGAGTGCTCAAAGTTAAGTGAGTATACTAGATACAACCCGTTAATAAAGAATACTACATATTTAATGTCATTGGTCCATCCTCTATATGAATGAGTATAAATAATCTCTAAACTTGATACTTTCATGTATCTTATATATGGAATATCGTTATTTGATGTCGTTAAACGCAATTTTTATGTAGATGCCATAACATCATATATCTTATTTCAAATATACTTCATTGTCTCTTTTTGTGAGCATTCCTTTTTTCTTGTTTTCACTCTTATCTTAACCCTTAAGTAAGCTTAGATGGCGAGTACCCTCACTGAGTTAGCTCATGCGTTATATTGAGTTCACTTGGTAAGTCATCGATAGTTCCCTAGTGCATAACATCCTTAGAGCTAATCAAGGTTTGCTTGTTTATTTCATTATTGTTGTGCATTTCCATCCTTGTTTTTAAGCTTTTTGTAAGCTTGGACTCATCTCGATATGGTCACCCTTGTTTGCTCTTGATACAATCATATCATCTTAGTATCAAAGTAAAGGTTCGTTTGAGCAAGTTGTTATCTAGTTGTGATTGTTACTGTATAGCATATAGTATTGCTGTTAAGTGTGTTATGAATACAAGAGGGATTAATTTAAGTGTTTTAGAGAGTATTTGAAGTTTTGTTGTTGTTGTGAGACCTTTGTTGCAAAGTACTCTATTTTTCCCTGTTTCAAGCATACGAAAACGGACCAAGTTTCAACTAGGTTTATTATTCTTCAAAATAGTTGTTGTGTTTACAGTTAGTTTGAACTTTCATGTGGAGAAATATGTATGTGAGTTGTTTCTTGGATTATGAGTTTGTCCCTGAGATTAATCGAGAGAATTATGGATTCAAGAGTCAATGATGGTATGGGGGATGATAATAGCAATGTTGTCCACAATGGACAACAACCTCATAACACCCTTAGAAGTATAGATGAGTGGCTTGATGAAATGACTAACTTAATAGTCTATTTAACCATGGTTGTTCTTGTACTAGCTCGATAAATGAGTGAGGAGTCCATTTATTTGTGCTATTTTAGGTTTGACTTTGCATGTAGGATCTCTTGGGTTAGCCTATAATGAGTATGCTACCCATATTTTCAAGAGAGATTAATAATTTCTCATATCAGCTATTTTTATACTAAATTCTTGTTGGTTGATCTCATTCATAGGGGTTCTGTTGAATCCAAATTACATTTTGTTTTTCCTTTTCCTTCAAAACTTTCATGTGAATGAAGGGTGATATATGTATATTTGGATTTTATCAACAATAGTACCTAAACTTCACTCTTAAGTATTCAATTTGCTTGAACATTGTAGTTCATTAGAATGTTTTCAATTTGCAATTATGTTGTTAATGAATCGAGTTGCTTGAGTTTGGCTAGTGGTAAACTTGGTTCAGCTTGTGCTCGAGCTCGAGCTCGACTAATAAATGAACCTCATTTGAGTTTAAAATAAAGCTTGTTTGTTTTAGCAAGCTGAGCTTAAGCTTTAACTTAGACTCATAAATCAGCTCATTTAAGCCTACAAGTTGGCACATTAGCTAGCTCATTTGGATTTGAAAGCAGGCTCACAAACTTTATGTACATTGCAAATATTATATATATATATACACTATATATAATATATTATCGAAATCCAAATACTAATATCTATATAATATATATAAATATATAATATACTAATATATAATTTAATCATTACTCACTATTTGTTAATATATTTATTTATATATTTTTTTATTTTATATACTTAAGTTTGTGAGCAAGTTCAAGCTCGACTTAGCTCAAGTTTAATTTATAAATGAGTTAACCTTAAGTTTAAGTCTCAATTTGCATACTTGAGAAAAAGCTCAGTTCAAGCACGATGATTTTTAAGTGAGTTGAACCTAAGCTTTTAGAAGCTCGGTTCATTTACAATCCTAATTTTAAAAAGTACCTGTTACATATCTGATTCCTCTTTTAATAATAATAAATATATTTTCTTATTACTAATAAATTCTATTATCCCACCATTATGTAGATCTCTAACTTTCATGGAATAGATCTAGAAGAGAATCGTGGGATATCGGAAATTACCATGTCTGGCCTACACCGAAATGGTTTATGAACGATCCCTTTGCTCTTAAAGAGAACTTTTATGAAAAAACATACAGATGAAGTCTCTTAAGAACTAAAGAAAAAAGATACAATGAATGACAATGGACAAAGATTTTCAATTACGTGCTAGGAATTCATGTGCCTTTCATTATCTTCTTTATGGTTTACCCTTCTTGAATAAAATCGTATTTCAGGTTGTAAAACTGCTAAAGGAAATTTAGGAATGACTTGAGATATATGTACTTGAGGGAAGCACAAAAGTCAACACAAACGAATTAATGTTCTGATTTAAAATTATGGATTATTTAAAATGTTATCTGACGAGACTATATTAAAAATCAACAATAGATTCGCGAATGAAGAAAAAATTAGGAAGATTTTGTGGCACCTGATCAAAAAGTGGGATCCTAAGGAAATCGCTATCAAAGAAGTAAATGTCTTGTCAAAACTAACATCGAACAAATCAATTAATCTAAGAGCTTACCAAGTAGAAGTTCGGCATATCAGAAAAGATGAAAATAGACAAGCGTCTCTGAAGTCTAAGAAAGAGCATAAAGAAACGGAATATGACACTTCTGTTCCGACGACAATGAAAATGATGATGCATCTATAACGTGAAAAGGTTCCGAGAGGTCATTGTAGGATGAAACTAGATATATGATAAGATTTAACGGAAAACAAAGGAAAAAATAGAAAAGAAACTGAAACCTCAAACCAAGAACAGGGTAAGTCAAAATCTAAAATCTTTCCCGGTGTGCTATTAGTGTCAAAAATTTAGGCCCCATTAAGTTGGAATGCCCTTCTGCAAGAAATGAGTACTATCTGGAAGAGTTGAACAAAAAAGGGGTGCAAGACAAATCTAATGGATAGGAGTGCGCGCGCTACTTCGCGTCATCACAAGACAAAAAAGGGGTGCAAGAAAGTGAGATACAATAGCAAAATCTAATTTAGCGAGATGCTTCTTTCCGTGAAGTCATAGATTTATTTTTAAAAAAAGGTGGTTTTGCTTTTCATGTTATTGTATCTGATGCCCACGTGTTAAGATTTGAAAACTGGGAATCCTTTGCTTTGGAAAGACAACTGAAGTGCAGCTGCTTAGGGTAATTCAATTCTTGGTTTGGGTAATTCGAATTCAGTTGTGAGGCCATTGGGAATCCTTCATGTTGTTGCGACAGTGGTTGTGTTGGGTCTATAAGCTGGCTCTGGTGGTCGTTGGAGTTGAACTGTTCGGTGGATTGTAGTGTGCTGCAATTTGTGCAGCAAGTCTGCAAGCGAAGGTCGATGGCATATGTAAGTTTGGGTGTGGCTGTCACGAGAGTTGAGGTGGTTGATTCGTGGTCGCGGTGGTGAAAATAGCAGTGCGTAGTATGCGGGGGTTTGAGAGGTGTATGACTGTGAGTGTTTGGAACTTGCAGCCATAGTGTGTATGAGTACTGTAACGTTATGCTGTGAGTATGCCTGAGGAAGGAGATTGCAGTGAGGTAGCTCTTGTCGTGTTCAACTCAAAGTGGGTGCTGATCTTCCTTTGTATATGTCGTGAATGAAGCGAAGAAAAGTTGTTGCAACTGTTCTAAACAAGGTACAACAACATGCATGTGTTTTATTGTCGTGATTGTGGCTGCATTAGAGTGTGGTGACTACTTGAGTGGCCGTGCGTTTGTGGTCAAGTTGCGCTGTCAGTGGTTGTGACTTGTATGGTGTCGTGTGCAACTCGAAGTGTATGTGTGCGACTGAGTGAGCTTTGTGAAGTGACCAGGTGTTCACTCGCTACATAAGTGCTGCTCTATGTGTGACATGTAATTTGTCTGAGCTAAGTTGGAGTCATTGTTTGAGCTCCAAGCTACTATAATCCAAAGTGCTGAGCTAACTATTGCAGTGTGTGCCGAACCATGTTGCTTGTGTATACCGAGCTAAACTTGTCAGAGTGAAGTGTAGTTGGTGCTGAGGCGAAGTGTGTCCGAGCTGCTGTGTACTTGCGATTCAAATAACAGACGTGTGCGTGTACTTGCCTTGCTGTCCTCCAATACTTGCTAAACTTGCGCGTGCATAAGCTGAAAGTTGCTGAACTATTGTGCTCGAAGTGATTGCGTCTGAACTGCTACCATCTAAGGTTACCGAACTCCTTTGTTGAGCGAGCTGCCATCCTTAAGGAGTACATAGCCGAACTCTTCACTTGAAGTGTGTTAGTGAAATTGCCGAGCAGCGGTGACTTATTGTACTGTTGTTTGTGTACGTCTAAAACCGAGCTGAGTTGTTCATCTATCCGAGTTCTGAGCTGACATCCGAAGTTGCTATTCCTTTAGGTACTAATAATAGACCTAATAACTTTGCCGAGTTGCTTCGTGAAGGACCACTCAGAGAAATTTCCGAGCTGTTGTGTCTGTGTATGTCGTGCTGCTATAACTCAAGGAGTACCGAGTTGTCATAATTGTTTGACCGAGCTAACTTATTTCAAAATTGCCAAGCTATCGAGTGCCAATGCCGATCTGCTACAAATCAAGCTAGAGCTTGTAGGCCCGAACAGCCATACTCCTAAGAGAAATTATCGAGCTAAGCTTAATTGATCGGCTTCTAATTACCAAGTCGAAATTGAAGTGCGAGTTGTCCTTAAGACTTACGTAGTCGTGTTGGTTGATTTTGGTGTATTAGTCGGGCATTGTGTGTGCAAAATCATGCCGAGTTGTCTTGAATTGCGTGTGCAATCACATTTGGTGAAACACACCTGTGCCGAGCTAAACCATTTGTGAAAATCACCAAGCTTTAAACTTAAGTCTCCGAGCTACTGTATTTGCGTTGACCGAACTGTACATACGTGTCCTTGTGCACCTTGACGCTGTTGGCTAGTGAGTTTAATTGTCGAGATGATTTGTATCAAGAAGTTAGGTGCTCTTTTTATCAAACCAACGTACTAGAACTTGAGAAATATTCAAGTATCGGTTACATTGGTGATGTGTGCTACTCAGAGTCATTAGCTTAATTGAAATTCAAAATTTCACAATATGACAATGGAACTCAATTTATGCAATATGGTATCAAATAAGTTTTACATTAAGAGAAGAATTGAATAAGGTATTATATTAATTCACATTAGTCAATATCCTATAAACTTCATCTCTAAAATTATTGTTGGAAAATTAGGCTACAAAACTATCGACCACTCAAATCCGTATAACCTTATTTATAATGATAAAGTAATTTAAGTAATAAAGCAAGCAAAAATAATCTTTTCCATTGATAAATTTCAAGATGAAGTTTTATGTGATGTTATCGACATTGAAAAATGTTACATGTGGTTAATTTCTCTATAGAAGATGAATAATAACTTCAGCTATGCACCTTTAAAGAATACGTTTTTTTTTTTTTCTATGACAAAGAATGAGTTGTACTTTATCTTCTTTCTTTGACTAGTCTTGAAAACAATTTAAAAATTGTTAGGACTTTAGTAAAGATATGGAGGACCAAAAAAAGAATCTATAAAGAGGCCATTAAAGAGGAAGAGGAAGTTGATGAATGAGCTATTACGCCCTCCCTGATGACCTAAGAAGAAAAGAGTTGTAAACACGATAACTGCTGAAAATGAAGTTGAGGAGCCAACATTGGGAAATCATGAAGCTCTAAGAGTACTTGAGGTTGAGCAAGAATTTGAGTTCTTGTTTAGATTCTTTGAGCTCATAGCATGTTTGAGCCTGAAGTTGTACTATTCCTCATGATTGACGGCTGCTGAAACTACTTAGAGATAATTATAGGATACATGATGAGTGGAAAGAGAGCTTGATTATGTTTACTTTAATCATTGAGTTGAGCTATTGTAGTTTATTTTTGTTTTGCTCTTGTAGATTTGTTTTTTTTATCCAGGTAGAAGTTGGAGAAGTCAATAGTTAAGTTTCGAGTCCAAACTTTTTCAAGAGAGGGATAATGATATGCTTCGGGGTACCTAGCTAACCAAATGCTAAGTTTCAGGCTATATTGGAGACTTGGTTGTGAGCTCCTCATGCATAGAAGACTTGTTTATGAGCTTTACTAATGTTGAAAGACCTGCTCTGATTTGTTCAATTAGGTTTACTCTACTTTATTGGGTTTGCTTTGCTCTGCTAGTCTACTTTTCTCTGCTCTGTTGTTCTGCTCTGCTCAACTGGTTTACTCTATAAGTCAACTAGAATTTTAGGTTTGCCCAAATCAAGTCTTCTAAGGTCTCCAATAGCTCATCAACTCTACACTCAAATATCTCATTTGATTAATTATTTTTGTTTATGTTATTTGGACTTTCTATTTCTTAAATTACCCTCATATTTTATTTTTTATTTATAGAAACGCCACTAAAGTATCTTTTTAGTTATTTTATTTACAACTTTACCACTATTTATAAATGGGGCACATGTGTATGGCTTTAAACAAATTTTGGCATATTAAATAATAAACTTTTGAATTTTTTCTCTTAGAAATCGCTTCTCTACTTGTCTTATCAATTCTTTTAGTAAGGATTATAGCAAGTAACCCAATAAATTGGACCAATAAGTCACATTCGATGAGTCGTGACCAATATAGGATCTTGTTAGTATGTTATATCCAACTAAATATTTCACATATTTGCTAAAACTCCCTTTTATTTTCTTGTTCTTGTTCATTATGGTGTGGCTTCCGAGCACGACCCCAAAAACACATCGACCTAATTCTTAATTTATTCACAATTTAGCTATTTAATTTTCCCATCTTTTAAGAATCACCAACAACTTGCATCCACCCCAATTTTTACAAATTACTAACCCCCTTAAAGTTGTGGAGGAAAAGAGTTGGGGGGAAATAGTTGTTGTGCTGTGAGTTAGATTATCTGAATGAAATGTCGTATGTATGTCTCGGTTGATTTTTTTCTTTTTTATTACTAAAACAAGTTATAATCGAGTAGAATTATTTTATTACTTAGTTTAGTGAATTATATGTAATTTATTTATATTATATACATATAAATCGTGGGTATGTTTTCTGCCAATATAGTTTTAATTGGAAAAGAAAAATGATAAAATGGCCAATGAAATTCATGAAACTTCGTTACGAATGAAACGGCATTGGTGTGTCTGCTGTTCACTCATTTCATGGGACATATGCAAATGAAAATAAAAGAGGGACAGTGTTGACATTGTATTTTACATAATAAAGTATGTGGATGATACCACTTTCTTTTATCTTTTGTACTTTTCAACTACTTTTACATTTATACAGGAGGATGGATAAGATGAAAGTGTACTGTTGCATTTTAATTCCTATAGTATTGTCGTGGTCCTTAATTTAGAACAAATGAAAAACGTTCCAGTGAATCAATCTGCTTAGGTTTGGTGAAATTCTTTTCATTCTTTTCTTTTACAACAAGCATTAAAAATTCATCAAAAAAAAAAAACACTAGAAATAGGAGTATCAAAATACGAACAGTGATATGACACTACAAATCGTATTACATTATAATTGATTTTTCTTCATTTAGTTATTTATTTTTTTCCAAATAACTACACATATTATATTTTATCAATAGTACGTAAATCAAACACTACGGTAGCAGTGTTGGTAGAAATCTTCAGATATAGATCCCTTAGGTCAGTTCAAATCTAATGCACCTCAACATTTAGGGTTCGCTGCTCTAGGTTTGAGCCCTAGACTTGGCTTAATCGAGTTTAAGAGGTTCTTTAACAATTAGAAGACACTCGATAAAAATAAGAGATCAAGTCAACAACCACCTCTGACATATACGGGACATGTCAGATACCACGAGCCTACTCTCCAATGAATGTGGAGGAAGCTCCGCCTACTAACTGTACTCTAATTGTAGGCTTCACTCCATTATAAATATCACGTAACCACTTAATGGCAAAATTTTCTACACTTTGTGCACTATAACTTATCTATTACTCTTAAGCATCCTCTACTCTCCAGAATACTACATCGATTTAAGTATCAGAGTGGTCATGCCAGATAATACCCTGACATCCTTTCATAATGTTCTATTTTGCAGGTTTACCTAATACGCAAAGCTTTATTTTTACTAGCAAATACCTTAAGACAACATTTGGCATCAAGTATAAGGCCCTTATTTCTGGTGTTAAGTTGGCCAAAGAGATCGGCGTCGAATACATACAGGTCTTCTCAAACTCTATACTAGTCATCCAACAAGTTTGAAGCAAATATAAGGCTACGGATGACACTATGGCAAGGTACCTAGAGAATGTGTAGAGCCTTTTACTTGAATTCCCTTCCTAGAGCATCACAGAGATCCCCTAACTCGAGAATTTGGTAGCAAATTGGCTATCCAAACTCATCTCCACTAAGATACAGAAACTAGACGTAAGGGATATGAAGAGTTTTGTAGAGTACCTGCTCGAAAAGAGTATAATTTTGGTCTCGACTGAAGTCTTGGAACCTATAACTACAGCATTAGAGCTTATCGAGATGGATCCTAGTTAGAGTTATCTGGAGTAAGGCACGCTCCTAAAAGACAAGAGGGAGGCAAAGAAGCTCAAATATTACGTTACCAACTACGCATTGGTTGATGGTATCCTGTACCAAAAGAGCATCAGCTTCCCTTTGCTTAGATGCTTGTGAGAAGCAAAGGCCTACACGTCATGGAAAAACTACACGCTGGATTGTGCAGTAACCATGTTCAATCTCAAGCCCTCTACCTTCGAGTACTACGGCTCTAATATTATTGACCTATCATGAGGTAGGATGCCAAAGTTGTAACCCAGAAATATTGAAAGCACACCCCGATCAATCATGCACCCAGTACTAATCTTTAGCCTTTGACTAGCCCGTATCCACTCATATAATGGGGTATCGACATCCTTAAGGCTTTCTTAAAGGCCTTGAGAGGGCAGCAATTCATAATATTTTCCATCGACTATTTCACCAAGTGGGTCGAAACTAAAGCAATGGAAAAAATCATGGAGAGAAGTGTTGAGTTTTTTGTTAGGAACAACATCCTCTCTTAGTTTAGGGTTCCTTATGCTTTCATCATGGATAATAGACAAAAATTTGACAACCCTAAATTCAAGAAATTCTACACCAAACACTACATTACATTATACTTCACATCAGTTGCCCACTCTTAGTCGATTGGATAAGTAAAGGTAGCTAACAGGATCATCCTAGACAACTTAAAGAAATGAGTAAACCGAGGCCGTAGCATTTAGGTAGACGAACTACCTAATATTCTATGGGGATATAAGACTACCCACCACACCTCCACAAATGAAACCCCCTTTTACCTAACGTTCAAGTTAGAGGCAATCCTCCCCATTGAACTTGAACTCCTAAACATTTGAACTTGAAGCTTTAACACCACTCTTAATGAGTCTTTGTTACAAGCCATCGTCGATACCATTGAAGAAATTCGAAACCTAGCTATAGCTTGGGTAACTGCATACCAGTATCGAGTTGCCCGATACTATGATTAGAAGGTCAAACAAAAGGAATTTGAGGTCGATGACCTAATTTGCCAAAAGTTAGAAGCCACTAGCTCACAAGAAGGACAGGGCAAGCTAACCCTAATTGGGAAAACCTGATCAAAGTTAAGGAAAACTTAAGCAATAGAGCATATAGATTAAGAAGACTGGATGATGAACTTATCTTACACACATGGAACGTTGATAACCTTCAGCTTTACTATGATTAGCATACTACTGTGTAAATCTTTTCAGAACAATGAATGAAAATTACATTTTATGATTGTTGTCTACTATTATCTCCTTCTCACTATCCCAGCCTCTAATGGGTGAATGGATTCATTTACCTAGTAGGTCGGAACGCCACCGACCTCACCCTTCGAGTAACCTCGATAAGAGAAAACACTCTTTATATAAAGGAACTCCTACTTACCCAGCAGGTCAGAACACCATTGACCTGACCCCCTCAGATAACCTCGGTAAGGGGAAACACCCCTTATATAGAGAAAATCATATTTACTAGATAGGTTGGAACACCACCGACCTAACCCCCTTGAATAATCTCGACAAAGGGAGACACCCCTTTTATAGAAGAACTTCCACTTACTGGGCAAGTTGTAACGTTACTGACCTAACCCCCTCGGATAATTTCGGAAAGGGTAAACACCCTTTAGACAAAGGAACTCCTACATATAAACATTCAAATAAGGTAGAATGAAAACAAAAAAGGAGAAAAAGCCAAAGTGCACAACAGGGGATATGAGTAAGTTGGAATTTCATTCATTACTCAGAAATTAAAAAAGTAAGGCTAACATCTTAACTTGGGATACAAGAAGGAAAAGAAATACAAAAAGGAAAACAAAACCACTGCTTAAGATCAATTGACTCTGGTAACTTTGAAATGTCTAAGTATTTGATCTGCTTAGAGCTCTGATTGGTCGTTGAACCTTATGGAAGCTAGCTTTAGGTTGGAGCAGAGGTTGAAGGCTACTAAAGAGGTTAACAAAAGCATTACCTCGACCTTGATCACCCAAAGAAGTACCTTCAGGGGTGACCTCTTACTTGGTTACTGGGGAAAAAGCGAATGCAAAAGCATTGTACTTAGCCTCTACAATGGGAAGGGCACCTCAAACTTCACCACAACCTAAGCAACCTCCTTCTCATGCACTTCAACCCCCCTTTTCTCCCTAAAGGTGGAGGAGTCCAAAAAACTCAATAAGCTTAAATTGAGGTCTAGATAATGAGAGAGCACTGTCTCCTTGTATAGCGAACCAATTCAGTAAACAAGCCTTTTAGCTTATCTAACCACTCGTCTATTACCTAATAATCAATACCGGCTTTCTTCATGGCTGCATTACTAAGGACCTCCCTACTATCCATTTTAGAGATGATCTCTTCCATCTCTAAAACTTTTATAACTCCTAGACTTACTACTTTAACTCTACCTTTAGACTAGCTAGCTCTAGCGAAGTAACTTTAATACTATAACATTCAAAGGCCTTCATCGCTAGCTCGGTTTGTAACCTAGCGATCTATGCCTTCAACTCGACATTCTCCCTCCCAAGTTGGGCCTTAGTCTCCATCTCCTTATCTAATCTTTTAGAGAAATGAGCCTTAGTCCTTTTTTCATTCTCGAGCCAAGCCTTTAAGTCACCGGCTTTCTTAGTAGCATGTTCAGCATCTGTTCTCTCCTGTTCTGCATCTTTCAAAGGTGCTTAAAGCCTAGCCACCTATACATAAGAGCGGCGCAGGCGCTGGTTAGCTTTAGAGAATTTATCCAAATTTTTATTGGCAGAGGACTTTACCTCTTATAGGTCCTTAACTCTATGTAACACCTCCTAAATCCCTTTACCTCTTTCCTACAACATTGTATTTGCTTAGTTGAAGCAATACCTGGCCGTAGTACTATAAAGAAGTATGAGTTCTTAATGAAAAGGATGAAGTGCATCAGAGTAAAGAAGCAAAGGCTTACCTACTGCATAAGCGCACTCAAATGGCACGCCATCTCTATAAGGTCGCCTCCACCTACCATGGACAATCCCTCAATGATGGCTTAATCGCTAAGGTTGTAAGACCCTAATGAAGCCTGGTAGCTGAGAGTTCAGTGCTACAACATAAGGTCATTGGCTTGGACCTCCTACTTTAGCCTCAAGAGCTTTCCCTTAACCTTCTTAATCTTCGACTCAGGAGCCTAGCTTGAGAGCTCTTTGTTATGGAAGACGTACAATACCTCCTTAAACAAGTCTAGCTCAATCCCCAAGAATTTGAACTTATTGAAGATGTCAAAAAACTTATCTTCAAGTTCATCAATATATTTATAGGGATGAGTTGTTGGCCACTCGATCCAAGTTGCACGACTGAAGGGCACCTTTGCTAGAGGCCTCTACTTCTTAGCCTTAGGCCCTACTTTCCTAAATGTCTCGAGAGCCTTCTTCTTTTACCCTTCCACTTTAAGCGAGATGGCAGTCTCGACCATCTCCTCTTCCCTCCCCCTAAGAGGGGTAAGCATCTGTATATCTGGCTCCTCGACATCGGTAAGCTCGTCCCCCACAATAATAGGCTCGATAGTAAGGATGATGGTAGGGGTATGAAGAGCCATATCCATAGGCTCTGTAGCTAGTGACTTTACTCGAAGGCTAATGGCAATCCCCTAAAGAATAGCCACTGGTTAGACCCTACTAGTCTTCCCAGCCCCTAACTTCGCCCACACTACTTTTCCCTTTGGATTGGATGCCTTAGTCTTCGCCTATTAGTAACTCATCATCTCGTCCATGGAGGGATGGGGAACCTTTACAGCCAAATTTTTTCCTGTGAAAATAGATTGAAATAGTGAAGAAAAAGAAAAAAACGATGCAAAAAAACTACTACCATTCACCAACTCCGCTATGATTGGTATGGATTAAGAAGAACCCTCGTTTTACAATAGAGACATTAGACAAAGCATCTCTACATTAGCACAATAGATAAAAGCATTTGTAAAAGGAATGAACCTGTACCTTTGACCCATTTCTTCACCATAGCTTTCTTCATAATAGGAAAGAGCTCGAAGATCGAATACTAGAAGTATCTCTCTATGACCTCCACAACATTTATCTCCTAGCCATGTTTGAAGGCTATGAAGGTCTGAATCTCTTGCACAGCCTTTACATCACTAGGGCCAAGCCCCTTTTGAGCTTTGGTTTGGACTAGTTTGATTCACCATGTCCAAAAATTTACCTCCTCGAGCAACTCGATCACCACTTACTCATCTTGCTAGCTCTTTATTGAATTTGTAAGGCTATAGAATGGTTTATTTCTAGGACGGGGTTGAAGGTACAGCTACCCTCCCCCCCCCCCCCCCCCCCCAAAATGCTTTTCCACATATAAAAGTGGTTGAGAAGCTCAAAAGTAGCCCTTATCACCAGGTATTCTCAAAGCACCTGAAAAGCTTTTAACACACTCCACCCAATAGGGGGAACTTGTGTCAAACTGCACTGGTGAAAGTTGAAAAGCTCTTTCTCAAAGTTACTTGGAGGGAGGCACTTCCAAACTCTAAGCACTTCTCAAACACCATAAAGCACCTCCCTAAAAATAGGGCCACCCACTCGTCCCTACTTGATAATCATATCTACCACCTAGGGATCGCCTCAACAGTGAAGTTACTCAAGATCTAACTAGGGGCAGAGGATTACTCTTACTCACCAACCACTAGGCCCTTTGTCCATCCCACACGCATTGAATAAACCTCTAAGAGGTAGTAGGAGGTGTATGCATATATATCCCTTGGGATGGTGATAATGAGCCTAACCTTACTTAGAACCTCCACTACCATCTTAGTAGACTTGTTGAGTTATACCAGCAATGAGACTTTATCCTTTCCTACTGGGGGTAGGAGGATAACTCCTTATAAACTTGAAGTTAGAAATGTTGTGCCATAACGAGTCAGAACCCACCTCACCTATGTCAACTGACATGTTTGTGAAAGCTAATGAAGAAGATTGAAGTTTGAAAAGTTCTCAAAAGAAGTTCAATGCGAAAGAGCAAATTTCATAGTAATGGAATAAAGAGATTGTGGAAAAGTGATCTCTCATTGTGATTGTACTATTTATAGGCCAAGCGTTTAAGAAACCGCATAGGCAGTTATAGGGATTTACATTGGCACAAATCCCTTGGAATACTATAAGATAGATATGTGGAGTGAGTTTTGATCAAGCAGTCACCTTTAAAGGCAAAATGCATGTAGTTACATGATAGTTTGCTAGGACAAAACACCTGTTACATCACATTAAATGCACTAAAATCAAGTATGCTAAGGTTAGAATTTCAAAAGGTTTTTTCCACAAGAAGTTTCCCCAAAGTCCCTCCAACTTTTACCTAATTGATGTGATAAAAGTATGGCATTCTAGATTAAGTAATCATGCTTGCTTAGTCCATAACGAACATTATTCGACCAGGTTTGCTTGTTGTCTTAAATCACTTACCTAATTAAATGCAAAAGTATCCTACCCTAACAATCTAACCAAAGCTTTATCTTACTTGGGTAGTCAACACTTTGCTTCAGGACAATTGCTAATGCCTCGGCTCTTTCCACTTTGAGCATCTTTGCTCCGATTATTCATCACCACAAACACATTAGGCCCGGATGTCCATCGCTTCAAACATCGCCGCCTCGACCTTTTGCCTGCCCGGACCTATACCTTTGCCACATTAGCACGATAGCATCGACTCAGGCCCCTCTAAGTCAAATCAACCACAAACCTAAGTGGCTCATATATCCCCTCTCTTTACCTTCGCCTCGGTAACGAGACTGTGGGGCGAGAGGAGAACGAGTGTTAATAGGATTCTTTAGACATGGAATCCCTCAGACCCATCTAAATTTGATGTGCCTTGCTATTTGGGGCTTACCACCTTGGGTTCATGCCCTAGGCTCAACTTAACCGGGCTCAAGAAACTCTTTAACAGCTAGAAGACAAAAGATAAGGATAAAAGATCAAGTCAACAACCACCTCCAACATATATGGGATACATCAAACACTACAAGCCCACTCTCCAATTCTTGTAGATGAAGCTCTACCCATTAGCTATCGACTCCACTCTATCATAAATAGTAGGTCGCCATTTAACAGTAAAGCTATCTATACTTTGCACACTAAAAATTATCTATTTCTCTCAAGCATCCCTTACTCTTCAAAATACTACACTGACTTAAACATCAATGTCCCCTCACAATGTTCAATTTTATAAGCTTACCCAACGTGCTAAGTCCTATTTCTACCAATAAATACCTTGAGACAATAGTAAGTATACATAGTTTAGAAAATGGGAAAACAATACATAGAAATCAAAACTCTATAGTAGGTATACATAGTTTTAGATGAAGAAATAAAGTAATAAAAGGATTAAATAACAAGTGCACACAAATATTACCTAAGATACATATTAAAAATTTTAAAAAATAAAATAAAATAAAAAGATTAAGCAGAAATTGTATAAAACTTCCTTAAATTTTGACTCAAGTGTGGATTGCCTCTCTAGACTTTCAATATGTGATTTTTAGTCTTTAAACTTTTATAAATTAATAAACAACCCCCTAGATTAAGAATAACTCCTCAAACTTTAATTTTGGTATGTAGACACCTCCTAAATTATGTGGTGTTTAAGGAGTATCTACACACCAAAATCAAAGTTTAAGAAATATTTATATATCAAAATCAAAGATTAAGAGGTGTTTACATGTCAAAATAAAATGTTCAAGAAAGTTGTGGAGATTATTTACTAATTTATAAAAATTTAGAAAGCAAAAAGCCATACTTTAAAAATTTGGAGAAACAATTTGCACTTGGATTAAAATTTAGAAGGATTTTATGAATTTTCCCAAAAAGATTAAATACATATTGAGCTTGAATTGTCAGCTCTCGAATCACCTTCCATTTGCATTAGAAAAAGGATTGGATGATTTTGGTATAAGCTACGGAGGTAGACGATAGAAACAAAACCATCCTTATTCTCTACTATGTAAAATATAATATCCAAATTATCCCTCCATTATTTTAATTGAGTCTGTATCGTGAAATGAAGTCAAGTATGGAGGCACTAATACCATATCATTTGTAATGAAGTTTTGTGATTTCCATTGGCCCTTTTATCATTTTTCAGCAGGAAAATGAGATCGATAAGTAATGTTGCTGTGTATATTCAGACATTTTCATCCGAAATTCATAACCGATTAACGTGGCTCCAGCTGGGATTAAGCAGCTGGACTTGTTTGATCTTGATCCACCTACGTCAGTTGATATCGAATTTTGGAGACAAAAACACTTAACCAAGTACCATTGATCGATTATTTTATTTGTTTTTTCTTTTTTTTTCGGTGGTAGTTGTTCGATTATTTCAATGATGAGTGTTTCCTATTTCTTATTTTTCTTTTACTTCACCATGCAGTTTACAGGCATGTGACTCGTATAATTAATTAGGTTTGATCCAAGTCTATTGCACGAATATTTACGTAATTTTAGTTTACTTGGTCTCTAACGCCTTCGTGGAATCCGGTAATTTTGAATTTTGAATTTAGATCCATACATGAAATGGCGCGTCTTCTTATTTAATTATTAAATTCCACATGATTCACGGCAGCTCCTGCTGAACTTGAAGGGATTCTCGGTGGACAGGCGGTTGCCGAAGCATGGGAGACTGGAAAGATATATAGCAACAATTTCCATTTGAGTGTAATATAAGAGTAATATATTATGATAGTCTATAAGATTATATTGCTTTTATATATCACAGGAAATGTTATTAATAGATTATTTATCTATTGCTCTAATTAGGAAAGGAGTGATAGCTTATGGAACATTTATGAAATTGTCGTCTATATTAAAACTTTTCAAAGCCCAATCCAATTGTCACTTGTATTTTCATTTTAATTTTAAGTCAATAAATACTTGTGATATGACAAATTTGGATTTTAGTCCTTCGAATATACGTTTGGAATTGCGTACGCTATGATGATTGGAAAACAAAATCATTTTTTTATTATTATTAATAAGTGCACTTCAACACATTATTTAGGAAAAATTTACATTCTCCGATATATTTGCCTACCTCTTAAAATATGTAACCTCTGTTTGAAGTCAACATGTCTTCCGAGGACAACGTTAAAATAATTCAATGTCCAAAATGTAACTTATTTATCTTGTCCACATCCACAGGTTAGAATAATATGGCAATGCAGTTCAATAATTAAAGACAAGTAATTGATTTGCCCATGGGTGTTTTTCTTTAATTTATTCTGGGCATAGTACCACACCACGTTTGAAAGAGGAGTACATAAACTAATGAAAATAGGAAGTCTGACAATTTTTAATTTGTGTTTCTTAGGGGAGAGAAGATAATAATATAAAATTTTTAAAAATTTCTGAAAAACAGGATTTTTAGGAATATAACTCTAAAAATATAACACTTCAAATCGTTTTTAAAAACAATTAAAATCATTTTTTGAGAATTTTTTAGGTTTATACTAAAATCGCCATCAGAAAAGGCAATGGCGATTTCGCTCTACGCGTGTTCACTATTTTCATGCTCGTTTTGCAGGACATATTGCACACATGCCAGGTACGCGCGTTCACAAATTTGGCACTTATCCTACCGCGAGTATAGCACACTCCATTTTGTGGTCTCTCTTTAATTCCTGACTCCTGGCAAGAGGACCACCTTCATCTTCGCAATTTTTTTTCTCTATCCCACTGTAGGGGAAATGAAAAAAAAATATAACAACAAAAAAAAAAATACCATAAATATCGTTTCACAGGAATATGACACTTAAAAAAGGAGATTTTGCATTGAGGCGATTTTGAGTGCCACTCCTTTAAAACATCTGATCTAAAATCCACAATCGTATATCCTTGACTCAATCTAAAATTATTTTTTATTTAAATAATATGTTTTAAATTGAATTCTATCTGATTTTATATTATTGAGATATTTGGTTTTATCCTCATAACCAAAATAGAGAATGCTTTGTCTTGCATCAATATGAATCGATATTATGATTTCAGTTAAGTTACTTTAATTTTACCTCAATCCAAAATCACCAATTTCAGTTTTAATCTCGCCTCTCTTAGAGACAATTTTAAACTTGAAAATACTTTGTTATTTTTAATACAAATGTAGTACTTGAATTTATAATGACATAGTCAATTATGACAACATTAAAAAAAGTTATGGAAGCTCTAATATAAGTTTTAAATATTTACATAGAATTTAGAAACTAAGGACAAAATAGAAGCTCGAATATGAAATATGCAAATCTAATACTATCGACACCATCGGTGCATAAGTGGTCGAACATCCTAAGGATCTATATTAGCTTGGAGTTGCACTATTTGGTCCGAATCCAACTAAGTGATTTGTGCCCCGTTTTGTTTGTAAGCACCCAAGTATGATGTATGATGCATGGGGACCATAGTTGGTTGCAATCGTGTGACTCCATTGCCTATATCATCGTGATGATCTCCAAGTGGCCTCTTCAGTAGTGTAGGAGGAATATGGACCTGATTACCAGATGTCTCTCCAAAGACAGGGTTGTGGAACATTTGACCGTTGGAGTTTTCCTCGATGAGTGGTATGTGAAACTTAAAGCCTAGTGTTCCTGAAGATGCTGGTGGTGACGGGTGCTCTAGAGACAAATTGTCCCTAACTACAAACTCAACTTGTAGTCTCCTTTTACCCCTACCCTAATTCCCCCTCCTTGTTGAGGATTGCAGGGTAGAGAGCCACCTTACTCCATATTTGGAATTAGCTTCGGTGCATCATGTAGGTAGATACTCTTGAGTTGCTTAATAACTACATTCAATCCTACATGCTTCACTATGATATTATCATATGACATCTAAGGTAGCCTCTTGATGAAATATGCCTACATGTAATGAAAAAGGGAAAAAAAGAAAGAAAAACAAAAAAGAGAAGGTATTAGTAAGCATTTAAAGGTGAAGGTGCATTTTTAGCCAAGGAAATGAAGCTGAATGTATACCATATATACCCGAGAGGCCCTTGATTGGCCGATATATCATCAAGTGACTTATTAGTACCACTCATTGCAGTTTGGAGCTATATTAGGTGGTGGTACTATATGAACAATCATAGTAAGACGATCCACCCATTATTGCAATCGGCTAGCATGAGTGGTAACCCAAGTTGTCTTTGTCTAACCACACAACTCTATGTCGTATATCTATCAAGATATATCAATATAGATGAGAGTCCCCTGCATCCCGCAAAATTGTTGTGTGACTTGATCCAGGAAATATAATGTGACTAGGTGGAAGCAAATCAAGGATACGTGTGCAATTTATATATTACTCCGAGCGTAGTAGAAAGTAGAGAGCCTACCAATATTGTTAGGAGAGTAAGGCATCCATACGACCTACAAAAGTAGCTAATTGGACCCTTCAGCTACGTAACATTGTAGAAGAAAATATAATTGTAGCTAGATACTTGTTTACCTATCTGTATGTTGGCAATCAAACGTATCGCTATATTGGTTGAAACCATGTATAGGAAGCTCTCTTACATCAAACTCAATGCCCAATAGCTCATCAGCGGGCGATTGTTCACTATTGCCATGATCCTGTTGTGTAATGGAGCAATATGTGGGAAGTGCTCCCATGCCTACAGCTGGAGTAAAATGGGCGGTCCATTAATCTCGCCTACATCCATCCATGATGCCATGCATTGCTGGTAATATAGTATGTTGGGTATGCAGCCTCCTAAGCGTATCGGCTTTCTATAGTAAGGTTAGAGAAGAAGGAGAGGAACATCAAATGTACTATATTATTAGACTTGTCACTAAATAGCATCCCTCCAATCAATTGCATAATATGTGCTCTAGTGTATCGCTGTATAATAAGATCATCTGCATCTTCAGATAGGTTACTGAAGTTGTCCTTAAACCAAGACAACGTCACTTGAGCCTCATTAATAGCATTCAAATGGGGGCGTAGTCTAAGTAACTACTAGCGTAAGTCAACCCAACCCAACTGCAAGCCGTCTATCACATCTTGGCCATCAACCAGTAGCCCAAGCAACACAGAAACATCTTGGAATGTACCATCAACTCTCCGGTGTAGAAATGGAAGGTGTACATCTCCTCTCTCCAACGCTCCACTAAAGTAGTATTCAAATGCTAGTCAAGTTATATGAATGATACCTATCTAGCATCAAGGAATCTGGCCTGCTTAAAGTATAGGGACATCCGTAGGTCTATCAAGATCTCCTATCCATCTCTATGTCTGAATATGGCCTCTCATTTCCTACATCTAAGCTACATATTCACCTTCAAATTATGTTAAAGGTGAACAAGTGTAAGATAGAAATCGAAAGAATTGAGTTGCATCTGAATTCTAATGTTATATGTCCTCACCTGACCACCTTACACCATCTCAAACTTATAGGATGGTTGTGTCATGGGATGGGAGGTTTACCCCCTCAACAAGTACCCGCGTGACACTCAACCCTCTTTCATCTTATGTATTTTATTTGATTACAAAGGGTGAGCTAACCTCTCCTTTCCTATCTACTTAGGAATATTCTTGATAGGATTCAACCCCTTGGACTGATCACAAGAGGCCGACTTAGAGAACTTCAAGGGCTCGAATGGAAAATTCTAGTTCTAAGCCATAACCAAGATGGGTACTCTATCCCAAGCTAGTTTTCTACTAACCTGTGGGTCAAATCCATTCATGTGTCCTACATCTTCTTCCCCAACAATGAGTTCCTAATCCAGAAGATAGCCTAGGAAGGACTAGTTAAGCCGAGCTCCCCAACCGACCATTAATGTTTGATTCCAATTCAACTGTCTTCCTTACCAGGATGATTAGCTCTCGACTTGATCTAAATCAGGTCGGTCGACCCCTAATTACAACATATTCCTGATTCCACTTATGTTGTATCATATTCCTAATGTTTATCCATCAAGCGACACGTCTTCTGACATGATATTCTAAAATGATTTCCTTCTTTTTCGTACTAAGTATTCTTTGTCTCTTTTACCCTTTTCAGTATGTTTCATGTAACTTAATTATAGAACACCCTTTTTATCTTTTCATACATGTGAAGTAATCCTAGTGGACGGGTATATAAACCCCCACTCATTTTGTACACAAGATATCATCTTCAGTAGAGAATTATTCATCTGAGTAACCTTAGTATACTCGTTATCTCTTAACTCTTATCTATTTTTTTTTGTAAGGAGTAGTGGCAAGTAACCTTTCAATTTGGGTGAATAACCTTTCAATTTAGACTGGTATGTCATATCCGGTGAATTGTAAGCTAAGTAGGATGGAGTGGGTGTATCATATCTATTCGATAGCTTTCTAGACTTTGCTAACCTTTTTCCCTATTTGTTTTGGTTTGTTTCATTATGGTGTTTCTTCGTGTATTCAACTTCAGAAATACATCAGCTCCACTGGTATCAGAGCATGGTTTCGCGAGGAAGTATATGAAGTTGCAATAAATATTTTGTTCGCCTTACTATTTGTAGCTATTGTGTTCCTTTCATAGCTACTGTAGTGTGTTAGTATAATAGCAAGTGTAGTTTCATTGTTACTCTGTTTCACTCTGTTCTTCATCACGAAAACAGAGCAAGTTTATTTCTATTCTGTTTAAGTGACTATTGGGTATTAAGGTTGTTAGTAAGTTGTTAATCTATTTAGAAAAGTATTGCACCATGTCAAATTCGAGTGTTTAGGGTGTTATTGGTGACCGGAGTAATAACGCTCAACCCGGTCATGGTCATAATGGTAACAACACCTTAAGGTCTGTTGACGAAAGACTTGATAGACTCACAAACCTTGTTGAGAGCTTAGTCATAGCAATGCAAGTAAATAGGCAATAACCCCAAGGTGTAAAACCACCTAACCTACAAGAAAATGCTCTTAAGAGACCCTATGGCCAAGATAACCAAACTACTTGCCCAGTTCAACCACAGTGAGCTGGGGAGTAATGGGTCAAGCTGTTAGATGAAGATTTGAGTTGGATGAGATTACAGAAGATGATGAGAAGTTAGATGTTGAAGAATTTGCTGTAGAAGAAGTAGATTATTAACAAGCGCTAGGACGAAGACGTCGAGTTCCTCGAGTAGTAGACAATGTCAAGGTACAAATCCCACCCTTCGGTGGAAGTGGAGATACAGATGGATACTTGGAGTAGGAAAAGAAGGCCGAGAAAGTATTCAAATTTTATGAGTATGAGGATGCAATCAATGCTCAACTTGCTACATTGGAGTTTACTGCGTATACCATAATGTGGTGAAAAAATTTGAATGTAGCCTAACCAAGGGATGAAAGATAAGGTGTTAGACCTTGGGATGAGATGAGAAGGTTGTTAAAAGGCAGATTTGTGCTTGGGACTTACCTCCAAGATACATTTGCAAAATTGCAGGAGCTTCGCTAAGGAGGTCAATCTATTAATGATTACGTAAGGGAGTTCCAGATGTTAATGATCTGAGCCAGTGTGGAAGAACTCGAGGCCCGTATCGTATCAACGTTTATTTCTGTACTCAAATTTAAGATTCGCAACATTGTAAAGGTACAGAGGTTTTATACATTGGAAGAGACCATCAAGACAATGCAGAGAGTCAAAAAGCAGAGGAGAAATGTTTCAAGCCGACTTGAGCTGACACTCTCGTTAGTCCCAATACTGCGCCAACCTATACAATCCAAACCAATAAAGGCCACACAAGGTAGAGGAGAAGAATGACCGACCTGATGATGGCTGAGCAGGTCAGCCAGGACGAGCTGAGGTAAGGCCACCCTCGAAAATGTTTGAGAAAGGACAGACCTTCGAACGAAGGACTAGCGAGGTGAATGCTTTAAATGTCTAGGCTTCAGATACATGGTCGCTGAATGTCTGAACTAACGCGTCATGATGCTCCGATAAGATATAGTGGATAGCACCGACGAGAGAGAGCCCGATAAGGAAGATGTTGGAGAACCTAAAGCCGGAGAGAAGGAGGAGACTTATATCTATGCCAACCTAGGACAGGTGATGACCCTAGTCCTAAGATGGGTGCTGAGCTCCTTGTTGAACTCTAAGGAGCACTGGAGAGAAAATTTGTTCCATGCCAAGTGTACCGTCAAAGCCTAATTATGCACGATCATAGTGGATGGAGGAAGTTGTTCTAATATGGTTATGTAATCCTTTGTGCAGAGGTTGGGTTTGTTGACCTCAAAGTACTCCCGACCTTATAAGCTGTATTAGCGTAATGATAAAGGTACTTTGCACATAACTGAACAAATGACCATGCTATTCAGTGTTGAAAATATATATAGAGATGAAGTAGTATGCAATGTCGTCCTTATGGGAGCTTCACATCTACTACTTGGATGACCTTAGTTGTTCGACCAACGTATTATGTATGATGAGTATAAAAACACCTATGCCTTTGTTAAGGATGAAAGGAGGATCATGTTACAACCCTTAATCCCATCCCAAGTAAATGAAATCCATAATCAACTCACCTAAGTTAGTAAGAAGAAAGCCCTGGTGATGAACTGTGGAGAACTCTGATCTACTAAAAAGGCAAATGAACAGATGTTCTTGTTGGTTAGAAGATTGATGAAAATGAGGGAATTACAGAATGTTCTAAAAGAGATATGACGCTTGCTAAATGAGTTTTCTGACTTGTTTTCAGAAGACTACCCAAAGGACTACCACCTGTCCAAGGTATAGAATACTGTATTAATCTACAACCAAGTGCCACCCTGCCGAATCGATTTGTGTACAGGATGAAACCCCCTAAGCAGGATGTCAAGTTGAAGAGACGGATGGATGAACTCATTGAGCGAAGATATGTAAAGGAGAGCATGGGCCCTTGTGCTATTCTAGCTCTGCTCGTTCCAAAGAAGGATGGTTTATGGCGTATGTACATCGACAACCAAGCAACAATTGAATTATTGTCAAGTACAGATATACGATACCAAGGCTCGATGATATGTTAAATGAGCTTCATAGCACCAAAATATTTTCGAAGTGGCTATCACCAAATTTACATTAGGTTGGGCGATGAATAGAAGACCACCTTCAAGATTAGGTATGAACTCTATAAATGGTTGGTTATGCCATTCGGACTTATGAATGCATTGAGCACATTCATGAGGTTAATAAACAATGTGATGCGCCCTTTACTTGAAAGATGCGTAGTCGTGTACTTTGATGATATATTAGTATATAATGCCGATTTGAATGACCATATTCAACATCTTCGTAAAGTATTTGACATTTTGCAAATCGAGAAGTTGTATGAGAATGTAAAGAAATGCATGTTTTGCTAGAGAGAAGTGATATTCCTAGGGTTTATAATGTCAAGGGAAGGAATCTAAGTAGATGAGAAGAAGATCCGAGCTGTTTTGGAATGGCCAACGCCAAAGAATGTCACTGAAGTTCAAAGTTTTTTTTGCCTAACTTCTTTTTATAGGCGATTTATCAAAAACTTCAGTACCATAGTCACCTCCTTGATCGAGCTAACAAAGAAGAATGAAGGATTTAAGTGGAACGATCAAGTTGAGCGGAGCTTTTGGGAGATCAAGGAGAAGCTCACCTCAACACCTATCCTCTTATTACCAGACTTTGATAAGCCCTTTGAATTGGAATGCGATGCATCAAGAGTTGAAATTGGTACTGTCCTGATACATGAGCAACGACCCATCGCCTACCATAGCGAGAAACTAAGTGACCTTACCTTAAACTATTTTATGTACAAGAAAAAGTTGTACTCCCTTTATTGAGCCCTCATTGCATGGAAACACTATCTGTTACTATGAGAGTTTATTATCTACATTGACCACATATCATTAAAGTACCTTGTGAGTCAAAACAAGCTCTTGAAGAGGTAGGCCAAGTGGTTAGAGTTTATGAAAGGGTTCTCGTATGTCATTCGACATAAGAAGGGAAGCACTAATGTAGTCGCTGATGCCTTATCACGACGGCAAACTTTGTTGACCACTTTGCAGACAAAATTATTGGGATTCTCACTCATCACTGAGCAATATGATGTTGCTAACCCTTATTTTGGTCCCATTGTTGAATAGTGCCGAAAAGGAGTAGTAGTTGGAGGATATTATCTTAAAGATGGCTATCTATTCAAGGACCGCAGGCTCTATATTCGAAACTGCTCCAATGTGAGCTATTGGTCAGAGAAGCTCATAGCGGACGATAATCTAGTTGTTTTAGGGAGACCAAGATAGCCAATCTGTTGAGAGAGAACTTTTATTGGCTTGGTTTGGCCAAAGATATCCATAAAGTTGTTAGTAGTTGTAAAGTATGTAAGCATTCTAAGGGGAAGAGAGAACCCCATAGAGAATGTATGTCACTATCGATACCCACCTTACCTTAGGCCGACTTCAACATGAACTTTTTTCTTAAGGTTACCCCGGACATCTAGAGGTAAAGATTATATTTTCGTTGTAGTAGACCACTTCAGCAAGATGATGCACTTCATTCCATGCCATTGAACTAATGATGCCCTATATATTGTTGATTTGTTTTTGTAGGAGATTGTCCGATTACATTGAGTGCCGAAGACTAATATCTCCGATCCGGACACAAAATTCTTGAGCTATTTTTAGAAGACTCTTTAGAGAAGACTTGAAACTAAACCTGTATTCAGCTTCAGTAGCTACCCTTAAACTAATGGCCAGACTAAAGTGGTGAAAAGACACTAAGCAATCTACTTAGAGCTGTTGTAGGGAAAAACTTAAGGGATTGGAATCTGTGCCTGCTAGTCATAGAGTTTGCATACAACCGAATTATCCATAGCACTATAGGGAAGACCCCATTCGAGGTTGTCTATGGCCTTAACCTAACCATTTCCCTAGATATGATCAGCACCCCAGTAGTTACTAAAGAGAGTCAATCCGAAGTCGACCAAACTCAAGAACTATATGAACTGCACCAATTTGTAACTAAGCAGATCACTAAGTTCAATAAGAGACAGTAAGAGATTGGTAGCCAAGGCCGCTGGACTATTTCTTTCCAACCGAGGGACTTTGTATAGATTCACCTCAAACCGAGACTAATTCCTACAATTAAGACAAAGCAAACTATCTGCTCGTGCTGATGTCCCATTTAAAGTCTTGAAGAAAATCAACTACAACACCTACCAAATCGAGTTGCCTAATGACTATAGTATCTCTTCTACCTTCAATATGTTTGACCTAATTCCCAACCAACCAATAAAAGAAAACCCTGTAAACGCCCCAAAAGAGCAAGTAGAGACCATTCCAAATTTGAAGATAAATCTTTCTGACCCTTAAGCAGATGATAGGAATCAACCCCTTTGACCAATCATAAGAAGTTAAGCTAGAGGACTCCAAGGGCTCGCACGAAAAATACTAACCCTAAACCATAGCCGAAACGGGGACTCCTATCCTAAGCTGGTTTTCTACCGACTTGTAGGTTGGATCCTCTCATGTATCCTATATATTCTTACCTAGCAGTGAGTTCCTAATTTAGAAGATAGCCTAGGAAGGACTAGACAAGCCAAGCTCCCCAACTGACTATTGCCATTTGATTCCAATTCAATTGCCTTCTTTACTAGGATGATTGGTTCCCAACTTGATTCAAATTCGGTCAGCCCTTAACTGTAGCATATTCCTGATTCCACCTTCGTTGTATCATATTCCTAATGTCTAACCATTAAGCAATACATGTCTTCTAACACGATATTCTAGAATGATTTTTTTTCCGTACTAAATATTGTTTGTCTCTTTTACCTCTTTTAGTATGTTTCATGTAACCTAATTATAAAATACCCTTTTATCTTTTCATACACGTAAAGTAGCCCTAGTGGACGAGTATATAAACCCTTACTCATTTGGACACTTGATATCATGTTCAATATAGTATTATTCATCTGAGCAACCTAAGTATTCTTATTATCTCTCAACTCTTATCTATTCTCTTTAGTAAGGTGTAGTAGTGAGTAACCCTTCATTTCAGACCGATGTGTTATTTCCAGCGAATTGTAGGCCAAGTAGGATCAAATGGTGTGTATATCCATTCAGTAGCTACCTGAACTTTGCTAACCTTTTTCCCTATTTGTTTTGGTTTGTTTCATTGTGGTGTTTCTCCATGTGTTTTACCCTGAAGATGCATCAATTCCAATCCCCTCTTGCTTTAGGAGTATCATCCGACATTGTCACTATCCTTCGTAAATTAGGGGAAGTCCAACTTTCCAACTGGTTTCAACCTACCATAATCATCATCAGGAGAACAGCATCAACTCTCGACCAGTTTGCTCACAAGAGGCCAACCCTAACATAAGAGACTACCTAACCCTACAAACAAACGACTAGCTGACGTCACTCGCTTTACATTAAGCCCTAAGTTGAACGCCCCCACTTCCCTTCAAAACACAAACCGTGACATTCTCCCTCACCTAAATCTACGAAGCCCTCATTGTGGGGCCAACTCTTCACCATTACCTTTCTCATTAAAATCATCGATCCCATTCCTCCATTTCCTAACTCCACACCAAGATCAGCTCTGCTAAGACTCCAATTTCTTCGCCCATACCCTCTTCCTCTCATCCTTCGAGATCACCTCTTGTTAAGTGGCCCAATGGTAGAGTCTACCATTTGAAGTACATTTTTACTTTTCCATAAGTTTCAAGAAAAGTCATGTTACAATGCTGCTTACGGCATAACTACCCTTTCTAACAACAATGCCCTCCACTTAGTAGCTGCTCCTTCTCTTGAGTTTTGTCCACATGAGCTCAGTTGCCAATAAGAACTACCCTTTTCCATATAGCACATTGGGTAGCATTTATGTAGCTCCTTTAGGTTGGAACCTTTGGCTAAAAACCACTTGTCATAAGGTGGAATGTTTAGCCCCTCAATAAGTGCCCGTATAGTGCTCGACCTTCCTTAACCTCATGTATTTTCTTTTTATTATGGAGGGTAAGCTAGCCTTTTATTTCCTGTCTCCTCAAGACTATTCTAATCCCCTCTTACTTTAGGAGTGTCATCCAACATTGTCACCGTCCTTTGTAAATTAAGGGACATTCAACTTCCTAACTGGTTTTGGCCTACCATAACCATCATCAGGAAAATGGCATCAATTCCCGACCAATTTGCTCACAAGAGGTCAACTTCACCATGAGAGACTACCTAACTCTATAAATAAACTACCGGCTGATACCACTCACTTCACATTAAGCCGTAAGTTGAACACCCTAAGTTGAATACCCTCACTTCCCTTCAAAACATGGACTATGACATTCCCCCTTATCTAAATTCACAAAGCCCTCGTAGTGGGGCCAACTCTTCGCCACTACCCTTCCTTTTAAAACCACCAATCTTATTCCTTTATTGCCCAACTTCAAGCCAAGATCATCTCCCCCAGGACTCTAGGGCTTCTATAGGGATTCCCTCTCCCTCACCCTTGCCCTCCCTTATGTCCTTTGAGATCGCCTTTTGTTGAGTGGCCCAATAATAGAGTCTACCCCTTGAAGTGCATTTTTACTTTTTCCTTAAGTTTCATACAGATTCTTGTTGCAATGCTGCTCATGGTACAACTGCCCCTTCTAGCAACAATGCCTTTTACTTGATGGCCGCTTCTTCCTTCGAGCTTCATCTACATAAACCCAGTTATGAACAAGAACTACCATTTCACTAAGCAAATTGGGTAGTATTTAAGTGGCTCCTCTAAGTTAGAACCTTGGGCTCTAATACCTCTTGTCACAAGACGAGAGGTTCATCCCCTACACAAGTACCCTTACGGTTGTCCACCTTTCTTTTCCTCATGTATTTTCTTTGATTACAAAGAGCGAGCTAGCCTTTCTCTTCCCATTTTGCCAAGACTGTTTCAAGCCTATGTTGCTTTAAGAGTGTCGATCGACATTATCACCATCCTCTTAATAATAGGCAACGTTTAACTTCTTAACTAGTTTAAGCCTACCATGACTATCATCAGAAGAGCAACATAAACTCCTGATAAGTTTGGTCATGGGAGGCCAACCTCATTTTAAGAGACTACTCAACCCCACGAGCAAACCGCCAGCTACTATCATTCGTTTTACATTAAGCCTTAAGTTGAATACCTTCACTTCACTTCCCTTCAAAACATAAATCGGTACTCTTAAAGCAAGAGGGGCTTAGCACAATCTTGGGAAGACGGGAAGAGAATGGCTAACTCATCCTTCGTAATAAAAGAAAATACATGAGGAAAAGAAGGGTAGAGCATTGTATAGACACTTATAGAGGGTGTGAACCTCTTATCCCGTGACAAGTGCTGTTGAGTTAAAAGTTTTAGCTTAGAGGAACTACCTAAATACTATCCAATTTGTTTAGTGAAATGATAGTTCTTGTTATCAATTGGGCTTGTATAGATGAAGCTCAAGGAAAGGAGCTACCACCGAGTAGAGGGCATTGTTACTAAAAAGGGCAGCTATGATGTGAGCAATATTGTAACAAGACTTTGTGTGAAACTTAAGGAAAAGTAAAAATGTACTTCAAATGGTAGACCTTACTAGTGGGCCACTCAATAAGAGGCAATCTCGGAGGACAAGAAGAAAGGGTGAGGATGAGGGAGATGGAGAGGGAATGCCTATGGAAGCCTTGGAGTTTTAGAGAAGATGATCTTAAAGTAGAGTTAGGCAGTGGAGGAATAGGATCGGTGATTTTAAAGGGAAGGGTAGCAGCCAAGAGTTGGCCCTACGATGAGAACTTTATGGATTTAAGTAGGAGAGAATGTCACGATTCATGTTTTGAAGGGAGTAGGGGTATTTAACTTAGGGATTAATATGAAGCGGATAGCATCAACTGGCGATTTGTTCATAGGGTTGGGTAGTCTCTTATGGTGGGGTTAGCCTCCCGTAAGCAAATTGATTGGGAAATGACACCACTTTCTTAATTATGGCTATAGTAAGTCAAAACCAATTGGGAATTTAGACGTCCCTTAATTTACAAAGGATGGTGACAATATCAAATGATACTCCAAAACAAAAGGGGGCTTGGAACAATCTTAGGGAGATAGGAAAGGAAAGGAAAGGCTGGCTTGCCCTCCATAATCAAATAAAATAAACGAGGCAAAGGAGGGTTAAGTGCTGTATGAGCACTTATTCAGGGGGTAAACCTCTCGTCCTATAATAAGTGGTATCAAAGCTAAAATTTCTAACCTAGAGAAGCCACATAAATACTACCCAATTCGCTTTGTGAAATGATAGTTTTGATAATTGGGCTCATGTGAATGAAGCTCAAGGGAAGGAGTAGCTACCAAGTAGAGGGCATTGTTGCCAAAAGGGGCAGCTATGCTATGAGCAGCATTATAACAATATAAAAACTAACAATAGTAATATATAACTAACTATAAGTATCAATAAATCATTTGTAAATGCTACAACGACATTACCAGTAGATTCATTAATAGTAGATTGTCACCCTTATTGAAGGCATCTTCTCCTATTGGGCCTTTCAACGCCGCATAATCCACATGTATATGGCAATGGCCCCTCACAGCTATCCATCTTATTTTGTAACCATTTCTCCTTAGGCCTTTTAGGATTCTTGACCCTATCCTTAGTTCGAATCAGATGCCATACAAGAATGTCAAGCGAAGGCCAATTAGCTTTGTTTATACATAGCATGAATGAATGAGCATATACATGTAGTTAATGCTACCATATGTACCAATGTCCAATGTATGCAGTATAGTTTATGCTTATTTTTCCCATAATTGCTATTGCGTAAGAGCATAAAATCCAATATGTTTTCCATTTATTGTAAGTGCATCAACGATTTCTAAGTGCAACAGTGTGACTATTTTTCCCTTTCTAACCATGAAATGTAGGGTGTAGTGTGGTTATAACCTCAAAGATCCACTCATTCTAGTCGGAGATGGCAACTTAATGTCTACTTACAACTTTACACCATCTATCAAACTTTCTATCAACAAATTTAGTTAACACCTAACCTACGCCTATTCGATTAGCTATCTCAACCCGACGTTGATTGAAGTAGTCATTACAGTTGTAGAAGGTTTTCTTCACTAAAGCCACAGTCGATAGGTTCTTAGTATCCCTTAGTGCATTATTATATCTTTCTGCACTATTTTTGGTCCTAATTCCAAAACGAGTTCTATCATCATATGATAACATCCACATCTTAGGATGTAACTCCTTAAAATATGTCTTAGTGTGAAGACTCATCGTCTTAGCCTCATTATAGTATGCTCAGAATTTTCAAGGTTACAACTGGTATGTAGCCTTTTTTATTAGTTCTTTATAATCCTTTATTCTTGGCCTGAGTATTGAAATTGCTGGCAATGTGTCAGATACACCATCACTATGAACAACCATTTGGCTATACGGTATTCTGTCCTTCAACTATAGATTGTATTTCAAAGTGATGGTCATATATCAAACAAATGTCTATCAGATCTTTTATCACATACATGAGTAGATACTTTAAGAACCATCCCCAACTATACTGCCACTCCTCATCAATCAAAACAAATCTAAGAGGGATGATATGGTTTGTACCATCAACTCTAATTGCAATAAGAAGCTTGTGCTTATACCTCCCATTAATAATCATAAGCGTGAAAAAATAACACATCAATTACTTCAAAATTTCTAACAAATCGACAATGAAACAACTATTAAATGGTACAAACACACTTGCAATGTATGAAGGCCTCAATATAGGATCCAAACGCCCAGAATGCTTGATCAAAGAAAACATGACCCGTAGTATTATTATCTCACTACCACTAATCTACTATAGTTCTTAGATTAGCCTCTTGAATACATGACCTCTTTATGTGTACAGTATAACCATATTGCTTACACAAGGTAGCTTGAATATGTTTCACCTTAATACTTGATGATTCATGTAATTCCATAACGAAAAATCTAGATAGAGTTGTTGAATCTAATTGAAGATGGTCTTAACTAAGAGTAGGATTCAAGTACGTGTGTAGGCCTATGAACTTTTTTATCACGAAACATCCAGCATGCTTCTTCTTGCATGCCCTTAGTCTCCATTTGCTTCCCTTCTCCTAATTAGTACATCTAATTGCCTAGAGAGTAGGCTCTGACTCTGTCGTAAATGGTTGATAACATGATGCATTTTCATTGCTATCTTTAAGTGTTCTTTTCACTAAAACCGCATACCCACCTTAAATTCGTCACTGAAGTGCTACTCACCATCGTCTACGTTTTCTTTAAATGATAAAGGGCCCCCACTAATTGGTGCTATGTAAAACGACACTGATTCTAACATCCCAATTGCATCTACATCTATAGTCAACCTTTGCCTCCATTCATTCCTCCTATTCAACCCTTCAACTTCTTCAACTTCATGGAGCTACTCTTTACTTTGTCCAATATTAGGATTAGAATTGGTATCATCTGAGTCTTCTTCAATGTCCGTGTAAGTTAGTTCCTAGTTTACATCCATATCCCTATGGGATTTAGTTGTCATCATTAAGTTACCCTAGTTAGCCATGCTATTACTAGTGGGTATATAATTGTGTTGAACTAGCTAAGATTGAAATACTTGATTTTCTACTTAATACCTTACATTCTTGTCATACGCTCCAAAATTGTACTCAACGGTCAAGGGATTGTTGAGTTCATCAACTTTGACATAAATTTCCACTAAACGACTAACTACACCACATCCTATTAATGATTGATAGCACTTAATTTAAATACATTTTAAATGATGATTTTATGGCATTTCCTTCATATTTTGTTGTTTTAAAAGAAATTGATACCTAATTGAGTAAAATTTTGATTTCAAAGTTTGAATGCATTCTCGAATTAAAAATAAAAAAAATAAATCAAGTTTCACTCAATTTAGAGTTCAAATAAATGAGTTATGAAGTTTTGAAGTTACATAAATAATAAGAAAAAGCAGCAATTTTTTATTAGAAAGTTACACAGTCTGGGACACAACCACATCCCTAAGTTGTGTTTACCCAAGATAATTTTTTGCAATAAGGTTAGTGAGTTACATAACCTAAGGACACAATTGTGTCCCAAGGTGTGTTTGGTGATAAAAAAGGCAACTTCCTTATATATTATATAAGGACTTGTGGGGGTTTTGTACATAATTTTTTATATTCAAATAAGAAGAGACGAAATATAAAAAAGTAGAAGCAACACTTAACTTCAAGATTGAAGAGATTTCTCATTGACAAAAGGGTTTTTCATGTTTTATTTCTTAATTTTGTTGCAATTTTCTTTTAATTTCATCATGATAGCTTAAGATTTTTGTATTTAGGATTGTGAAATCTAGAGTTTTACGTGACTATTGGATTTATTGATAATTTTCAATAAAGTTTCTATCTTTTTTTTATTCAATTATGTATTTTCATTGTTAATTGATATTTCTAAGGTATTAATCTATGATATTATGCATGATGATTGAGAAATTATATGGGTAATGAGATTTTAATATAATTGGAGAGAATTACATGTGTACTTAGAGATAAGATGCATGATTCTTCTAGAAAGTTATTATTTTCTTGTGAGAATTCATTATACATTAATATAATTCTAAATTATATTACTAAGCGAAAAGATTGTGGTAAATAATTTAGGTTTAGAGTTAATATGCTTGAAAAATGTGTTAACTTCAATTGTGAATCCCTCCAGTAAAAATAATAGAGATGAAATTGGATAGATTTTTAGCAGTTATATGTTAAACACTAGGGGAAACAATTCCTAAATACATTTTTTGCCTTTTTGAAATTGTTTTTAATTTTATTACTTCATAAATTACTTAATCAAGTCTCATAATTAGATTAGTCTATTAATTTTGACATTTTTAATTCATTCAAATCATCATAATTTTCTAATTAAATAATGGAGTTAAGATTAGTATTAATACTGGAGGTTTTTAAGGGATTGACTCAGACTCACATCCGTTATATTAAAACTGATATGTATACTTGCCTTGTATCAACAATGCCATTAACTATTGCACGTCATAATCGTCGTTTACAAGTACAATAAAAAGCATATCCTTACTCCCTCCTACAGAAGGACATTGGTGAATCAAATCAACTCGGTGAGTCGTTATGTCAACCCTGAGCTGATTGCATATCAAGCTAACCAATTGCTCATAGGTTGTTCCAATCGGTACCCTAATTATTGTTGTTAGATGCGTATCATAATGCACCCCATTTTCCCCTTCCACAATATTTCCTCCAATATAACACACTATCCTCATTTTATCCACTATAACTTATGTGTCACATCAGCCCGATATAATTCACAACACCGAAACAATCCATATCTTACACCGAAACAATCCATATCTTACGTGTACAATCATACAGTTACGATGACCACTTATGTGGTTAACAAAATAAACATGACAAGTATTTTCTTAAGGGGATTTGGTTATTCTCTAAATTTTTTATTCATACAAAAACTAAGAGACTCAAACAGTTGCATTTTCACTATATAAGTCTACTTATGATATGTGTTATGTGAACACGTATAAAAAACTAATGCGTAAAATTCGAAACGTTAAAAAATTTTATCTATAGAACAATGTACCATCGTATTCTAAACAAAAAACCTATTTCACACATTTACATGTTCATAAAACTCATCAAAGAGGAAAAACTGAGGAGATTGCAAGATTTTGGCATTGTTATCTAAAAAAATCCATCATAGATTGTTGTTGATCATGCTCTTACAAAATCTATAATTTCTTTGAGGAAAAATAAGATAAAATTTGGCTTATGTAGAGAGGACACACAACATACAAGAAAGTTTAGAGAGAGAGACAATTTTCTGTAATGAGGGAGAAAGAGGAAGAAAAAGATGAGGGTAAATTATAGGCAACTCAAAATTGCCTCTTAAGTACCATATTTTTAGAAATATTTTTCCAAAAACAACATTTTTGGGATTTTTTTTTTACTATATATTTTTTTCCTTTTCCTCCTACTGTAAAGTACCTAGAAAGAAGAAAAAAACAAATAGAAGACGAGAAGTGACAAGGGAATAAGGGAAAAATAGAAGTACTTTCTATGTGTACGTGATTTCAATATTTTAAGTTGAAAAATCATTTCTTCAAAAGTTTTTTTATCTTTATGATTAAAATCAAATCTTGAAAAGGCCATTTGAATTCAATTTAAGTGATTTTAAGTACTATACTATTGGAATTATTTTTGCAACAACCCCAATTTTGGAATTTTTTTAATTTTTATTTTATTATTTTCCTTTTTCCATGTTTCTTAATACAAAAGAAAATGTGAGATAATGAAGTTAGTTTCCAAAAAAAAAGGGGGGGAAATGAGGAGAAAGGAAGTTAATATTTGACAAAATTGCCTCTATTTATTTTGATAAACATTATTATAAGAAAAAATTATATAATTATCGTCTTGTTTTGATCCATTTCTGAAGGAAAAAACAATCTAGTTCAAAATTTGAAATGTTTCACTTGTTTATGATACTTTCATATATTTTTAGTATTTAATCAAATATTAAAAAAAATTTTGGGAATTACAAAAATCCTCCTAAACTTTCATTTTGGTGCGGATTCAACCTCCATACTTTCAAAGTAAGTTTTGTTTTACCACCTAAGCTTTCAAATATAACATATCAAACTATATATTATAAAGTATATATTAAAATTACATTAAATATTATGCGTTGTATATTCACTAATATTATACATTACAATAACCTATATAAGATATGCTATATATTATTATATGAAATTATGTTTTTTGGCAAATGATATATTATATGTTTATTCTATGCATTATATAAATTAGGTAATTATTTAATCAGATGAAGGTGTTATTACATATCCATATTAATTAGTCATGTGCCATGTAAATTGATAATAATGCATTCATAATGCTTTATGGTAATTGAAGGAAAGATTTTTAATTAAAAACTTACATGTTCGTTATAAGTAGAATAATCATAGTTTTTTTTTATTTGAAAAGTAAATATATCTCAATCGATAATTTGAGTTAATTTTATTAAATATAAATGATAATTAAAGTATTGTTGCACCATTTCTTACTTTCATAAATGAATTAAATAAAAGTTAATGTGATAATTTTATATATAAATGAAATGATAAAATGATGCAAAAAGATCACATTTATGTATGAGGATAATTGATGATAATGTTAATAAATATAAAGGGTTAAAAAGATAATTTATGATTCAAAATACTTTCATATTAGTTCAATCCATTAATGTTTCGAAAATTCATTCATATTAATTAAAGTTTCTTTTTTTTTAAATTTTATATAATGCTTTAATTAAGATGGATATGGAATATAACATTTCATCGACTGATTAATTGCCTAATTTAATTGACATATACAATAATTAAATAATATATTATTTGTCACTTAACATGATTTCATACAGAAAAATATAGCATATCTTATATATGTCATTATAATATGTGATATTAGTGAATATACGACCTATCAGATTTGTTGATATGCAGTTTTTGCCTAGCTTGAGGCTTAATCGGAGCAAAGGCTTGCTTAGGCCCATCCTATGACTTGGCAACTAAACACTCGCACGACTAGGTGCTCCATGACGCTTAAGCACTCAAGTATCGATAGAATAGCTAAGAAGCCCTCTCCATTGAGCATATGTTTGTCGAGCAACCGACTAGCATTTGGATACACTCGAGCCATGTGAACCCCTCCACTCCTAAGCACGCGCTTCGTGGGCCAAACAAAACTTGCTTTCCTCCCTTGGGGTTGCTTGTCCTCTATGCCCTACGCCTCTCCTCCTCATTAAGTACAACTAGTATACCCAATATCACTTAAGGATGTTAAAGCTATAGGTTATAAACTGGGCTGCTAAAATGTTCATAACTAGCTAGTGCTTAGAGCTTCCCTATCAGCTCCTAATGCACATGTTATGCCCAAAAGTGGCAAAATCATAATAGTTCCGTTATGCAAATTATTCTAAGATAAAAGCTAACATTATAGCTATTATCTTAAAACTGATTTACACAAGGCATTTATGACTAACTCACTTTGAAGTAAACAGTTGATAAATTAAATATGTTATTTGCGTGCAGAAGTGTGAAAAACATATATTAGGATTCCATATTTTAAGTAATGTTACATGATTTCATAATCTAACTTCACTTAACTAATTTATAATTTAATAATAGATGATTAAAAAATAAGAACCAAAATCTTAAAAATGTAACTAATAATCAATTTTGTATCCTTACTTCCAAGAATTAAGTAGTTCTAGCTTTAAAGTAATTATAAAGTCGCTTTCTAGTTAGCACATGCAATAACATTAATAGGGATGTGAGTAACCAACCGCTCAGTAAGTTGGGATGGAGACTTAAAACTAGACATCAAGCACAAATAAGGTTGTTAATCAATTATTTTAATGTAATGTAACCAACAAATGCCATCACACGAAAGTATCTAGTCTGTCGTGAGATTAGATAAATTACACCCGCTCTATTCCGAGTTAAGGAGTTTTGCGTACATTTCAACAGCTAACAACTAAACTCAAGCTTATGCAATGAAAACACTGCTCCTCCTACGACTACCTTCGAACTATTGACTTCACCCTTACCATGATCTCATCTACTGTTACTTAGCTCAATTAAGAATGAAAAAGGAACCAATTATATTATCCAATGTTATCTCTTTTGAAGATATCAGTATTTGGCTAAAGAACCCTAAACATCTACCCAAGTAGGTTGAAATGCTTGACGGATTAATTTTATAAGTCATATATTAATAAGTTTAGTTAAGGTGATCGATCCATATCATAATACATAGTGCATTCAAGAATACGCAAACACAAGTTTGTTCACATTTAAACTACCTACATGTACAAATAAGTATAATCTTAAGCCTCCAAGTACTATGAAACAGTACTCCAAAATACAATCCCGTATTAATCTCAAACTTAACTAAACTTTCTACCAGCTCTCTTAAGGTATGACTTGCGATAAGCTTTCACCAATAGTCCCTATAATCAAGAGGCTATTTTAGTATTTATATAACTACTTCATATGGGCATTATTTTGTAAATCTTAACATTATCTTTATTTTAAGATTTTTATTATATCTAATTATTCAGGTTTTAAGTCTTTTACAATTATTTTCATTTTGAGTTAGGTTCTGATTTAGTTTTTAATTATGGTTTTACACAGAAATTCTAGAAGCTCCTTTTGATCTATTTAGTAAGTTCAACTAAATATATTTCAAATATAGTAAGTTTTTTATTTAATTGCTAGTCAACTCCTTAGTTTGCTCTATACACCCAATTTTTAATTTAACTCTTGAATTTATTTTTGATCCGAGGGTGCTCCATCTTTTAGTATAACATTCATGAGTTTAGTTCACAATCAAATTCAAAATTAATTTTATAGTTTATTTCCACTTTAGTAGCTACCTTCTTACTACAATGTCGATTATATAAATTTATCTTATATTTTCATATTTGACAAAATATGCATAAATGTTAGGAAAATATATAATACTTAGTATCCAAGCTCTATTAAAGTTACAAAAAAATATATATTATACTCAGTAAATCATATTTGTTATATTCTGACAATGAGAAGTACAAAGATAGTTTAATATATATTATTTTTCAAAATATCAATTTTAGGTCTGATTTTGCTAAAAATTAGCTTAAATTAAGTAAATGACCAAATAAAATTATAAGATTCAAACCAACTATTCCCAAAATCATAACTAAGCTTTGAAAATCATTACAAATCAGATTCATTAAGGAATTTAATTAAAAACCTATTATTTCTTTCATATAAAAAAATGACATATTCAACAAAAATAATTTTAATAAATATTAAACTTATAATTTATCAAAAAATGTTTTTATGTAAATTAAATATGTCATATGAGAAATATAACCACCAAAAACTAGATCGAAATAACATTATTTACTATTTTTGAAAATTCATACAAAATTTATTAGAATTAAACTTGTTTTTAAGGAACCTATATAAGCACTTATAATTTTAAAAATATGATTTGATATTCTAATTGCACAAGTAAAAATACATAAGGAGCTAAATTTCATAATTTTTTGATATCGTTTAATATTTTTAATAAAAATAGCAAATTACAAGTGAAAATTGTACATTTTCGATTCTTCAACCATCGGAGCTCCACTGGTAGCAAGGGTCAGCTGAAACCACGACTATGTCGGACCTTAGACCCTCAACAGCTACCATATCAAGTCTTCATTTGGTACTTGTTTCCTTATTTAGCCTAAATTACACTATAATTTATTAATTTTGGGTAAAATTGGTTTCTCTCTTTTTCTCTCCTCTCTCTAATTTTTTCAAAGCTCCCAATTGATCAAAATAAATTATGAATGAGGGTTTTTGAATTTATAGATGAGTTTAGAGGTTTTCCTCAATTTATTTGTTGCTAAATGTCTTTTATCCTTTACTTTTTCACTTTCTAAATGTCTAATTTCTATTTGTTTATTTTTCAACTTTTATTCTCAACATGCCACACCTATTTCCAGACCATTCTATACTTTCCTTAAATTTTTTTTATTTTTTATGAATTTTAATTAATTAATCAGTATTATTTTAACATATCCTAGGTAATTTAAATAATTTCGCGTATTTTTACTTACATGTAAATACATATATAGTATAAATAAATATTCACAAATATTATTAATATTATTTTATGATATTTAGTGTACTTATAATTTATCTTTATTTATTCGTTAATTATCAGAACTCATTTTACATGTTTTTAATAAATAATAGGTAATATACATATAACTTAATATTATAATATTTAATTACTTATTTTCCTAAATTCAAATTCATGGGATCACTTTTTAGTAATACTGATAACTTTGTTATAAAATTTGGTCTCAATCGGACAACTTATCCGATTGCCTTAAATTTTACACATAGAATTTTAAACACCTGACTACGAGGCTTACAACACATCCTTTATGGATAGCTAATGTGTACAAATGCCAAACTAACATGTATCCTTGGCAGGTAAGCACAATAAGCCAAAAGATAAAGGTCAAAACCCCATACTCTTGAACTTTGAATATCATCCTTCCTTAAATCCTCCCACGTGAGCACCCTTGCCCTTAGACAAGAAGTGCTTGACTCCCCTTTTTACCTTACTTTCTTCCCTATTGGCTAACTTAAGCATTGGAGAGCTCTCTTGGGCTAACCTACTAAGAGCTTTCTACAAGTACCCAAGAGTAAAAAACTTCTCTTCTATCTAAGCCCATCAAAACCTTCCATTGAAGGATTAGAGCCCAATTTGTCCTATCTCATTTAGTTGATTCCCACATAATTAATAGTATTAATATAATTTTGATATATACTTCATAGTACATGTTTTGATATATTATATTGCTATAATGTATGATATATTTTTATAATATTGTCATCAATCATTGAAAGCTTAGGGAATAAAAAAAAAATTCACTTTAAAAGTTCAAGGAGTAAATCCGCATTAGAGTAAAAGTTTAGGGGGTTAGAAAATTCATTTTGAAATTTTAAGAGATAAAATCACGTTAGAGTGAAAGTTCAAGGAGTTAAAATATTCACTTTTAAAGTTTATAGGTAAATTTGCATCAAAACAAAAGTTTAACCTCTTTTTCTTTTTTTTTTAGGCAATATCCCAAAAAATATTTCCTTCCATTTTTACTTAGGCCATCAATTCCTAGATTGAAGAAACTCACTTCAATGTTGGGGAGGATTGCTTTTTGAAGCCACAGTCTTCTATTAAGGACCACATGTTTTTTTAGCAATTTTGTCACCATTAGGTATTTTTATAATGTATTTTTAGTTTAACTATGTGTATTATGAGTTTTGTAAATAATATAAATAAATCTTAATAACTTTATTAAAAATTTTGGGATGAAGTAGATATGTTCTTGGGAAAAAAAGTTTCTTAATAAGTTAATGTGATATCTAAGAATTCGAAATAAGTTCCTTAACTGTGTTTTTGGAATGAGGGAATGAAAAGGGAAGGGGAGGAAAGTAGAGGGAATCAACTCCATTCCCTTATTTATTTGATGAATGAATCGGAAGAGGGAGGAAAAGTTAGTGAAATTGATTCCTTGGTGCTATTAAATTTTGATCATTACAAATATAGAGGGAATAAGGAGAAAACGAAGGGAAAAATTAAATAATTACATATTTACCCTCTACGTTTTCCTACTAATAACATAATGTATTATATTTTATGGATAAAAAAGTAATTTTACAACTTATCTTATTTTTTCTTTATTATTCATTAACATTCCTTCCATGTTCCTTCTTTCCTTCCCTTTCCTTCCCTTATCCAAACAGATTCAAAAGAATCAAATCCCCTATAATTCAATCCCTCCATTTTCATTTCTCCCACTTTCTTTCATATCTATTTTATTTCCTCGTTCCAAACACAGCGCAGGGATCGGGGATGGCCATAGCCTGCACTTTCCTTCCTATAACGTTTTCAATGGTTATTGAAATTTTACTGATTCAATAGTTAGAAAAGCAGAGGATGTCAGGTGAAGCAAACGTGGTTCCTAATGATGAAATGGTAGGCCTCTTTTCTTTGATGCAACAAAAAATGGAGGAGAGGCCAAAATTATTGAGCTTATCTGCAGGAAAGAGTGAGTGCTCTATTTTCCGAGTTCCTCGAGACCTAGTAAAGATCAGTGAGGAAGCATACTATCCTCACGTTGTCTCCATTGGTCCTTACCACTATGGAGAAGAACATCTTCAAATGCTTCAGGAACGGAAATGGAGGTTTCTTAGATCTCTATTGGCACGAAGTGAACCCCATGGCATCCATCTGCAAGATTTAATTGGCATCGTATTACCCAAAGAAGGGAGGATCAGGGAGAGCTATTCAGAGTGCATAAACAAGTTTAGTAGAAGTGAGCTGGTGATGATGATGGTCCTGGATGGCTGTTTCATCATCGAGCTCCTGTCGATAGTTGGAAAAGTGGTACAAGCGGAATCTCATGAACCCATCTTCAAAGGGGCATGGATATTTCCTGCTGTCCTGCTAGATCTTCTTCAGCTCGAGAACCAGATTCCTTACTTTGTACTTGAAGAATTGTTCGAAAAAACAAGAGCTTCACGCGCAGGGAACACCGATGATACAGCCAACATCACCTTGGTTGGTTTGGCCTTGAATTTCTTTAATCTCAGTATGCAAAGACCTTCCCACATAATAAGTTCTTACAGTTATTACATTAATGAAACTGCTCCGACTCCTGCAAAACATCTTTTGGATTTGTATCGGACGAGCTTTATGCCCATATCTGAAAGCTATGCATATAGGAGACAGGATGGTCGTCCACCACCACCATTGATTTCGTCCACTCAAATGCTCCGAAAAGCCGGACTTAAGTTCAGGAAAAAGAAATCGGCCAACAGCTTCCTGGAAATCAGTTTCAAGAAAGGGTCACTTGAAATACCATTTTTCACAATCGATGATTCCAATCGTAGACTTCTCCTAAATTTCGTTGCTTTCGAGCAATGTTACGGCTATTGTTCAAAGGACATAACCTCCTTCGCCAGATTCATGGGTTGTCTCATCAACAGCACTACTGACTCCGAATATCTGCAAAGTAAACAAATCATCGAGAACTACGTAGGACCTGACGAGGAAGTAGTGCGTTTCTTCAATCGAATCTGCAAGAATGCTGCGTTTAATATGGAGAGAAGTTATCTAGCTTCAGTTTTTGAAGGTATCAACAAGTATTCTAGCAACAGATGGCGTGTTGGATGGGCTGGTATCATGTATAAGTACTTTGGTGCACCATGGGCATGGATCGCAGCTCTTGGAGCTCTTCTCGGCCTCCTCCTTACTGGTACTCAAACGGTATTTGCGGTACTAAGCTATGTTAATCCACCTAAATGAGTGAGGAATCCATTTATTTGTGCTATTTTAGGATTGACTTTGCATGTAGGATCTCTTGGGTTGGCCTATAATTAATATGCTACCCATATTTTCAAGAGAGATTGATAATTTCTCATATCAGATATTTTTATACTAAGATCTCGTTGGTTGATCTCCTTCATAGGGGTTCTGTTGAATCCAAATTACCATTTTTTTTTTTCCTTCAAAACTTTCATGTGAATAAAGGGTGATATATGTATATTTGGATTTTAACGACAATGGTACCTAAACTTCTAAACTTCTCTCTGTCAACATAGTAGTTCACTAGAAATAATGTTTTCTATTGCAATTATATGGCTATAAATGAGTTCGAGTTCCTGAAGCTTGGCTCACGTTAAGCTTAGTTTCCCTCAGATTCAATTTCAAATAGTAAACGAGTCAGAATTTAAATTGAAAATAAAGTTTGTTTGTTTTAACCAGCCGTATTCAACCTCTACTTTTAGTCTCATAAGCTAGCTAATTTAGGCTCTTAAACCGGCTTATTTAGACTTATGAGTAGGTTTAGGAGCTTTATATATATTACAAATGTTGTATATATACATTATATATAATATATTATTAAAATCCAAAAACTAATATTCATATAATATATATAAATATATAATATATTAATATATAATTTAATCTTTATTCACTATTTATTAATATATTTATTTATATAATTCTTTATTTTGTATACTAAACTTATGAGCAGGCTCAAGCTCGACTTAACTTGATTTTGATTTATAAATGAGTTGATTTTAAACTCAGGACAAAGCTCATTTATTTAAACTGATCAAGTTCAAGCCTTAATTTGTAAGCTCGATAGCAAGCTCAACTAGAGCATGAACACAACAGTTTTTAAGCAAATTGAGCTTGAGTTATAGAAGCTTGGCTCATTTATAACAATAATTACAACAAACAGAGTTAATCTTAAAAAGTACCTATCACATATCATATTCTCTTTATGATAGTGATAAATCATTTCTTATCACTAATAAAATTTTATTATCCCCCGATCATCTATATGTCTAACCATCATGGAATAGAGCTAGATGAGAATCGTGGGACATTGGATATAATATCAGGCCTACACCGAAATGGATTATCAACGGTCCCTTTGCTCTTAAAGAGAACTTTTATGAAAAAATATACAAATGAAGTCTCTTAAGAACTAAAGAAAAAAGATATAATGAATGACGATGGACAAATATTTCAATTACTTACTAGGCTTTCATTATCTTCTTTATGGTTTACCCTTCTTGAATAAAATCGTATTTCAGGTTGGGAAACTCCTTAAGAAAAATTTGGGAATGACTTGAGATATATGTACATGAGGAAGCACAAAAGTCAACACAAACGAATTGTGTTCTAATTTAAAGTTATGGATTTTTCAGAATGTTATCTGACGAGAGTATCTTAAAAATCAACAATAGATTCACGAATGAAAAAAAAAAAAATTAGGAAGATTTTGTGGGTTCTGATCAAAAAGTGGGATCCTAAGGAAATCGCTATCATAGAAGCAAATGTCTTGTCAAAACTAACATTAAGCAACTTAATTAATCTAAGAGCTTACGAAGTAGAAGTTTAGCATAGCAGAAAAGATGAAAATATATAAACGTCTCTAAAGTCTAAGAAAGAGCATAAAGAAACGGAATATGCCACTTCTGTTCTGACGACAATGAAAATGATGATGCATGTATAACGTCGGTCATTGGAGGAAGAAACTAGATATATGATAAGATTTAACGGAAAACAAAGGAAAAAATAGAAAAGAAACTGAAACCTCAAACCAAGAACATGGCAAGTAAAAATCTAAAATCTTTCCCGGTGTGCTATTAGTGTCAAAAATTTAGGTCTCATTAAGTTGGATTGCCCTTTTACAAGAAATGAGTACTATCTGGAAAAGTTAAACAAAAAAGTGGTACAAGACAACTCCAATGGATAGTGCAAGAAATGAGTGCTATCAAAAAAGGGCTACAAGACAACTCTAATGGATAGGAATGCCACGCTACTTCGCGTCATCACAGGATTTCAATTCGTTGAAGCTGATAATTACTTTATAAATTACTTTTTAATAGGATATTGGGATAAGTTTTGTGATAAGTTTTGGTTTCCTTTCAAAATCCTACTGCATTTAGGATGAGGTTTTAAGATTTAAATAAATACTTGAAAACTTAAACTCAGTAAAAAATAATAAATAATTAATAGAAAGTAGCTAGTTAACTATTGTATATATATGATAACTAAAATAAAAAATAAGATAGATGGTTTTCAAACAATCCTAACTTCTCATTAAGTCTAGATAGTTTTTAAACAACCCTAAAGTCTCGTTAAGTCATTATCTCTATAGACTCTCTCGTTTCTCATACTAGTCATTCACCCTCACAATAAAGTAGGTTTCACTTTCATTTGAGTGGTTTTGTTTCATTAAATTTTTATAAGTTCAATGTACTAAACTAAATCTAAGTTGTTGCAAAATCTCAAGTGACTATTGTCAAACTATAAGGTCATGAATTCCTTTTTTTTTTTTAGGCAATTAGGGTCATGAAATACGTACACTGTGAATTAGCTACACCATTGCCACGTGTGCTCACATAGTTGAAAACATCATTTAGGCCAGTGTTGCAACTTCATTTATCATATGCTTCAGTATACAAGCTTACAACATCATTTGATTGAGTGCATCACTTTTGACATGTAGGAGTGTTATTGCTCCCAAGGTAATATATATTAAATAAATATTTTTCAGTGGAACCTTAAAAGAAATTCCCATTAAAAGCACTTCAATGAAATAGTGGAAACATACATTCAACATAGATAATTGCAAAGGATTGACTTGTAATACTTTATACCATGAATTCCTGTGTCAAGGTTCCATCAAAATGAAGATGCAGTAGACTATCCAATCACAAGTTGCTTCGTTAAATTGCTCTCTATTGCCAATATAAAAAACTAAGATCCCCTTTTCGTTATTTCTTTAAGCCAACTTCTTTTTCCTAATTGAGCCAATCAATGTAATGTAATCGTATATGTCACTTCTTCTTCTTTTTTAACTATTATAATGAAATTCCAAAAATAGAATGAAGCCATACATGATTCCTTAATCTACTATTCCCTTCATTAATAAGGATGAAAATAACAACTCCCCATCTTTTTCAAATCCTTTAGTTGCCAAATATATCTCAAATCCCCATTCATCAACAAATCTTTTTTCTATCTTTTTTTTTTTTTTTTTAAATCTATCGAATTATACTTCTCAAACTTCAAAATATCATGGCATAAATCTTTTGAACTCTTTTATGAATATCCTTTTACTAAAACTTCATCCAAATATATTCACAAGATATTATGATACATATCATATCCCATTCAACTATAAGCATATCTTCTAAATCTATCAACTTCTAAGATTAAATCATCTTTATATCTTTTTGTTACATCCTTGTAGCTACTATTTATATATCATAGTCACTAATTTTTACTCTACACTTACATCGTCCAAACTTAGGTCTTCGACTAACAAATTCAAAGGGATTAATGCTTGAGTTGCAATACTCCTTTAGAGGAAGTATCGAGTAACCCTGATGTTTATTAAGTTACATCCTTCTGCCCAAGTAGTAATGGGAACTTCATTCCTCTTCTTGCTTACAAGTTTACTTTGAGAAGAATGTGCAGCTAATTAATTGTAATCAAATTGATAGCAATAATATTATTGTCTATATTATAACAAGTATAGTGTCTCCTTATCCTTCCTTCTTTATCATCTCATTCTTTTTGCTTAAAACAAATATACTCTTTATTTCTTTACAAGCTTTCCCAAATCCTTTTTCAAATCTTCTTTTAAATCTCTTTCTTTCCTCTTTCTTCTTCTTTAATCTTTTTCCTTTCCAACTCAAGCCAAAATTTAATCTAGCAGCTATTATCTAAATCTATAAAAAAATTCTCAGATTCAAATCTTTAAAGTCTATCCTCATGTCTCTTAACATAAGCTATATATATATATCTTCATACGCTAAACTTCATCAACATCCCTACTAGTATTAAGCTTTAGGTGAGTTATATCCTTTTCTCTTTCTCGTCTTTCTTCTTTTTATTAATTTTGCTACTACAACATTCTCTAACTGATGTTCTTATTATCATGGCAATAGGAGACAATGTGATCCACGTAGTTTGTGCCAAACAACGGCATACTCCCAAACCTGAGTACGTATAAAGTAGTGCTATGAACCTTCTTTGCAATCTCTTATCTAACTCAACTTCTAGTGCTTCCCATTATTTGTAAAAAGATAACTCCTTTCTTTCTTCAAAATTATCTTTATTATGCTGGCATTAGGATCCTTACACATCGAGACAAGTCTTTACCATGATTTGCATGGGTACACTTCCATTAATTTTTTTCTTTCCACTTATGTAATCATTTATCTTACCAATAATATGAGCACTTGATATGTACACAAACATATGTACTCCGTCATCATCTTTTTTTTTTTTTCAAATTTTCCCTTAATAGCATTTCTTAACACAACAATAGACATTGCCTTTCCTATTTTCTTTACTTGTTTGCTTCAACTCTGATAGTTCCCTTTTGGTATTCTTTTTCTTTTAATAACAGGAAATAGAAGGCAACGACACTTCATCATTGAAATGGTAACTCTTTGAATTGTACAAAGTCCTTTTATTGCTTAGTAGTGAATTTGACTTACATTGGCAATAGTGCACAAGACTTGTAATTTGTCGAGCTTTCTTTCTCCATTTAGAGGACATAGTGATTTTGTACTCTATTGGCAAAAGAGATGAAGACTGATTCAAATTGAAGCATAGAGGTAGTAAAGATGAAGGACATAGTGGTGCACTAAGATAAATGCTTGCCATTGGTCCCGTATCCTTAAGATAAGTGGCTAGACAAGATTATTCTTGAAAACACATTCTAGGGCAAAGCCAAGCATCGAGAAGCTTATGTAATACCTTACACTGATGGAGGTCTCGAGTTTATCGACTGTAAGACTTGTACTGATTTTAAAGGTATCATTAGGGGAGATTTAGTTTTGCGCTTTAGAAATGAGAAGAGAGAGTTACCTCTCTCTAACACCCGATTCACATTCTTATAGGAGTTACCCTCTAGATGGGATGATTAGGTAGCATATATTGCAGAGATACCTGAGGATGTGACTCTTCTAAAGAAGACTATGGTCCTTTATGCTATTACCACTTCTACTTGATTGTAGTTTCCACATACAAGTAGAATGAAAGTATGGTAGGCTGTCACCTTATAGTAGAGTATCTTAAGTTTCCAAAGATATTATGAAAAGATATTCAGTATTTAACATCATTGCAAGCATGGTGGGCCTTGTCCCATTATCTGGATTTCGAGTTCAATTGTTCTTCTTCTTTTTTTTTTTATAATATTATCTTGCTAACTTCTTTAGTTATTCTTGTAGCTGTAGTATCATAATTAATTGCCCCTAGTCAATCTCAATATCCACTTCAAAAGGAAAAGTAAGCTAAGCAGTTTCTTGGCAAGGAACTAACTTCCAACGAATAAGCTTCAAGCATGGTAGGTCCTAGCAGGCTTTAAGCTCAACAGGCCTTGAGCGAGCAAGCCTTAAGCATAACAAACTTCACATGAAGAAGCCTTGAGTGAGAAAGCCTCAAGCATAGTAGGCCTCAGCAAGCCTCAAGGTCAATGAGCATCTCGTATAGCAAGTTTTGAATGAAAAAGACCCTAACAAGCCTCAAGCGAGGCAAGGTTCGTACGCAACAATCCTTTCTTACAATGAGACTTGAAGGGACTCTAAGATCACCATTAAAGAAGACTCGGTAGGCCTTAAGTACTACAAGCCTTGAGCAAGGAGGCTTAGAGCGTAGTGAGCCCTGAGAGCAACATGATTTGCACATAACAAGCCTCGTGAGTGATAGGTCCTAGCAAAACTTGCACATCAAGAGATTTGTTTGCGGAGAGCTTTAAGTAAAGACTTGTTTCACCATTGAAGAAGACTTTTTCCATTCCAAGAATGAGAAGAGAGAGTTACCTCTCAAACATACTCAATTTGCTTTTCTCAAGGAATTGCTTTCATCAAGATCGAGTTATCAGATGGAGTATATTATTGTGAAGCCTAAGCACATAACTCTCTTGAAGAAGGCTAAGATCCTTTCAACCATTACTACTTCTACTCAATTGCAGTTCCTACAATGAGTGAGATGAAAGTGTGGTAGGCATAAACAAAGTTCTTTTATGGTACATTCTAGGGAGCTTACTTTCCTTATTTGATACGAAAGGTGGCCTGAATGCCTCTTGAGGTTGACGACGATGATCTAAAGTTGGTGGAGAATATGGAATTCCTAATTAGGGAAACGGTGGATGAGATTAACACTTATACTGGTGCGTTACTTCTCAAGTTCATATGAAGGTTAGTAATATGCTAAACCTATTGATATCCCTCCTCCTCCAGTTACTAACATGTCCCGTTCAGACTAAGTAGTAACTTGAGTATTTGTTCCTTCATTAGAGGGAACTTTATGCTCTGATGAACTTGTTACACCATGTCATTTTATGATGCCACTTGAAGTATTCTTGGTAATAGAAGTCATTGAGCATGTGCAAATCATCGTATGCTTAGGAGGCGATGCCTTCACTTAGTAGCAACGATGGAAGTCATTATAATTGGCATTCTCATGGGTCAATAAGCTCGTAGCATTTAAGTTTACTTAGACTCTATGATCTAAGGAGCCACCTAGAGGTTGTCATGAATATAAGGCTACTTAGATTATTTTGATTTAAGGAGTTACCAGAGTCATGTTACACATCAAAGCAAAAGCTCTAACTTGCAATGATAATATTTAAGTAACCTATTTCTAGAAGGTATTCGATCATGTTGAAGTAGCAAAAATAACATTCATTATCTAAGATTGATAATTCTCTTTCATTAGTTGAGGGGGTATTTCCCACTAGTTAGCTACTTGGAATTGTCTTACTTAGTTGTAACAACTTGTAATGCACTTGGGAGGCAATACTCTCACTAGTCTGCATTATATAAGCTTGTCTTTTCATTGCAACCTGGGAGTCTATGCTCTTACCAATCAACAATGATTTTATTTAAGTATTGCTTAACCGCAGAAGTCACTTAATTGAAAACATCTCGCATTTTAAAGCAGTAGTGATATAAGATATGAATGGTAGGACATTGCCTAGTCTTGAGGCATTGTAAGCCAAGATGCTAGGGCATTACTTAGGCTTGAGGCATTGCAAGCCGAGATGTTAGGGCGTTGCTTGGGCTTGAGGCGTAGAAGTTGACGTGCTAAGGTGTTGCTTAGGCTTAAAACTTAAGAGCCGAGTTACTATAACATTGATGATGTGAAAGTTTCAACTTTGGTACTCCAGTAGATAACTTAACTTGTATTTCTTTCATACAAATGTCCAAGTCTTCCCTTTTTATAAAAGAAATCCTTAGAGTAATGGCTATAGACACAGGTAGTTGAGTAGGAGTAGCATTGGGGTAGGAAGTAGGCTTAAATAAGATTGGGATAGATTGATTAGATGGAGGAGTAGGTACGCGTGAGGATGAAAAGCCACTAATTTAGACCCTTACATTCACTGTTTCAGATACTAGATTTTGTCTAAGTTGCAACCTGTAGTAGGGAGGTTTACCCATGCCTTCCTTGGGGTATATCTTCTTCAGTAATGGGACGTTAAGTTGGTTTAGTAGAAGGGATAATGCTTATTTACTCAACAACAGTAGATTTTGGTAGAGCTACTCTAAGTTGCATAATAATAGATGCAACCAATCCTATCATGAGTGAAGAAAATATAGCCATGAAATGATCTAAGCTTTTGTTGCCTCTTGCATAGCTTACATCACCTCTATGGTGCCTTAAGGTGGTGAAAGTGGTCTTACTCAACTTGTTCAACATTAATACTTTGTTCTTAAGAGATAACTTCACTAGTTACAGTTATTCTCTTCTTAGTAGGTGTCATCACTTTGATATCACACTCCATCCCTAGTAGAGTTGCTAAAATATAGATGAGGGGTTCTAACTGGAGTGATCATGTACGAGTCATGCGAGTATTATGTTATACGTGACTTCGAAGTAGTGATATGGAGATAATACTTAATGAGATGATTAAAGAGAAAATGGCAGAGAGGAGGAATAGGCAATCCAAGAGTTTCAAATGCACAAGTGACAAGTAAGGAAGTTTAGGAAACCTAGGACGTCAACTTTGCAATTCTTGAACAATTAAGATTGTTTTTTACTTAAATGTTATTTGATTTTAGAGAGTAGAGGTTTCATAATAGAACACCATTTCTCTCATTTCTAGAGTTGTTGTGTCAAATGAAGAGGAATGACTAAGTACTTATAAACTCTTAGGTTTAATGATGTTTGTTGGATCCTCTTAGCGATTGACAAGTAGGATGAAATTTACTCGATTCATACTTATGTTGAATGAGTTGATTAATAGGCTTAAGGCTAATAGCCTTCCTCATAGGTGCGTAAGCCTACTTAGGAAATATTGAAGGTAGACGAACTAGTCCAACGGTTCTTATTTCGAGCCTACCAAACTATATTTTCTTGAATTATTTCAATATAAACCAAACTCTTTAAATCATGCCACCTATTCTAAAGAAATAAGTCTAAATAAATATTGAACTTAACTTAATAATTAATATAATAAATTTTTAACTCTCTACACGGTTCAAATGAAATGAATTTATAGGCATTTTGTGCTACTAATACAATTTATAGATGTGGTAAGGTAAAGGTTAATTTAGGTAAACTCCCACTAAAATGAATGGAATGGAATCAGGATTGTCTGTTTCTTATACGTGAAATTTATTTTCTCTTCAAAGTTGTAACGAGTAATTTTAAGAAAATTGCGATTTCAATTTTTAAAACCACTTTCAACGGATAATACAATCCAATCCTACGTATTAAGGTCAGCATAAATGATATTTCTCTACTACGGAGGTGACGTGAAGTTTTTTACTTGTTTCCAAGTTTAATTTTACATTAACTACCACTGCGCTGTTTTCCTTATTTCTAAACAAAATAAAATACCTGAAACCATCATCTTCTTTAGAAAACCCCCAACGGTCGATTTGGTGAAACTTAACGTTGATGGGTTATGGTCAGAGAGAGATAGACTAGGGCCGGAAGCTGGGGTGTTGCGTGACAGCTTTGGGACTGTCTCGGGGGGGGTTTCACACAACGTTTTATAAACAATCTTCACGCGGTTTAATGCAAAAAAAGAACTTCACGTGTTCCAAAGTCATTTTAAAAAAGAGGGAGAAGAAAAAGGGATTGGGTGAGACCAGAAAGATGGTCGGCCTTGTTGATCCTTCCCATTAATTAATACATTGGGTGTATATAGAAACAAAAGAATGACTTAATTTGTTTCTTTGTTTTTTTAAATTTCGTTCAATGATTTAATAAACAGGAACAAAAGGTCATTACATGAGTAATTTAGTTCTAATAAACTTAAAAGAAAAATTAAAAATTGGAAGCGAATCCTGTTAAATAACTTTTCTTCAATTTTTTCTTTTACCCTTTTCAAATTCTATAATGCATAATCAACCGTTGAATTCATAAAAAAGATGCTAATAGTATAAATAAAGTTCGAATCATCTTTAATATATTTTTGGCAAAAAAAAAAAAATTTACAAGAAAAGTGATGAGGAAATGATCACATTGTAAAGTATTACAAAAATCTAAATAATTTCAAAAACTGACAAAACGATAAATTATAAGAAAAATTGTCAACACCTCCTAGTTGATTTATTCATCTCCTCTATTATTTACCTAATTGGAAAAAAAGGAAAAAAAATCATTTTCATTTGAAGTTTTCAGAAAGAGTTTAAGTTTATAGGTAGATATTTTTTCTGACTACATAGCATTTAGAAGTCATATATGATATTTCTAGTTTGTTTTATTACCATTATATAGTATTTTTTATTTCTTATTTATCTTTTCATTTCATTATTAAATAAGCCATGTAAACTATACACGAAATCGCTATAGTTTTCACATTTGTTTATTTTAAGGAAAATATTTTTTCTATTTTCCTTTGTTTGTTTTGCTAGAAAATGAGCTTTAGGTAGAAAACATTTTCCTTTGCAAGGAAAAACCTTCTCTTATTGAGGGCAAAGTTTTTCTCTTTTTCGGGAAAATGACTTATCATTTTAAAATGGAATGTTATTTTTTGATTTAATATTCACAAACATTTTAACTAAGAGAAAATAATTTTTTTTATTTTTATTGTAACTTATCTATGAATTATATTTTAAACATAAAAAAATTTATACTAAGTATTATCAAAATCAATTAAATCAGTTGCAAGAATATATTGAAAAATTCATTTGCATTTATATATTTTTTATTTTAAATAAAATATTTGACATATTATATTTACAATAATATGGAGATAGCAATATATTTTTATATAGTTATAAGTTATATAGTATTCACCAATCAAATACTGAAAAACCTTTTTAATACATTCTTATAAAAATATTCAAATACATAAAAGCATATTATTTTGATGAAAATACTTTCTAAGAGATAATACTTTCCTTTAACATGTGGTTTTTCTTAAAACAAACAAAGAAAATTAAAGAAGAATTGAGGGTTCAACAATAGTGAAATTGGTGCTCTTTAGGTTTTTTTTTTTAATTAAAAAAAGGGATTTGATGGTTGTTTTGATACAATTATGCTAAGGAGATGTTTTTCTTACACTATGTTAGGCGACTTTTATGAAAAGTAGAAATGGAAGGAAAGTTATTGAAAAGAAAAGAAAGAAAAGAAAATCAATGAAAATATAAGTTTTTTCTTTAATTGGATATGAAAAGTGAAAATGAAAAAAATTGAGTAAAAATATTTCCATTTCCCTTGCTTGATTGGTATAAAGGAAATGAAAAGAGGAGAAATGATATAATAATACGAGTAAATTACCCTTGTCTAGGGGTAGCTGCTTCATTTTCCTTCCTTTTTAGGGGCATAATGATAACTTCATAATTTTTCCATTGGTTTCTCTCTTGTTTTGCTCAATTTTGGAGAGAAACTGATTTCAATCTTAAGTGGAATATTTTCATCCTTTTTAAAATTAACCAAACACAAATTTTCCACTGCTTGCTATCACTTTTATTTGATATCCACCGAGACAGTGTTAATTTCTTAAGAAATTATATAAATCTCATGTCGAAGTAGAAACCTAACCGTGTAGGAACCACGATCATAGACATTCACAAAGAATCCACTCACGAAAAGAGACCCAGTCTGTCGAAGAGTATCATGACGATAAAGATTTCTGATCTGGATTATGAAGATCAAAACCCTAAGGGATTTTATAACATCGTTAGGCAGATTTCTAAGGTAGCTCTTTATGACTTCTCATACGCTAATCGTTAGGCAGATCATCTGACCTTTGGTGAGTCTTCTGTATACAGGGCCGTCGTAGAGTTTCAGGACCCCCCGACGACGATGAAGTTGCCGTCCGGAAAAAACCAAAGGTCAGATGATCTCCGGTTTGATCCTCTTTATTTTCATTTCCTCCTTGGTTGTTTAAGCACTTATTTTCCTTTTTTTTCTCTCTCTTTTATTAACTAAAACATCATCATCTGCAACAACTCTTTAAGTTTCCATCTGTTCTGTCCCATAAATATTTTCAGCCTAGGAAAATATGCTTCCCCACAAATAATTTTCGAAGGAAACCGATTTCCCATATGTTTTACATCTGGATGTCCGATGCATATTATCTCTGGAGTGGTCATAGATATACCAAATATTAAATATGAAATAATAAGCGAATCAATTTTTTCTTTTTCTATTTTCAAAACAAGCAAGCGGCACAACTGGTACCTTCCCATCGTTTACCCAAAAATACATACCTGTTTCACTTCATTTTTTAACTCGCAATAGAAATTGTATAAGGAAATCCAATTCCTCATTTTGCTAAATTAAAATTCTTAACTTGACCTAAAAATCCTAGTTCAGCAAACGAAGGACATTGCTATAAACCACCCCACCCTCCATGACCACACACCCTCACACCCTCCATGCCAAGATGGCTAAGGTAGAAGTAGAAGAAGATGAAAAAAAAGGGTAAAATGGTCATTTTAAGTTTATTATGGGTTATACACAATATATATATATATATATATATAAATATATTCGGTTACTTATCTTTTTATTGAACAATGTAATAGCTTTTACAGCCTTATTCCATTCCTAATGAATTAGAATTCTGTGACCCTCTAATTCTATTTGATGGAGCAGAATGTGCAAATTGTGTGTTGGCATCACACATACACATACATGCATATAGATATATATTTTTATAGGATTAGAAGTCTACAATAAAAAGACTAAAAGGGTGTTTAGTTAGGGAATGAAGTGGTTGGGAAAAGCAGAAAGATGGTGATAGCAGTTTAGAAATATAATTGCGATTCATTCTCTATCCATTACCGTCTCTACTCCATTACTACTATGAGAGAATTACACTAGACAAGATTAATGTTTGGGGTAAGTTTAAATAAGATATTAACATTTAAAAACATATAAATAAAACAACATTTTATAAAGTGGTTTAAATAGGAGATCAATATTTCAAAAAATTCAAGTAAGAAATTAATATTTTATAAAATAAGAAACGTACTCAAGGAGAGGGGAGGAGGGAAGGAAACATGTTTATTGTAGGAGGCAAAAAAATATCTTCATCTTTTTTGTAATTAAAGAGGAAAACACTTTTTTGAAGAGCCCCTTCTTCATAATATAGTAAAGAAGAATGCACATTTTGGGTATACGCCTACTTTACCATATTATATTAAAGAAGAAAACGTTTATCCCATACTTACTTCTCAATAACTAGAAAGTGCAACAGGTATCCTTAAGTACATGTGAAACAAACATTACAATTTTCAAGTAAAATGACAACGAATCTAGGTTTAAAAGTAAAATCCTACTTCTAACTTAGATAGCTAACTCCAATCTTCACCACATTTTACCAAAATTAACGGTTCTTCATCCATTAACAATCCACATATCAGACCCAAAACATGACAACCAAAGTGTAAGGTAGCCAAAGTATAAAATGAAATAGGAAGAAGTATTTTTATATGAAAATATACATAACTAAAAATATCAAGTTCATAAGTTCATATAAAACAAAATAATGTTTATAACTAGTCCTTCATTCTCTTAGTTTTAGTGGACACACAAGCTAATGGAGAAACCAACCCTTACATGGATCCACTGTCTTTGGGAATGGCTAAAACCCATGACTTCTATGTTGCAATATGCTTCCTAGGTGACTATGAATCAAGGTAGATTAGCTATAGGAACATGGGATGAACTCTCTCCTTAAGAACTCACGGACCACTTCCCTCTCTTATGTAGAGCTAGTAGTGTGAAGGGATGATCAAGTTGCATCTATACGAGAGGAGTCTGGAAAGAGTTCAATGGAGGACCTACCATAGTCTCTACATTAGAATACTTGATGGTTGCAAAGGCATTGGATGGCCCTATAGTGCCATGATCTAGTCGACCTCATCCCTACTATCATCCAAGGCCCCTCATCCTTGTGTGTCCACCTTGCCTAAGTGGATCTAGAGGGTCATAATGTGGCTCATTCAAGTCATTCTGCTCGTGGACTTATGCCTCAACCAAATGAGGTAGGTATAATATAATCGAAGTGTAGTCCTCCAACGTCTATATACCTTGATCAACATCAACTCAAGCAATGCTGTAGTTAGCTTAGTCCATGAATATCCTAATATACTGGAAGTCCTCAACTTGCAAAATTAAGGAGCATTTGCATAAGTAGGTATAAGACAGTGAAACACGAACAATAGGTTACATACATATATTTACTAATCCCCTAAGCAAAACTAAATCACAATCGATTAAGTGGCACATAATACTCCTGTACCATTAACTATAGCTACACTTAGTACCTTTTAAACCCTTTATATGTAGTATCTAAACATGCCTGTAATTCCATACACCAATGTAGCCCAAATGGTGGTTAATCCAATTGACATTTGTGCAACCTCTCAAGTCGATGCAACATAGTATCTCCACTTCATCCGTGTCGCACGGTGGGGGAACCCTCTACAAACCCCTAAACTAGCATACACTCTTCTATATGGCACCACTCAACAGTGTAGAAGTATATCAGTTATACCTGTATAATCCAAACATCTTTATTACGGCAACAGTATTCGGGTATGATCTAAAGGAGATCGTTTATATTAGGCTGGCAGTTGACCTGTAATTACATGTAAGCAATGTTAGTTCCTATACTATAGATGTGGAATTGAAAGTAGAAGTAGTGTTTATACTACACACTTGATTTAGGCTCTGTTAGTCAAAGGCATCTTGGTAAGCCCTCATTACATAACTGGGGTGCTGTGTGGTATCTTGATCCATACTCCATCTAGCTACTAAAGGCTTCCTAGAATCAACCACCATACCATGCTTACTAAGGGAGGCAATGTGTGGGAATCAATCCTAAGCCCACACTTGAATGAGGATAGTTGTCCTTCCTATCTCATGAGATGTTGTCACTTGAAGTTAGGTATAGATGTTTGTCAAGATATGTTAACCCCCAATTGTAATGGCTAACTCCGTTTAAATCCTCTAGGAGTGGAAGAAACATAAGATGAAACCATGTTTCCTGACTTATCTACAAAAACATACCCTCCAAGAATTTGCGAAATGTAAGCCTTAGTATGTCTCTTCACCTGCTCCTTATCAATTGCATACAGTAGAAACAAAAAATTCTTTTGCAGCCATGTTAACTTAACATGTCCTCCCTTGCCCTCTTTGCCCTTAGGCATGATATTGAGAACAGTATCGCATCCTTGACAATTGATCCTAATCATCTTCATGCCATTGCTCCTAATTTAAACTAAATAATTCTCTATTATCAAAGAGGTAATTCACCAAACACCTTATGTGCAAAATGTTACACACTCAATTTTAAACTCGAATATGATTAGAATATGTATCGATGTATAATTTACAACTAAATCATCTAACTGTGCATTATAGTATTAACAATTACAAGTAAAAACAACATCAAAATAAAGAAATCAAACATATACATAATCGTGGAACCTTAGGATAGAAATTGTGAAAATTGCATAAATATGGATGATTCATGCAAAAAATTGATATAAAGGAGTACGAAGTTGTTTATCTTCAATTTGGGTAAAGAAAATGCCAAAAAAAAAAAAAAAGTTGACGATGTTGGATTAGAGAAGCACCATGCCATTTGGCCGAGAGTGAAAGAGAGAATTTTTTTTTTAATTTTTTTATTTAGGCTTCTACTTGATAAAATGTCGTGGGAAGGTGTATATATTTTTAGTACAGTGAAAGGCACACTTGTAAAGGTTGCGCTTGTGAAACGCCTTCTTGATTAATTTATTAAAGAAGAATGGCGTTTTTTTTAAAGAGTACCTTCTTTGTTATAAAGAAAATCTTTTTTAAAAAAGTATCTTTCTTTTTGATCATAAGAAAGGGGAAAAAGTTTTTCCAAAAAGTATCTTCCTCTTAAATACATTAAACAATATTATAAATTAATTGTTATAAATCTATTATTTGAATAATTTTGTAAATCATTAATATTTTTATTTGAATTTCTTGAAACGTTAATTATCTATTTAAATATTTTAAAACGTTAATTATTTAATTGAATTTACTTCTAAAGACTATTACAGAAGCGCTTTATGTCCTAAAGTGTCAAATGTCTCGATAAATGCTAATAATTTAAATTTTCAGTTTATGATTAATATATATATTTGAATTGTGATCCAAATTTCCTTTTTTTTTTATCATTGGAGTATTATAAGTTTTTTTTTTTGGTTACATTTACTTTTAAAAATGGAAAAAATTACACCAGAAGATTATTTCTTCCCTCTTGATGGTATATATGCTGTATGACCCATATTATTTCCGCTCGTACATTTTAGAACTTGATTGTTTAGGGTACGAAAATTTGAGAACCTCTATTAGATTACCATTACTATAACATAACGTTTCACTAATGCTAATTTTGCAGATGCCAGGAATCATTTAGCCCTTTATTCTATTATTAATTTATATTTATTTATATTTAGACCATTAAATTCATAATTTATTAAATGGTTTAAATTTAAATGAATATAAATTAATAATAAACTAAACCCTAAAACATAACGAAGGAATTGTAAAAGAAAGATATTATTTCACGAATTATGAGATTTATATTTGTGAGGACATATATTTAAGGGTTTATATTTTTAAAAAGATACATATTCGAGGTTCTCTATTGTGCTTGCAGTACACCATTATTTTCTTATGACACTCCATGATATTAGTATATTATTGATATATGGCTTATAAATACATTATTTTTAATGGGAGGGGAGAATTGTTTTATTTATTTATTTTGTCAATTATGTTACAACTTGAGGAGGAAAAATTTAGACCTGGGTCCATGCCAATCGCAAACCTACAGTGATACAATCAAGTTAAACAGTCTTAGCTAATATAAAAAATTTTAAACATACCGTGTTAAGGTAACTTTAAACATAAATAAGCTTCAATTGCATAAGCAAAAATATAACTAAAGAATAACATTAATACAAATTGGATGAAAATCCCAAGTAACTTATGTAGGTTCAGCAGAATCTTATTAACTGTGTTTCAAAATCGTTATCGATGACACCGATGTTGTAGGAATAAACAAATTTGAAGAAAGTTAAATAATGCCATTCCTCATTTTTCTTCCTTTTACAAATTTGATGCAATCATGTGGGTCATTAATCGATACTCGAACTGTTAGAACTCAATAAAACCCTTATAGATCTAGGATCGGATTTTGGGATTATAAAAAAAAAAAAACCAATAAAAAACTTGACTTGATAAAAAAAAGTATATGTTAATAAAAATATTTATTATTAATAAAAATATTTACTCTTAATTTATGTAAAATGCATATCTTATACCAATTTCACGTTGTATAATGCATTTAATTCTCAAATTTTATTATTGTGTAAATCAATAAATATAATTCTAATTTTATTTAACTTCTTTCCTTTTTATTCTCTCCTTAATCCCATTTAAATCCTATAAAAACCCACTTTTATAGGATCAAGAACTCTATGGTGTTTAGTTTTAGGATTAAAGAGTAGAACCTTATGAGATTTTTATAAAGTTTTGAAAAATGCGAAATCCTATAAAAGCGGGTTCGAGTTTCACAAAATTCACACTAATTACATTCCTAATTTCACACTAATGATACTCTATTCACTAGTTCTAAATTAGAGATTGTTTCTAAACCACAACATTAATACGACATCATTACAAGTGCTTCACAAAGCACAATAAGATGATAACGATTGTCACTTTGTCGCCTGCACAAGAGTAAGATATATCAAATCGACCAAATTTATCATATTATAATTAAAAGATTGCTTGGCCTATAAATATATATATATATATATATTATTAGACCATCGTAATTCTATAATTTAAATATTGATTTTTCAATAAGATAAATTAGAGTCATAATACTCTTTCACAAATTACAATGTGTTGTTGAAAAAAAAAAAATTGCAAACGTCCAAAAGTTTTAGTACTTTCTAAATCCTTTCATGTTAAAATATTTTTCTTATAAGGCAAGTTTTGTTGATTACATATAGACAGGAACTTCCTACACGTTTTCATCATTTTCAAAAGTTAATTGACTTTTTGGTTACGAATGCTTTCCCAGAAATCAGTTGGCTTCCTCTCCAGGCTTATCAATTGGATAAAAAAAAAAAAAAGCACTAAAACGTAGATGGCATATATGCTGGCAAAGCCCAGGTACACATTCTTCTTTTGCTCCTTTATGTCACAGACAAAGGGTTGATAAACTATTCTGCTAAAAGAAGAAAAATGATTCTCATGTGTTCAACACTCATGGTCGAATACTAGAAAAATAGCTATAGGCTAGGTCTACACAAGAAATGGGAGAATAAATAGATGATTTTTTAGTTTAATTAGATAAAAATTAACAAATATAAATTATATAAAAAATTAAATAAATACTATTATAAAATTGGATATTTTAATGCGATTTTGCAAGAGTATACAAATGTTAAATTTCTAGGTGCAATTTAATATTACATGTTTTAGATGTTATTTTGCAATAATGTATGCATGTGGCATGTTTGGCATATAAATTTGTGTATTGTTGCAAAATTGTATCCGGCAAAATCACATCTAGAGCCTTATCAAAAAATATCATATCTACAAATATAATTTTGCAATGGTATTTAAATAATTAATTTTATGTAATTTTTTCTTAGAATCGATAAATATATATTGCGCACTACTTTTTTGGTATATCTATTCTCAAATAACATCCTTTGTTGATATTGTAAAGTATAAAAAACTGATCTCGCATGTGGGTTCCATTTTTCTATTTATTAGTTTATCTTTCTTATACGTCAAACTTTTAGTGCATGGTGTTATTAGACATAGATGCCATGACCTTTCCAACTTTTACTCTCTACTAGCGGATGCAGCGCGGACAAGTTCAGACTCTAAAAAATTAAACATGTGCAATGTTAATTGTATAATAATTACATGGCTAATTACATGCAACAATAGAAAATTGTGGAAGTAAAAGCTTGATGTAAGAGTTATTGAAAAATGAACTAACCGAAAAACCGTATAAATGTTTGAATTTCTGAAAACATCTTAGAATACTAATTCTAGTTCATTTGCTTCATAATGGAAATTACCCTATAGCTGTAAAGGTAAAGAAAAACAAATTAATAAAATAAATTACTATGTGACAATATAAGAAACCGTTATTTAAACATATATAACCTGCTGATTTTGTTCCAAAGCTTATTATGCATCAAACTATGGACAATATTTAGAATATCGAGCAACTGCAAGTAAAGAACTTTAATATACTTCAATCTCCGTAGACTTTAAGGACATATTTGGCACCATTGAAAGAGGATTGGCAAAGGAAAATGAAAAAGAAGAAGGAGAAAAAATTGGTAAACACATGGGTTGGAGTAGATCTCTCGTGCAAGAAACGTTTTCCTAAAAAGGAAAAAAAGAAAAGAAAAAGTAGCAATATAATATATATAGAACAATATGGTAAAAAATGCAAGTTGAAAATGGCAAAAGGCTTCTTTACGCCAATAAACTTACAAAAACCTCCCCACTTTATAGTAAACATATTCCAAAATTATTCAAGTTATCTAAAAATTAACAAAGACACACAATTTCTTTTTTTTCTTTCTTTTTTTTTTTTTTGTCTATTCTTATAATAATTGACTTTGGGTCCTCATCGTCTTCTACTCGTTACTATAGTAGAACCAGAGCTGCTTCTTCTTTTACTGCCTCTTTGTCCTATAATTCATCTTCTTTAACTTGAAATCTATCATCTATGATTTCTTGTTCTCTTTCATTGTGATTGCACTTTAGATCACAAAATGAACAAAAAAACCTTTAATTATAAAATATATGTCAAGTGATCTGATAATATAATGGCAAAAAAGAACTTTGATAACAACAACTGAAATATATAACTTTCATATTCGCCAATTTGAGTCTATGTAAGAAATAGGTACCTTATCCGTATAACTTGCAAATCTACCAATTACAAAACATGTTATACACATCTAGACAATGTAAATTATTATTGCCAATCTTATAGCAAAGAGACCAAGAGATTGTTTTGAGCATATGATTCGACAATGCACTCTAAGAAAATTATCTTTATAAGAAAATTACTTCTTCCAAAAAATTACAATAAATAATTCAAAAGATTATACCTTGAAAATAGTTGTTGTACAGTGAATCAAACTCATTCCACTCTCTCCTTGATGGCTTCCTTTAGTTTTTTATTATCTCATCTAGGAGAAAAATATCTTTTCAAGGGTTTTTGTGCTGTGTTTCTATCCAAAAGGGAAAAAATAGTGAGATAGAAATGCAGAGAAAGGATGCTCAATACCGTATTTCTTTAGCTGTCCTATCACCATTGTTAGCAGAGGATTTTTTTTATATAAATATTAGTTTTTCATAAAATGAAAGTTTTACAGGAGTTGCATCATGTGCGATATAATTTATTGAAACAACATAAACTTAAAACTCTAATGTTACTTTATTAGAGGTTAAAATAATTTAAATGTGATTTTCATGAAACATAAGAATGCCCGTGGCTTCTTCAATGAGCCATACATCTTAAAAGCTGTCATCACAAAAACCAAATAATTCAAAAAAGGAGTAGATGAAAATGAAGAGGCTATGGAACATATAGTACAAACTCTAACCAGAAAATTGAATATTAATACACTACTGCTCTCAGCTTGACTTTGCTATCTAACCTGGCATCACCACTGCAATGACACTAAACCATCGCTAGGAACACCTCCTTTGATCTTCCTCAAATAGATGAATTAATAAGTTTTTGAACGACAAGCCAAATTTGATAGTTTAAATTGAAAGAACCAATCCTTTTAACGGTATATATTATCTCTCTCTTTTATTAATCTTCCACTACATCAAACCAAATATTGAAGCAAGATTCATGTAAATATCTAGATCAATTAGAAAGTTAATTCCTCTCTCAATACCATACTTTATATTTGCTAGTTAAGTTAAAAAAAGACTGTAATGTAAGGAAAAAGGAAGAACATTTAATTAGCCTCGTTAGTGAAACAACTCTCCTCAATAATATTCTTGTATCAAAATGGAAAAAGAATCATCATAGCACTGGTCTCATACAATTCAATATTTACTAAGCATTAAAGATTTCATGCCCCATTTGTTATAACCTGATTATGGAAAGAAAAAAGTGAATGAAATCGTATCCTAATAAATTATCAACGTCAAAGTCGATATTACAAAACCTCTATATCACAATAACAACAATTTTCTCCTAGATGTAAATGAATTTCTCTACTGAATAAAGTCAAAGAGCATAAAATCCATGGAAACCAAGCCTGCAAAACAAACCCATATAAATAATCAACAATAGAAGCATGATAAACTAATCAGGAGCACACAGCATTTATAGGCTTTTACCTTAAAATTTTACCTAGGGGCAATTTAAACAAAAAAAATGGAAAATTTAAATATGCTATGCATTTGATTCAATTATAATAACAAATAAACTAATAGACGGAAAAAAGGCCATTTTTGCTAAATTACTAAACTAACCACACCAGTTACAAGAAGAAAATGCTGTGTGATTTGTTGAAGTAAAATAGACGGCAATTTTGAAAATTTAAAATAGTTGTAAGATTTGGTATTGCGAGTTGCACGTGAGAATGACTGGTCTAACAATGCAATGGAGTCAGATAACCAACTTGTGGTTAATGCTTGTCGCTCTCCTTTGTTGGCCTTTTGGAAGACTGCAGGACTAATCCAAGATATCAAACATTTATGTTCTTTCTTTTCGTCATCTTTTGTTCCTTGTGAAACTAACGCTTGCGTACATTGGATTGCTACCTAAGGTGCTTGTGGGATGAGCTGTTCTTTTTGGGTTAATCAACCACCATTCCATTTACTAGAATTGCTGTTTGTTGACTAGGCAGCAAGACCTCCTAATGTTTACTCATGATTGTGTTTATGAAGTTTGTTGTTTGGCCAAAAATAAATAAATAAAATGTATTTAAAAAGTTTTAAAGGCATAAAGAAGCAGTTATTAAAAGCCTTTTTACTTAGATTATATATATATATATATATATATATATATAGATAGATAGATAGATATAGATTATGATAAAAAACTATTTTACAACTTAGAACCTTATTTAAGTGTATCCATCCATTAAAGGTGAACACATGACATTTCACTAATATCTCATTTTGGAGAAAATAGCGTACAACATATCGGTAGGGCTATTCTGGCGCAATCATTCGATGCAAGCACTTTGTGGCAAAGGTTTACTCTGTTACGATTTTGTAGGGAAACACTCGCTGATAAAAACGTTAGTGAAAGATATCTCACTGCATTAAGCGGATCATACATGTTAATCTTCATGTGTATTATGACGAGATATCTCGCCAATTTTATTTTATTTTTTTTTAATGAAACAGTTATAAATGTAATATATATATACATACATATTAGTGGAAAACGCATCTGCATCACCGGTGTGTAAAAAAGTAAAAAGAATTTAGTGATAATATGACAATTTTCCTCACAATTTTTATCACATAATATTTCAAATGTAACTTATATTCTACTTCTTTATGTTGTGACTTCCATCCTTAGTATCATATTGCTATAATATATTTTTAAAGACCCCAAACTAATGCAAAGGCTCTTCTACATAAACACTATTATCTTAGTTGGTAAGGAATAAGTTTCTTGAAGACAGGTTAAATAAGTGAATTTGGATTGCACGTGTTCTACTGGTGATTGATTTTAAACCAAGAAGACAGTGGAAGGAGAATGTGAATAAATCCAAAGTTGAAAGTAGAAATTGGATATGCTTTAAACTGCCCACGTTGGAGAAGAGTTACTATTGGCTCTTGAAATGTTTTAAGCTTACAATAAAAATAAAGTTTTTATGATATCAAGTGGTAGTGTTTGAGGTCCCTAAGATTACTAAGGCGTTTGTAAACTAGTAGTATAAATATTGTTCCTATAATATGATGAACTAAATTTAAATTCCTCTTTCTTAAGTTGTAATATACTTAATAAAAGAATAAAAGAAAAAGAGCTTTCGAGGCTTAAATGATATATGTAAATTAAAGCTTCAACGAAAGTAGTAATTTCCATATGCCATTCAATTTACAACATAAAGATAAGTCAATATAACAGATACAGTCTCGGAACTCTCTATTCGACGTCCAAATAAAGCTGGTGCTCTGGAGAAAAAAGCGTCGATCTTATTTCATTCGAATCTCGTTGCACAACTCTATCCTATGCCTGTAAATACATGTCTTGTGTAGGGGGCAAAAAAAGAAACCCGCATTATGTTGCAGCTGACTTTTCATTTTTTTTTTTTTCTTATTTCTTTTAGTGTCCCAAGATCGACTACGTATAGGAGAACTCCAAGAATTTGTTGAAGACGGATTAGAAGGCGGAATTAGCTGCTAGAATATCTATTCAAGTGCTTTCTTTTCTTTGTTTTTAATCTTGGCCTGGAGTTTATATATTATTAGGAAGTTTCACTCTTTATTGTTATGAACTAGACTTTAGATGGGGATTTCAACACTGCTTGATAGACTGATCGACCAATGATCACCTTATGTGTTATCAGTTGTCCTCTTAGCTAATGTGTATTTTAATTGTTTCGATTCATGATCCATTAATCTCTTAGTTGGCCAGTGCTACTGTTTGCAAGTTAAAGTTTCGTAGAAACTCACAGGGGAATCTATCAGTTTGTCTATGTTGAGATAAGTTCGAAATAAGCAGGTTAAATTGGATTTAAAGATTCACGTTCTTAGTACGGTTAATTTTTTTGTTATATTGGTATGGACAATGTTGTTAGATCCGGATCCGAATTAAGTAGTCGACCCAGATACGTGAATGAGTCAAAAATTAAGAAAAAAATCTGGTTTAATCGTAAGTTGAATAGGAATTGAACCGCAGTTGAAATAGGTTAAACTGCAAGGAGTCATCCTGGATTTTATAACACTAAATATAAATATATGTGGAGTATTTGCAATTTATTAGGGCAATTGGATTCCTGACAGTAAGTAATCTCTATAGTAACTAATAAGTCCAAATAACACAACTCGAAGAAATCCATGTTGTAAATAGGATCATCACTACTCAGAAGGAAATGGGATTCTATTGAATCTAATTAAATATAACTAATTAATCTTAATATATAGTGGAAGCATAGGCTAATTATCCATATGACGATGATATCGTGTGTTTGGTTCACTACTTTTGTCTTGACGATTGCTGCTATTATAATTAGTCTGATTTAGTTTTAGCTTAATTATTTTCTGAAAACTATAAATCAGTCTCTAGCTAAAGATTGGGTTGATATAGAGGGTACTTAGGCCCCATTTGTCTCAAGGATAAACTCTTGTTGTGAAATATTTTCTTTTATAATCATTTTCATATGATATGTTTTCGTATATTTGGTAGTACTTATAAAAATATTTTGAAAACCATTTTTTGGTGTTTGGCTCATGAACATTATGTTATTCATAGACATACATAAATAAATTAATATCACCATATTACTCTAAATACATCATTTCAGACATTTTATTTAAAGTAAAAGTGTAAACAATTTTTTTTATTGCAATCTCATGAGTTCAATTTAATACTTTTTAATTCTTTTTTTTTCAATTAAATTCTTTTTAATTTTAAATATAATTTACATTTCAATTACAATAAAAAGAAAATAAATAGCACTTTCCCTAAGTTAGAACATATACCAGTACTAATTCGAAAAATGACATTCTATTTTTTAAAAAGTAAGTCATTTTCCTAAAAAAAAACTATGATTTTCTCTTTTATAGAAAATTATTTTTCTTCACAACAAAAAATATTTTTAACTTAAAGATCCTTTTTTCAGTAGAATAAACAAAGGAAAATGGAAAAAATATTTTCTAAAGAATATTTTCCGTGAAACGAACTCAACCTTAGTATCACACGCTCTGCAGGATCAATTTCATTTTACCAATTTACTATTATATAGACAATTCAGTACACTTGCTCGTTTCGAGTAGGCTTTAAAAGGAAAGCCCATACCAAGTTTTTGGAACATCAAATGGTTGAAATCATAAAAAACATAACAAATCTAACAAAATACATGATTTGATGCACTTGTTTAACTAGGATGGTCCACTTAGACGACTGAAGTGTGGAATGGCTTAAGCTCCGTCTCCTGAACTGAAATTATTATGGTTATGATGTTTTTTTTAAACGAGGGTTGGGTCGTAGTGTACAGCAGGAAGGGGATAGGAATGCTAGAATGGTAACTAGCAATGTGTGAACGATAGGGTCGGATGGGTACGATTGAGTCATGTATATCAAATCAAATTTAATCTTATGGTTAGTATTTTCTTTTTAATTGAACATAACCATTTGTTTCGATTATAATTTTTTTCAAACCTAAAAACCAATTGGATATATGATTTGAACTGTTATTGTTATATTATTAATTTAGCTATACATTTTGGTTCCTTTAAATTAAATATATTAGTTAATTTCGTATAGAGTCTACCTAACCTAGAGTTGATACCATTTTCTTGTATATTATTGTTCTACTTCATACATCATTATTCTCAAGCTCATGAACAAAACATAATTGTGTATGCTTTGATTAGCTAGTTATCACTATAGGAACATGATCCACACCTGGCTAGTTTAGATATTATTATCATTATTATTATTATTTTGAAGAACGCATTAGTAAGAGCAAGATCAATACAAATATACATAAATTAATGTAACACCAATCTTAATTTTTTTTTTTCTCACAAATCAACTATATTGATGCATTGAAGCAATATATAAAATCTTACTATTTCATCTTACAATGAAGGAAAGAAAATCAATATGATAGCAGATGTAACAAAAATGCTCATGTTCATGGGTTATACCTTATTGATGGATATTTTGGTTTATCTATTATATTATCTCTCTATCTTTTTAATTACACATACACATTATGAATAGTTTATATAAATTTATCTACCTTTTTTAACTATTATGTTGTAGTATATGGTTAAGTAATTTAAAATGTTCAAATGCTATTATGCAATTTTATATATTTTTTGCATACACAACGCAAGTGCACGTCTGTCAGTTTCATATAATTGAAATTTGCATTATATATTAGGTTTTATATCTACAACTTTATTAGTAATATTTTGGAAAAGTATGCTCAACTTAATATGATACTAGATATATAATTTCATAGAAAATAGACAAGGTACGTTATATTTGTTTTTTTTTTCTTTTTTTTAACAACTATGAGTTGTAATATTACGTTAAAGTTGCTTAACAATATGTAAAACACTAGTTCTTTCTATAATTAATTTATTTTATTAGCAAAGACCATAATTTCTTAGAGATAATTTATTTCATTGTGATAACTATAGCTTCTTGATTATTAAAGATAGCCATAATTGAAAGGTTTGTTTGTTGAATATCAAGAATTGTCCATCTAGATTAGATATTTATTTATTTAAATAAGGTAGTTGACTTATCATTGGTATTAAGTTCAATAAGAAAACATAAGTAGAGCTTCATGAAGAAGGAATCCAGCGTGAAGAAAAAGGTGCTTGCATGAAGAGTTAGAGAAAAAATATGAAGAACAGGCACGTAACTTAAACGACTAGAGGGATTGTGTCACGAAGAATGAAGCTAACTTAAAGATCAAACTTCATAGGTATGTCTTTCAAAACCATCTAAGTTGTTTGGGTGTGACTAATGTTTTGTGCTAAGTGAAATCAATTACAAGAGATTAAATTAGATAAAGTTGGTGTTTGATGATTTTCTGATTCGATGCTAAATATTGTAGCTAAATTTGATGAAGTTGCTATTTGTGACTTATCTACTACAAGTTAAAGGATGGCAAGTGATGATTTGTAGCTTATAAGTTTTTGTTTTGGCAAATGTTTACGCAATGATAATTTTTGGTCAATTTGTTTTTCATGGTTGTGCCACTTTGAGGTGCCATAAGTCTATTTGATGCAGTAAGGTATGTACATATGTTTATATTAAGTTGTGTATGATCATACATCATTCTAATTTTATCTTTCACTCTTAGTTTTTAATTAAAAATTAAAGTTTGTCTTCTTTTTTTTTTCATAGTATGGTTGCTTTTTTATATTCTTTATTTACAATTGGAAACACATATAAGTATAAAATGAATGCAAACTCAATCCTATTTAAGTATTTGTTTCTTAAAGTTGGTAGTTTTCTCTAGTTTTCTCAAGTTATTGACTTGATATAAATTGATTTATAGCTATCAAGCTTACCCAACTCGTCCAACAGCTTATTGGAGATTTTCTTAGTAATTTAAGCAAGGTTTAAGAAAGATTCCTATAGTTTTTTTAATCTAATTATATTTACTTGTTACCCATTTCTTTATATATGATGTAATATGACTTCAAGATAGAAGTAATAGCGAGAATTAATAGTGAGAATGATGATGACGCTAGAAGATATAAGGAAAATTAAAGTGATATATAAATTTTTAGACAGATATTAACATGATGCTTAATATTAGATGTAATGAAGTTTCAATAACTTTTTTATCTATATTTTGAATATAGTTATTTTATTTATAGTATGGATATGAATTTTGTTATTAGCTCTTAGTAATTTATATTATAGTGTGTTTGTGTAAAGATGTATGATTAGTATTAGATGAAGTTTCAAGCATCTTTTAAAAATTTTTAGTATTTGAAGTTTAAAATATATATTTTTTTTAGGTGAAACAAGATGAATTTACAGAGTATTTAATTGTGTTATTGAAATATTAGGTGTGAATCCTAAGTTAGACATGTGTAATTAAAAGCCACTTATGGCTTGACGGGTATAATAAAATAATAGATGTAAAGTAAAAGTTAAAGAGGTGTGGTAGAAATTATAGATATAAGCCACTATAATCTTGAAAAATAACAGGTAGCCATTAGAGCTTAACAAACTTTGTCAAGTTTATAAGTTACCTATAACTTAATTCCAGTCACATCTAAACATAGTAAATCATATGAAAAAATATATTTGTTACTTTTTACCATTAATAAAAATGGTCGAACCTATACTATAGGTCATGTGTAAATGTGACAAATCTTAAACAAGACGTACTAAATATCATTAGATACAATTAAACATGCCCTATAATGTAGATTTTGTTGTGTTTACATGGAGCAAATCATTGTACACATAACGTTAATCATCTTTGCCACATATAAACATAACCAACTATATCAAACACGTGTAAACATAATAGATTGCAGGAGCACACTTTTACGTTAAACTTTTAACTATATATAAATGTGATAGAACTTACATTATTGGTCATGTGTAAATGTGACAAGATCTATACCATTGGCCATACATAAATGTGGTAGGTTTGTAACTTTTAGTCATATGTAAATGTGACAAAACCTATATTATTTGCCATGTGCCTTTTATCACGTTACAAAGCTACATTTATTAAGTAGATTTTTGCCATGTTTCTTTAATGTTTATCTACGTTTATTAGATGTGGTTGAAGGTCGTGTAGTAAGTGATTGGTTGCATATTGTTATAATTCAACATCAAATGAGGACAATATTTCATTTCCCTATTTAAGGATATTTGACAAAACATTGTACATTATTAGAAGTTATAAACTATATGGATGGACACTAGACATAAAATATCTAGTAAATCTTTTCTTAGGAGAGATGACATAGTTAAGAAGGTTCATTAAATATTACTTTGTAGAGATTTTGCTTTTGCACTGACCATTATAAAAGCTTGAGTTCTTCATCTTCCTCCCATTCTTATTTCCTTTAAAACGTTTTATTTGTTTTTTATTTAATGAACAACGTCATTTAATTTACATTTAAAATGTTTATTCATTGTATACATTTATTGAAAAAAGCAAAAATGTTATCCACATCAATTGTAGGATGGTAAATAGTGCGTAACCAAAATAAAAATAAAAGGTGATGCCAAATTTTATAGCGAAGGTGAATCTACGTAGCAACCCTCTTATCATCGCATGCCATATTAGATTAAAATCTGTGAATCTAATTTTTACACATCACATATTTAATGTATTTATATGTAATGTCATCTAGACGAGATACTATTAGGGACTAAGAGACAGATAAAACATTCTTGGAATAATTGATAGATACTAATCAAATTAACATGCGAAATGCATTAACAAAGGCTTCTCAATGAACTTGGTTTTCCGCCTAATCATGATGGACTATAACACAATATTATGTGAATCAAAGTATTATAGCAATTCATAAGACAATTATCATTGAAAAATATATTTTTTTTTTTTGGATATTTCACATCACCTATATATATAGGTAACATATAATTACCAGTAAAATTATTACAGTGGACCAAATAATTTCTAAAATAGCAACTACATATACTTTAAACATACTATATATGTTAGAATTTTATTAATATGTAAACATAATATATACATATCACATGATGCGTACCAATAAATATTTAAATAAAAAAAGACAAAAATTGTTGCTCGATCACTTCCCTTTCGTTTAATCAAACATTCCTTCAGCACTCAGTAAAGGAGATTTGCCCTACATTATGCGCACGAACAAGGTAACATGTTACCCCCCAAAAAGCGAAAACTAATTGTAACTTTATAATATTCGGATGGTTAATTGGCTTTTGGAAACATTGTTAGATTGAACTTATGTATGAACGTGGACAAAAATGAAATGAGTAGAAAGGTAAAGGTTCATCGGGACTCTGCATTACGCTTTAATAATAAACACTCGGATTTAGATGAAATTTACTTTCTTTAAGGTTTATTAAATATTATTAGTACTAGTTAGAGAAATCGAGTGTTCTAAAATTGCACGAAAATCACCGTGATGTTGTTATTATACTATGATAAATCGACTGAGTCTTACTTATGATCTTTTGTTCTTGTTTTATTGATGTTTTCCATGTAAATTGTATGTGTTATTCCCTCTTTACTTATATCTTTTATCATTCCAAATCCAGATTATACCTAATAATTATTATCAATATAACCAGGCATACATAGAAAAAAGAAAATTAACAAATGATATTCAATACGGTTAAATTCATTATAATGTAGCAGTATGCATGTTAGTCTTTTGTAGGAAATAATCAAATTTAAATCTTTCATCTCTTATTATAATCACAGAAGTTTAAAAAAAATAAAAGAATTATATTCAACGTAAACATACTTTCTAGAAATACTCGTATACAAATTTCGAATCTATTACAAATTTTCCAGAAAGCGATAGAATAAAAGCCTTAACTTCGAGTTCAATTCAAGTTTAGTAGCAGACGAGTCCATAAAGCATCTGTTAACCCAATTTGCTCAATAAACCTTAAATCAATCTTCTTTTACCCGTCTGAACAGTTAATACCCACGTGCTTTGAAAGCTACATGTTAATAATTATTCTTGGGATTATAATTCATATATTATTAAAATACTGGGAAAAGCATATTCTTGTCTCCTAAAGAAATAACGTTATTAGCCATATGATTGAAATATCTAAGAGCATAAGCGTGAATCCACTATTCTTTTGAAAATCCAACTACTGATAATGTACCGTATTATGAATGTTAAAAGTAATTCATAACTAAGTAAATAAATCATTTATGAGATTATTTTAAAGAAAATTACAAGTACTTTTAGCTCATTTACTAACTGACACTACATCAAGACAGAGAAATGTTAGAGCTTTTAAGGTCAGAATAATGTAGGTTCAATCACAATAAATCTTTCAAATAAATTAATTAAAATAAAATCAATATATAAGGTGGAATAAAGACTACTTCACGTAAACGTTCTGTAATGTTTATGATATAAAAGTTATTATTTATTTTTTGTCAGCTATACATATTACAACAATTAAGAAACGGGAGAATCAAATTTAGTTCATATTATTGCAAAACTAGTGCTGATACCACTTTTAAGTTACAACGGCAACCTTAACTGAAATTCATGATTATTTGATTAAGTCAACATCAATTTTCCTTGTGATGAATATCTACTGAAATGTATATAATGTAGCCTCATTAGTATTATTTCATATATTTTTCTCATATATAATATAAATAACATGTATAGATCTAATTCGACTTTTTACTCTTGATCATTTGTAAATACCAATAAAAATTTAAGATTTGAAAAAATAATCGATATTTTTTGGGAAAATACATCCTTCATTATCATATACTATATATACGATATATTAATGCTTTCCACCTATCAAAATAAAAAAGAAAGCAAACATAGCGGAAAACGACAAAGCAGCACGGTCAACAATAGTCAATGACAAAGTCAAATTCTGTAGACCATTAAAAACTCACGATGTGCACAGAACGAGTGCCCATTAATTTACTTTATACGTCACACGCTTCCACACTTTAACTTCATCATAATATATATATATATATATATATATATATATATATACGCACGCGCGCGCATGGCAATCTAAACACCATCGTCAAACCACCAAATTCCAATCGAATCCCTACCATTCACTCAAGATAACATATCTACATATCCAGCAGAGATAAGAAACATTGGAGGAGAGAGAATGGCATCGTCGTCATCATCCGGCGGCTCAAGGTTAAAGATAACCTGTACTGGGAATTTGTCACAAAGATTCTCTGGCAGTCTGATACCTAGGAGGGGGAATGTGAAGAAGGATATAGTGTTGGTTTTAGCTCACACTTTGGTTTCAATCTATGATGTTCATTCAAGATGTGCAAGTGCTGGTCATTTATTGCATAAAGAAGATACATGTCATCATGCTGCAAAATATATGAAGAGATAGACATAGCTAAGAGAGGTCATCAAATATTACTCTGTAGAGATTTTGCTTTCACAATGAGTATTATAAAAGGTTGAGTTCTTCGATTTTTATTTCCTTAAAATGTTTTATTTGCTTCTTGTTCAATGAACGAAGTGATCTTTTTTGCATTTAAATATTCGAGAACATGAAAATGGATGCTCTCATAATATAATGGAAGATATATATACATATATATATATATATTGCCAAAAATAATGGCAGATTAATGCGCTCTGAATGGGATGCATCCGATTAAACCATCCTCCTCGCATGAAATCTAACACATAGTTGGCTTAAAAAGATAAAATAAATGGATGGAAAAAGTAAAGTATTAACTCATTTCATAATTTTGTAATATTTAATTGATTTTCACTTTTGACGGTTCTAATATATCTGAAACTATTGAAAAGTAACAGCATCTTATTGGGCCTAAGAAATTGCTATGGGCTTAAAACCTTTAAGCTCCCACAATCAAAGTTGGTTGGTAAAATTTTCGGCCCAAAACTCATGGTAAACCAGGGATAAAATGTGAGCACAAATTGCAAATGAATCCCAACATCCATAGTTAAGTGTGGCTAGATCCTTCAAACTCATATTTTTATCTTCTTATAATTCATGAAGATATGCATATATCTCACAAGCTACTACTTATGTATGGTTCTTTTCAGTGGCCGTCTGGAAGTATAAATGATAAATAAAAAAGAGAGAGAGAGAGAGAAGTAGAGTAGTAGGGAGAAAAATGGGCTAACGATCAAAGTTATAAGAAAATTAAAATATAAAGTTATGGCCTAAAATATGAAGCAATGAATCATTTTTTATATAATTTTTTAAACATGTTTTGCTACGGTGCTAAATAGAGTACCTATACTTTCAATTTTTGACAATTTTTTCAAACGATTTTTTACTATTTAGTATATATACTTTTTGTTTTATGTAAGTTAGTTGCCCTGGTTTTCCCATTTAACCTATTCGTGCTCCAAAGAAACCCAACTCTCATATAAATCAAGATGTAATTACAAAAGCTAATACTATAACATTTTGTAAAACTTTTCATGTAGATCGAGTGATTTACTCTATGTATCTATAATTAGATTATGTTATTTAGTTCATTGGGCCTGATTATGTTAACGATATCAGCTCAAATTCAATTAAAAATATTTAAAGCCAAAATATTTGCCTCTATTTTGGTTTACAATATCTCCAAAGCAAAAACGTAACAAAAACCGAGTAGAAAATTCAGTCACACATGTTATTTTCCATAATTATTCTCCTGGTCAAGGACTACGGGGTATCTAAACATTTGTCTAATGTTCTCTATCCCTTTTATGTTTCTACCTAGTTTATGTTTTTATATTGTTCATAGGCTCAGAATCAATAAAGTCCTTGTTATATGAACTAAATTGAAAAAGGTTAGATATGATAAGCCAATTTCACATTCCCGTATTCTAAGTTCCATTAATATTAAATCTCCTTTAATCATCCTAAATATATAAGTATAACTCGTTGGATTTTATCATTTTAGCCTAAAATATCAAATCTATTTAATTATTGGATTCATGATCCATAACTGGAGTCAACCCTCTAACAAAAATTAAGAAGGATAATTGTACACGCAAGAAAAATTTTTGTCCTAACCAATAAATATGAAATACACAACTTAAAAGAGAAATCAATGTTGTAAACAGGATAATCAAAACTCGAAAAGAAAAAGAATCTTGGTGAATCAATTAAAATCCAATTTATTAATCTTAATATATGTTGAAAGCACATGCTACATATCCATATGATAATAGATTCATAATCCCATGTATTTCGTTCATTGATTTTTTGTGTTGTGGATTGATGCTATTATAATTATTTTGATTCAGTTTTACTTTCATTAATTTTTTTGAGAACTATACATTGATCCCCTAGTCGACAATACTTAATATGAAAGCCAGTTTTACAACGCCTAATGTTAATCAACCCAATAATGTCACACCCTGGGCCTCTAACTGCTGCAACTTCTAAGCAAACAACTTTTGATTATTGATACATTATTTGCATATGACACAACCGGCTCTTTGGGTCCAATAAATCCTTACAAGAAATATTACACTCGGTTGAATGAAGAGGAATTTGATTATAGATGAAGAGCTACATGTTACATAGCTTGAAAAAATATGCTTGGCGTTCTTTATAAGCAAAACAAATTTCTTTCCTAACAAACAAGGGTTACTCTCCAGTTCCCTTGCCAACCATCTGATGGTTGCAATCCCCATTAGAATAATTTCTATAACTATTTCAACACTCAGATAATGGATCGGATGAACACCTTAGTCCCTCTCTTCTTCTCGTACTTATTAGATTTTTCGTTAAAACATCAAGAATCAGGATCCATTCCAGCTAGAAAACTTATGTGTAAACAAGCTACCAACCTATCCTAGAGTTGTCTCAGCCAAAGACTAGAGTTGTTGCCCAGTTAAGTTAACAGCAACATAAAACCTGTTCCTCCAGCTGACCACACTCGCAAGGTGAGCCGACCTCTATACCAGCCAGCTCAAAAATCCTGCTAGAGATATGCCTTTTTCATTCCGTGAGAATCTGTACAAGTGAAAAACAACAATAAAATATTAGCAGATAAATAGCCTTGAACATTTAAGATTATTCCGCAAATAATCTCTATTTCCTTCAAATTAAGATGCACTTTATACCTTTCTAATCTCCTTAATCTATCTGAAATGCTACTTTAAGTATCCATAGTCAAATACAACAGTATGTTTGTCTAACTTGACAAATTATGGTATTGATTACATTGGTGTAAATCAACCAATACCTTGTAGTGGCCAACAGATGCATTTACTCTAAGTATGTAACAAAATGAACAACATTTGAAAACATTATTAGGAACTAACTACTGAGAGTTGTGCTATGGATAATTTACGTACCACCGGGAGACTTGGGAAAATAAAGTGATTTTATGAATTCAGAGCCAGTCGACCAGACAAAGAGGCCATGTGGAACATCAGTACCATCACTAAGAACCATTTGCTTGTTATAAACCTTTTTTACTACTCCTCGCATGAGCCGAACTCCAAGTTTAATACTACAACTCAAAACTATTAATAGTTGAGAAGTGACTTCGAACTAGAAATATCAAAATGTATGTAACTATCTTACAAAATGTGCATTTGAAGATGCCTTAGTTAGTTGATCTGTTGCATATTGTCGTAATCAGATATCGAATGAGGACAATATCACATTTGCCTACTTAAAGAAATTTGACAAAACATCATTATATGACACAATTCTGTTTCTATCCATCAAAGATGATCATAAGATAGAAAACCCCGTCATATTTTAGAAATCATGTTTTCTTCATTTTGCACAACTAAGTTTAACCGTAGGGCTAGACCTTGTGACAACAATAAATTTCAAGTATCTTGCTAAATGACCCTTCTATTGACTCTTTCAATTAGCTCAAATTGTATAATAAACAAGTCAATGTTTGAATTACCTCTCGTGGAGTTAAAACATTATAAAAGGTTCTTAAATGCCCCAATTAAGATGATTTTGGTTTTTGATAGAATAAAAATGTATCTAGTCGAATGTAAATGAAAAAATTGTTTTTCCTTTAATACTAGCAACTCAACAAAGCATTTGATTATGATCTCTCGATCCCCTTCTTCGCACTTCTTCCCTTTTTTTTTTTTTTTTTTTCCGCCAGCTATTCTTTTGAATTCAAACTCTGTTTCATGCATATCAGCTATATTTCATACGTGGTTTAATCATGTTAATTGTAATATCATCACGTTATATGTTATGAAATAAAAGCCTCTTGCATGTCTCTCTACTCTTGTGAAGAACATGTATTTTGATTCGAATCAAGCTTTGGTCAAGGCTTCTTTCTCTACTGTAACTTGACTTGACTTTTTCAAGGGAGAAAGATAATTGCCTGTTGACTGGATCAAGGGGGTGTCTACTTTCTAGGCCCTATTGATGGGTTTTGAATGTATCGAGCCTGCACTTGTTGCGTTATTGGACTAGTGTTAATTATCCCCGCCTGTTACAATAAACGCATCATCACATCCATATCCATATCATTAAAACTATTTACCATTTTGGTTTAGGAGCTATTCAAGTATCCTAAGGTGATTTTTCAAACGTTTCTCTTGGTTTAGGAGCTAAAACTAATAAGGGAACCCACTAATATTAACTTAGGATGCAAGGGTGCAAGCGTAGTGTTGAGAAAGCAAAAAAAAAAAAAAAAAAAAAAAACAATAAAATAAAAATCATTTTCCTTGCTCTTGTTTGGTGTGACCAGCAACTATTGGTGGAGGCCATTTCTGAAGGTAAACCACATCTAAACCTAGCGAGTTATTGGGTATAGGATTGTAAATAAGTCAATTTGAGATGATACGATATTAATCTTTACTCCAGTTTGACTCAAAATTTTAAAACTCAAACTTGGAGCTCAAAATTCATAGAGCTTATAATTCTAAACTTAACTCTAAGTGATACTCAATTAATTCAAACTCATATTAATTAAGCTCGTTTTGATCTAATAATCTTAAAAAATGTTACATATTTAATTAAAATAATAATAAAACTTAAACTTAGCTCGTATTTAACTAATATTTAAACTTAAATCGAGTTCAATTAGACTCGTAAGCTTATCAAGTTGAACATCATAAAGTTCAAACTCGACTTGATAATATACTCAAGTAGCTTGAGCTCTACTCAAAAAGTAAGATATAAGTCCCAATTAAGTAATTATGAATGAGGAGGAGGGTTGAATTGGCTATGGTTAAGAATAAAGGATTTTAAAAAGTTTTGCAAATAACAATTTTCCTTGATTACTTAATTGTTGGTGTAAAAGTTTTAGTAAATAACAATTAGTAACAAGAGTATAAAATATGCACAAATTTAAAAGAGAAAGAAGAGGATATCGGACAAATCAAATTATATTACTTCGACTATATATCTACTGTACTTTTCCTGCTCTATTGCCAAGGACTTAGTATTCCATACTGGATTCGTTCTACTATCCACTTTCAATTAAAAAAAAAAAAAACAACACTTCAGAGATTATAGCCATTAAGTCCTCTACTCTGACTCATTTAGCCACACTATAGAGTTTACAAAAGTATTTCTCAATACACAAGTCTAACTCTCTATCAAAAGTACAAAATCAAACTATGAAGAAATGATACAATTGATCCTCAAGTTTAAGCACATGAAATAAATGAAAGAAGAAATATTGTAAGAACATTGTAACCCTCTAATCAATCTTTTGATCATCTCTAACTTAAGAAGATTTTGAAAGTATTCACTTCAATACTTATATGTCTTGATCGTATTTCTCCTTAAGATTCCATGCCTTTCTATATTCTATCTTCATAATGGCTAGTTGAGAAATATTTTGAATAAATTCTTGATATTTCCTTTGATTTCTTGAAACAATCATTTATGAGAATATTTTTATTGCCTGATTTGAGCTTTCTTGTTTTTGCTAAGATATATTTGTTGTTTTCTTTCCTTTAGAGTGCATAGATGAGTTTTGACCTATTTTTTATAATAACATATAATCTTTCCTTTCACAATAATTTTGATTGTGTGCTGATCGATTTATTTTTTCTTTTAATTCATTTTCTTTATTTGTATTTATTTTTTATTATAATTATATTTATTTATTTATTAGATCTTATCTAATTTCTTTTTTATTCTATTTATTTCCTATTTTAATTAATTTTATTTAAAATTGTAATTATTAATATTAAATTAATTAATTTTTTTCTATTTTGATTTATTTTTCTATTCTATTTTCTCAGTTATTGTGTTCTAGTTTATTGTTTATTGGGGTAGATGTTATAGTTATATAATATAATAATTTAAATTAATTAAATTATATTAAAATTTGATCCTTTATTTTGATCTTGTTAAATTTTGAAATTTAAACTGATGAACATTCCAAACTTTTAATTATGGTGTTCATTGATTACTTGCTAATCCTTTTCCCAAACTTAAATAGTTTTTACTTCTGCAAAAAATCTTACATTTTTTGAAAAAGATAGTGAATGTTGCATTGATGTTATACTTTGTACTTGATCTAATATATGCATGATTTTTGAATTTTGTAATGACTAACTAGCTGTAAAATATTTAGACTTTTTCCAGCTCATGCGACTTCCACCTCATAAAATTATGCCCATTGTAGCTAAAGTAAGAAAGGAACTTAACACATTGAATTTTCTTGATCCAAGTGAATGTAGACTTAATTTTGCTCTTTATTCTTGGCCTATAATTACTTAGATAATTTGCTAATATGATTTTCTCAAGACACTCCGACAATTTTTAGTCAAAATTCCATTCAAATTGAAAAATATGAGCAGCATCATAATGATGTGAATTTTTCTATGCAAGAATATATCACATCTTCACATCATTTCTTTCTAAAGATATAAGACTCAACCATATCTTCACTAAATATCTTCTTTTCCCTTTATAATAAAATATTTCTTACGCCCAACTTATCGGGATATCATAACAAGCTTTTTCTTTGATTTTTCAAACCTTTAGAAGTAAAGAAACTCATAAAAATCTGCAAAATTATTTCAATAAATTTGATAAAATAATTCCTTAATTATTCCCAGTGGATTTTTGTCTAAGTTAGAGGAACGTATTAAATATATTACCTAGATATATTCAATAAGTAGAGTTAAGGAAAAGGAAAAAAAATGCAAAAATAAAAAATAAAAAATAAAAATTACGGCATCTTCAAGAGGCGATTTTCACGAGGATTTATACTTCCTGTCCTTCTCCTTCCCCCAATCTGCATGCTCATTCTCTTCCCAACTCTCTCTCTCTCTCTCTAGCCACCTGCAAACACTTTCTACCAAATCAGCCATCTGGGTTTGTTTTTTGACAAATTAATTATAGAATCAGAGTAGTTGCATGGTGTAGATCTCTATTATAGGAAGTTTTTTGGAAATAGGAAGACAATCGGTACACTATCATCGCTTTTTCTCTGTAAATATTAATATAAGAAAATGTATCATTTTTACTCGTTTTGATCCGTTTTGAGTATATATTTTTCGAAAAAATAGTGTTGTCACTTAATGTATGATGGTATATTGTTGTCTACTGGTAATTTTTGAATAAGTGAGTACATTCATCTGTTTTATAACATATAGTTTAATATAATAGTTTTTTTATTTCTCATTGCCTATAAACTAAGCTATTTTATGTATAAATATATGTTCATTAGTCAATTATATATACATGCTATACCTAGATTTTTTTTTTTTTATGACGTTAATGTTTTTATAATTTTTTTTCCAAAACATTGTATTCGTTATTTAGTACAGTTTATGTGTATATGTATGTAATTACTGTATTGTAAGAACACATGTATATTAGGTAATATGTATACAAATAATTAGTTTGAGGGGTGTAGATAATGAATTGGGGAGTAATTATTGATTTTAGTACCGTTAAGGGATAATGATAGTAAAATCAAATTAGGTGATATATTCATAAACTCGAGTAGAGTGTATTTGCTAGTATAAGGTAGTATTTTTACAAGGGCATGCTGAAGTTTATGCAATTAATGTGGCAAATAGGTGTATAATGAATAATATGAGGTTGGTTTGTTATGTTGGTAGAAATATTATGGAAGGAGAGGATGGGGTATGGTATGATAGGCACTCGAAAATAGTAGTTGGAGTTCCATTTGGGGCCATGTATAACCCAGTAGTTGGATTAATTTATAATCAGCTTCGAGTTGACATGATAACATACCAAATCGAATTGATTCACAGATGCCTCCTTGTAGGTAGGACTAGGGACATGTTCTCTACCATCCCCATCGATGATAATTACGATGTCCAATAGCTGATGGCTTTCTCAATAGAATGTGGTAGAGTTAGCAATTCTACGAAGATCTATATTGAAATTTGTGAAGTGAAACCACCACCAATAGCCCCTCTCACAACTAAGTATGATGTCGGATGATATAGCAATGATGTTGAACTGTAAGTTGAAATTGGGGTGTTCAAATACCGAATGGTCCCACCAAGTCACATATCAAGTAGCAGTCGCATGTGTAGTAAACCTAATGTATTGATTACTAGTGAGTTTAATAGAGATACCAATGTAAAGAATGAACTAGTATGCGCCAACATTGATGAAAATTCTAATGATACAGATTATAATACTGACATTGGCCTGAGTAAATGTTAGTTATGGGACATGAAAGAAGCATAAGGGTTATGTGTATAGAACGATTAGAGGCATGGGTTAAAGACATGTGTGGACACAATTAGGACATTGGAACACATGCCTTTCTACATGGCAAGTGTAGGGGATGGACTGGTTATGTTTGAGGATAATATAAGTGGTGGTAAATGGAGCTTTAGTGATGAATTGAATGTGGACATATGGTTTGGGAAAAAAAAAAGAAAAATCTGCAAACAGCTGTAAGGTTGTATCATGTTATAAACCACTATGACTTCATCGTAAAGGAGTCTGAATCGACGTTATGGTTTATTAGATGCATTGATTAGGAAACGAGCTGCAAGTGGAGACTCAAAGCTTGTAAGAAGCAACATGCAGGATGCTTTGTGATAACCAAGTTTGTAAGTCCACACACGTACCTTAATCTTACAATAAGCCAAAACCACTCAAAATTAAACTCCAACACGTTATCCTACTTTCTAATTAAGAATGTTCAAGAGTCGTCAAGCATTAAGATAAGACACTTACAAGTGTCTATTTACAAGCAATACAATTATATTATGCACATAAAGAGAATTAGGGAAATGAAGTGCAAATCAATTTAACAAGTTTACAGTAAGTGGTAGGAATCATATGCGGTGTTCCCACATCTACTAAATGCAATCCGAGAAGCTAATCCCAATACTATGGTAGAGTGGAAATGATGAGATGGTGATACTACCAAGCACATGCCTTTTAGGCATTTGGACCATACATTAAGGCATTTGTACATTATAGGCCTATAATTACGATCAATGGAATATTCTTATATGGGAAGTGCAAGCATAAATTGCTGATTATAACTGGAGTTAATAGTCAGAATCACATGGTCCCACTTGGTTTCACCCTAGTTGATGAGGAATGTCGGGATAACTAGAGTTGATTCTTAACGTGTGTGCTCATGCAATTTATAAAAGATCGTACTGATATATGTTTGATTTCGGACTGTCATATTGGGATCCAGTTTGCAATAGAAGGCCAAAATGCAGCCTGGCCAAGTGGTTGGCCATGGCAGTGTTGTATCCAACATGTCGCCAATAATTTCAATACTTAAGCTAAGAACAAAAAATGCAAAAAGATGACAAAGAAGGCCACTTACCAGTTACAACCTCGAAAGTTTCGCACATACTATGACGAAGCCAAGACTCTGAGCCCCCATACTAAAGCTTACTTTAGAGGCTTCTATCCTAGAATGCGGACGCTGGCATATGATGATGGAGCTATATTTGGTCATGGGATGACTAACATTATAGAAAGTTATAACAGTGCTTTGCATGATGCTTGGAACTTACCGGTTGTAGCATTACTTAAAAAAACTTTCTACAACTGTAGCAACTACTTCAAATGTAGAATCGAGTTAGCAAAGCAAATAGGCATTGGCAAAGTGTTGACCAAATTCACAAAGAGAAAGTTTGACAGGTAACGTAAAGTAGCCAACAGTTAATGATAGGAATTAGTCTATTAGACCTTTAACCCACAACCTAGCCTGAGGATTGGAAAGGTTAGCAAAGCGAATACTCTAGCTCCAGCCAACTCCTACCGAAGCCAAGTACCTTTTTGCCGAGTCACCCTGGATACCGAGACAAATGATTGCTCATCTCTCCATAGTATGCTAAATTGAGGCTTGCCAAGATAACCACCAAGCCAATCGCAAGTACTTACCCACATCCGAGCTACCCAACTACTCGGCTTCACCCTTGTCAAGGTGCTAAGAGAGTGAGATCGAACTAATCCTTAGTCACCCTTGCTCGAACCTACAATTTGATTGTACCTTTTTGCTTGCATCCTCCAATAGCCTTACCGATGTTTCGCTGCTACATATACAGGACCATGTGTAGTATCTGCTACACCAATCATTACTTTTTTGTATCATTGTACATTACTTCTTTAGGGTATTACCCTTTTTTCTTTCCCCTTTTAAGCATATTGCCTTAAATTTTTAGGTATAAATACCTATTATACTTATAGCTGTAAATATCAGAATACCCATTAACATATTAGATATTCTTTCTTGGGTAAATACTATGTTTGTTTACTCTCATTTTACTCTTATCCTATCCCTTAAGCAAGATTAGGTGATGAATAATCTCATCGGACCAACTCGTACATCATATCGAGCTGTACCATGAGTCCTCAAAAGTTCTATTGGTACGTCACATCGATTAGAGTTGTTTGTGAGTTTTTGCTTACTTCTCATTCGCCCTTGTTCTTTTGTACGTTCCCCATTACTTCCCTTTTAAGTTTTCAACAAGCTTAAACCCATCCCCTCGACCAGCCTTGTTTGTTCTTAGCTATGGTCTATAATAGGTTACCTTATCATAATTTTTTACTACAATGAATAGATATTCAGGATCATCACGGCACCAAGACCTATAATGCATGAGTAGAAAAAAGATAATAGCTACGCAGTCGCACTTAAGATAGCATGGTATACTTACAATAAGTGGCAAACATATAAAATTCTGTACTCACACACTATAGCTATTATGGGAAAAATGACCATGGATTGTGTTGCACATATTGGGTATTAATATACATTATAAAATCAGCTACGTGTATACATGCGTTTCTTCATGCCTTGTGCCGATAAGTTCAGTTGGTCATATCTTGACATTCTTGTATGGCATCCAGTTATAATATCAAACATGGTTAGGAATCTAGGCATGCTACAAGAGAAATAATTCTAAAATGAGATGGACATTTGAGAGGGACCATTAACTTACACCTATAAACTATGCGGTGGGATGGACATAATAGAAGAAGATGTCCACAGTAAGGAAGAAAACCAACATCGAGTGGATCCACTGGTAGTTAACTTAGTAACAGTAAAAAACCCTAATGTAATATTGATTGATTATATATATGGATATATATTTAAGAAGTTGTTCTTTTTCTAAAATTCCGTATTTACATTAAGATTTTTGTAGTAAACTTAGTATTTTTTTTTTCCTCTTTTACACTTACAGGAGCAAATGGATCTAAGACTAGTAAATAGGTCACTACTTTACTTGCAACCATCTTATAAGTCTAAGTTGGCATGGGGTGGTTAGGTAAGGAATAAAAAATGGAAAACATGCTTGCGATTTGTTCAATTTTTGTACTAATTATAACAATAATTCTTCTTTTTTGTTACAGGAAAACTACTAGCTTAGGTACCATAGATGTGAGGTGATATATAAGCATTGAAATGGCGAGGAGATCTCGATAGATCTACATATGATCCCATATCTGAAGTAGTCAGGATTCACTGGTATGCAGTAAGTTCCCTCCATACAATTAGATTGGCATTTAATTACTGCTTTAGTTGAGCGATGGAGGGAGGAGACACATACGTTTTACTTCCATACTGACGAGATGAAGGTAATGCTACAAAATATATCTATGCTTATAGGTATGCTAGCCAACGGTAATGCAGTTGCTAAGGTGATAGTATCTATTGGTTGGGTTGAGTTATGTCATCACCTATTAGGAATTTTCCCACTAAAGATTGCCCTAAAGAGTGACAAATTGAAGTTGTCCTAGTTGAAGGACAATTTTACTTAGTTACCTTTTAATGCAAACATCGAGACAATGTAATGCTTCATGAGGGTACATATCATGTAGTTGATCGGGGCTATACTATTCTCAAACAAGTATAATAATGTCATATACCTTATGTTCCTCCCTCTCCTATCAGACCTCACTATAGCCAAATGATAAGTATGGGGAGTAGTTTGCTTAGTGTGGCTGTACCGCCAGTTATGCCTAGCTTCTAAGGTAGATGTAAGAGAAATTAATGGTTCACTGGTGATTCTGCAGGTGTAGGCATGGAAGCATTTCCCACACATCACCCATTTACGTTATAAGATTACGACAGTTGTCAAAGGTCAACCACTTATGAGTTGATGGGGGGCAAAGTTTGATGTGACTAAGCTAGCCTTATATGTGGTCGGATAGTATAGAGAGGTATTCAATTACCAACATCCGGAGCAAGTGCGTATTTATGAAAACCATCTCTTTATTCATTTAGTAACTGTACTTTTTTTCATCCTCATTATTAATCATCAATTCAGCTTATTTGGATTCCCTACAACCACTATGATGTTGCAAACTCCCCGCTTATTATCGGGATGGGAGTAATGTATGGCTTGCCCATGTACCACTTATATGCTTCCACACTGTGAAGATGCACTATCCCAACCACATGGCTTGACAGTTTAGTAGGATGTAGGACATCCTAACCTACCTTAACAATGGACAGGTACTACATGACATTAACCTAAGGGGTAGGATGGAGATAAATTGGACGATACAACATGCAAATTGGATAGCACATTAGGAAAATCACCAAAACCGGATAGTTCAAGTCCGACTATCGCCTGGTGTACATCTTAACTAAGTCTTCTGGTACCAACAAGTTATCCATAGATACATCGGTCAATCAAAGGCTTCTTGGATGTATATGGTGTTTTTCTATTTATATATAACTCAAACTTTTGCATTCAAAATGCAGGCAGACTTCATACACAAAATGTAGGCAGACTCCATACATAAAATGCCACACATGTCATACAAAGACATATTATCTAAGTAGCATTGAGTTGATGACCTACTTTAGGGGGTTATTAGGTTCACCTAAGTGACCCAATTGCACCCAATCTTGATGTCGATGAAAATGACTCTCTACCTGATGAGCCACAAAGAGATAAGGGCCATTGGGGATATGGTCATTGTCGAGTTAGAAGTCAAGGCCATAAATAGCCCAGCATGCAAATTCATGATGACACTTCTCGCCACCAACATATCTTAGATCGTTAGGATCTCTTAGATAGCCCATTCATTAGGGAGAGATCCAAGGATCCTATGTACCATACCCCTGTCGTGGGAGAGACCTCTACTAGTCAAGTCCATACCTACCTTACCGCCCCTATACTATTGAGTAGGCCAATTAGAGATTCTCAGTACGACATAGGCAAAAGAGTCACACAAATGCACCCTTCTTCGATCCCCATGCATGCATCGTTTTCGGATGCTTACAGCTTCTTTGATCCCTATGCATGCATCATTTTCTGATGCTTATAGTCAGGATGGTGAACAAATCATCCATTTGGATACAGCCTAAATGGTTGAGCCTTAAGACAATGCAAAACCCTAAGATTTTCTACCACTAGCTCGACAACAACGTCGACGTCATTAGATTTTGATATTTCACTTTTGATTTACTTTTCTTATTTTCGAAACACTATTTAGCTATTTTAATAGTGTAATTAAATTTCTTATAACGATTTTATGTCTTCATAATTTTAAATTATTAACATGTTTTGATGTAGATTCAAAACACATATGTATAATATAGAAAGAGGATAAAACTGAACATCTCATAAATAAATAATCGAATAGAATCTGATTGATTGATTATAAAAATAACTATCTATAGAATATCGCGTGTCGATTATGCTTTCAATTAAAATCGCATATGGGCTCGACTAAATTTAAAGTGATTACATTTTTAACTAAAATCGCATATGGGCTCAACTAAATACATGTATAGGCTGGACTAAATTTAAAGTAAAAGGGTAGATGAAATAAAATGGCTGCAAAAAAGTCTCCTCTTAAAGAAGCAATTTCTAGGTGCACTAAAATCGTTAGCAATTTTAACTTCAATATTTCTAAAAATATTTTTCCAAGAGCTACATTTTTTTTTAATGGGTACAAAAAAGTCTCCTCTGAAGAGACAATTTCTAAGTGCACTAAAATCGTCGACAATTTTAATTACGGTATTTTTTGGAATATTTTCCAAAGAGTTGCATTTTTGTAATTTTTTTCCTTTTCCTGTAGAGCTAAGTCTTCAATATATCAAAAGTCCAATTTAATTTTCTTTTTATAAAAAATATGTGAAAATCTCACTCTGCTTAGATCTTCTGATTCATATTTTGATATATCCTTTTATTCTAAGCTATCCTTGTTAAATACTTGATTGTTCTTTTATCCCAAACTTATATTATTTTAAATGTTTCCTTGTACGCTTAGTAAACATATTGCCATTAACTTAATATGAGTTTTGATATCATCCAAATGATTTAGGAAACTTAACATAAGAATTTCTTAATAAAATGAAATAAAATATTCGCAGTTAATATCATTTTCAAATAAGAAAGTTATACTTAAAGTTAAAGCAAATATCAACACTTAAAAGGCAAAAACATTTTAATATCTTAAACAACGTTATTTAAATTCTAGTTAGTTCAATGTGAACTTTTGGTGTAAGATAAACTTAATTCAACACATTATTTTCTAAAACAAGAACTAGTCTTGAGAAGGCCTGATTAAGCACCTTCAAGTAAATGAAGAATTAGAAGACACTCCTAGTATCGGAGATTTATCAATAGGAAACTTATGAATTAAATCAAATTGTGGTGGTTGTATAAAACACCAACTAAACTTATGAATGTCTTGCAAGCATTCAAATTTAACATTTGTTTAAAAAAAAAAAAACTTAAGAACTTTTGAGTGAAGAACAACTTAAGCCAGTATATATGTACTCCTATAGAAGGTTAAATGATTTAATCATAAAGCCAAAGTCGATCACTTTTGCTCTTTCCTTTGGCTTTGTTAAGAATAACTCTTTATTCTCATGTCACAATTCACGTGCTTGACATTCATACCATAAAACATATCAAACGATGAAGTAGAAGACTTCACAGGGATTTGAATGGATAACCCAATAGAAATATTGATGAGGACTCCTTCTCCAACTTCAAGTCCTGCTCTTGTTAGGTGTCACTAGTGCAAACCCTAAGAATTCCTTTCTAATTCATTTTTTAACACTAATTTCATCATTAAGTAAGGTTTTTATTTTAGAGGTTTAATTATCTAATTCCCATAGGTTGTCTCAATTGGGGTGCTCTTCGGGACGTGACATCGGTAATCCTAAGTTGTTTTTACAAATATGAAGTAAACCTTAGAGTACTTCATTTATCTTCATTTGAAATTTGTTTAAGGAAAAGGCTTGATGTTTCTCTAATAAATCTTCATACTTTCCTTAAAGTACTCCAAAGTAATCCTTTCAAAACTCACCTAATGATTGTAGAATGAATTCCACTTTATTTGAATTCAAGATCCAACAAAACTCTCCACGAAATTCAATTGTTTGTCTCATAGAGAACTAATCAAATCAATACTTTTTCCTATACAAGTATATTTGTTTTCTATTTTCACTCCCCAAATCTATTATTATGTAAAAAGAGCAAAAGATGAGAAACTTGTTATGAAGTAGGCATAGGCACAATGTTTCTACATAAGCAAAAGAAAAGTAGGAAGTTGTTTATAACTCACAACCCAAACTCTTGACAGTTTGCTTAAGATTTTAATAGACATTTAGAAAAAAAAAATTACTAGTATAGACTAGCTTTACATGTGTAATAACTTAGAATCCATTTATTTATTGTTTATATATACATACATACATATATATATATATATAACTTTACCAATTTTTTTGGTTGAATGAATCTTTATAAGAAATATTTCACCTTATTAAAAAGAGTAATTTCATGTATATATATGATGTGCAACATATTATATTACATAGCTTGTAGAAATATGACCACATTCTTTATAGGAAAAACAAATCAAATTCTTCCCTAGCAAAGAAAGGGTTATTCTTTGGTCTCATTGTCAATCATAGGACCACCAAAATCCCAATTGCATTAATTTTTTACTATCTCAATGTTTAGGTAATGAATTGAATGAATGTTAACCTATCTTTGGTTTTAGTACTTAATCAGATTTTTCATTAAAAGAGCAGGAATTTGGATCAAATCCAGCTAGAAATCCATAATTAAGCTATCAACCTATCATGTAGTTATCTCTACCAAAGACTAGAGTTGTTGCCCAATTAACAGCTACATAAAACTTGTTCCTTCAACTAACCGCATACGTAAGGTAAGCCAACCTCCATATCAACCAACTCAAGATTCTTGCTAAGGAAATGCCTTTTTCATCTTATGAGAATTTGTAACAGATGAATATCAGCAAAACAATTATGTCTATAGGAAATTTGCAAAGGCCACATTATGTTTGGTTACAAAATTAACAATTCAGTTGCTAATTTACCTTAGATTAGCGTAAATCGACCAATGCCTTGTAACGACCAACTAATACTACACTCCTAATGTGCTTGTAAATGAAAGGCTCACCAAAAGTAAAGTTTTTAGCAAAGTAGGCCTTGCCTCCATTTTGCTTCCCTATTTTGTTAAACAATTCCATCAAGTACTTGCCTTCTGTTTCTATAACCTGTTTCAATTGCCACCAAAAAATTTGATTAAGAAGAGTAAGGACTAATATAAGATTTCAAGGGTTGAAGAGACAAGTTGGTCTAACCTGCACTAAAGCTGGAAGCATCGGCCTTCTTGTCTATTCAAGGAAGCCTGCACGATTACTAAGCCAAACGCATATTCGACCGATGGCACTTGTAACCATTGATCAACTCCAATCCTGCATTGCTCAAAGTATGCAACAAAATAAACAACAAACATTTGAAAACCTTATTAAGTTATTAACTACAAAGAGTTATGCTATGGATAATTTGCCTACTACTTGGAGACTTAGGAAGATGAAGTGATTTTACGAATTCAGAGGGAACAACACTAGTCGACTAGACTAAGAGGCCATATGGAACATTAGTACCATGGTGGTGATGAACCCGACATATCACCAGTAATTTCAACACTCGAGCTAAGAACAAAGAATACAAAGAGATGATAAAGAAAGCTACTGAGAATTGCAATCTAAAAAGTTCTGCGCATACTATGACGAGACCAAGACTATAAGCCCCTATACTAGAGCTTACTTTAGAGGCTTACATCCTAAAATATAGACACTGGCACAAGACGACGAAGCTTTGTTTGGTCATGGGACAACTAACATTGCAGGAAGTTATAACAGTACTTAGTATAATGCTAGGAACTTACCCGTCGTAGCATTACTTAAAAAAACTTTCTACAACTGTAATGACTACTTCAACAAACGTAGGATCAAGTTAGTAGAGCAAATGAGCATTGACAAAGTGTTGACCAAATTCGTAGAGAGAAAGTTTAACAAGTGGTGTAAAGTGGCCAGTGGTCACCATGTCGTGATTTTTTACTACAATGAATAGATATCGAGATCATCACAACACCAAGAACTATGGTGCATGTGCAAAAAGATGAGAATTGCACTTAAGACCGTACAATAAGTGACAAACATACAAAATTTCATGCTCATATACTATAACTATTATGGGAAAACAAGCATGGATTGTGCTACACATATTGGGTATCAGTACATATTATAGAATTAGCTACGTGCATATACACGTTCTTTCATGCCTTATGCCAATAAGTCCAATTGGTCATATTTTGACATTCTTATATGGCATCCAATTACAATATCAAACAGGGTCAATAATCTACGCAAGCCACAAGAGAAACAATTTCAAAATAAGATGGACATTCAGGAAGGACCATTAACTTATGCTTATAGATTATGCGGTGGAGATGGACATAATAGGAGTAGATGTCCACAGCAAGGAAGACAACCAACATTAAGTGGATCCACCAGTAGTTGACTTAGTAAAAGTGAAAAAACCTATGATAATATTGATTAATTATATATATATATAAATGTATCTAACATTTTGTATTTACATTATAAGTTTTATAGTAAGCTTAGTATTTTTGTTTTTCCTCTTTTACACTTGTAAGAGCAAATAGATCCATTGGTAGTTGACTTAGTAAAAGTGAAAAAACTTATGATAATATTGATTGATTATATATATGGAAATGTATTTAAAAAGTTATTCTTTTTCTAACGTTTTGAATTTACATTATGAGTTTTGTAGTAAGCTTATTATTATTATTTTTTTTCCTCTTTTACACTTATAGGAGCAAATGGATTCAAAACTGGCAAATAGGTCACTACTTTACTTTCAACCATCCCATAGGTCTGAGTTGGTGTAGGGTTTTCAAGTAAGGAATAACAAATGGAAAACATACTTATGATTTGTTCAATTCATGTACTGATTGTAATAAAAGTTCTTCTTCCTTCATTATAGAAAAACTATTGCCTCAGGTATCGTATACGTGAGGTGATATTCAGGTATTGGGATGACGAAGAGATGCCAATAGATCCATGTATGATCCCATATCTGGAGCAGTCAGACTTCATTGGTGCATGGTAGATTCCCTTCATATGATTAGATTAGCACTTGATTACTGTCTTAATTGAGCGATGGAGGGAGGAGATACATACATTTTATTTCCACACTGGCAAGATGACGATGATGCTACAAGATATATCTATGCTCATAGGTCTGCCAACCGACAATGATGCAATTACTGGCGTGACAACTTGTAGTGTCTAAGCCAAGTTATGTCACCGCTTATTAGGAATTCGCTTACTAAAGAATGCCTCAAAGGATGCCAGATTGAAGTTTTCCTGGTTAAAGGAAAATTTCACTGATTTTCCTTTTGATGCAGACAACAAGACAGTATACCACTTCACGAAGGCACATAGCATGCAATTAATCAGGAGTATGTTGTTCCTAGACAAGTCTAACAATATTGTATACCTTATATTCCTCCCTCTCCTATCGGACCTTACTATGGCTAGGAGATACATGTGGAGAGCAGCTTGCTTGGTGTAGCTGTACCACCAATTCTACTTAGCTTCTAGGGTGGATGCAAGAGAAATTAATGGTCTACTAGTAATTCTAAAGGTATGCGCATAGGAACATTTCCTACACATCGCCCCTTTGCGTTGTAGGATTACAACGGTTGTCGAAGGTCAACCACTTATGAGTTGATAGGGGGTAGAGTTTGATGTGATTGAGCTGCCTTCACATTTGGTTGGATAGTATAGAGAGACATTCGATCACCAGCGTTCGAAGTAGGTGCGTATTTACCAAAACCATCTTCTTATTCATTCAATAACTATTACTTTTTTTCATCAGCATCATTGATTATCAATTCAGGTTGTTTAGATTTCCTATGACCATGATGATATTGCTAGACTCCTCGCTTATTGTGGAGATGGGAATGATATATAGCTTGCTTGTGTATCACTTATATGCTCCAACATCATGTAGATGCACTATCCCAAACGCATGGCTTGATAGTTTTGTGGGATGTAAGAGATCCTAGCCCGCCCTAACACCAAATGAGCTCTACGCAACATCAACTTGAGGAGTAGGACAAAGATAAATTGGGTGACATAGCATACAAATTGGATGGCACATTAGGAGGATCACTGAAATTGAATAGTTTAGGTTCGACCACCACCTGGTGTACATCTTAACTACATTCTTTGGTATCGTTAAGTTACCTTCAGGTACATCAACCGATCAGGAGCTTTTTGAATGTATACGATACATACAATTTCTTTTTCAATTATACTTTTGCTTTTCTATTTATATGAAACTTAAACTTTTGTATTTAGAATATAGGCGAACTTCATAATAGAATGCTACACGTGTCATACGAGGACATAATATCTAAGCAGCATTGAGTTAATAACCTCATCTAGGGGATTATTGGGTTCACCTAGGAGACCCAACTGTACCCAATCCTGATGTCAATGAAAACGACTCCCCATTCGATGAGCTATAGAAAGATAGTGGCCGTTAGGGATGTGGTCATCATTGAGTTAGAGGCCGAGAACATAGAAAGCTTCGCATGCAGATTTACAATGATACTTCTCCCTTACACTTCATACCGCCAGCATCTCTTAGACCACCAGGATTTGAGTACCGTATGCCATTCATCAAGGAAAGCTCCAAAAATCCTATGTACTATACCCCTAACCCTTTCCCCCACTACCCATCAACATCACTCCCCCACCCAACATACATATACCATTGAGAAGGTTAGTTAGAGATTCTCAGTACGACATAAGCGAAGGAGTAATGCAAGTGTACCCTTCTCTGTTTCACATGCATACATCGTTTTCAAGTGCTTACAACTTCTCCGACCCCCATACATACATCGTTTTCGGGTGCTTATAGTCAGGATAGTAAACATATAACCCAATTGGATATGTCTTAGATGGTTAAGCCTCAGGACAATGCAAAACCTTAGGATTTTCTGCCGCTAGCTCAATGATAGCACCGATGTCATTAGATTTTGATATTTCACTTCTTATTTACTTTCCTTATTTTCAAAACACTATTTAGCTATTTTGATAGTATAATTACATTTCCTACAATGGTTTCATGTCTTCATAATTTTAAGTTATTAACATGTTTCGATATCGATTCAAAACGCGTATTTGTGTAGTACAGAAAATGATAAAACTAAACATCTCACAAATAAATAACTAAACAAAATTTGATTGATTAATTAAAAAAATAATTGTCTATAGAACATCGTGTGTTGATTATGTTTTCAATTAAAATCGCAATGAGCTCAACTAAATTTAGAATAATCACATTTTCAACTAAAATCACGTATCGGCTCGATTAAATTTAATGTGATTATGTTTTCAACTAAAAACAAATATAGACTCAACTAAATTTAAAGTAAAGGGGTAGATAAAATGAAATGGATGCATAGAAGTCACCTCTTGAAGAGGCGATTTCTAAGAGCATTGAAATCGTCGATGATTTTAATTGCGGTAGTTTTTGGAATATTTTCTCAAGAGCCACATTTTTGTAATTTTTTTTTTCCTTTTCCTGTAAAGCTAAGTCTTTAATATATCAAAAGTCCAATTTAATTTTTGTTTTATAACAAATATGTGAAAATTTCACTCTGATTGGATCTTCTGATTCATATTTTGATATCTCCTCTGATTCTAAGCTATCCTTGTTAAATACTTGATTGTTCTTTTATCCCAAACTTATATTATTTTAAATGTTTCTTTGTGCACATAGTAAACATATTGCCATTAACTTAATATGAGTTTTGATATCATCAAAATGATCTAGGAAACTTAACATAAGAATTTCTTAATAAGATGAAATAAAATATTCACAATCAATATCATTTTCAAATGAGAAAGTTGTACCTAAAGTTAAAGCAAATATCAACACTCAAAAGGTAAAAACATTTTAATATCTTAAACAATGTTATTTAAATTCTAATTAGTTCAATGTGAACTTTTGGTGTAAGATAAACTTAATTCAACACATTATTTTCTAAAATAAGAACTAGTCTTGGAGAAGGCCTAATCATGCACCTTCAGGCAAATGAAGAATCATAACACATCCCTAGTATTGGAGTTTATCAACAAGAAACTAATGAATTAAATCAAAATGTGGTGGTTGTATAAAACACCAACTAAACTTATGAATGTCTTGTAAGAAATCGAATTTAACATTTGTTAAAAAAAAAATGTTAAGAACTTTTAAACAAAGAACAACTTAAGCCAATATATATGTACTCCTGTGGAACGTCGAATGATTCGATCATAAAACCAAAGTTGATCGCTTTTGCTCTTTCCCTTGGCTTTGTTACGAATAGCTCTTTATTCTCATGTCACAATTCACCTGCTTGACATTCATACCACAAAGCATATCAAGCGATGAAGTAGAAGACTCCAGTGGGATTTGGATGGACAACCCAATAGCAATATTGATGAGGACTCCCTCTCCAACTTCAAGTCCAGCTCTTGCTAGGTGTCATTACTGCAATACCCGAAGAAATTCCTTTCTAATTCCTAATTCATTTTTTTTACACTAATTTCATTATTAAGTAATGTTTTTATTTTAGAGGTTTAATTATCTAATTCCTATAGGTTATCACAATTGGTGTGCTATTCGGGACGTGACATCGATAATCCTAAGCTGTTTTTACAAAATATGAAACAAACCTTAGAGTACTCGATTTTATCCATTTGAAATATTTTTAAGGAAAAGGCTTGATATTTCTCCAATAAATTTTCAGAATTTTCCTTAAAGTACTCTCGAGAAATCTATTAAAAACTCACCTAATAATTGTGGAACGAATTCCACTTTATTTGAATTCAAGATCCAACAAAAATCTCCACGAAATTCGTTTGTCCGTCTCATAGGCAACTAATCAAATCAATACTTTTTCCTATACAAGTATATTGGTTTTCCATTTTCACTCTCCAAATCCATCATTATGTAAAAAGAGCAAAAGATGAGAACCTTGTTATGAAGAATGCATAGACACAATTAGACTTGAGTAAGGGTTGGTTTCAAACTGTAAACCGACCTGACTCGAAAGTGAGTGGGTCAAACCATCTTGGTGAATCACTAAGTTTTAAAAGTTCAAGTGATTTAAGAAAATAAAATCGTTAAAACTAGCGAGTTGCAAACCATCGAACTAATCCACCATTAAATCGGTAAGTTGACTCGACTAGATTACTTATTTTATAAAAAAAAAAAAAAGAAAGAGAAAGAGAAAAAAAAAGACCGCTAAGTTGGATTAAAATAATTTGATAATAATTAGTAAGTCAAAACTGCTTTATTTGCGATAATAAATGATAATTTTTTAAAAAATAAGATTATCAAACTAATAATAGATAACTAACAATAAGTAAATTATATGTTAAGGATATATAGAAAATTTAATCTTAATTAATGTAAGTTTTTTTGTAAAATTTATCAAATGTTAAGAATGCAAATATGAGAAAAATAAAATAAAATTTTGAAGGAAAAAAATAAAAAAAGTTAGAATTGCATTAAGTCGGAAATTAATAAAAAAATTAAAAATTATTAATGAATTAATACACTTAAATAAAAAAAGAGAAAAGAGATTATATTATTAAAAATTATTAATACATTTTAAAAGAATTAATAAAATTTTTTTTAAAAAAAGTTCAATAGCCTAAAACCAGTCTAGAACCATCAGCTCACGAGTCGATTATGGTTCACCATATCATTATCCCGTAAATCAACAATTTAAGGCCAGTTGTAAGCTAATTTAGCCTGGTGCTCAAGTTTAAGCACAATGTTGTACATAAGGGAAGTTGTTTGTAACCCCCAACCCAAACTTTTCACAATTTGCTTACTTAAAGATTTTAATTGACATACTAGTAAAAATGAGCTTTACGTGTGTAATAACTTGGAATCCATTTATGCTTTGCATTGGTCATTGCTTATATATACATAACTCAACCAATTTCTTGGGTTGAATGAATCTTTACAAGAAATATTTCACCTAATTGAATGAGGAGGAATTTCATATATATATATATATATGATGTTCAACATATCATGTTACATGGCTTGCGGAAATATGAATCTTGTTCTTTACAGGAAAAAACAAATTAAATTCTTTTCCCCAGCAAAGAAAGTTATTCTTCAGTCTCATTATCAATCATAGGACCACTGAAATCCCCATTACATTAATTTTTATGACTATCTCAATGCTCAGGTAATGAATTGAAGGAATCTTAACCTATCTCTTATTTTAGTACTAAATCAGATTTTTCATTAAAAGAGTAGGAATTTGGATCCAATCTAACTAGAAATCCAAAATCAAGTTATTAACCTATCTTGGAGTTATCTCTGCCAAAGACTAGAGTGGTTGCCCAGTTAACAGCTACATAAAACCTGTTCCTCCAACTCACCACCCGCGTAAGGTAAGCTGATCTCCATATCAGCCAGCTTAAGAATCCTGCTAGGGAAATGCCTTTTTCATCCTGTGAGAATTTGTAACAGATGAATATCAGCAAAACAATGATGTCTATAGGAAATTGCAATGGCCACATTATGTTTGTTTACAAAATTAACAATTCAGCTGCCGATTTACCTTAGATTGGCGTAAATCGACCAATGCCTTGTAACGGCCAACTGATGCCATACTCCCAATGTGCTTGTAAATGAAAGGCTCACCAAGATCAAAGTCCTTAGCAGAGTAGGCCTTGCCTCCATTTTGCTTCCCTATCTTGTTAAACAATTCCATCAAGTACTTGCCTTCTCTTTCCGCGACCTGTTTCAAGTTGCCACCAAAAAAATTTGATCAGGAAGAGCAAGGACTAATATAAGATTTTAAGGACTGAAGAGACAGGTCGGTCTAACCTGCGCTAAAGCTGGAAGCACCGGCCTTCCTGTCTGTTCAAGGAAGCCTGCACAATCACCAAGCGCAAACACATCTTCAACTGATGGCACTCGTAACCATTGATCAACTCCAATCCTGCATTACTCAAAGGATGCAACAAAATAAACAACAAACATTTGAAAGCCTTATTAAGGAATTAACTACAAAGAGTTATGCAATGGATAATTTACCTGCCACCTGGGGACTTGGGAAGATGAAGTGATTTTACAAATTCAGAGGGACCGACACCAGTCGACCAGACTAAGAGGCCATAGGGAACATCAGTACCATCACTTAGAACAATTTTCTTGTCGTAAACCTCTTTTACTACTCCACGCACAAGACGAACTCCAGACTGATATTACAACTCAAAACTATTTAACACTTGAGAAGTGACTTTGAACTAAAAAAAATAAAAATGTACGTAGCTATCTTACAAAATGTGCATTTGAAGATACCTTGGTTAGGTGATTTGTTGCGTATTGTCGTAACCGAACATCGAATGAGGACAATATCTCATTTGCCTATTCAAAAAAAAATTTGACAAAACATCGTTATATGACACTATTCTGTTTTTCTGTCCATCAAATATGATGACAAGCAAGGAATGTGCTAAGCACCTCAATAAGAGTAACTTGAATGTAGTCCTTCACATGTGTGTATCTTTCTCGAACATCTCTCATGATGAAATCACTCAATTCACCACTAAGCTCAACCCCAGTAGGTCCTCCTCCGATCACAACACAATGCAGAAAGAGCTTCTTCTCCTCTTCGGATATGCCTACAACACCAAAGATCATGATTTGGTCGATATTTATTTGAATCTTCAATTTCAATGAATGTCTCCCATGCCCCACTTCTTATTCAAAGTAAAACTGTACCTGGATTGTCAGAGAGCATCAAGTTCAAAAGCAATTTCTTCCTTATTTCTTGGGCATGATTCACCTCACGGAGGAAGTATGCATGTTCTTTCACTCCCTTAATGCCGAAAGTCGAGGGCTCTGCTCCTGCTGCAATAACAAGCTTGTCGTATGCTACCTTGAAGCGGTAAGGCTCGTGTGCCAATCCTCCTTCACTCACTGTCTCACAGTAAACCTGATGAAGAGAGAATAAGTTTACATAAGGAGAGTATCTGAAATCAAATCGGTCGATCATATTGAAATAAGTAATTTAAAATAACAAGAACTATGTTTTAGCACTCACTTCGTGTTTGTCTGTGTCAATGCCAATGCAGGAAGCCAAGTAGAAGAAGGAATTGGGATCCGTCGACAATGTGGGCTGAATCCTTCCAACGGGCTCTGCAACCGAACGAAACTCCAAAGTTCCCACAGTAGTTGATGCGAGCAGAGGAGTAAACACCATGTGATTTCTCGGTGAAATGCACACAGCATCATATATTTTGGTGTCAAGTCCCTTGAGAAACCGACAAGCTGCCCATCCGGTACCAAGCACAACCACTCTTGGTTTTTCGCCTGGCTTAGTTGCTTCAAGACCTGGATACCTCTGGCTTTCATACTCCGAATCAGACTCCTCCACAGCCCTTTCAGCAACCCCGTATCGAAAATTCAGGGCTGTCCTCAGTCCCCTACTCCAAGTTCTTAAATGGTCTACCCTCATCGCATAGGTATGATGGGAGAAATTCAAATTGCTCCCTCTTGGGATCGTGCGAGCTGAAGAATCTGAAGATGGCAGAATTTCCTGAAGTGTTCCAGCGTTCTTGTTTCCATATCTTCCAATAGAACCTACTGAATTTCTCAGGCTGCTTCTAGCAAACCTCGAAAATGCCATAAACACCGAACTAGCACTTGTCGAGTAAGTTCAAACTTTTGGTATCGAACACCTGAGAGAAAGATTGGAAGAACGGAGGTCTGCAGCAAGCAAATATGGTAGAGATTAGAGAACAGCACAGCACGTGAGGCGGAATTATCTATAGAAAATCAAGAGGATCTGTCCAAAAAATTTGGAAAATTTAAGACAGTAGCAAAAACAACTCGGCTCCAGTCCAAGAAGACATTACAATGATTGTTTGAAAAGAAAACAAAAAAGCCAACTTATGTTTGGTCATTCTTGATGGAAGATACAAAGAGAACAGTTACAGTAAAATTCCACAAGCACTACAATACAGAAAGCATCCGAAATTCTTGGAAGAACATGAATAGATTGCGAATGTCGAACCACATTAGAGATCGCCAATCTCTGAATTGCAAATAACCCATTCCCGCCGACTACTTCCAATAAAGGAGGAGGAAAAAAATGAATGGTTTCAGACATCTCTTGTCATTCAACTGTCTGAAATCATCGGCTAACTCAAGCATAAAACGAAAAAAAGAAAAAAAATTGACAGAATTTACATAACATAACAGTGATATTACTGGAAATGCATTTTTAAGAAGCAATTCAAGTATAAATATCTCGAAAATAGTAAGGTTCCATCATATACAAAAATAAGTGTCATGACTAATGCAAAATCATGCAAATAAATCCATGAACAAAATACTCAAGAAAAAATAAGCAAAAATTACCCTTACTATTGATGTTTTCTTTTTTAATAAATTTGGAAACTTAAAAGATAGTTCAAGAACAAACCTTAAATGTACAGAAGAAAGATCTACAGATGAAGTCCAAAATCTTAGAAAGTGCTTTATGGGACGAAGTTTACGTGGTGGCTATCCCTGTGTCTGTCTGTCCTTATTATACAACAACGAGGAACTCGTAGGTGTGTCATGCACATATGTTTTAAATTATTAATGCGTAACACAATTATGTTTAAGGAAACTTCTACGTAGGATTATAAAAAGATCACACGGTGTACCGTGGCTTTTATTGAAAAATCTAACCATATTATACCAGCCTTAATGATAATTTTCTTTAATTTATTATGTTTTTTATAATAATTAAATAAAAAATGTTAACGTATCTAGTAATTAATATGAATAAGGTTGGGTCTTTTTCCAAAAGAGAAAAATTGTCTTCACACAAATTATTATTTTAGTTTTCAATATGATGAGTTGTACCTAGGTAGTTTGATTTTTTAATGAAATATGTATTTGCGTAAACACATATGAAGACAAAATAATGAAATGTGGAATATTCTAGTAAAACCGACTTGGGATGCAAGAAAAGGGGAGTTGCTGAGATCGCGACCGCCTTTTAGACTATTTTAATATTTATTACTAAATAATGTCACGTTTCTTACGGAGATGCCATTTTAAAGGATAGAAAAGGAAATCTCTTAAATAGTTTTTAAAAAATTAAAAAGGGTCGAAAAGGTTCACACATTCTTATAATTTCTGCATGACATGTTATAATTGATGCTTTTAATAATATATATATATATATTTTAAACCTAGTGGTATAACGTTGATCTTATAATAAAATCCATTATATTCAATTCCATTTTTTCTGTCAATTGTACTAAACAGTGTTAATAATTAAGTTGGGATGGTTAATCGTAACAAGATTAAGAATTAGGAAAAAAAATTTATCAAAAGTTGAATCATGATTTCTATCAAGATAAAAAAAATAAAAAAACAAATTTACAAAAATAAAAAACGAAATTATTGAGACATGAGAAAGATTCAACGAAATCCATTTATTTTATCTTATTTATAAAATGCCTTAATAACAATTACTTAATATCATACATTATTAAACCTTAATAAATTACATGAGAGATCCATTTGTAATATTCCAAAGTTGGCACGCAAGCTTTCCTGAATTTCCGACAAACGCAATAGCAGCACAACTATGTCCTACTCACTGTTGGTATATTAGTAAAACAAATCTGTGCTTGTTCATCGAATCGTTGTCAATTCGTCGTGGGCAATGCAATAAATGTAAAAGAATATTCCCCTTCAGCAATTTCTAATTAGACATCCACCTAACCACATAAATATTATTTTTTTAATAAGATAAATCAATTTTTTTTTTATTTTTAAATTGTATTATGTAGTATAATTTGCTTACAAAAAATGGTCTCACCATTTGTCCTCAAAGCAGCATTAATAAATTTACAAAATAAAATCTATTTTATATTCTAGAGACCAATTATATAATGACAGAAAAGTAATTATATGAAAATATATAAAAGGACTCTTTTACCATTAATAAATCCTTGTAAAGCAACCCCTTAACATTTTATTTTTCAATTTTCTTGGAAACTGAATAACTAGGGAAAAAAATAACCTTTTTTAAATTCCTTTTTTTCTTTCCCTAAACTATACAATCCTGTCAATAGAACTTAAACTAGAAACTTTTGAGCATTGCAATATACCGTTTCAATTTGAAACTACTGCATCTCAAGTTTTACTATTTAGTTAAATCGGTTGATTTATTTTCTTTTTCTTTTTTTTTTAGTTATGAATAAAAGGAAATTCGAATGCTAATTTATTTCAATGGGAGATTGATGTCGATGGCACTTAGTTACAAAGGCCAGTTGATTTAGTTTAGTTTTTTATTATTTGCAAAATATGGGCTCCTATTACCGTTTTCAGTTAAATAAAAAAAAAGGAAAAAAAAAAGTGTATGATTTTCATTGGAAAATATGACTAGGTCTCAATATTTAATATTAATCAATGCATTTATAGCACTAAGAAATCTCCTAAGGCATGGAAAATCCGATCCTCACTCTCTCAATAATTATAATATAAATAGTAACTTAAATATATATATCTATATTATTAAAACAAATGAGACATTAAGTAATCTTTTTTTTAAATTACATATTTACCTTCTATTTACTGTTATTTAACAATAAAATAAACTATTAAAATTATAATTCATGAATAAATATGTCCTTTATTTTTCTTTCTTTTCATTTTTTTATTTTTTATTTTTTGTATTTTGTCTCTGTTATTTTTTCTACTTTCTTACTTTTTTATATTTTTCCACTAACTGCAACTATATTTATCTTTTTTCTCTCTCACTTTATCTACTCTTCCACTTTTTTATACTTTCTTACTAATCGCAGCTATATATACATATATATATATCTTTCTCTCTCCTTATTTTATATTTTTTATACACGTAACACGAGTACATCGACCACTAATATATTATTAAAGCGTTTGAAATCTTAAGCAACAATCGAAATAACAACTTCATTATTTTTATTTATTTAATCTTTTAAATAAAATTTTCATTATTGATAAATAAACTTTTTAATACTTTTAGTTATAAATATAAGATAATTTAGGATTTAAAAAAAAATATAACATTCTCCCATGTCTTTCTCTCTCTTCTCCGATATTCCCACTAGTCCCTCTCTTTCCCTTTCTCCTCTCTAATATTTACACTCTTTCTTATTTCTTTCCTCAAAACTCTAGTTCTCTCTCTTCCCTATCTATTATTATATTTTATCAATATTATAATATATTTAATTATATTACATAATTTTATTTATTTTTATATATACAATATAAGTGCATCATCCACTAATATATATATATATATATATATTCACTCACGTATTTATAATAGAAAAGTCTTTATTAGATTCTGCATAGCATAATTTAACTGGTTCAAATTTCTGCAACTAATACCCCAACTCATACACGACTAGGGAAACCAATAAGAGCACTAGCCGTCAATGAAATGATGAAACTCATGAGACACGTTTTGGCAAAATCATGGGAAGAAATGTCAAATAACGTGATCATGGAACTGCTTCTTTAACTAAACAAATAGGCAGAGAAAATTCAATAATGGAGACCCCAATCAATAAAAATCCAATCATAAACGTTCGACATAAAAATAATATATCAATACTTATAATTAATTATTTATATATCAAATCTAACAATTTATAGTCGAGTTTATAACGATTTAAATGCACGTAATTTTTTTCCTCATGTACCAACTAAATGCTTTATTTGACCGTCTATATTTGTCTGGCTGGCCAAAATTTTTGGTTGTGTTCCTCGATTTCGGGGCTGCTGTTTGCTTCTCTAAGGAACAATGAACCTTGGTCGAATATGGTCCCACAATTAAAGGGAAAGCCAGCTGTGTTTTGTGATTCTAGGCTTTCATCAGTTCAGCTTCTTGTCAAAGTGGATGGTGGCGGTGGAATTTGGTCAATTTGCTAAGTTTTAATGCATTCCTTGAAGAAAAAAAAAAAGAAAAAGAAAAAGAGAAGAATGAGAATAATTTCAACGTTGAAGTCACGTTTTTCGAGTTCATATGTGTAACCATGTAAATCAAAATTGATTGATGTTATTATCCTTTTATTTTAATACCGATACATCTGAACAATAATAATGTAAGTAAAAATCATTATTTATATAATTAATTCTAGCTTAATATTCAATATGCTCCAAAATTCTATAAATAAAGGTTATTCATAATTCGAGATTCTAATTATAATATCATATGAGACACTCGAGATGTCAACATCAGATTGAAACTATACTTGTTGTTACCCTTTTTGAGGTGGTATTACTTAACCAATTTTTTTTATAAAAATCCCTCTTTTCTATCAATCGTGCAATACACGGTTCGCAAAGGATTCAAAGGATGGCTGGATGTAAAGTTTCAGGGCCCAGTCATTTGGGCCTGACTTCTTCGTTTAGACCACCCAATCTTTGTTGAGAATTGAGATATATCAAAATCTACATTCTCTGAACGGGAGCAGATGCACCGCTTAATTTTGGTTAAATTGAATGCATAAATAATTATTATGTTGTTTGGCCAAACAAATAATTTAAGATGTTGGAGGGGTTTTATTTATGGCAGAAACTTCCAACCACATTTGTTGATTTTTATTTAATTTTGACACTTAGTTTATATTGCCATTAAAATCACGAGTTAATATATATTTATATTATTAAAACCCTTAAAGGTTTAAATAATTGTTATAATTGCAATTACTATTTAAATCAATATTAAATATTATTTATCAGAAAAATCAATACTAGAATAATATTATAAAATTATATATAATATATAAATAAAATTTTCTTTCCTTATAATCTTCATATCTAATTTTTCTCTTCCATAGTCTAAACTGTACTCTACTTTCTTCTTTCTCCTTTTTTTTCTCTCCCCCATTTTCTTATTCATTTCCTTTCACAATTTCCATAATTCCTTTCATGCATGTGATTTTTGAAAAAAAAAAACATTATAAATTATATAGATACATTAAAAATAAAATTTATAATGGTACATATAAAATATTTTACTATAAGTTTGAAATAAATATATATTTATTTTATTAAATGCAAAAAAATAATAATAATTTTTATAGATACAGTACAAGTACACCAACAACTAATAATTCTATAAGTTTATGATTTTATAAATTTTTTTTTTAAGTAAAATAGATATAAAATCATTTTGGATATCTCTGATAGAATTACAAGCTATAATCTTAAATCTTATAGGATTTTTCCGGCCGCGACTTTCACAATACGTGTAGTTTGACAATATTCGAAGGCTAGTGAAAGCAAAAGGCAAAAAATGCTATTAAGATGCAGAAAAATCCAAAATAATTGTAATGGATCCATGTGTCATAGGAAGACGAGCTTATTGCCTCTGTTATTTTGATGGGCACAGAATATAGATAGCAACTCGTTCATCTCCATGCCTACATCATACAAATTCATAGGAAATCAGGAATCAAACATATTATGAAATACAACTATTTCAAGATAAGCAACGTTAAAAACATCATACATCAGATTACCATACAAGCAAAAAAAATAAAATAAAATAAATCAACAACCTATTATCATAGTTTCTATAGTATCCGAATGCTCAATATACAGACAACTATTTAGTCCATAACACAAGTTGCCAATATTTTTATCTATGATGTTAAATTGTTTGAGAGTTTTTGGTGTCTTATATGATCGTAAGATCATAATAGTCAATAAATTTAAAAATAAAGAATCTAGCTTTGTTGGAGAGAGACTAATTTGGATAGTTGAGTACAAATATGCGTGATTTTTCCTTGAATAATGATAACTAAAATAAAAGGGAAAAAAAATCCCATATATAATTGATTACATTTTTTTATCGTTTATCATCTTTTAGGCATATATAGAACGAGTCCAATATCCACTAATATTTACAGGGATAATTGATCTGTATTTAATGAAGAGTAACTCCATCACCGAATTAGACAGGAAATAGTCTTTGTTTCCCATGATTTTTTGGTTTCATTATACGGGGGAAAGGCTGGTCATGTACGACTCCTAAAACCCTGCACTTCAGTTAATTTTAAGAAAATCTTCATCTGATAGACACATGGAAGGATGAGATCAAAATAAGATAGGAGGAAAAACAAACAATCACAATAACTCTCCAAGGCATGTGATACATTTGTTGTTCTCAAAGAGGAGTCAAGTGTTCTTCGTTTGATCTTCTATGGCAAGACATTAGTAGCACAATAATGGCACTCTTCTAAACATCGTCAATGTCAAAGAAGGAGAAGGGAGGATTTATTTGTTGACTTTGGAGCTCATTCTTTAATGTAAAATGACTCTAAAGATCAGCAAATGATATAACCCTTTCATAACATCCATTGGTTTATTCTACTAATCGACAGCCAAGATGCATCTATGATTGAATATAATCACCTCCTATTTTACACAATAATATAAGCAATTTGTTATTAACCTTCTCATGGTCAAAGCCCATAAGTCAGTCTTTTAATCTCTCCAACACTAAGAAAAATTAAAAACAAATGAACCAGTCTAACAATCTCTCTTATGGAAATCTTTATAATGCACCTCCTAATAAATGAGTCTAATTCCCTAGACCTTACCACTAACTCAAACACTTAGTCCATAATATGAACCCAAGCTAAACCTAATACCAAAATAAGTACTCTACAATCATGCATATATAACCCCAGTTTCCATATATAACCTCAAAATGTTTGCTAAAAGGACTATAAATAATAATAGTTCAAAGAATTTAGGGACGATTTGGAGGTATATATATTTTTTCAAAGATTGTAAAGAATTGGAAAGCACATTTTGTTTTGGGTAGTTAGGGATCTATTTGCATCAAATGAATAGTATTATGAGAACTAAGTCCCTAATTCTAGAAGAATTATATTGTTTAGCATATTTTGAAAATTGATGGCTTATTGCATAGCGTTTATAATTACACTAGGTAGCTTGTCACCTTTGCATGGTCTATACTTACTTTTGCACTACTAGGTATGAAGAGATTAGACATAACTCTAACCTGATTGGTGTGATGTGCATGTTTAAAGTAAGGCTTATTATTATGAATACTATCTTTCATTTATTGAATTAATTAGTATTAGGATTATAGATTATTTTATACATATGTCACATACTACATGTAACTTGAGAAGAATGATGTGAATGGTAGTAAGGGAAAACTAAGGAAAAAGGAAGCAACAAGGAGGAGCAAGCAATCTTAAAAGGCTTAAATACATATTTGATAGGTGGAAGAGTTTAATAATGTCAAACTCCACTATTAATGACAAAAGACGTTGCATTCTTCACTATAAATTAATGTTTGATCTTTTAAGGTAAAAATTGGAAGTATGATGGTGTTCATATAGAATTTCAATGTTCATAAAGAGGAGGGACTTTGAGTATTTACTAAAATTGGCCATTGATGTTATCCATCAATCATATTGACAATCAACAACTAATATGAGTCCCCTCAATAATGGATCCCTTCATAAACTTCTTTTGGATTCAAGCCCAATGAAGGCCTCTTTATATACCTGAGTATTCTTGAGAAGGGTTTTAACTGGATTGGTTAGTCTAATGATCCATACATTAAACCCACCATGTCAAATCTTCATTAATCATTCAAAATACATGTACTTGAATCTTTAAGCTTTGTCACTTTAACTTAAGGACAAATTCATTTAATTACTAAGCTTAAAGCCTAAAGTTAAATTCAAGATTTGCAAAACTTGAAATAAGTAACCTTACCAACTATCTTATGTTTACATAATGGTTAAAGGAAGTAGGCTACTTGCCTGTTTTTTGAACGGTTGTGAATTTCAAACATCATAAAATGCATGACCTAAATTGCTAATATGCTAATGGATGCTAAAAACTACCTTGGTAATTAAATCAAATTTTTGAAGTGGCATTTAGAGCATGCCACTCTATTGTAAGATATGTAGGATATGAAGTATAAAGTAGAAATATGCTTTTAGTTGTAAGGAAAAGAATACGGTTAGAAGATTGATGTGTATTTATGTAAATACGTTCTAATGTTATGAATCGAAGTTGTGCTTATAATGTTTTGCTACGAATCTTTATCATGCTTTGAAGTTTACTTTGTTGCTTAAATTTAAGGGAAAGAGAGGGAAAAAAAGAAGTCTATGTCAGGTCTAAACCAACTAAAGACCAATAAGTTCATGTAGATTTAAGTGGTTTAAACCTTTGGCCCATCGAATCAGAAGGCGTGAACCAGATTTCTATTTTTTTTTTTTGGTGATTTCTATATATATATATATATATATATATTTATACATGTCATATATTATACGTATATTATATTTCATATATATTATATTAACACATATATTTATACATATTATATATATCATACATATAATACACATTAACACATATAATATCATATATGCATATAACATACATATTATATATATATATATATTACGAACCTAGAAACAATAAGAAAAAATTATTGGAGATTTAGTTCACAAATCGAAAAACCAATCCCTAAACCGATGAGTCGCATAAACCAGCCTAGAATCAACTCTAGATAGGCCAGTTATAGTTCAACAAAATGTTAAACCATGATTCGGCTGTTCTAGGTCGATTCAAACCCGATCCCAAGTCTAATTACATCAAATTATGTTTTAGTACATTTAATATAGACACTATTATGTTAAACTTTTTCTAATATATTTCTATTTAGTACTCTTATATTTAATTAAATGTGTATTTGTTATGCAATTAATAATGATGCATATGATGATAAATTTGCATATGTACAGTGGTAAGCCAACTATTTACACTACTAAAAAAAATTCATGAAGAAAACATCACCAACCAAGTAAAAAAAAAAAAAAGGTTGCCAAAATGAAGAGTTCATGTTTTCTTGAAATCAAAGAGGACCATTGACCGTTTTACTACTCTAGTAGATCATAGCCATCCGTATCCGTATGCTATTTAACAAATCATATGGAATGATGAACTTACTTACCCTTTAATTAACCTAAACCTAGTTAGCAACTTAAAACTTTCCTTTGTATCTTTTTTTTTTTTATTTCAACCACCTATACCCTTCTTCTTATGGCCATTTTTCTTTTCTCTTCATCTTGGATTTTTAGTCCAAAGTTGTCCTAGATTATGTATGCCTTACCTATTTAACTGAATTTTTTATCTTGATGGTTTAACTCAAAATTTGTTTTAAGTTTTTTGTAAAAGAAATGTTTTAAATAAGTTGACAGTTTTTTACTATTAGTAAACTTAGAGTTAACTCATTGAGCTCATTTTGAACATTGGACTAAAAGATGTCAAAAGGAATGTTTTAAGTCTACTTTCATCTTTATTTCAATGGACCAACTAAATGAGTTAAGTGAACTTGCTAACTCTTCTATAAATTTGTGAAAAGCATGAGTCTTTAGAATTATCTATGTGTTTGTCAAATAGGTATTTTTATCCATTAATGTTCCACCAATCATAATTAAACAAAGCAATGGAAGTAGTAAATAAATGCCTCAATTAGGTGATGCGCTTAGGTTTTAGCTTATGATTGGTAGGGGCACTATCCAAACACATCATAACGATAGCAAATATTTATCCATGTTTGTTGGTGTAAAAGAGAACTCACGACACAAATAAAAAATGAGCTTACTCATAATATTTTAAGTATAGTTACTCTTGTATATTAGGTAGCTTTAACTTCCATTCTAATTATGAATTTGACATTCATATTTCTTATTTATTTAATTATCATAATAATCACAATTACATAATACACCAAAATAAGACACTTACATCGTTTTTACTATAGACTAGCTCGTTCTACTTTAATGTATATGCTGTGGCGAAAGTAGATATCATCAACAAAAACTACTTGTCTTTTTAAATATTAAAACCATAGTGTATATAGATGAAATTAAATAAAAATCTATTGGCTTAATAATAATAGATAATTATTGACATCGAAAACCAAAGCTACTTACCTTTTTAAATATTAAAGTTATAATGTATATAGATGGAGTTCAATAAAAACTTATTCGCTTAATAATAATAGATATAAATATAGATACATAATGACATAGTATAACTTTCTAATATGACTTCCTTCACAATTCTTATAACTATAACTTTAATTCCAATTTATAACTCCTATATTTAATTTTCTAATTTACTACATCATGCATTATATAGGACACCAAAACCACCTTCATCTTTTTTAATATTATAGACATAAGTATACGATATTACAATAACTTCCCTCCTACTTAACCGTGATAATATTTTAAATGTAACTTTACTCAAATTTATCTTTGCACTATAATATTTATTTTTCTTATTTATAACATTATCACAACAATTTTTTATAAAATATATTAGAGATCAAGATTACCTTAATGCCTTTAATATTTTATCACTAAGGGTTGATACAAAATCAAGGAGATGGTGGAGGATAATTATGACAATGGAGCGTGTAGATTGTAGGCTTAATGCTAAAGCAGTTCTTATGATGACATTTGATAACAGCTTCCTTTGCACTACTATAAACACATGTATAAACACTATCAAGATGGAGGAACATTGTAAAAGAATTGAGGCTGTTAAGGATAATGGTTTATATTAAGGTTGTAGTGATAGTTAGCCATTGACATATTGAGCAAAGGAGAAACACTAAATAGATTTAGTGGAGGGAGATAACTTATCTTTTTTATTTGTATTTGGATTTATAAAGAGAGTGATAAAAGGAGAAAATAACAAAAACTCTAGTTAAGTGGAAAGAGGGTTTGAATTTTGAATAACCTAACTATGTGTTTGAGATTAGTGTTAATTTCTTTAGTTCAATATAAATTCTATATTCTTTCTCTATTTAGCAACAATTTCTTTTTCCTATATTTAATAATAAATAGTAAATATTGATAACAATTTATTGTAATACTAGCAAAGGCATACATCTATGCCATTAATGTTAAAGAAAAGCTAAATAATTAAGAAAAATAATCAAATATAGTAATGACTTTTTTTTTAATTAAGGAAGAGTGAATACGTGTAATTATATAATCACTCTAAATAACCTCTTTTCGTTATTCTTCTCTTTTATACAATAACCTCAATAATAACTAGTGATAACCACTTACAATCAATTTCTAACTTTTATGATACTTTGTTTAGTAGAAAAATATTGTGATTAAGTGATATAAATACTCATTTTGTTATGAGATTTACCAAAATTAATTTCAATTCACCAGTATTATATATATATATATATATACATACGTAGATATAGATGTCAATATAATAATATTCTCATACTAGCTTTCTTTTAACTATTCTAAAATAGTATTTTAAGCATAATTTTCCCCTACATTTCCTATAAATTTAATCTACTCCAATTGTAACTTTTATATTTATATTTGTTATTTATTACGTTAATACAATAATCATTTTTACTATTTAAGACACTAAAACCATCACCATCCCTTTTATTATTATAAAAAATATAGATGTACTTCCCTCTTACTTTCTATAATTTCATTGTAACTTACTTTATATTTTTTATAGTTATAGCTTTAATCCCATTGTAGGTTTCATAATATTTTCTCGATGTAAGAAAATTTAAACCGCAATTTCACCAACCAATTTGCTCCTATTTTTGTAGGGAAATAACAATACGACTTTTAGTAACACAGTTTATTAGTTTCCAGATTTATAGACTATGCACATATTTTATTTCATGAGTTTTTATCAAAAGATAATTTTTGATCACTTATTATGTGCTTCAAAAAATTATATTATATATTTGTAGATCGAGCTTCATAATATTTGGTTTGAGTGACTCACAAACTTAATAAGTATTCAATTTTAAATGTTAATTGAATTTACGTAGAGTTTCTAAATAACATTATTTTAATTTAAAATTATTTTTAAAATCAACTTAAGATCAAACTTCTTGATTATTATTTCGAGTCTAATTTAAGTTTAAAGTTCTAAACTCAAAAGAGTTTGAGTTAAGCTCAAACTTTAAAATTTTGAATTACATTTAGGTATAAATTTATCATTATATCGTCTCCAATGGACTCATTCACATTATTAATATTAGCTCATCATTATGCAAAGTTGATGCCTTAAATTATCAATTCCTATTGTGTTATATTTTAGATCTGTAGTTATCTAAAGATCATTTGATGTTATATATACCGATACTTTTACATAGTTTGTTTTTGTTTATTGTTTACTGCAACACATAAAATCTTGGAAGGGTTTTGCATTTTTTCCTTTCTCCTTAACACTTAGATGATGTCAATTGAGTAACAACATTTAGAATAGTATCTCTAGATTTGATGCATTTCATGCTTTTTAAGGATATATTTAAACTAGAGTTCTTATTCTAGGATCTTATAGTTTAGAGGTGAGGAAGTTCTTAATGAATAAATCTAGGTTTTAAAATAAGTGCCAATTCTTTGCTAAGAACCAGTGGTTAGTTGTGACATGTATTATGCTATTTATTGCTTATTTGACATTATTCAAGACCATTTGTATATAAAAATATTTTTTATTAAAAACCTTATAGACAAATTGAAGAAGTTCTTGAAAAGAAGAACTCCTTAAGTTACTTAATCGCCTTATGGGAAGGTTTTAAGGAATAAAGGTAACTTAATAGCATATTAAGGTTAACTTTCTTCACAATATTTTTTTTTTTTTTTTTATAATCGTGACTTCTTGTTGATAGGATATGTTAGATGTAGGTTTCCAACCTTGGGCTAACCCCTTAGAGCATAGATAAGCTCACAAATCCCAAAATGATCTCACTAGAGCCAATCTCAAGCTCTCTAGAGCTTGGCTAACCTCACTAAAGTCCAAATAAGCCTATAGCTTTAAGGACAATCTAACCAAAGCTTGGATTGAACTCTTAAAAGCTTAGCCAACCTCATTAGAAAACATCTTCAAAAAATATTAAATTAAATGTAATTTGATTATTTTAAGAAATGTTAAATCAAATCATTAATTGTTTTAAGTATTTGTCAACCAAAATGAAAAAACTGCATTACAAGAACCAAAATTTTTTTTCTTAACTTTTTAACTTTGGAATTTTATGTTTTCATTTTAAGACCCAAATTCTTAAAAACAAGCAAAACTTAGATTTTCGTTTTTCTATGTAACTATATATAAATATGAATAGGATGTAAATGAAAGATAAATAAAAATTAAGAGCCTAAAACAAAAATAAAAGAGGAAATTACACTTTTTTATTTTTTGATCCTTAATTCTTGCCCTTTTTTTTTAATTTAAGTTCTCAAATTTTTATTTTTCTCTATTTTACTTCTTAAGTTTTTCAAAAATTTGCAAAAAAGTCTTTTATTAAAGAAAAAAAAAATTCTTTTGTCAATTTTTAAAAAATCTTAAGTACTGAAGTAAAAAAGAATAAAAGTTTAAGAGCTCAATTAAAAAAAAAAACAAAAAAACAAAATTTGAGAGTGAAAGGATATTTTCTCCTAAATTTATGATAATTATTGAGACTTGATAAGGATTAAATGAGATTAGTTTGTTTTATTTTCTTTATAAAACACTCTAACAACAATCACATAATATATTATGTCACTAAACATTAATAAATTACATGACACATGCCTCTAATTTATAATATTTCAAAGTAAAAGAGGCATGTAAAGTTTTACTAAATCTTAGACATACACAATGAAGGCATTTTGCATTTCAAAAGATATCTATATACTTCTCATAAACAGTTTATTTATGCACATTAAAAATATGAATTAGTGGCTACACAAGTAAAAAAATTTGGTTCTTATTATTAACTAAAGTATAATCAATTAGACATGGAAAACGCAAAAAATGCAAAAGAATATTTCACTGCAGCAACTTCTAATTAGGTCTGTGAAAACTATTGTTGCATAATGGTAACACCTTAATAACAATAATATAATATATTAAGTTGTTAAAACTTAATAAATTACACCAGGAATGCTTCTAATTTGTAATATTCCAAAGTATAGGTGGTAAAAAAGATTTTCCTAAATTTTAGATGTACACAATGATGGCGTTTTGCATGTAAAAAGAGAATTGTATTCTTTTTCTCATTAACCATTTATTTATGCACATTAAAGATGGGAATCAATGGTTATACAAGTAAAAAAAAAAAAAAATTATTGCTTAGTATTGATTGCATTATAATTAATTAGTTATAGGCAATGACAAACAAATGTTTTCTTTGCGGCAATTTCTAATTAGATCTCGATCGTGAAAACTATTGTTATCTGATGATATAAATACTAATCTTTTTTATAAAACACCTTAATGATAATCACATAATGTATTACATTATTAAACGTTAATAAATTAAACAAGGAATGCTTCTAATTTATAATATTCTAAAGTAAAATGGCAAGTAAGATTTTCTTAAATTTTAGATATGTAATGACAACATTTTGTACATAAAAAGACCGATTGAGTCTTTCTCATAAACCCTTTATTCATGCACATTAAATATGATAATTAATGTGTATACGAGTAAAAAAAAACCAATGATTTGTATTGACTACATCTTAACCAATCAGTCATACATAACTGAACTAATGTAAAAAAATATCCTTAGGTAATTTCTAATTAGATCTCAACTATGAAAACTGTTGTTATCTAATAATATAAATACTAATCTTCTAATAAAATAACCAAGTTTGAATTTCCTTTTTTTAAATTATAGTGTGTGATATAATTATTTTTTTTAAAAAAAGGCCCCACTATTTGCCCTCAAAATATTCATTAACAAATTTACAAAACAAAAATTTCTTATATTTTGGAAACCAATTATGTAATGACAAAAAATTAATCAATGCAAAAGAATTAGGTCTCAATCGTGAAAACTATTATTGTTTAATAGTATAAATATTAATCTTCTAATAAAATATATCAGGTTTAACTTTCCTTTCTTCAAATTGTAGTGTGTAATATAATTTTTTTTAAATGTCCCATCATTTGCCCTTAAAGCATTTGTTAACAAATTTACAAAACAAAATCTTCTTATATTTTCAAGACCAATTATGTAATGTCAAAAAAGTAATTATATGAAAATATATAAAATGTTTCTTTTACCATTTTTGTCCAACCAAGGAGAAAAGAGATTTGAATCTTGATATATTCAATAAGAAAACAATGGCAATATCATTAGATTATAAAAATCTTGACATTTTTGTTTTACCATTAATAAATGCTTAGGTAACCCCTTAACATTTCGCTTTTTAATTTTCTTGGAAATTAACTAATAGTTTTAGGAAAAGATAAAAATTAATTTTTTAAAATTTCTTTTCCTAACTTTTCAATCCAATCAATGGAGCTTAAGCTAGAAACTTTTGAGCATGGCAGCATAATGTTTCAATTTGAAACTATTGCATCTCTAGTTAAACTATTAAGTTAAATATCAATTGATTTTGTTTTGTTTCTTTTTATAAGAGATTCTATATTTCTATTTTTTATTTTGATGGAATCAATCATACCCTAAATTTCATCAATCAATAGTCACTTCTATTCTTTTAAATTTAAACCGTTGAATATATAATTTATTTAATGGTTCAAATTTTAAAAAGTATAAACTAAGAGTGATATAGATATCAAGACTAATATTGTGAAAAATAAGACGGGATTATTGAAAAATCCATTTACTATTATTTGCAAAGTATGAACTTCCATTACAAGTTAAATTTAAAAAGAAAAAGGAAAAAGAAAAGAGTGCGATTTTCATTAGAAAAAGATGATTAAGTCTCAAGATTTTTCTGCAGTTATGTCCATATGTTTTACAAGCTAATTTAATCTTTATTTTATTCTTAATTTATATTTTTTTAAAATTTAGATTGTTGAATTAATAATAAATTTAATTATTCAAATTTAAATGAATGTATATTACTAGTAAGATAGAAGGTTGGACTAATCTCATTAAAATGAAAGGCAAGACCATAAATACTCCTTTAGGTCTCAATATTTAACATTAATCTATGTATTTATAATACTAAGACAATTTTAACATAATATAAATAATTCGATTGCTTACTCCCGTAAGTTGTAATTTGAACGGTAATATATATATGTATATATATATATACACATTTTTATAATAGGAAATCACTCAATAGATTCTCTATAGCATCATTTAACCGGTTCAAACTTTTGCAACTATTATCCCAACTCTTACACGACCAGGGAAACCATTAATAGCACTAGCCGTCAGTGAAATTATGAAACTCATGAAGTACGTTTTGGCGAAAATATGGGATGAAACGTCAAATAACGGGATCAAGGAGCTGCCTTTTTTAACTAGACAAATAGGAGAGAAAATTAATAATGGAGATCCAATCCATACAAATCCTATCATAAACGTTGAAAACAAAAATAATATATTAATAATTGCGATTAGTTGTAGTTACTTATATATCTAACAATTTGTAGTTGAGTTTATAAAAATCTAAATACACGTAAACTTTTTGCCCAACGGCCATGTACCAACTAAATGCTTTATTTCACCATTTATTCTTGTCGAAGAGGGAATGGCCAGCCAAAATCCTAGGTTGTGTTCCACGATTTCGGAGCGGCTTTTTGCTTCTCCAAGGAACAATCAACCTTGGTTAAATATGGTCCCACAATCGAAAGGAAAGTCAGCTGCGTTTCATGGTTATAGACTTTCATCAGTTCAGCTTATTGTCAAAAGTGGTTGGTGGAATTTGGTATTTGAATAATTTTCAATGTCCCCTTTTATAAGAAAAAAAAAAAAACAAAAGAGAATAAATTCCAATGATAAATCTCATGTTTTTCCGAGTTCACATGTTTAACTATGTAATTCAAACTGTTTTTGATTGATTGATATTGTTATCTTTTTATTTTAATATTGATACAGCTAAATTACAATAGTATAAATAAAATTCATGACTTATTCAATTAATTCTAGCTTAATATTCAACCTGCTCCAAATTCTATAGACAAATATCATAATTATACGATCTATTTATTTATTTATTTATTTATTAGGGATTCTATTTACAACATCATATAAGACACCGAAGATATCAAAAACAGGTTAAAAGTATACTTTGATTATCCACCTTAAAATACTTGAATTTAACTAAAGTCTTACAGTTCAATTATTATGAATACCGTCATCCATTAAAGATGGAACAGATCGAGTTCCTCTCTTCCATCAAGGGTGCAGTACGTGGCTGGTCGGAGAAAAAAAAAAAAAAAAAGGTGCTACTATGCAGCTCTCTAGCAAAAAAAGTTCTCAGTGCCTGGAATTAGTCGCCTTGTGGTGGGAAGGAGTCAATGGATTGCCGACGTAAAGTTTCAGGGCCCAGTCATTTGGGCCTGACTTCTTCATTTAGACACAGCAAAATCTACTTTCTGTTAACAGGTACAGGTGCATCGCTTAATTTGGTTAAATTGAATGCATAATTAATTTACAATATTGTTCTTTAGAAAAAATATAATAATGATTTGATATTGGAGGGTTTTCCTTGCAGAGGAAATTCCCTGTAGATTTTTATTCAAAGCTTTAAACCTAGTTTATATAGTTATTAAAATCACAAGTTAGTTATACAATTTTATAAGTTTATAATTTTATAAAACTTTTTTAATTAAAACGGATATAAAATTGTTTACATATAAACTCTTGGTAACTTATATGATTATATAAGTTTACATTTTATTGATTATATTATGATTGTATATGATTTTATCGGCTTTATATATTCTAAAATTTAGTAGAATCACCATTTCAACGGTCTAATTTGAGGATGTTTGAAGTTTATTAAAAGCAAACGAAAGAAAAATGCTATAATAATAAAGTTAATGGACATAGAATAATGCAAAATAATTGAAATAGTTCCATGTGTCATAGGAAGAGAAGACACATTAGCGAAAAAAAAAAAGGCAGGACTTTATTGTCTCTATTATTTTCATGGGTATAAAAAAATTATAAAGTAACTGGAGTAAGTCAATATGAAAAATTAGACCTTATTATCTCTGTTATTTTAGAGGATTTAACGTGTATGTGTTTTATGTGCAATTTTTAAGATATTATTAAAACTTAAAAAATATTGTAAATTTTACTATGTTGTTGTTTTTTTAAGATTTCGTTCCTAAGACCAATATCATTTTTCATCTCATATTTGATTTTATATTTATTAGATTTTAATTATTAAATTAATTATACTTTTAATGATTTAAATTAAATTAATAATAAATTAAAAATTAAATAAAAGATATAACGGGTCTCATAAAATATGGATTAACTTTATATGATTATCAATGATTCGTTCCATATTTATATAAAACGTGGAGCAATTTGGAAAGATTAGCAACCCAAACTTATAGAATGTCACATCAAAATCTAAAGGTTGTGTTATTTCGGGTCAATTCATTCAAATGTTGCAGCCCCTCATGCAAAGTCGTCGTGGCCTCTCTCTAACTAACTCATTGAAGAAAAACAAAAAAAATGAAAGAAGAACCTTCAATATGTGCTGCTGCATCCTTGAGTTTCAAAATTCCAAAAATAAATAGTTGTTAGAGCATTTATTTTCGATACACAATAATTTTCAGTTTTTTCATTTTTCTCCCAACAATAATTTTAGAAAAAATTATAAATAATTCTATTAAACTTTAACTTGAATACGGATCAATCATTTAAATTTTTAAAGTGTGATTTTTAACCTCTTAAATTTTAATAAATTAACAATATAAATAACATTTCCTTTTTAAGTTAAAAAAAATTACATTATGGTTAAATTTTAAGAGATCTTAAAATATATTTTGATAAATTTATATGGTATTTACGCAGTAAAAATAAAGTTTAAAGAGATAATTCTCGATCTATAGAGATTATTTATTAATTTATTAAAGTTTAAAAAATCCACAACCATACTTTAAAAGTTTAAAAAATTAATCTGTATTTAAATTGAAATTTATAATATTGGTTTATCTTTTCCTAGTAATTTTAACTTCTTTTCGGTGAAACAATAATTTAAGTTTGATTCTATGAAAGCGAGATCGAAACCAGAATATAGATAGCAATTCGTTCATCTCCATGGCCACATCTTTCAAATTCATAGGAAATTGAGAATCAAATTTTATGAAATAAAAAACAACTATTTCAAGATGAGCAACGTTAGAAACATCGTACGTCGTAGTACCGTACAAGTCGAAACATGTTGCGAATCGCGACGAAGCTGCTAAAAACATACATCTGGACAAGAATTATAAAAAAAAAATATGAAGATCAACTATCTGGCTTAGTGTCCAAATGCTCAATATAAAGACTTAACTATTTAGTCGCCATAACACAAGTTCTCACTTTCTTTATTAATGATATTAAATTGTAAGAGAATTTTTGGTGTCCAGATCATATTAGTCAATAAAATTGTAAAATTAGTCGGTAGATCGTGCTGATAATATTGATGTGTTTTTTTTTCCATCATGCCATCACTTCCAAAATAAAACATAGTTAGTGAGACACCAAATTTACTTTGGTATGACTACTTCAACACTTAAACCAATAAAATATTCAATGAGTAAAAACCCTAATTAAGAGATAAAAGGAGCGATAGACGAAAAGTTTTTTACTGAGAGACCAACAAATAAAGCTAGGCTACTACCTAAATTAGACTTATTCCAGATCTTAGATAGGTCAATTTGGACCTAATGGCCCATGTACTAAAATAACTATTAAAACTTGCCTCCCTCCATCTCGTTAGTGATGTATTTAATAAGGAGACTAAGTACTCGTATGAGATCTCAAGGTGCCAAGCCAAGCGACTGTACTGTAAGGGAGCATCAAGTAGGCATTTCCAACCTTATCGATAATTTGGTGAGTTGGAGTCTTGACTTAAGTGCAGTGTTATAGCATACGCTATTCAAATTTTATTAGGCTTCTAAGCTAATGAGATGATTCAAGGACTTGAAGAAGAGAGCTAGATTTTCCTCAAGCTTAGATGCCAACGAAGATAATCAGATAGCATTAAAAGGAGAGATGGGTCTATCCTTAAGCTTTATGTTAGCAAAAGTATTCAAAGATTGCTATCGGATTTTTCTCAAGTTTAAGTGTCACAGGATTATCCTTACGAATTAGATTTTTCTTAGGCATTAGTACCATAGGACTATCCTAGGAAGTAGGTTTTTTAGGCATTAGCTAGTGTACACTTTCAATGTCTTCACTAAGGTTTTTCCTGAGCTCTTGACACATCAAAATTTTCCTTGCCTAAAAGGCTTGAGGATCCGGGTATCTGTTGCCTTAAGTCCATTTTAAACTATCCAGGCTTTATAGACTTAAGGTTTTTAATAACCTAAGCTTTGTATCCTTGGATTTTTATCTAGACATAAACTTGTAGATCACCGAATTAAACTTTTGTTCAATACTTGAGCTTAAGAGCAACAATCCCATGACTTGCCTTGAGCTTCTTTACCTATGGAATTTTAACAGCATTTAAGTGTCATGCATTCCTGAGCAAGCCCTAGGAACCCAACTCCTGAAGATTATCCTAAGTTTCATTACCTCGAAATTTCCTCAATGCCTAGAATTTAGACTCATTACTTTTAAGTTGTTGGGCGTTCCTAAGCCGGGCTTAGGTACTTCTTCAATGCGTCAAAGGTCCCTCCACACCTAAGACTTAAGCCGATTTCATGAGGACTCCACTCCGCTCTCAAGGGTCACTTCGGGCTTCACTGACTCAAGGTTCCCTTAGCACCTTAGTATTTTCAAAAGTAAGTGTAGGTAGTAGAATTATCCAAGCAGTTTGGGTTGGATTTTTCCTCTGGCATGAGTACCACGAAATTATCCAAGCTACTCGGATTTTCATATGCACAAGTCAAATTTTTCCTGGATATGAGTGCTATGGGATTATACATTCCCGCAAGTCGAATTTTCTCAGAACATTAGTGCCATGGAATTTTCTCAAACACGAGCTTACAACCTGTAATCTACTGGAATATTTATTAATTCCAGCTACTTAACTCATTCAAGGTATCCAACTTAAGCTTAAAGGACATAGTTTGAATTCTTTTTCTTTACAAAATCCATGTTCTCATATTAGTAAAGGCATGACTAAGCATTTTTCCTGTAACTCTTGGTAAAAAGAAAAGAAATTAAGCCATTATGGAGGAAGAACTAACTGGAGTTTGGATGGGAAGCTCAGTTTTTGTACTAGACGGCAGCTGGGTTTTCAAATTGTCATGCAAAATGGGCTTAGTTGTTATTGGACAGCTTGGTTCCTGAGCTATTATCATGATGCTATGAAGCTCGGTTTTGTAGATTTAAAGGTCAATTGCCGAAGTTACTCTACTACAACTTCATAGAGCTCTTCTTTGGACAAAAAGGTTTTGGTCGAATCAATGAAGTTGCTGACCTCTCGACTGAGAGCTCTACTTTATCCATAAGCAGTCTGGTTGCTCAGTCATTGTTATGCCCGTAACTCGACATGGAGCTATTTCAAGCTCAAACGGGTTGGAGGTCGAAGCCCGGTTGCAATATGAAGCTCGGCATTTGACAAAGGTCGACTCCCCTTTGATTATGCACCACGAGCTACGGACTGCATGCTTGGATTCCCGAAGCTACTTGAATTGAACCAAGGGCAGTAGCTTACTCAGGAATTTTAAAGTCTTGAGGGCAGTCGTTTGCTGTAGTAGCTTGATACTGTAAATGCTCGGGGTATTGTTATCCATGTGTTTCCAAGCCTAGGTCGATGCTGTCATCCGCAACTTAGCACCCGTTGGAATGCTACGGTACAGTCAGAAGAAAAGCTCTGTATTGGAGCTTGGACTCTTTGAAGGGTCCTAAAATGTAGCTTGGATCTCGGCATATGTACATGAAGAAGCTCGGCCTTATCTTGGCCTTATCAGTGTTGCCGTGGCCATAAAAGCCAAAAAGTGAACCCGGAGATTGTTGTTACCAATGAAGCTCGGGAAGGCTGCTGTTAGGTTGGGTTTGTTATCATCCATTGCTGAATCGCTCGGATTGTGGTGCTGCCTACCATGGTTGATCGGAGGTCGAGCTCATGCCTATTGTAGCTCGATGTAAAAGATATCATGGGAGCTCGGTTCGTTGTTCGGTTTATGTAGATAACAGCTTGGTTTCTTACTAACTGTTGTCAAAGCTTGGACTTTCTTTCACCAAGCATCAGAAGCTCGGCCTGCTCTATCGAACAAGCTCGAATTGAATGGGATTCGATTGAAGGTGAAGTTCGGATCTATCCGTGCTATGTTTGTAATTGCAGTTCTTAGTTGGGTTTATCTGTTTGGGTCTCAGATTGCCAAGTGTTTAGCTCAGGTTGTGTGTGGTCACCGGAAAGATCGAGCCTTATCGTAGCGTCCGGCTTATAAATCATGAATACAAGAAGTGAAGCCAAGGTAAGGAATTCGTTCACAGTTGCAGGGGCTTTTTTCCCCTTTATTTTTTACCTTTTTAAAATTTTATAAAATAAAATCCGTAATAGGGTCCTAATAATCATAATTAGCCGATGGATCGTCCACAAATCAAGCCAGATTTGGAGAAAAATTTGACACATACTGCTTAAGAACACTAGATTTGAAAAGATCGGTATGCAAGTTTTGGGAAAACACGAACAGATTAGATTCAAAACGTGAAATAATAGGACATTATAGGGGCCAATTCTGAATCGTAAATCAATTCGAAGGTAGGTGGGCTGAATCAACCTACAAACCAACTAAGCTCCAACTTGCCAAACCGGTAAGTTAATAATGATCGACTAGATCAACCCACCAATTCCCACCCTCTAATATTAAAAAAAAAAAAAAAAAAAACAAAACAAATGATCGCATACCTTCTTCTGCTACTTTTTCCCCTTCCTAATATACATCGGATACCATCGTAAATTACAGTTAATAGTTATATTTTGTATTACTAATTTATTCTGAGATTTGAATGAGATATTCACATCCTTTGTAAATTGTGACTTCTATCGTTTTACTTAACCTTACTTAATATTTTAATATTAAAATAACATCACATTCAAGAGATCTAAATTAATTATTTCGAAACAAAATATAATTTACAACTTCTCTTGCCAACAATTTATATGGTATAAAGTGTCATAATCATTTCAAGAGAAAAATAGAAAATGAGATCGGGCTAAAAATTATTTATAGAAATCTATGAGAATGCGGAAATAAGATTAAAGAAATTTTATAAGAAAAAATTAAAAAATAGAAAAGGGCAAACCGCCTAGGCCCTTGCCCTCAAGGGCCGAACCTAATTCAACCTTACATTGACCCATGAACCAGCAGCTCCAAGCTAGTTTGGCCGATACTCAAGTCAAGAGATAATCATCTGTTTTGATAATAAACATATCCCTACAAATAGTACCAATGTTAATGTGTTGTTTTCGCTCTATTGTGCAGTCACTTACAAGACAGAAAACGGTTAGTAGGGTGTTGAAGTTGACTTCGGTGTAGCCACTCTGATACCTTAGTTAATGAGATATCTACAAATTAAAAACCCTAATTTGAGAGAGAGGAGCAAGAAACCAAAAGTTATTTCTTCAAGGGATTCATCTCTTATTTATAGGAAATGAAGCAAAGTTATTAACTAGATTGGCCTTGATCCAAATCTTAGGCTAGTTGTTTTGGACCTAGGGGCTCATGTACTAAAATAGCTATCAATAGGTTGAGATTGAGTGAACTTAGTTCTTGAGTTAAATGGTTTGGGTCTATAAAAGAGAGCATTATAAAGGAGCATTGGGATATTGTTTAGCGTAACAACTCTGATACTTAAATTAACAAAACTATGAGATAAATGCAATAGTAAGTATGCAAAAATATGTAGACAAGTGAATGTACCTTCTTTAATGGGGATTGGCTCTTATTTATAGTAAGATTTGGCGAGATATATCCAGAAAGTGGATATATTCAAATCTTACCCCAATAGAAAAGTGTTTCTTCGTATTTTGAGCATGATTTCAAGATTTGCAAGGTGACATGGCTCACATTTAGCATTCCATCAAAGTAGATCGGTACATTCTCTCTACACCCTCCTATCTCTCAACTCAAAACCCCTAAATAGGTCCCTAGTCCTCAAAAAGCTCAGGCATAAGTGCCATGAGAATGATAAGATGCTCCAAGTCTAGATCCCAACCTATAGACAGCTCAAGTACCTGGATAAAGCTTAGTCATAAGTTGGAGATTATAGCAAACAAGTAAGACAAGGACCTAAGGGGGTCAATTATGGGCCAACAACGATGTAGGTCTTCCTACTGTCTTATTAGGTCAAAAGAGGCCTTAGGCATCTAATACCTAAAGTTCATTTTAAGATATCTCAAGCTCGGAACACTAAATTTGACTAACATCTGACCTCGTGGTGCTACTTACACGACCAATGAGATCAAATACATATGGCCTTTGCAAAGTGACAGGACTATCAAACCATCCAAGTTGAACATGGTCAACCTTGAACAAAGTATGGGCAAACTAAACCATGTCCAAGCTAAGTGGAGTAGATTTTGAGGTCTCATCGTACTTTTGCAAGCTTTAGGATGTAATCCTTGGTACACTGTTAACTAAGAGGCTTTAAAGCCTTACCCTTGTCTATGGTTAAAACAAACCCCAAACCCTACCCTGTCATCCTCATACTCCTATGGAGTAAAGTGCTACAAGGTCTCCACATTTGTAATAAGTGTTTCACAATATATGATCCCAGGTACTTATGGCTTCTCAAGGATGATTCATCTGATTTTGAATTTTAGGTGCATGGATTTGTGCACATTTAATCCTGGTGATAAGTGTTGAGTTTCCATTAGCCATATTTGTATACGTTTGTCATGTTCGAGTAATTCAATGCACATTTCATAACTCCCAATCATGTTAAACCTAGGTAACTCCATGGACATTAAATTGACTCAAAGTATGGACTGTAAAGAGCTTGCGAGGAGAGTATACACCAACCCTTCCCCTAACTCCTTCCTCCCAAATGAAGATAGTCATTGTCGTCTCAAGATATTTACTGGTAAAGATTGGTAAGCCTACAAAAGAGAACACTGTGAGAAGACACTAGGGAGTTATCCAACATAACCATTCCAATACTTAAGTCAACAAAGTATTTTGGAAGGTAAAGAATGCTTAAAGGCAATAAATAAACTTAAGTGTACTGTAGATACCTAATTTTTGCCCCTTCATAATCCTAATTTTTTATTTTTTATTTTATTTTATTTATTTATTATTATTTTTTTATTTTTTACAAAAAGGATCTTAATTCAAAAATAAAAAAAATAAAAAACAATAAAAATGAGAGATAAAAATAAATATAAAAAAGATTTTGTAGATTTTTAGGAAGTAAATTATTTTAGAGTCATTCGTTTTAGTTTAGTTTAGTTCAATAAAACAATCATTGTAGAGAGTCACGTGGTTTAAGTGCAATTTGATTGTACTGAATGTCAAGGTATAGGCCAACGGCCTAACGGATAAGTATTGGAGTATTGGATTGGATTTAATTTGAAGTCGTGGGTTTAAGCCTCACTAAGCATCTATGTCTTTTATTTTTCTATTTTTTACAAAAGCGAGAGAAATAAACAGGATTCATATCTAATTAAAATCATTTGCATCTAGTTTGATTTTATTAAATCGGATTTGAATTAATTTGGATCTAGTTTAATCATTATCAAATCAGATACAATAGATATGATTTGATTTGGACCTCAAAAACACGCATACACGTGCATAAAAAAAAAAAAAAAAGAGGAGACACAGCAAAAAAAGGCCACCTTGACACAACAATAATTCAGCGACTAAACACAGTCTTACAAACAACCCACTATTATAACACCCTTCAAAACTGCGTACGTCCAACGACTACTGCTGCATAATTCTTCAGCACGATCAGGCGAACAGCAGTATGATAGACAACAACGAACAGGACAGCAGCGAACAGCACAGCAACACGGCAGACAGCAGCGAACAGCACATCGACAAAGCAGACAGCAGCGAACAAGACAGCAGCATAGTAGACAGCAACGAACAGGACAGCAGTAAGGCAGACAGCAACGAACAGGATAGTAGCAAGGTGGACAGTAGCAAACAAGACAGCAGCGACATCTAACATCGTCCCAACATCACGGATAGCGACTTCGGTACACATTCCAACTATAGCTAGCCCCATCCGTCAACAGCAGCATACATCGAATACGTACGTTGCTCCCCACACTAACGTAGTCTACGTACTAATCATCTGCACTAATCTCAGCAACTACACAAACCGCCGATCACCAACAAAATTTGTACGATAGCGCTTTGTAGCAGCTACGCATATTGGAGACAGTAGCCTCGCAATTAAGTTTGGTTTCTATACAAATTTTTTCTGATTTATTATATTATTATTTTGTTAGGACTTTAATGGTTTAATATGGTATATATATATATGTGTGTATATTAGTTTAAGGTATTTTTTTAGTATTAGTTTTCTTTGTAATATATATTAGTTACATTATATTAATTTAAGTGAATATTTATTTAATAAGTGGACATAAACATTAGATTAGGAACCGTTAAGATTGGTTTTTTATTACATATATATGTTATTATATTAATTATACTTTATTAGTTAACATAATATATGATATATGTATATGTTAGTTCAGGAGTTTTAATATTAGTTCTTATACCAGTATATCATATGGAATTAATTTATTTTAATAGATAGTCGTATATATTAATTTAGGGATTATTAGGATTGGTCATATCTTAAGATTTGGTTTATCACGTAAAAAGTTGTTTTTTCTTTAAATAAAAATTAATAAAAGACCCCCTTTTTAAAAAAATAGGATTTTTAGAGTATTTTTAAAAAAAAACAAAAACAAAAACACTCAAGAGTTAGGACCATTTAGATTTTTTTTTTAAATCGAATCAACTAAAACGTAAACTTGGCTGGTTTTCAAAAACTAAAATCAATCGACACACTAAGATTTTCTTAAAGAACTACGATCGTCTGATTCTGGCTAGCGGGTACGTAGGCACCTTCGTAGCAATAATAAAATATGTAGAAACTTAGGTTCTTTTTTCTTTTGATTTTATTTATTTATTTATTTATTTTTAAATATTATAATTAGAAGAATAATCCTAATTTCAATAAATAAATAGTGGTACCCGTTAAGAGTTTAATAGATTAGCTCCCGAACTTCAAACCCTTTGGTTCTTCATTTAAAATTGAAATAAAAAATCGGTAGCCAGATTGTAATCAATCCACCCAATTGGTTACGGTTTCTTTTTCTTTTCCCAACTTTGGTCGAGTGGCGACTCTAAAAATTATTTTCAATAAAAAACCTGAATTTCTTAATTTTTTTAGTCGATGATTAATATTAAATGGGTTAGGGTTTAGTATTAATCGGGAAATAGGGAAATCAATTTTAAATAAGAAACCGAAAAAATAGGCTCGACATGTACAAAGTATCAAGTAAGTCTTTACCATTGGGTACTAACCTAGTATTTATAATAGAGTGGTGCCTACAGTTAGTGCGTAAAATTCTCTCTCACAAGTATGAGAGAGTGGGCTCATAATGTCCAACGTGTCCCACATATACTGGAGATGGCTATTAACTTGGTCTCTTATCTTTATCCGGTGTCTTATAGCATTAAAGAGCCTCTTGGGCTTAGTCAAGCCGAGCTTGGGGCTTAAACCCAGGGCGACAAGCCCTATATGGGGAGGCAACTCAAATCTAGATGAGCCTAAAGAGTTATGTTTAAAGAGCCCTGTCAATACTTACCCCATATTGTCTCGTTACCGAAGCAAAGGCAAAGAGAAGGGATCTATGGATCGCTCAAGCACGTAGTTGATCTGACTCGAAGGAGCTCAAGTTAGTGTGTCAAACACTATTTTAGTTTTCCTTAATTTAACCTTTATTAAACTCAGCTCGCTAAATATAAGTTACTCAATATACAAATAAGAAAAAACATTTTTCTTAAAAGAAAGTTAAAAAAAATATTTTTGAAAAATAACTTGAAGTCGTCAACCAGTTAAACTAATAAAAAGTCAAATTAAGGTTTTTTGGTGGAAAACCTTAATTTAGTCATTGATCTACAGATTTTCTTTTTAAAAAATAATTTTTGAGAGAATTTTACCAAAAAATTTGAATTCAAGACTAACCTATTAAGATCAACTCACCATGTAAAAAATGAAAAAAAAAATTTATAGGCTTTTATTTTTTATAACTTTTCTAAAATGCTAAGCTATGTAAAAATATACAAAAATGTAACTAAAATTCTTTATGATTTTTATTACAAATTTCAAGAAAAAAATTATATTTTTTTATTATTGCCTTAGAAGTGCCTATATATCCATTACTTGAGACCAAATTAACGTAAATTTTTTTTCAGAAAAGATTTAGTGGATTGATCCATTTTAATTTAAAAATCAAGATAGATTTATATTATTTAAAAATTTATTATTTTTATAAATAAACCTAAAAAGATCTCACTACAAGAATCTATTTAAAAAAAAAACATAACTGACTAAATTTTTTTAAAAGACTCCAATTAAGACTTTTATTATTTAAAAAAAAAAAACACTATGTATCAACATTTATTTTTCTAAACCCTACAATAGTGCTTATGATGCAACTGTGTTTTGGTGCTACTATATATGACCGTTGCTATTTGTTAAACTATTGTATGTAAAGCGTATGCATCGAGCTACTATGGAATGTTGCATGTGCTATGATTGAGGTTATTGCATGTCGAATGCGAACTACAACATAGATGAAGTGTTGTGTTCGAACGTGTATGGAATGCACATTGACTTGATGTACGTATGCTACTATGTTCATGTTACGTAGGGCCAGCATTCATGCAGTAATCATATGTGGATGGTGTATAAGTGCTGGACGTGGCTAATCGTGAAGTGTTGTGGCATGCTAACATGGGTAATCATGGACTATGTATGTATGGTCATCTAGACGTACTTGTATGGGGCGTGTGTTAGACTACATGCTATTGACCAGTATGTATGGATTGGATGTGCTTATGTGTAGAATGTCAGATGTGTGTGATTATGAATATGTTTGACTGATTGTAGCATGGGATTGTGAATGTGCTATGATTGTGACGTGTGATTCATGCATACTAAATGTATATATATGCTAAATGTGATAGGGTGTTTGACTAGTTAAAGGAGTAGGAATTGTGGAACATAAATTGGTTATGGAGTTTGGGTTTATGCTGGGGCGTAAAGTTTAGTGAGAAGGTGTGAATTGTTTGTTACGAGTGAGGATCAAAAGTATTTGTGTATGGAATGTGATCTTTTTTACAGCCAAAGTTCACTATTTATAGATGAATACTTTTTAATCTTTTTGTTATGAAAATTTAATCTTAACAAATCTAATATTCATAGGATACAATAATACCCAATTTAGATTTGTTAAATTCTCAAATAATTCACTCAAGATTTAATCTAATCCACTTTTAAGATCAAGTTTCTAGAAACCTCATATTCTATTAAGGCTTTTTATCTTGGGTCGGACTCAATCCACCTTAAATTGGTTGTGACCTTTAATATAGCCCAAAATGCACGTTAACCCATTTAATAATCTTAAGTTTATTTAGCTCAATATAAATTAGATAAAAATCTGTTTTATATTTCACTAGACTCAAAAATATTTTTTAATAAAGCCCAATTATTTAAAGACCTGGAATTTATTAAATTGAATATATATCTTCTACGATTGTTTAATCCGATCCTAAACGATTAACTGACTTAACTCAACACGATTAACTGACTTAACTCAAAAACAATAATTTTTAAACCTAACCTAATAAATTAAAAAGAAAAGAATTTTAAAATAAAGAGTAGCAAAAATAGGGTATCTACAGGGTGCTACCGTACTAAAGCAAAAAGGGTGTATGTAAGGGTAGGTGGAAGGCCAAGGCAACTGTGTCCAATGATCTAAATCAGGCGAGCTAAAGGTGTCCAAGGTAAGAAAGTCTAAGATGTTAGCAACTGTGCTAAGGCAAAGTGTTGATGACCTAAGTTAAATGGAGCTTCGATTGGAGTATTAGACTAAGACACCTTTGCATTAAGTTGGGTGGTTGATCTCGAGTGAAGGAATTTAGGGCCTTTAGTAGGCGACCTGAGGTGCTAAGCAAAGCTGGCCAAACTAAGCTCGTCATGAACTGAGCAGGCATGATTACTCGATTTGGGGTGTGATGTGAATTGTAACAAGAACAAATAAGGTCGGTTATTGAATGGGTTTAAGCTTGCAAAAAGTTCAAAAAGAGTCAATGGGGAAAGGTACGAAAGGGTAGAAACAAAGGATGAAAACAGTAAGCAAAATCCATGAATAGCTCCAAAGGATACGATGCACTAATGAAACTTCCGAGGACTTACGGCAAAATTCGATGTGACGCACGTATTAGTCCAATGAGGTTACTCACCACCTACCCTTACTTAAGGGAAAGGATAAAAATGATGCCAAGAGTAAACAATAGTATTTACACGAGGAAGAATGTACTCAAAAAGTGTATTCCAGATTATCTGATCTCTTACAACTATAATTACAAGGGTATTTATACTCATAAACTAGGGCAACTTGCCTAAAAAGGAAAAGATAAAAAGGACATTTCTTAAGAAAGGCAATATACATGTTACAAAGAGGCAAAAATGAATATATATGGAAAAAAAAATCATTAGTGCTGCAAATTCTACATGTGATACTATACATGTGGCAATGCGATATTGGCAAGGTCGTTAGGAGATGCAGACAAAAAAGTACGGACACATGGGTTTGTCCGAGCAGGGATGGCCTAGTCAATCTGACTTTCTCTTTTGGCTTCTTGGCAAGGAAGAGGCTAAGTAATTGGTCGACTCGGCAACAGATAATAATCGTTAACTCAGTGTACAATAATGGGTGGTAATACAGCACGACATTAGAGGTGACTCGGCAAAACAAGAAGGCACTCAGCCTCAACAAGAAGGCACTTGGCCTCAATAAGGAGGCATTCAGCCTTGGCAGGGGTTAGTTGGAATATAAGGATTCATCGTACTAGCCCCTCTAGTCCTCGAGCTAGGCTATAGGTCAGGGGCCCCATAGCTTAATTCCCATCATTCCCTCCGGACTGTTTTGAATTTGGGATCAAATCCCAATAGTGCTCGCTCAATTCTCCATTAAGGTGATATGGACTGAAATCGGTGATGTTGAAGGCATCAGAAACCCCATAGTCCTCAAGCAGTTCCAACTTGTAGGCGTTGTCACTGATTTTCTAGAGAATTCTAAAAGGTCCGTCCGCTCTTGTAGATAATTTGTTTCTCCTTTTGTTCAGGAACCGTTCTTTGCTGAGGTATAGCCGTACCAAGTCTCTCAGCTGAAATTGTTTTGTGACCGACCCTTGGTCTTTTTACGCATTCTTCTGGCAACCTGGTCGATGTGCCAAGTGATCTTATCATAGATGTGCTAAAGGGATTATGCCCTGGCCGAGGCATCAAGATCCTCTTATGCGAGTGCAGGTACAAAGGCATGGTCGAGGGGCAACTCAAGATTGAATCCATAAACCACATCGAAGGGAGTTTGCTTAGTGGTATCATATACTGTTCAATTGTAAGCAAACTCGACCATCGGTAGGCAGACGTCGCAATCGACCAAGTTCTTGCCAACTGCAGCTCGGAGCAGTGAACCCAAAGTACGATTAACCACCTTTGTTTGGTCATCAGTTTGGGGGTGACAGGAGGTACTGAAGAGTAATTTGGTTCCCAACTGATGCCACAAGGTTCTCCAGAAATGACTTAAGAACTTCAGGTCTCTGTCGAAGACTACACTCCTCGGCACGTAGTATATCCACACAATCTCCTGCAAGAAAAGAGAAGCAATAGCCGAGGCATCCTTAATTTTGGTACAGGGCACAAAGTGTACCATCTTACTGAACTGATCTACAACGACCATCACAGAATCTTTTCCTCGAGTAGTTTCCGACAATCCAAGAATAAAGTCGATGCTTAGTTTAGTCTACGGCCTCGTCGAAATAGGTAAGGGCATCGCTTTCCTCTGTTCAGCTTGGCACTTAGCCTTTTTGTATGTAGTACAGCTTTCTACCACTCGATGTATATCTCTTCGCATTCTCAGCCAAAAGAATCAGACATTCACTAGTTCACAGGTCCTTCTCTCTCCAAAATGTCCGGAGAGTCTTCTGTTATGGGCTTCCCTAATTAATAATTCCCATATGGAACAAGTTGGTAAGCATAGTTTTCCTTCTTGGAACAGATAGCCATCTTGCACATAATACTCGTCCACTGTTCTCCCATCCACACATCTCGAAATTATTGGTCCAAAGTGTATATCCTTGGGGTATTGTTCTTTGATACTTACAAAACCAAACAGTCTGGTTTGCAGTTCTAATAACAGTGCATGCCTCCTCGATAGAGTATCTACAACTATGTTGCTCTTTCCTTGCTTGTATTTGATCACAAAATTGAATCCTTCAAGAAATTCAACCCATCTTACCTACCGCTTAAATAGCTTGGTTTAACTTCGAAGGTACCGTAGTGACTCGTAGTTAGTATATATGACAAATTCTCTCGAAAGTAGATGGTACTACCATACTTGCAATGCACAGATTAGTGCTAAGAGCTCTTTGTCATACACAGAGTAATTTAGCTAGGGTCTTCAGAGCTTCTGACTGTGGAAGACAATTGATTGGCCTTCCTGCATCAGGACAACGCCTATTCTAATGCCTAACGCTTCGCACCCTAGCTCAAAAATTCTGTCAAAGTTAGGTAGCACTAACACCGGGGTGGAGGTCAATCTCTTCTTAATCTCAGTAAAACTTCTCTCCTCCCTTTCTCTCCATCTGAAGTTGGTGTTTTTCTTCGTTAATTCAGTTAGTGGCACAGCGAAGGTACTGAAGTTCCTAATGAACCTTTGATAAAACGAAACTAATCTATGGAAACTTCTCATGTCGACATAAGTAGTAAGGGTCAACTATTCAACAATTGCTCAGATCTTTTCATCATCGACTCGCAAGCCTCCTCTAATGACTACATAGTTCAAGAATATCACTTCCTCCTGGCAGAAGCAACATTTCTTTAAATTGCCGAATAATCTCTCCGCACAAAGGATATCCAAGATTGTTCTAATGTGTTCACAGTGACTTATCATGTCAATACTGTAGATTAGGATGTTATCAAAGTACACCACGACATACTTTCCAATAAGATATCTCAGCACATGGTTCATAAGTCTCATGAAGGTGCTCAGGGGATTCAATAAGCCGAAGGGCATGACCATCCACTCATATAGTCCATGTCAAGTCTTGAATACAGTCTTCCACTCGTCTTTTGGCCTCATGCAAATTTGATGGTAGATAGATTTGAGATCAATCTTGCTAAAAATTTTGGCTCCACTCAGTTCATCCAACATGTCTTCTAGCCTCAGGATCGAATACTTGTATTTGATCGTGATTTTGTTCACGACTCAACTATTAACACACATCCACCAGGTTCCATCCTTCTTCGGCACTAGAAGTGCAGGCATAGCATAAGGGCTGAGACTCTCTCTCACGCATCCTCTTTCCAGCAACTCATTAACTTAATGTTGAAGCTCAGAAGCCTACTCGGGATTCATGCAATAAGCTAGCTTGTTCGGCAGTGTAGCACTAGGTAGCAAGTCAATGTAGTGTTATATGCTTCGGGTCAAAGGCAACCCTGCTGGCAACTGTTCTAAGAACAAGTTAGCGTATTCATCCAACAGTTCCTTCACCTCTTAGGGTAAAGCATTCCACTTCTTCATTTCCAGTAGTTGCCTGACCAACAGCAGTATCGGCTCGTTAGCATTAATGGCCTCTTGGAGTTCGGTTCTACTCATCACCAAAGCCTTCTTCGATCTGCGAGCAAGTTTCGTTTGTAACTTGTGAACCTCTCTTGACAACATCAGATTCAGCGTAATCTTCCAATCATCCTTTTTGAACATGTAGGTATTCCTATAACCATCATAGATAACTCTCTTATCAAATAACCACGACCTCCCTAGCAACACGTAAGAAGCACACATGGGCAATATGTCGTAGAGAATCTGGTCGAAGTAATTTCTAATAGTAAGTAACAATAATACTTACCGAGTGACATGTAATGCTCCTTTATCACTTAACCATTACAACTTATACGGCTTCAGATGTTCAACAGTTGGCAACCTCAGTTTTAAGACTAAGTCGGCTGATGCCACATTAGCGCAGCTCCCACTGTCTACAATAAGGGCATACGTCTATTCATTTATCTTGCAGGTGATATGAAATAAGTTCTCTCTCTACTCCTCCTCTCATAAGAGTTCCACACTTATAGTGCGTTAGACAACCATAAGTAGCTGGTTCAAGTCCTCAGCATACACATCTTCCTTGATTAACTCTTTCTCGGCATTCTCATTCTCGGCAAGAACCTCCTCTTCTTCGGGTTCCTCATCCGTACTCTCTATATCTAACTTTGGGGTGTCTCCCTTAATGACCATTGTCCTTCGGTTCAGACACTGAGCAGGCATATGTCCAAACCCCTGGTACTTGAAGCATTTTATCTGGCTAGTCTTCCTACCAGACCCTTTCCCTTTCTCATACATTCGAGTCGGCACTACATCCTTGGGTTGGCTTTTCTGCTTGGCTTTGACATTTATCCTACTTCTTAGCTTAGTACTCAACAATGTCCGATTATTTTCCTGTCCTAGGCGGCTTGTCAGTTGGTCGGCACTCTGGTTGTTACTTAGCTTCTTCCTTGCCTCTCTATCCGTTGGTCAATCTTAACAACTTCATCCATTGTATTAAATTGTTGAAGTTTTACAATGTCTCAGATGTCTCCTCTCAACCTAATGACAAACATTAAAACTGTTCGGGCAGGTAGTTCCTCCACTTCACACCTTATTATAAGCATTTGGAATTCTTGAACATATTCATCAACAATTTGACCTACTTATCTCAGCTCCTGAAGCTGTGTGAAAGTATCTTGGAGATATGTTTCCACCATGAATCTGTTTCTGAGCACCCTCTTCATCTCGGGCTAAGTATTAAAATCTTGGTACCCCTGTCTTCTTCTCATGGCCTGAAAATTCTTCTACCATATGGCAGCATATCCAGAAAATTCAACAGCAGCAATCCTTACTTTCTCATAATCCTTATACTGGTAATAATCAAACATACACTCCACCTTCTCATCCCAATCCAAATACTCGTCAACATTCCCAGATCCATTAAAACTTGGAATTCGAAGCTTTATACAGTCGGATGCTCTAAGGACTCATATACACTTCTCTTCAAAATACTCTTCTTCCTCCTCATCTAACTCTCTCAAGTCTATCCTTCGCCTTACTCGTCCACCAACTCCTCTACCTTGAAATAGTCGAGTTGGGTTCTGACCTCTAACAGGTTGAGCAACTTGTGGCGTGTTTTGCGCGGTTTCAGTGGGTCGGCAAGACAGTACATGAACAACTCGAGTCAGCTCTACCAAGAGGTTAACTACCTCATTGATTCTTTATATCAGGCAAGTGCACCTATCAATTTTAATATAGCGGATGTGAGTCCGAGTCGATCCCTCAAAGACTTTGAGTATTAATATTAACCTTAACTTTATTATCTAACAAAAAAATTATAATGAGTTGAATGAATTAAAAATAATGAAATTAACAAACTAAACTAATTATGGGACTTGATTAAGCAATTTAGAAAGCAATAAAACTAAGAACGACTTCAAGTATGTAATAACATATTTAGGAATTATTTCCCCTAGTATTTAACATGTGACCACTTAAAATATTCAATTCAATTTTTATTATTCTTGATCGGAAGGATTCACAATTAAAGTTAATACCTTTCTCAAGCATATTAACCCTAATCCTAAATTATTTACCAAAATCTCTTCACTTAGTAATATAATTTAGAATTGCATTAATGTATAATGAATTCCCACACAATTAATTAACTTTCTGGAAGAAACATGTATCTTATCTCTATGTATACATGTAATTCTCTCCAATTATATAAAGATCTAATTATACATGTAATTTCTCAATCAACATGCATAATATCATATATTGATATTCTAGAAATATCATATATTGATAATTAACAATTAAACAACATAATTGAATTAAGCAAAGATAGAAACTTTATTGAGAATTCTAAATCAACCCAAGAGTCACATGAAACCCTAGGTTCCATAATCCTAAATACACGAATTCTAAGCTATCATAATGAAACTAAAAATGAGTTCCATCAAAAACATAAAATAAAACATGAAAAACCCCTTTGATTGATGAAAAATCTCTCCGATCTTGAAGTCGGTGTTGCTTTCGCCTTTTTCTTCTCCTTCTCCTCAAGTCTCTTTTCTTCTCTAATGTCTCTTGTGTCTTTTGAAAACCTAATATGTCCTTTTATACTGTATTATAAGGTTTTCGTTTTCTTTACCAGACACGACCTGAGACATGACCGTGTCCCCAGGTCGTGTAACTTTCTGCCCCTAGCCAATTTCCCTGCATGGATACGGCCTGGGGACATGGTCATGTCCCAAACTGTGTAACTTCATAACTTCTTCATTTGAACTCCGAATTGAGTGAAACTTGATTTATTTTCTTCGTTTTCAATCCTAGAATGCGTTCAAACCTAGAAATTAAAATTTTACTCAATTAAGTATAAATTTTTTTAAATAAAACCAAAAATGTGAGGAAAATACTATAAAATCACCATATGAAATATGTTTAAAATCAAAGTTATCAATTCTCTTGTTAGTACTTCTGGGAGTTCCCTAAAACTAACACCCATGGTAGATAACTCTACTATCATCACCAGTACCAACATTCATATTTGGGTTTATCATTTTTCCTCATAGATTCAAAATTTAAGCAAACACTTCAGAAAGTGAATAACTAATAATACCGTAATCAAATGAACTCAATAACTAACTCTATTTTAAACAGGCAAAAACAAAGTATAACAAAAATCTAAGAAGAGTTAACCATAGTTCACACAAAATCGTTAACTATAGTTCACACAGAACCTTTGCTCTAATACCAAGATGATGTGAACCGTGACAAGAACAAATAAAGCCGATCCCTGAATGGGTCTGAGCTTGCAAAAATCTTGAAAAAAGTCAATGGGAAAAGGTATGAAAGGTTGGAAACAAAGGATGAAAACAATAAGCAAATCCCACAAATAGCTCCAAAGAATATGACGTACCAATAGAACTTCTAAGGACTTGCGGCACAATTCGATGTGACATATGAATTGGTCCAATAAGGTTACTCATCACCTAACTTTACTTAAGGAAAAGGATAAGAGTAATGCCGAAAGTAAACAACAGTGTTTATGCAAGGAAGAAAGTACTCAAAAAGTGTATTCAAAATTATCTGACCTCTTATAACTATAAGTACAAGGGTATTTATATCCACAAACTAAGGCAACCTGCCCAAAAGGAAAAAGTTAAAAAGGACATTTCCTAAGGAAGGCAATGTATATGTTACAAAGAGGCAAAAATGAATATACAAGGAAAATGATCATTAGTGCTACAGATTATACACGTGATACTATATACGTAGGGATGCTCATTGGCGAGGTTGTTAGGAGATGCGGACAAAAAAGTATGGACACATAGGTTTGTCCGAGCAAAGATGGCCCAGTTTGTCCAACTTTCTCTCTTGGCTTCTCAATAAGGAATCTCGAGAAGGAAGAAGCCGAGTAATTGGTCGACTCGGTAACAAATAGTAATCGTTAACTCGGTCTACCATAAAACAATAGGCGGTCATATGACACTACATTAAAGGTGACTCGGCAAAGAGGTACTTGGCCTCGGCAAGGAGGTACTTGGCCTCGGTAAGGAGATGCTTAGTCTCAATAGGAGTTGGTTGGAATATAAGGATTCGTCGTACCGGTCTCTCTAATCTTCAAGCCCAGCTGCAAGTTAAGGGCCCTATAGCTTAATTCCCATCAAGGTGCCTTGCTTCCACGATGTTAACTAAGTAGAAGTTAGAGGGACTCCGAAGAAACGTCTCATGGTAGAAACTTTTCAGATTCTAGCCCTACCATGCTTGTTTCAACACATTTAATGTAATATGATAGATGTCCTATCTTTACAACCTAGTATGCAACTGTATGCGTTTTGATTTTTAAAGGTAACAGTTTGATCAAACTTAACTCCACATGTCTACTCTACAATATTCTAAGGTATTTGCGCTTTTTCAAATCCCTATAATCGCCTATGATAATTCCCAAGAGCTTAGCCTATAAATAACATGACAACAACTAGAGATCACTTTTCTACGATTTCTGTCATTCTAAAGTTCCAAAATTCTGTCTTTTGCATTGAAATTTTTTGTGAAAACTTTTCAAACTTCATTCTTCATCACACTTCACAACCATGTTGGGTAACACAAGTGAGACAAGTTCAACCTCGTTACAACACATCTCTAACTCCGAGTCTATAAGGAGTGATCCCCCCCCCCCCTTCTCTCTCTCTCTCTACTGGAGAGGACAAAGTATTGTCACTAACACAACTTGACAACTCCACTAAGATTACAATGATAAGGCCAAGCTTATCAATAACATCTCTAGGGATGCGTATGCATACGCCCCTTTACCCCTCTTAAGGATTTGTTCGAGGTGTCCCTACAAGTAACTTAGAGAACGAGCTCTTCAACTTGCACTAGTGTAGTCTGACACAAGTCCTTCCCAAAGGGTAGAGGATGTTGAAGGTTTTCCCGGCACTCTATAAGTATTTGGTGATAAGGGCCACTCTTGAGCTTTTCAACAGATGGGGGAAGGTCTTACCTCCAACTTTATCTAAGAAAGAAGCTATTCTATAGCCTTACAGATTAAGTAAAAGGCTGGCAGACAACTACATGGTGGTCGAATTGCCCAAAAAAGCAAATTTTTAAACGCGATGGACTGAGCTAATCCAAACCAAAGCTTAAAAGGGGCTTGGCCTCAATGATGCAGAGGCCACACAAGAGATTCAGGCCTTCATGGCCAAAAGATAAATGCTGCGAAGACTATAAAAGGATACTTTCGACATCCAATATCCAAGCTCTTCTCCAGCATTAAGAAAGTTATGGTGAACAAATAGGCTAAAGGTATAGGTTCGTTATTTCTACGAACGACTTCTTCTGTTATGTTAGTGTAGGGTGCTTCGTTCGACGTCTCTTTTGTAAAATGGGGGATCTTCCTTATCTATGCCAATCATGGCAGGGTTGGTGAATGGTAGTAGTTGTTTCTTTTATTTTTTCCTCATTTTTCTTTTTTCCTTACTGTTTTGATCTATTTTTACAAGCAATAATTTAGCTCTAAAGGTTACCCATCCCTCCATGGATTAGAAAATGAGCAGTCGATAGGTAAGGATTAAGGCATCCAATCCAAAAGATAAGGCAGTGTGAGCAAAGTCAGGGGCTACGAAGACTAGCAAGGTCCAACTAGTAGCTATTCTTGAAGGGATTCCTATCGGTCCCCTAGCAGGGCTACTGGTTGCGAAGCTTGTTGGCATAGCACTTCCTTCTCTTACCCTAATGCCTAATTCCGAGCCCATTATTGTAGGGTACGAGCCTGCCAACGATAAAGGGCCAGAGATACAAATGCTTACCCCTCATGGAGGGAAGGGAGGAGGGACAATTAAGGTAGCCGTCTCGCTTAAAGTGTCGAAGCAAAAGAGAAAGGCTCCCAAAACGTTTAGGGAAGCAGTGCCTAAGGCCAAGAAGTAAAAGCCACTAGTGAAGGCGCCCTTAAGTTGAACAACATAGAATGAGTGGTTGACAGCTCACCCTTACCAATATGTAGACAAACTCAAATGTAAGTTTTTTTATATCCTCAACAAGTTCAAATACTTAGGAATTAAGCCAGACTCATTCAAGGAGGTATCGTACATGATAAGAATTAAACTACTAGGTCTTTTACCTACAATTGAGCTCGAAGACTAGAGGGTCTGGCATGGCGGATTCTCTTACTCCAACTAACTTTTACCGAGGCCAAGCATCTCCTTACCAATCTGTTGTGCATGCTGTCACGCCCCGAACAAGAAGAGTCATAACAGTCCCGCCGTGTAAACTAATCTAAGATAGAAGCTGGCCTCACAGCTGCTATCGTAGACGCAGTTTACACAAGGCGTACAACTCAATCAGCTTGAAACGTCTGTTCTGTCATCTGTTAATATCCAAACCTGTAGTAGAGCTTATACAAAATACTTGTTCTATACAATCTGCTGTTTAGTACCACAACAGTAATTATACAAACATTTCACATCTAAGGGTAAAGTTTACAATCAAAGTTTATTAAAAACCACAGGTTTACGATTTATATACAATAAGTTAGAAAACCAGTGGGCTCCCAGGGAATTCCCATTTAGTTTTCTTCAAAACTTAAAGACAAGACAAAAGCTCAGGTTCAGTTAAATTCCTCGATCCTCACTTTTCCACATAGCAGCACACTAACCTGAGAACGGTGGTACCTGAACATCTTTGCCTTCACTCAGCACCTGCAAAAGAGTCTGTAGGGGTGTGAGCACAACTAGCTCAGTAAGTGGGGCGGAGTCAGAAGAGTACTTTACAGTCATAAATAAGGTTAATAATTATGATGAAATGCAATGCAATCACTCAAATGAAAACATCGCACAGTGTTAACCGGTCTACTGTGAGGTTAGAGAAATTTCATCCGCTCCAACCCGGATTGAGGAGTTTCATCGCGACTCAAGTCAGACCAAACCCGGGCTTGTGCAATGGGGAACACCCCCCCTCCCATGACCGCCTTCGAACCACGGCCCCCAACCTTGCCGCGACCTCCTTGCCTATCACTTAGTTCGACTAAAGGTGGGGAAAGGACCATTTCAGCTATCCTCATCGAAGGAAGTCGGTATTTGGCCTAACACTCTTATTCGTTTCCCCTAACGGGTGATTATGCATGACCAATTACACTTTAGTCGAGTAACCGTTAATGTTAATCAAGGGGTGATCAACAAGTTCACACAATACAGAATCCATGCAAATATGCAGAACAGCACACCAAGGAGTTGAACTCCTGTCACAACCGAGTATCATTCACACACATAGCATGCGCATAATCATCTAACTACAAACACAACCAGAAGTACTCTTGAGTCTCCGGATACTTTTAAATAGTACCCAAACAGCGGCGAAGCTACCATCCCAACTTACTTGTTTAGATGTTCGCTCTTGCTGACTTGAATTGTCAACCGTCTTTGGAAGGTCCTAATTACACAAAAGGTCCAAATTTAGTTGTCGTAATAATTACGAAAACATTAGGGTTTAATCTATAATGGTTACATATATATATATTATTTTTATAATATACAATCATGTTATTACTATATATTGAATTAAATTATTAATAATTATAATAAAAATTTCTATTAATCCCATCTGATTAGCAATCCTTTATATAGCTTTTGGTTAATTCATTTTAGCCTATTAATATTACAATTATACCCCAACTTGTAATTTAAGCTATTTTACTTGATAAATTCGTAATAAATAGTTCAGGTTACTAAATAATTCCCCAAAAATTTATATGGACTTCTAAAAATATAGGGAATTCAGTTATCACTTGGTTTCAAGTTTCCGACCTATTGCCTAGATTTTCATATTGACGATTTTACCCCTAAATTTGATAAATTATCCAATTATAATTCTTTTAGCATCCAATTAATTTCAATTTGACTCATTACTATTACTATTCATAATATATCAGTACATATCCATTTCATCAATTAATTTCATAATTTCCTATTAAATTTATAATTTCAGCCTATTTTCGAGCTAATTTCAGGCCTAAAAATTCAATAAATATTTAAATTATTCAAATCAAAATTCGGGCTACGTAGCAATTACCTATATATCATATACATTCTACACAAAAATTTTCAGCTAGAAACAACATCATATAGTACATTTATTTCATAAATATATATTCGGATGAACAGTAGATTTCTTAATAAAGTATATTAAATATTACGAATTTTGCAAAAATAAAAATATCACATGAAAGCATGTCTAAAATAACCTAAGTGTAATTTTTTTTCATAATTTTCTGGGCGGATTTACTAATTTTTAAAAATTATTGAAAAACAGAGCAAGAATTTGACCTTGCTGTTCTTGGGTGCTCCGGTGGTCGTGGGGTAGTGGACAGTTGTCGGACGGTCGGCGTGGTGGGTGTGCCGTGTGGGGTTGGCTGGGTTTCACAACAGATCTAGTCTAGGTTAGGGTTCTACACTTTCACGCAATTTCCCCTGTTTTTTCTAAATTTCTTTTTATTTTCTACAATTTTTTCTAATTTTTCTTTCGGTTGTTCTTTGTTCCAAACTGCTAAATGTTTTCAATCTGAAGGTGTTGGCTTTTTTATAGAGTCTCTAAGTCGGTTAAGGAATTTTTTTTTTAATTATTTTAGATTTTTCTTTCTAGTTTTTGTTTTATTTTTCCTAAGCATGAGGTGGCCTAATGTTGATGAATTGCTTTTTGAATCAGCAATTCAAATGTCTCTTCTCTTGCCACGCCTCCTTCCAGCAATCTTCAATATTATTTAATTAATTTTCCTTTTTCTTTTATTAAACAATTACTTAAATATAGATATTATGTTAGAATTAGTTATTCAATTAATTTACAAGTTTATACCCTATGTAAATAACATGTGAAATATATAACTTTACTCAAATAATTAAGTTTCTAATATATCTTTTATTTTTAGGATATGTTCTAAAGTCAATTTCATGAATTTAACACAATAAATATATAATTACACAATTTTGGGTTAATTTACTGGTATAATTATTATTTGTACCGGGTATACTAAAAAATTACGTGTATTTTTTTATAGTAAATTATCCTACATTATCTCATTTATAGCTCAATTAACTTATCTCTAAGTTCTCGTTGCAATCTAAGTTCAATTTTAGGAGTTCTGAATATTTTAGTGCTTTAGTAAATATTCCAATTTCTAAGGGTAAAATTGGGATTTGGGGTCATTATTACTAAAATCTAACTTCACTATAATATCTCGACAAACTTTTTCGTTCTAGTCACAAAGTTTGGGCTCAATTGGATAAGTTACCCTAAAAGCCCTAAATCTGAGCTCGGTTGTCTTAAACTCAATTTTGGGAGCTTACACATGCTAAGCCAAATGACCCCTTATTTCTCACAAATAATGTGTCGAGAAGCGTAAGGCTGAGCCAATAGCTGATCTTCACTCACTCATACTCGACTAATTACTTACTCAACTTTACCTTTACCGATATACCGAGAGAAATAATTTGGATTGATTAAACTACCCCTACTCGGGCAAGCCAGTTGACCGTAGTTTTTGTCTGTATCTTCTAACTGCCTTACCAATACAGCATCGCTACGTGTGCAGAATCATGTGTAGAATTCGTTATACTAATCACTACCTTCCTTAAATATTCATTTTGTCCTTTTGAATTCTTATACATTACTTCTTTAGGATAATGCCCTTTTTGTCTTTTCTTTATGGGGCATATTGCCCTAAATTCTAGGGTATAAATACCCCTTGTACTTATAGCTATAATCATCAGATTGATTGACATTAATACACCTTAAGTATTTTTCCGTCCCTACGTAAACATTACCTATTAACTCTCAACATCACTCTTATCCTAACCCTTGAGTACGACTAGGTAGCGAGTAACCTCACTGAACTAATTCGCACATCATATCCTTTGAAGTTGTTCGTAGGTTTTGCTTACTTTTCATTCATCATTGCCCCTTTTACACCATTCCCCAATATTCTTTTCAAGTTTTCAGCAAGCTTGAACGCATCCCTGCAATTAGCCTTGTCTGTTTTTTGTTGTGGTCCGCATCAATTCATCTCCTAAAATGAAGAGCTGTCGAGGTAAGCTCCTAAGGCTAAGATGAAGAGGATCAGGGATAAGCTCCTGAGGCAAAAGTAGAAGGTCTATTCTAATGACTTTACATTGTGGCATCAGATCAAGCCTCATTGGGGTCTTATACCCCTAATAACTGGGTCGTCTCTGAAGAACTATCCAAGGTAAGTGGGGATAACCCTATGGAGATGGCAGACCATTTGAGCAACTCAAGTGGTCAACAAAATGCAAGGAGCCCCATGTACTACTAGGCTGGGCAAGATGCTTCTAAATCCACTTCTACCCCAATAATTCGGCAGGGGGTCACCCCTGAGGGTGCTTCTTGGAGTGTTTAAGATCAAGGTGATCCTTTTATCGACCCTTGTTAGCAACCTTCAACCTTAACCTAAAGCTAGCCTCCCCAAGGGCTAGTGGTAGATCAATACTCCGAGTAGATTGAAGTCTTAGATTTTTTGAAGTTATCGAAGTTAGTTGATCCTAGACGATAGTTTTGTTTTCCTTTCTATAACCCAGGTTAGAATGCTGGCCTTAATTTTGTATTTTATAAGTAGTGGATGAAATTTCAACTTGCTTATGTTGTGCATTTTGGCATTTCCCCCCTTTTTTATGTTTTGCCTTGTTTGAATGTTTGTATACAGGAGTTCCTCTATACAAGGGGTGTTTCCCCTTACTTAGGTTACTCAAGAGGTTCATGTCGGTGGCGTTCTAACCTACCTGGTACGTAGGAGCTCCTTTGTGCAAAGGTTGTTTCCTCTTATAAAAGTTACCTGAGGGGGTCAAGTCAGTGTCGTTCCAACTTACCCAATAGTAGGAGTTCCTTTGTGCAAAAGATGTTTCCCCTTACCAAGGTTATCCAAAAGGGTCAAGTCAATGGCATTTTGACCTGTTCAGTAAGTAGTCCATTCACCCTTTTAAAGGCTAGGACAATAAGAGAGAGAGACAGACAGAATGGTAGACAATCAATTATAAAGAGTAGTTTTCATTCATTATTTTGAAATGACATACATAATAATATGCTAAATCAAAATCAAGCCGCAGGTTATTGGTGTTCCATGTACGCAAAATAAGATCATCGTCTAGTCTTTCTAGTCTGTATGCTCCATTGCTTAAGTTTTCCCTGATTCTAATCGGGTCTTCCCAATTGGTGGCTAACTTGCCCTATCCTTCTCATGAACTAGTAGCTTCTAACTTCCTACACACTAGGTCACCGACCTTGAACTCTTTATATCTGACCTTCCGATCATAGTATCAAGCGGCTTGGAGTTGGTATGTAGTTACCCAAGCAGCGACGAAGTTTGAGATTTCTTCTATGGTGTCGACGCTGGCTTGCAATAGGGAGTCATTAAGGGCGGTGTTGCAGACCATGACCTTGTGTAGGCTAGTCAGAACGAGATTCACACCTCCACCCCCCGAGGTGGATGACCCATCAACGTGGAAAGTCTACATCAGTTTATCATTGCCTGGTGGTGGTTGCTCATCTCTTGTGTATTTTACCACAAAGTCAGCCAACACCTGTACCATATAGGCCATTCATAACCGATATTGGATTCCATATGCACTCAACTCCATTGTGTACTTCATCATTTGTCCAAATGCATCGAGTTTCTATAGCATGGTACATAATGATTGATCTATAAGTACGATGGCCTTAGCTGACATATTAAGATAACAATGGCCAAGGAGAATTTTTCTACCCGGGTACACCTAACCTCAAGCCCCTATAGTATATAGCTAACATATTATATGAGCCTGTGTTCTCTTCCATCTACTCTTACAAACACAAAAGAGAGCACACGATTGCTCATGGCTAGGTACAAAAATAAGTTCGCCCTATGGACAAGCTTAGAAAATACTGGTAGGCGTGCAAGGAAATCTTATAACTATTGGAAGGTGGCAATGCACTCTTGGGTCCATTCAAAATCCTTTGAATTTTTTAGGATTTGAAAGAACTCAGCACATCTATCTACACTCTTCAAGATGAACCTACTTAACACAACTATCACGCAGTGAGCTTCTGTATGTCTTGAACTAAGGTAGGAAGCTTCATCCCCTTAATAGTGTTGATCTTTTTGGGGTTGGCCTCAATACCTCTTTGGGTGATTAGGAAGCATAGGAATTTGCTGAAGCCAACCATAAAAACACATTTCTAAGGGTTCAGCTTCATGTCGTATGTCCATATCTAGTCAAAGGCTTACTGAAGGTCCTTAACATAGTCACCTAGCTTCATGCTCTTGACAATCATGTCATTGACATACACCTCCTTATTGCACCAAATCTGGAGCTTTAATAATTTCATCACCATCTGCTGGTATGTGGCCTCGGCTTTTTTCAGACAGAACAGAATCACTGTGTAGCAATATATGTCATAGTCAATGACAAAAGAGGTATAGACTTCATTCGTTCAGTCTATTTTATCTAGTTGTACCCCGAAAAGGCATCCATGAAGCTTAATAAGGCGTGTCTCAAAGTAGAGTCGATGAGTTGATCAATCCTAGGGAAAGGGAAGCAATCTTTTGTGCAGGTTTTATTGAGGTCGATGTAATCGATGCACATTCGCCACTTCCCAGTTTTCTTCTTAACTAGACGTTTGCTAGCCTTAAGAAGCTTCTACACTTCTTTCTCAATTGTGACTTACCTCTCTGGAGTGAAGTGCCTTTTCTTCTACTTAATAGGTCGTGCTTTAGAGTCAATGTTAAGGCTATGAGTTACCAAGTCCAGCAAGATCCCAAAAATATATAACACCGACTAGGTGAATCTATCTAAGTTTGCTTACAGGAGAGCAACAATTTTGTCCTTCACTTTAGGTAGGTCTCAATCTCGACTTTCGTGGTCTGGTCGGGCAAGGGACAGATCTGGACTTCTTCGGGTCTTTTCCCTCGACTTACCCTCTCAGCTAACTTCTCCTATAGGTCGATCTCTAAAGTAAAGACACCATCTCCTCTAATGGCCCTAACATATGGCTCTTACAAGAGCTTTTGATCATGCTTACATACCCCTACCTTAATCGGGGCTAGAAATTTAGCCTTCAGGTGAAGAGAAGATGTGATAACCCCAAACACATTCAGGCTTAATCTTCCCAAGAGCACATTGTAAGGGGAAGGGCAATCAATCACCACGAACTCCACTAGTTGTCGCGCTACATGATCGCCATCGCCAAACTCAATGTCTAGAGTGATGACCCCCTTGGCTCCAACCGTACTTCCATTGAAGCTAATTAGGTTATAGTGGTACAACTTCATTTTTAGTTTCTTCTTCATCCTCTCATATGTGGAGGAAAAATATGTCTGTAGAACTTTCAATATCTACCATAATCTTTAGAACCTTCAAATTCAAGATCCTCGCCCCTATTACTAGGGTATCCTATGAGGTATGTCAACCCATTCAAGGTCTTCGTTGAAGAAGGAGATTGAAATGCCCAACTTCTGCCTCTTCTCCCTCGTGGTCATTATCTTAGACAAGGCATTAACCAAGCCGCCAGTACTCGACCGACTCCTACGATGTGACACCCCTCCCCAAAAAAAAAATTATGTTAATAACGCTATTGGAGGTACGGTAGTTATAGCAGTCATTGTTTTGCTTGACTTAGGCTTTCTCGACCCGTCGCCTCCGAGGTGCCCTATCTCCATCATCGTCGAAACAATCATCATTCCTCAAATGGGTAAGTCCTATCGAATAGCATATTCAATAGTGTTCTTCAATTAGAAGCATTCGTCGATTGTATGACCGTGATCATCATGAAACTAACAATATTAATCGAAGTTCCAAGACTAGGGTTCCCCTTAATTTTCTACAGCCTCTACAAGACCTAGACTATGGGAATACTGAATATAAATAGGATTGGGGAGCAGGTCTCGCTCTGCTCGGTGCTTCTTCTTCACCAAACCCTCCCCCTCTGATTTATTCGGTATCTTTCCCCCGAGATGATCATTCACAGACAATCTTTCCTTGTCCAGTTTTTCACTCGACCTCTCTCGGTCAACATCGCACCTAGCACAAATATTATCCTCCTAGTCAATGTACTTCTCGACCTTATTCTAAAAGTCGATCAAGATCTTTGACTTGCTCTTCACAAGCGATAGAAAGAAATCTCCTAAAGATTTGATGCCGAACTGAGCAATGTAGACAACAACCCCTCATCCAACTAAGGGATTTTGACCACAACATTATTGAACCGAGCTACGTAGTCATGCAAAGATTCACCTTTACTCTGCCTTATTAGGTACAAGGAAAACATGTCCTTGGATAAAGGCTTGCTAGCCTTAAAATGGAGGCTAAATTTCTATGCCAGCTCATCAAAGGAGCTGGTAAAGTTCTTAAATAGGTGGTTGAACCACATCCGAGCTGCTTTCCTTAAGATACTCGAGAAAGCCTTGTACATTATAGCGTCCCCATGACCATGAAGGTTTACGAGGGTGCACAAGTAGAAGAGGTGATCAATAGGGTTACTCGTATTGTCATATTAATCTAGGGACAAAAGTTTGCTATTAAAAAGGTAACACTTCGTCTTAGACACCCCTAATAAAGGGGGTCTTATTGCTTGCAACCAGTTCAGTGTCACTAGCTACATTGCTCCTTTACTATTCAATGAGCCTTCTCACCATGGCATAGAGCTCATTAAGATCAACCTCATTTACCGGATGAGCTTGGCATGTTGCAGAGTAAGCTAATACTTCCTATGAGTCAGCTACTTGCTCATTAGTAACCAGAGTTTAATTAGGAATGGTCGCAAACCTTGCTAGTTGTTATTACGTTGGGGGATTAAGTTACTAAACCTTGCCGTTTCACGGCTGTTACAGGTAGTTTTGCCTAGTGCAAGCATTGGAAGCTTTGAAGGGGTAGGGGGGTGAGTTTGCATACTGTGCCTCTCGGCCTCTTTAAGGCAAGCATGGAGCTATCTGTTTTGAGGAACAAATTCCTCAACCAGGTCCAGTATTTCCCTTGGGAGAGATTGGTTCTCCGCAAGTTGATTATTCACCAACTGGTGATTCTCTTATTTGTCATGATAGGATATAATATTTGAGAATTGCGTTTAAGGAGTGCATTTAATGTATTTGGGGTTTTTTTGTGTAGGAATTCAAATTCCATAGACAACACCAAATGTCGTCTCCAGATATTTGCCGATAAAGATTGGGTTTTACGCGTTAAGCTTACAAAAGAGAATACTGGGAGGGGATACTAGATGGTTATCCAACGTGGCTATTCTGATACTTAAGTCAGTAAAGTGTTTTGGAAGGTAAAGAATGCTTGAAGGCAATAAACAAACTAAAGTAAACAAAATATCAAGAAAGTCTTTATTGTTAGGTGGTGACCTAATATCTATAGTGAAGTAACATCAACAGTTGAGGGCAATTAATGGGTAAAATCCTCTCTCTCTCAAGTATGAGAGAGTGGGCTCATGGTGTCCAACTGTCCCACATATGCCAAAAATGGGTGTTAACTTAATTTTTTATCTTTATTTGGTGTCCTATAGCATTAAAGAGTCTCTTGGGCCCGACTGGGTTTGAACCTAAGGCAACAAGCCCTATATGGGGAGGCAAGACAAATCTAGATAGGCTTGAGGGGGCTATGTTTAAAAAGCACTATCAACAATAACAACTCCAACAAGTAGAGCAATGGCTCAAATGAAATTAATGATCGTAAGCATAAACAAGATATATAGTATGTGTATGTGTCATAATTTCTCATTATGAGTACCTATCTACACCGAGATTAGGCACATGGAGAGCATTCCTCATAGGTCCATTTTAGGACTCCCATGTATAGTATGGATACATACCATAATAATTTTAACTGTATAAGATATCGAGATTACCCTATGTCCTTTAATATAAGATAATAATTGTGGCAGAAGTCATAGATTAGAGGCTCAATGCTGTGGCAGCACTTTCATTAATGACATTTTGTAGCAGCTTCCTTCATGATAGTGTAACCATATGTATAAACACCATTATATTACCATGCATACAACATATAGCATCCAATAGAATTTTAATGTATCTTTCATATTATATATTTTAATGTATTATATTTCTATAACATATTGGATTTTTTTTCTTTTTTAACTTCACGATATAATAAATATTATGTAATATATATATCATATCATTTATTAGGGTACATATTAAACAATAGATATATATATATATATATATATGTGTATGTGTCATACGTTATATCAAATTAAATTATAATATATACTTGTATACTATATCAAAAAACATTATATATATATATGTACGTATTGATGTGCCATGCTATTCTAAAAAAGTCAAATATTTGTATAGTTATCTGTTGTTAATATTTTTCAACAACTATTATATTAATAATTTTATTTGTTTTCATTTAATTAAATGTCTATTTATTATGCTATTAATATTTGATGATATGATGTTAAATTTGCATATATATTGCAATGTATCATCCTCTATCACTAATAAATGATTACATAATTGGCCTAAATAGTAAATACTATCTTATTGTTATAATTTTGAAGCCTACTTTTTAACGAAAATGTCTATAAGAAAACATACCAATTAAGTGAAAAGGAAGATTAGCAAATGAAGACCTACTCTATGCTGTATTTGAAGTTTTCTTGAAGTAGAAAAGAGTTTTAAACCCTTTTACAACCCTAGCAAATTATAAACGTCTATCTTTTACAAGACGAATCACAAGAAATAATGAACTTACTTACCCTAATTGTTTTTATCCTAAACATTATTTAGCAACTCGTACTTTACGCTATTTTCTTTCTAAATGTCTTTATCATCCTATTTATTACCATTTCTCCTTTTATTTATGTCATTTGAACTTTCATTTTAATAAAAAAATGTCATGCATTATGTACACCATGCCTATTTAATTGAATTTTGATTTTGGTGGTTTGACTCATAACATAACAAGAAATTTAAGCTATAGTAATGAAATGTTGTGACGAAAATAATTTTTGCAGTAATTTATTTTTTCTTAATATAATGAGTTAATTATTACAAAAAAATATGTAAATTATTATTTTCTTTTACACTACTATAGTTACAGAATATAAAAATATACAAATAAAATTTTGAATATTCTATTGCTTGAATATTGTCGAATTAAAATATAATTGATAATCAAAAGTATTAACAACAAATTGATATATATGATAAATAATAATTATAAATTATTAAAAGGTATCATTAATAAAAAAAAGTAACAAAATGTCGTTAAAATAGAGAAAAACAAAATGATGTAGATAATTTTCTATAACTATTAACTGATCGTATTAAAAATAAAATAAAATTGCTGAAAAAATGTATTTTACTATAATATTTCGTTGCAGAAGTTTGATTTTTTTATAGTATAAGTTTGTGTGAATAATCTTTCAAGTTTTCCTTAACAAAATTAATTATAAAGAATTTGTTATAAGTTTTTTAGTATAAATAAACTCAAAGCTAATTTACTAAGCTCATTTAGAAAATTATATTAGAAAACGTAAAAAAGAATGTGGTAGGACAACATTTATCTTTTTTTTTATGAAACTAACTCAGTGAGTTGAGTCAAATTAGTAACTCTTTTATAGATTTCTAAAAAATGTGAGTATTTAAAATTGTTTGTGTTTGTTTAGTGGGCATATCATTCTCATAATATTGACTTAATGATATATCTCAACAATTACAATGAGAAAATGTTAAATAATTGATTGAATTTATGTGATGTACTTAGGTGTTAATTTATGATGGTTCTCTTACATTTTTTATAGTTATAACTTCTATATATATATATTATATATATGTTATTACATTGTTATAATAGTTAGCACTATAAAATATATCAAAACCATCTCATTCTCTTTAATATTATAGATAAGATATAGATATAGATACAACAATAATATGATAATAACTTCCCTCCTATTTCATATAACAACATTTTAAGTGCAACTTCTCTATCCTTTATTATTAATTGTAATTTTAATTTCAATTATTATTTTTCTTCATCTATTACAACTTACAGTTTTATCTATATAAGATAACAAAAAACCGTCTTTATTATTTTTAATAACTTCCCTCCTACTACTTATAATATTAATAACAATATAACTTTACTCACATTTGTTATAATTTTAACTTTAATTTTAATTATAACCCTTATTTTTGTTTTCTTATTTATGACATTGTTATAATCATTTAGCTCTATAAGATACCAACCTATTTTTTTAAATATTCTATTACAAGAGTAAATGAAAAGTTAAGAATGTAAGAAGTTAGGAATGTAAAGATAATTATTGCAGGGGAAAGGCATGAATTGGAGGCTCAATGTTATAGTAATAATCTCAACGAGAACATTTTATACCAATTTCCTTTGTAGTATTACTGGCATATGTATAAACACCACTAGATAGGAGGAAAACTATAATAGATTTTATGTTGCTAAGGGGAAGAGTTTGTATTAAGGTAGTAGTGATGGTGGGAATGTAAATAGGTGAGTTATAAAAGTATACAACCTGTCTAATCTCTTAAAAACTTTACAAATTACAAAAACTTTGTGTTTTAGGATATGGTAAAAAAAACCCCATTAAGGTTATTGGAAAGGTTTTAGGATTTAAAAAAAAAATCATTGGGAAACCTATTACTTAATAAAAATAATATAAATCCATAAATTTACCCGTAAAATTTTGAAATAATATAGGTGAGATTGGCTCCAAAAGTTCATGATGCAAGAATCTTCGAAAGGCTAAAACATGATTCTTCTTTTTTTGTTTTATCTAAATTTTCTTTTCCTCTCTCTAATATAATAATAATTAAATAAAAAAGTAAATGAAAAGTAGTTACTAATTAATAAAGTACTCTCCTGCATTTGGCATTCAACAATTACTAGATAACATGTTAGATTGTTTTTTGCTTTATTAACAACGTAATGAGAGATATACATGGTATTTTAAGTTTTGATTTTTTATAAATATATTATAAATAAAGTATGGCATATTTTTATGGTTTCTCCTCTAATATATTCACATTATGTTGTACATGTTTTATAAATATAAATAATTTAAATCAATTTTAAAAATAATTTTTTGAAAAAATAAATAAATAAATAGATATCACTGGTCGAAAAATGGGTATCTTATTAAGATAAATGGATAGATTCTAAATACAAAATTAAAAACTTTATAAGGTTTTAAGAACTTCATTACGGTAATGGAATGGTTATGAGTTCATATGACCCGTGTTCTAGTCCTAGTACATTTACATACTAAGTGATGATTGATAAAAAGACATGATGTAATTAACTGATCTCTTTAATTTGTACTTTTACTTACAAAGAGAGTAATCAAGGAAAGGAAAAACTAAATATTAGTTAAAGGCAAATGCAAATAGGGTTTATCCATAAAATAAGCCAAATATATTTTTTAAAAAATCAAATTAATTTTCTTAATTCAGTTTAAAATCTAGATCTTCACTCTATTTAGCAACAATTTTTTTTTTCCTACATTTAACAATATATGGTAAACGTTGGTATAATTCATTGTATTAGTATTGGATGGTTCCATCTATATCATTATCACAATCCTAAAGAAATTGATAAAATTAAGTAAATTAATCACATATGGTAATTACTTTTAAAACATATAGTTTTTTCAAATTAAGGAATAGAAAATATATCTATTTATATAACTAAGACAAATAACTTATATTTACTGTTATTTTACTTTATACTAATCACTACTACACTTTCGCTAAACCATTATGATTTAATAACATTAATACTAATCTCTTGATAAATTAACCAAGTTTAATCCTATTCCCCAATAACCATTATACATACATACATATATATATAAACACACGCTGATATATATACATACATATATGAGTTAACCAAAAATAACCTACTCTAGATTTAAAAATATAAATATAAGACATCAAAACCTCTCCTAAACAATTTTACACTATAGATCTATAAATATTAGATATAATAATGATATGATATGATATTAACTTACTTTATTTTTCCAAAATAACATTTTAAGTATAACTTTCCTCACTTATATCTTAACTTCGATATTTATACTTCTTATTTATTATATTAATACAATAGTCTAAGACACCAAACCACATTTATTCATAGAAAATATATTTATAGATGAAATATTCTAATAGCTTCCCTCTTACTTTTTCATTGTAACATTTTAGGTGTACTTTCCTTGCATCTTATAATTATAACTCTTATTCCAGGTACAACTTTTATTATACGTTTTCGATGTCACAGAATTCAAACCCTAATTGCACTTACCACTTCACTCTACTTCTTTCTTTTTTTTCTTTTTTCTTGAGAATATAGTAATAGTGCTTCATTGGTCATCAATTTTACATTTCACGGCCGCCATATTTTATTTTATTGGTTCCTATGAATAGATTTTTGGCACTTATTAAATGCTTTAAAAAAATCATATAATCATAAATCAAGATTCAAAATATTGACTAAATCACAAATTTAATCAAACTTGAGTTTAAATATTAATTGAATTTAAGTGTAGTTACGTATATCAATATTATTTTAATTGAAAAGGTTTTTATTTTTATATTCAATCAATCACAAAATTGTTGGTAGTCATTTTAAGTTGAACTAGAATTCAAAATTCAAAATTTGATGAAGTTCAACTCTAAGTTTAAATTTTAAAATTTTAAGTTAATTTTGGGTTTGAACTTAACTTCCTATATCCTCTATCTAGCTCATTCAAATTGCTAATGCAGCTCGTCATTATGAGAGGTTGATGGTTTAAATTGTTTCTTAATTTTTATTATACCTTTATTTTTAATTGGAGTTAGATGTATTGTATGACATTACGTAAATTGATGCTTTTACATGTTTTCCTACTTTTTTCTATTGTATTAATTTTTGTTCATCGTTTGCCCTCCAAAGGATTAGACTAATGGTTAAAGTCTAAGACACACTCACAACAATTTGTATGAAATCTTAAATTCAAATTCTATTATGGATATTTTTTGAAATTTTCTATATAACATAAATTATTTTTATTCTTATAACGCGTTTTATGTGCATAAAAGATAGCGAATCATAATATACTCATACCTCTCTATCATTAAAAAATATATATATATAATAATAATAATAATAATAAAAAAAAAAGCCGTTAATGTATCTATTTTAAATCTAGAATCATTTTAATTCTCTTTCGGAAGCGAGATCCAAATCAGAAAAATACGTAGGAACTCCAGCTTCGTGCCTACTTCATACAAATTCAAAGGACGTTACGCAAGGTTCATGAAATAAAATATAGGTATTGATAAGACATGCAACGAATGAAAAATCGCATCAACTCAAACATCAGACCACCACACAAATCAAAATATATTGCAAATTGACATATAAAAAAATTTACACTTAGGCCAGAAATATTATGGTTTTTAAAGCATCTATATGCTCCATATAAAGACAACTATCTAGCCCTCATTATAAAAGTGGTCTATTTCCCTGTCAACATCTATATTATTAAGAAATACTTCCTTGCCTCCACATCATATTATTCTATAGAATACATGTTTATATAATATACGTACATGTATATGCTAACATATAGGCCTGCGAGTGGCTATAAAATAAGTGAAGAGGGTAATGATAGTTTTCTTCTTCTTCTTTTTTCTTCCAAATAAGTTAAAGTCGAGTTTTTTTTTTTTTTTGGAAAAACTTTTATAATATCATAATTATATTATGTTAAAATAAGTTTTTGTTCATATTTAGTATTACATAGCTTCTCGTATTCACGGAGAAGAAGGACCGAATCATAAATCGTGAAAAAGTAACCCCATCATTAGACCATACTCTTAGTAGCAATTATTATGGTGATGTAATTGCATATATATGTTTAAAAATATTACCTAGACATGTATAGACTCATTAAATTGCTAATTTCAATATTATCTTTTTGCAACTCTTGAAAATATACATAATCCATTGTTGTGATCACCCAAAACGGTCCCTAAAGTAACCATAAATAGTGATTCTCCACAGCATTGTTGGTATATACATGCTTTTAAAAGTAACCAGAGAAGACAGCACCTAACTAATGGCTTGATGAGCACATATACGATTTGCCTATTTGTTCTTAGTTTTGATATGTACATATTCATGTTTGATGTGTAAATGATCCTCTTGTTTCAAGAATAGTAAAGATAGCTAACTCTTGTTAATTCTCTAGGAGAAGAATCTAAAAAACAGAAGATGAAAGCAGTGGTAATAACAGCATATGGAGGGCCAGAAGTACTGAAACTACAAGAAGTGGAAGATTCAGAAGTCAAAGAAGATGAAGTGCTAATAAGAATTGAAGCAACTGCACTGAACCTTGCTGATACAAGCCAGAGAAAAGGCTGGTATCCACCTCCTAGTGGCTGCAGCTTTTACCCAGGTCTTGAATGCTCTGGTACAATCGAAGCCGTTGGGAAAAAGGTTTCGCGGTGGAAGGTTGGAGATCAGGTGATTTTGGATTATTGCTCTAGGAATTCATGTTTCATGCAATCCTTTGTACCAATGAGGTTGCGGAGGTTAATAAAAAGTATAATTCTAGGGTAACTTCTAGGATGACACGACCAGAAACAAAGGGTGGAGCATAATTTGAGAGTTTGTCACATGGAATCACTTTATGATCCATTTAGCGTTTACAGGTATGTGCTCTACTTGGTGGAGGAGGCTACGCCGAGAAAGTAGCTGTTCCGGGCAGACAAGTGCTTCCAGTTCCTGCTGGAGTCTCTCTCAAGGATGCTGCTAGTTTCCCAGAGGTTGCCTGCACCGTGTGGTCGACTGTTTTCATGATGAGTCGGTTATCTGCAGGCGAAACATTTTTGGTAACCCTGATATACTTGTGCAATTTTTGTCACTGCAATGTGTTTTTGTTCTCCAGGAAACAGTGACGATACGAAATTCAAATTCAGGTTCATGGTGGATCTAGTGGAATTGGTACATTTGCAATACAGATTGCAAAACATTATGGTGCTAAGGTCTTTGTCACAGCAGGTGATTCAAAACTCTTATCTTCTTTAAATCTGTCCACACGCACGTAACATATTTCAGTCTTTCATTTCCAGGAAGTGGAGAAAAGTTGGCATTTTGCAAGGATCTAGGAGCTGATGTATGTATCAATTACAAGACAGAGGACTTTGTTGCACGAGTGAAAGAAGAAACAAGAGGAAAAGGTGCGTACAAGCGGCATGATTGTTCCAAATTTTGTCGAACTGCTTCCATTATATGATTTCAAAGGATTAAGCCTTTCTGATATTGCTGCTGCAAGGGTTTAAATGTTTTGCAATGGTTTTAAAACTCGGAGAATGTGCTATGGCAGGAGTAGATGTTATACTGGATTGTGTCGGAGCTTGGTACTTTCAGCGAAATCTTGATAGCTTGAATATTGATGGAAGGCTTTTCATAATCGGCTTTCAGAGTGGCGTCGAAACAGAAGTTGATCTTAGAGGCTTGCTGTCAAGAAGACTGACGGTGCAATGTATGTTTACTCTTTCCGATTGCTCTTTTAGGGTAAACGGATTGAACACCTGAACGATACTATCAATCCTTTGAATGGTCATAAAACTTCACTGCATGCTAAAGGCACCCTTCTCGGATTTCCCTAGCCTATGAAAAGACAAGAAGAAGTGTGACCTTTTTTTTTCCCTCTTATGGGCAGCGGCTGGCTTGCGATACCGGAGCATAGAGAAAAAAGCAGAAATTGTGAGAGAGGTGGAAAAGAATGTTTGGCCAGCGGTTGTTGCAGGAAAGGTGAAGCCAGTAGTTTATAAATACTTCCCTCTGTCTGAATCAGCAGAAGCTCACAGATTGATTGAAAGTAGCGAACACATTGGCAAGATATTGCTCATTCCATGATGCAACGTATGCTATTTTTCTGCAAACCAACGCAGGAAGTTTGCACAGGTTCTGCTGAAGCATACGAGCATGAAATTTGGAAACTGTAACTGATTTGTCAAGCATTTTAAAAACCACATTAGTTTAATTTCTGTGACAAAATTACATTAGGTGTCGCCTGGTATAATCCTCACAAGGAGAAACTGTACCATCAGCAATTACTATGAGAGAGGGCTTTTTCTCAGTCTGTTGTAAGAAAGTACAAGGATCTTAAGGTTATCTTCTTTGATATGGGTGGATGGAACAGCAAATAAACTACTGCACCTTAACAATATATTTCTCCTCTTACACAATTAGAAAGCAATCGAATTGCAGGTATTCTCATCCTTCAACCGGCACTGGCATGCTCTGTCTGTAACCTAAGTAGTCTGGCAAGAACCCTGGTCATATAGTCGATGGAGTTATTTTTTAAAAAACAAAAAGAAAAAAAAGAAGGATGAAGCCAGATTGCTGAAATAATTTCGGACGTAGCAAATTATCAAGATGTTGTAAAGATGATTTAGAATTACTGCAAATAACAAATATTGAATCGACTTGTTATGAAATTATGATCTGTCTCCTTCATAGTCAAGGAAAGCAAACTGATCCATATTGACGTAAAGCTACAAAACAAAACATAAATGGGAGTTCAAGGTGTGCCCTCTAATCAAATTCAAGAACTTAAGGAAAAACAGAAATAGAATTTAACATACAAAGTTCCATAAGGCAATTTATGCCACCAGCCACAGAAATAAAAATATATATATATATTTTAACTCGATCTCTATTTATCCGTACTGCAATAAATTCCTAACCTTTTTTCCTTTACACGCTACCCTACTAAAACAATCATAGGAAAACCTGAATCTAACAATAAAAATGAGACTAAAAGAAAAAAGAGGGAAAGAAGAGCAACATAATGCAAGTAAAAAGGTATATAGTTGCTCTCTCATGACATCAACATTCGAGTTTGGTCTTGTTATTACAACTCAAATAATGATCAACAAATAATATTACCGCATGATTTCAGTTCTGCACCCACAAAGGACATCCTTATGTATTATCTCTGCAGCTTAAGCCAAAAATATATCTCAGCATGGTCCAGCTACATAAAATCGAAGATACTATATTCCTAACAATATCCTGGGTATATTCACATCAATCATTCTTCTTTAGTTTCATCTTTGATTCAACTTCCCCACTATAAGGCGCAACATGGTATGCATATTGTTGAAGAACAGAAAAGATAACCATCTCCAAACAAATCAACACATTCTGGATAGCTTCTTCTATGTGTTCGACATCTAACCAGAAATGATGGGATTTAAGGATTCCAAATGCAGCCAATATATCAAGCACCACTCCCTGCATTTGTCAAAATAAATTTATTAGCATTTGCATCAAATGGTTAATGTCTTGGAAGAAAATTTCTTATAAAAGCAAATGAGCAAAAAGAAATAGATATGTGAAAAAATCATAACTAGAGAGGGAAAGATGGCATTGCTTTTAAAAATTGGCTAGGAGATCTATTAAACAGGGGGGAAAAAGAACAGAGAACAAGAAAGACAGCATTTACCTGCCAAAAACAGAAGAAAACAATTCCTTTGATACACATGAATTTTGCAAGTGGCTTGTGCGGTGCCAACTCCTTTGCAAAGACATGATAGAAGAGCACCAGAGAATACAACGCCAGTGAAACTGAAATATTGAGAATGACGGTGAACGTCCAGCTCACCCAACTAGGGTACATCCCAAGAACCTGAAGTGTGATCATCAAAATTGAACATACAGGGCGAATGATAACAAATTGCCATGTCCAATATTTGAGCAGCTTAAGTGTTTGATGGTTTAAGCGAACGGTATGAGGCTGCAAAATGGTAATATAACATCAGGCCATTTATATTTCCTATATTTCCAGCAGAATTTAGGCTGTGAAACTTTGTCTTTAACAGAAGAAGATGAGAGGATGAAATGACTAAAACCTGGAAAAGAGTCATTGGGAAGGTATGATGAATTTCCCTTCCCTTGATCTCGTCTGGTACAATATTCTTGCTGATAGAAATGTTTAAGTAACTATACATGAGCGCCAGAAACTTTGCAATGACCTGCAAGAGGAGACCTTAAAAGTTAGTTAGAAGAGACAGATGACCAAGACAGGCAATGACAATACAAAAGCCGCAATGCTCACCAAAGCCTCATAGCATTCCTTGACAGCATCCAGAAAGGTGAAAAATGCCTTGCTTCCTTGTACATCCAGCAGACCTATAAAAGAGTTGGCAGCATATATTGGTGCCATCAGGATGATAATTATAATAGCCTTTTGCTCCTTTGGGTTCTTCCAGTAAAAGAGATGCTGCGACAGGAGCTGCACCGTGAAATGCATAGATAGCATCACACAGAAGGCAGACCCCATCACAGTGATCTGTGCAGGACTCATTTTACTGAAGTCCATTATCCACTGATTAGATTACTTGAATCCAAATAAGGACCTGGGAAAGATTGCCAAAGACATCAACTTCTGCAGTTATCAATCTCAAACCCACTTGGAGAACTATCAATCAGACACCATAATGGTGAAGCAATTATTTTACTCAAAGAAAACCCTAAGCATGAATCAACACAACTCCAAGTTACTTCATTTTCCTTCCCAGCAGCACCGTTCCAATTCCATGATCCATCACATATACATTTGTTACTTTCAACCTTACATTTGCACAAAATTCATGCTGATCATACCATCTAACACGGTATAACAAAAAAAGTCTTCAAGGGCAAAAATTATTATCAAATTACAACAGGACTTGCAATGACATTTCCTGTCAACTCGTGAAATCACAGAACCTGCAATGTTTCGTGTATTGCACATCTAGACCACCGTCAGCCCTCAACAAAACTTCCCCGAACCAACCAAAAGTTATCTGATTTCAGAGTCACAGCCAAACCCGGCGAGACATTGTTAAACAAAAATATCTGTTAAGCATATCGGTGGACAAGTTTGTTTTATAAAAACAATTCCAAATGGTGCTGTAGCTGCATGAAGTAATTTACTCGATTACAAAAATATTCATTAGCCACTAGAAATATCAAAATTTTCCGAATTGAGCACAAATCTAAACACCCAAATCAGCCAAACTCCAGAATTAGTATTCAGAAAGCAAGATCAAGACCGTAAACGACCGAAAATTCAAGCAAAAGAAATGGAACCACAATCTATGAATTAGAATCATTTTTTTTTATAGGTAATTAGAATCAATTATCCTGCGCCATGAACAGTAAAATACAGACAAAGTGAACATATATATAGCAAAAAATTCAAGAAATTAGGGCTTAAGACGATATACAGATTGAAATATCACAGAGGAATTTACTTGATAGAAATTGAGGTAAGTATTAAGTGCAGTTGCAGAAGTTTCTTGAAGAATGCGATGCGAGCAATGAGAGTCAGAGGATGGCAGCCGGCCAACTAGGATTGAGGCTGGCCGAGTCACGAGCGTCAGTTGTCTTTATGAATCATGTCGGGCTGCTCTTTGCTAGGCTAGCCTACCTTTATTGATTGTACAAATATTAGCGTCTGTGATTTATCAAAATATATATATATATATATATTAACATTTATTGATAAGGCTAAGTGAGCCACAGCAACTTAATAATATAAATATTATTTTTTACGATGAGGTATACGATGGTTTAGAAAACATAAATAAAATTTGACACTATAGATGACAAATAAAATTTGGCATGTGAGGTAATCAGTCTTTAGGTGTAAATTACAGCATACATTATGAAAGCTACAAAATTTTGGAAAGATATCTAATTTTTAATGTATAACACTTAAATCCCTTTATATAAATATTAAAGATGGAAATTTTCTATCTAATATAATACTAAATCTATCTTTTATATGAATATATACATATTATTATGTTTTCAGGATTATTCTTGTCCCGATTTGAGTCTTTTTTACATAATGGACATCTCATCAATCAATACAATTTAAATGAAACAATAAATCATTTCAAAAATTTCTATAACTATACACTAATATAAGGGATTTGTTACTGCATTAGAGTTAGCTAAATGTTTTTCCAAAATTTTAGAAGGATTTAAGTGTTGCACTTTAGAAATTTAGGATAGTTTCGTAATTTTAATAATTTTCTAAGATAGCATCATAATTTATCCACCTTTCTTTTCCTAGTCAACAGTTGTGTCACTAATTTCAAAGCAAAAGATGGGATATTTGGTATTTTCAAAAATGATTATACACTTTACATAAGTAATTATATAGTAAAGTATAAAACTATTTTCTTTTCATACACATTTGGTTTGCAAAGGAATAAGGTAGAACTAAATTGCATCTCTTAAAAAATGGAATTAAAGAACTAATAGTTATTTATTATAGTTTCTTTGAGATATCATATGTAAACATGAAAAATTATTAGAAAAGACCAAAAACTAATTCTTTGGAATTGTCAAAGAATTGCAATTCATCATTCTACAGTAGTAGCAATTTTATGGAATAATTATTCTATCAACCTAATACAAGAATAAATCTACAATGGATAAATAACTATTCAGTTCCACCCTTATAAAGTCAACCAATTATATTATTATTCTTAACAAGTAGCTACTAGTAGCACTTATTAATAGTTTCTCAATTTAAGTTAGGTGAAGTTTCATTTTGTAAATTTACTTTAAGATTGTAACAAATTGGACTTCCCTATTCTATGGACTATCTCAAATAAATGATTAATATTTGTCTATTGTGTTCTTGATGACCCATCTTTGTTTCGATAGAGTCTTTTAATGATATGTTTCAATCCTTTTCCCCATCATTTAGAAAAAGTAAGCCACTAGTTTATTTTTTTAGTTAGGTGGAAATAGAATACTTTTTTCTAAATATATTAGTAAATAAAAATAGAGAACGAAATAACTAGACGTGTATAAATAAGTATTGATCTACGAACCAACTCATTTAACTTGCTTTGTAAATGGGGTTAGCCCAAGGTTCTTTAACCTGTTTAAAAAGTGGGCTAAAAGTGGATCAAATGAACTCAGTCAATTTAACCCGTAAACCAAAATAAGCTAGTTTGAATTGACCTATTTAACATATTTACGCCATTAGCCAATAAGCTATCTCGTGTAACCTACTTTTCAAATAGGTTAAGGTTAAGGTTTTGTCTCGTTTAAAAAGTAAGCGAAATAAACTCAACCCATTTCACCCGTAAGCCAAAATGAACTTGTTCGAGTTGGTATGTTTAATCCACTTGCACACCTATAAGAATAACTAAAAATATTGTTAAAATTGCCCCTAAACAAAGTAAAATTACTAGGGGCAACTATACTTACAACATTCATCAAATATGGCATAAATTGAAAAAATATTTTACACATGTATATTTTATCTCAAACTTGATGCTTCAATTAATTATCAATTTATTTCTAGCATAAATGATGATGAGAAATGAGCTTTAGGAAATTAACATGTATGCATATAAAGGATAAGGTTGTTCAACTTCACAAAACCGCAAAATTTAACTCTTTTACATTTTAGTTCAATTTGCAATTCTGGGATGAGTCTAAATAATTCACAGTTCAATTTAGAGAGTGAAACTAAACAAAACTGCTTGAACTCAAACATAACCGCTTCTTAATAAAAAAAAATAAAAATGAAGCGATATTTTTTTTTAGTTATAAACCTTGTCAACATTTAGTCTAACACTCATTATTATTTTTTTAATCCTTTCTCATTTCACTCTCAACATTCACAATCTACTTTATTTCCTTCATCGTCGCCTCTTATCTATGACAGACTCATCCACCTCCACATTACCTAAGATGTAATGACTCAATGATATAATTTTATATGACTTTAATTCATGCCTAATGTTTGTCAATTTAAATATCAATGTAAGTTGAAAGCTTTAACAACTATTTATTAGAAAGAACATGGTGTTTTTAAAAAGCGACTAGAATTGAATTGAATCAAAGTAAACCACTTTTAAAATGTTCAATTCATAACCCTCAATCATTAAAAGCAATTCAGATCATTAAGTGCTCGAATCAAACCATTTCAAATGCAACTTGGTTCAATTTGACTCCTAAACCAAACCAAACAACTACAAACACTGCTACTAAAGGAAGTGTATCATTAGAGAAAGTATATTTGTCAAATAAAAAAATGAGGTTGAAATGAAAATCATGATTCAGTATTTAGTACCAACCATTATACATAAAATACATTAGGTCACTTAGGTTTTTTTAAATGCCCCAATAGATAATCTGTAAGCCCTAAAATTAAGCCAAGTGACCGTAGGATTGAACTTAGAACACAAAGTTTAAGGCGATCAGTTAAAGGATCCGATCAAACCCAAATTATAAACTATGGATAGAAATATTAGTAAAAATGACCTAGTAAACTTGAATTTAAGAAAATAAGTAATAAAATAGGAGACTATAACATTTTCAAATTTTAAGTATAATAATTATTAATTATCGAAAAGGCTAAAAGTGTAATCTAATAACTAATAAATTACTAGAGATAGATTATATGCATACTAAAAATCATAAAATAACCTAAATAATAATTAAGAATGTTCACATGTACTCCACATGTATTTACGTATAGATAAAAATACACAAAATTTCTTAAAGTGGCTAAAAACTTATTAAATAAATAAAGAAAATTATTAATTAATTAAGAAAAAATCAGAAAAAAATCAAAGAAATCAAGAATGAGATGGATGTGGTCATGGCAAGTCAGAAAGTGAAGAAAAAAAATTGCCCAATCAAAATTAAGCAACACAAAAGCTAAAAACTAAGGGATTTAAGCAATGTCTTATTTAATTTAATACACATTAATTACCACAAAGCTCTATAAATAGGGAAAAAATTTACAGAGCTCCTTTAGACAGTTAGAAATCAGAGAAAAATAGAGAGCATCAAAATTCAAGAGAAAAACTAGAGTAAAAAAAAAAAAAAAAGGAAAACTGTGCAGTTGGGGCTAGTGAGCTAAACCCATGTGCCACCACTACCAAGGACCAAGCCACCACCACCACCCTACTCCAGACCCACTACCGGGATCAACCGACATACCTGAATTGGTGTTGGAAGGCCAAAAGCCATTGGACCAGATGAGTCTCACATCTTTTCCGATTTTGTAAAATTTCTTAAAATTTCTTAAAATTATTTATTTTACCTAAAAAATTATGAAATTTATTATTCTAAGGTTTTATTGTATGTAGATTTAGGTAAAAATAGTTGTTAAGTTTAATCACGTCTGTAAATATAGGATTCTTAAAAAATTAAGCAAAACCGAACATGATTAGAATTAAAAATACATAGGCTTAGAAGTGTAGTTTGGAGCTCAATTTTTTTCTATAAAATGCTTAACTGATATAAAACAATACTATGAAACCATTTTTTTAAATTAATTTTCAAAATTTTTAAGTAATTTTTTAGTCCTAAAATGATGAAGAAAATGGGTAATTTTGACTTGATTAAGTGATTAAATGATTAATTACTGATTTAGAAGGTAATTAGATGTTTAAAGATGTTAATATCTGATATGAAAACATAATCCTAACATTTGGAGTGTTAATTGTAATTAATAAAGGAATTATGTAGTAATTGTAGAAAATTGGGAATATGTAGAATTGAAAAATTAATAAATATGAAAAATTAGGTTTAATAGATAATATAATAATAAAAATCAAAATATAATAAATCTGAAATAAAATTTAATTTTAGGTAATTGTATAAAAAAATGGAAGATTTTCTCACATCGAGAATAAATCCGGTACCTCAATTAGGATTAGCGTGTACCGAACAGTTTAGAATACTAAATTAAAACCTAATAGTATATTAGAATACTCGAGCTTAATGTGATTAATTTCACATTAGGATTCAAGCATATTTAAGATTCTAGAATCTAATTTAGGAACTAAACCCCGAAATAAGGTAAAATGAATCATTAGTAAATAATAGGTATACATGGAAAAAATAAGCTAAATTATAACTTAGAATATAAATCATTAAAGTATAAGTACTAAAAAGAGCTATTTGTATTATAGGATACCGAGAGACGAATCAGTTCACAATTGAATGATTGAACGATTGAGAAATTTCAAGTAAGTTGGGTTATTACTTACTGTATTAGAATGCTATTTTATGGTACTCGAAAACTTAGGATTGTATATGGTAATGATTGTAAGTAGTTTACGCATGTATTTGGTGTATCTGAATGCGTGCTGAAATTTATAATATGATTGATTTTGTGATTGATTGAATTGGTGTGAAATTGTTTGAACGCCCTAAATGAAATTTAATCTTATTGACTCTAATGACCAAAAATGTCATGCATTGCAACCCGTTAAAGGATCATTAGGATTCTCCAATCAAATATCGACCCCTTCGAAAGGGATAGTGTAAGATTGCATAATGGTCCCTTCTTCATCCTCAATCGAACTAAGTGACAGGAGAGAAAGTCGTGGCGAAAGTGAAGTCAATAGTTCGAAGGTAGTCGTGGGAGGAGCAGTGTCTCCATTGCACAAACTTGGATTTGGTTGTGAGCTGCTGCATAACATGGAAACTCCTCAACCCGGATTAAAGCGGGTAAAATTTCTTTAATTTCACAACAAACCGGACTACGTTGTGTAATGACACTTGATTGTTGCATTGCATTAAAATAATTGCTTGATAATCTTACTTATGTTTGTATACTCTCATGAGCTGTAGTTACTCATACCCTTATAGACCCTTTTGCAAGTCCTGATTTCTAATTACTGCAAGTATTATGCCGCAATACAATTATCCAGAGGATAGTTCTTTTGAAGCTGGGGGTATGAGGATCAATTTGCTTAACAGTGGATATATAGTTAGTGTGTCCTTTACAGTTGAAGACTGAAAGACTGATAGTTGTTATGTAAAATTAGTGAATCATTATGTTTAAGTAGAGTTTCCTGGGAAATTCTTTAGACTTTATATATAATTATGTATGTTTATTAAAAATTTATGATAATTACTATATTTGTAGTTAAACACTTAAATGGGACTGTTTACTTCAAAGTTAGAAGTCGTCGACGCTTTGTGTAGATCATGTTAATGGTAGGTACTGTGAGGCCAGTTACTATCATAGAATGGTTTACACAGCGGAACTGTTACGGCTCTATGACTTCAGGGCGTAATATAATCTAAACTCAACCGTTTGAAAAAGGGTCATAAGTACCTCTTTATATCATTGTATAAACTTATAACTCACTTTAGAAATGTCTTAACTCCTTCTCTCTTCTTACATGTTACCTACTACCTCCTTCATCTGTTACCACTGGCCCCTTGCCATGATTTATGGATTGTCCCCTCTTCGATTTAATGCTCAATTAATCCTTAACTATAAGGATGAGCGAGGATAAAATAGGTAAAGTATGAGGTCCTACTCATACCTTATCTTCCAAGGTATGAGTTCTCAAGTTTTGCATTTGGAACCTACCCATAACACTTTGGAATCACCTTAGTTACTATACCCTATAAAACTTACAGGGCACTACGTATTCTGCGAAATCTATAAATTTTACCTCTTTTGTCTTAAATTTCAAGTTCATGTGATATCGAAAGTAATCTACATGTAATGAAAAAGTTTAGTGTCATTATTTCAAGTTTAAGTAATTTTACTACTTAGCAAATAAAAAAGAGCAAGGTGAAAGAAAGAAAAAAAAAATGTAATGTAAAACCAACAGCATTAGGTTTAGCTGTTAAGGATTGTTAACTTATAGTAATGGGTTTTTTTTGTTTTATTTACTAAAACATTTTTTTACCAAAAATATATACTATTATTATTTATTAATTTATTCAATAATCCTTTATAAAATATATAGAGGGTACCTTAAACCTATAGCATTTATACTTTAGAGTATAGGTGAATAGAGGTTTCAAGGTAAGCATAGTGTAAGAAAACCTTATAGCCATATTCTAACTTATAGGAGCAGGTTTCGAAAAATCTACAATCATAACCTTCACCATAATTATTAATATCCATCTAAAACATCTCCAATCGAGCAAGTTATGGGTGTATACCTTATACAATAGATATATCCGCTTACCCTAACTTAGCAATTTCTTGAATACTTATTTATCAATAACGAATTGAGAAATTCCAACCGTAGGCCCTTTGCGAGTAAAGGGAGTATGATTTCAAGGATTATTAAAAAAATGCACAAAGATTGGTAAATAAATTAATGCATTCTTAAGTTTTATGCTTTATATAATGAAACCTAATGAAGTGAATTTTCTAAAAAGAACTACTTTAGATAATAATTTTGAACAAATTCACATGATTTATTTTGTTTGAACACTTCTCCACTCATTAAGGTTACTACAATCGCCACTTCCCCTTAAACTTAACTCCTTAGGAATATAATCAATATTGTATAGATATAAATTATAAGCCCTAAAGATAAACCAAGTAACCGTAGAATTGAATTTAATACATAAAGTTTAAAATAATCGGTTAAATGATCCGATCAAACCTAAATTATAAACTATAATTAGAAATATTAATAAAAATAACCCCGTAAACTTGCATTCGAGAAAATAAGTAATAAAATAAAATACAATAAAATTTTCAAATTTTAAGCGTATTATTTGTTAATTATCGGAAAAGTAAAAAATGCAATCTAATAACTAATAAATTACTAAAGATAAATTATATGTATACTAAAAATCATAGAATGACCTAAATAATAATTAGGAATGTTTACTTGTATCTCACATAAATTTACGTATAGATAAAAATATGCGAAATTACTTAAATTGCTCAAAATTAGCTAAAAATTTACTAAACAATTAAAGAAAATTATAAAAAAAATTAAGGAAAAATTTTAAAAAATCAATAAAAGTGGGAATGGACCAGATCAAGTCATGGCAGCAAGGGAAGTAATAAACAAAAATTAACCAATAAAAAACAAGCAACACAAAAGACAAAATGGAAGAGATATGAGCATTGTCTTATCCTAATTAATGCATAACAATTCCTACAAGGGTCTATAAATAGCAAGAAAATTAATAGAGCTCATTTGGTCAGTTGGGAATTTGGAAAAATCGAGAGCACCGAAATTGAGAGAAAAAAATTAAGGTTTTAGAAATTTGTCTCAAATCTATGCAGAAGGAGCAAGAAAGCCGAACCCACACACCACCACCCCACTCCAAACCCATCGCTTAGACCGATCAATACACCCGAACCAGTGTTGGAGGCCAAAAAGCCATCGAACTAGGTAAGTCTCACATCTTTTTCAATTTTGTAAAATTTCTTAAAATTATTTATTTTACCTAAAAAATTATGAAATTTATTATTTCAAGGTTTTATTATATGTAGATTTAGGTAAAAATAGTTATTAAGTTTAATCGCGTCTGTAAATATAGGGTTCTTAAGAAATTAAGCAAAACCGAACATGATTAGAATTAGAAATAAATAGGCTTAGGAGTGTAGTTTGGAGCTCAATTTTTTTCTATAGAATGCTTAAGTGATATAAAACAATGCAATGAAACCATTTTTTAAAATTAATTTTCAAAATTTTTAAGTAATTTTTCAGCCTTAAAATGATGAAGAAAATCGGTAATTTTGACTTAATTAAGTGATTAAATAATTAATTACTGATTTAAAAGGTAATTAGATATTTAAAGATGTTAATATTTGATATGAAAACAAAATCCTAACATTTGGAGTGTTAATTGTAATTAATATGGGGATTATGTAGTAATTATGGAAAATTTAGTAATATGTGAATTTAGGATTTTAATAAATAGGAAATAATAGGTTAATTTGGATAATACAATAATAAAATCAGTACATAATAAATCTGGTACAAAAATTAATTTTAAATAATTGGATAAAAAATGTAAGATTTCCTCACATCGGAAGTCAATCTGGTACCCCAATTAAGATTAGAGTGTACCGAATAGGTTTAAACATTAAATTAAGACCCAGTGTAATATTAAAATGCTCAAGTTTAATATGATTAATTTTATATTAGGATTCGAGCGTATTTAAGATTCCTTGTAATCAAAGACAATATAGAACTAAAACTGGAATCTAATTTAGAAACCGAACCTCGAACTAAAGTAGAGTGAATCATTAGTAAATAATAAGTATACATGGATAAGTAAGTTAAATTATAATTTAGAATATGTATCATCAAAATATAAGTACTAAAAAGACGTATTTGTATTATAGGATACTTAAAGACGAACCAACCTACAATTAAGTGATTGGGCGACTGATAATTCCAAGTAAGTTGGGTTTAGTACTTCACTATATTGGAGTACTATTTTAGGGTACTCAAAAACTTAGGATTGTGTATGATTGTGATTATAAGTAGTTTATGCATGCACTTATGTATTTAAATTCGTGTTGAAATTTGTATTGTGATTGATTGTTTATTATGATTAGATTAGTGTGAAATTGTCTGAACACCTTAAATAGAACTTAATCTTAATCGACTCTAATGCCCTAAAATGTCATGCATTACAACCCTTTAAGAAATCATTAGGATTCTCCAACCAAACACCGACACCTTCAAAAAAGATAGCGCTGGATAGCAAATTGGTCTTTTCCCCATCCTTAGTCGAACTAAGTGACAAGAGAGGAGGTCACAGTGAGGATAAGGGCATTGGTTCGAAGGATAGTCTTAGGAGAAGCAGTGTCTCTATTGTACAAACCTGGGTTTAGTTGTAAGCCATTGCATAACATGAAAACTCCTCAACCCGGATTAGAGTGGGTGAAATTTTTCTGATTTTGTAACGAACCAGATTACGTTGTGTGATGACACTTACTTGTTGCATCGCATGAAAATAATTACTTTATAATCTTGTTTGTATTTGTATACATTCATAAGTCTCCAATTTAACTTACTAAGTTGTAATTACTTACATCCGTATAGATCTTTTTACAGGTCTTGATTTTTGACTTCTCTGACTAATATGCCACCTTACAACTATCCGGAGGTTTTTTTTTTTTTTAAGCCTAGGAGTATAGGGATCAATTTGGCTAATAGTTAAGTTATATCTAGAGACTCACTAGTATGTTTAAAACTGAAAGATTGAGATTTAATATGTAAACCAACCAATTTTTACGTTTGATGTAGAATTTCTTAGGAAATTCTGTCGATTGTACATATAATTATATATGTTAACTTAAAGTTCTTGATAATTACCATAATTTTAGCTAAATTCTTAATTGGACTGTTTATTTCAAAGCGAGAAATTGTCGATGCTTTGTGTAGATCATGTCTATGATAGGCACTATGAGGCCAATTACTATCATAGGATGATTTAGACGGCGGGACTGTTACGACTTTACGACTTCAAAGCGTAACATAAACCTAGATTATGGAATCCTACCGATGCTTGTATATGAATTAGTTAATAGTATAGATTTTAGAATTTTAATTTATTTCAAGAAGAACTCTTTATATACTTAACCCTCCTTTAGCATTAAAGATTTTAAAAATTCATAAAGATTAGATTACTTACATGTAGAGATTAATTGATGAAATTAAACCATTAACAACATCCAATGTATTCTATAACCTTCATGGACAACAACTCTTTTAAGGAGGAAAGCATATGACCATTTCAAACATAAAAAGAATCTTTTTACAGTCCCATCCTTATTTTCTAGGAGACTGGTCTCATCTTCCGTCTCACCCTTAATTTATATTCTTTTATATTCGAATTATCGTACGGATTATAAATTCAACAGTTCAGATTTAGGAAAAAAAAAACTTAAATGAATGATGAGATGAAAGGCAGGACCAATCTCATCAAAATAAAGGACGGGACTATAAAATCTCCTACAATGTAGGCAACAAGACTGTTTCTCAACTAGAATCTCCTCAAAACCATGGAAGTGCATGCTAAAAGGACGACAATCTAAAATATTGTTTATTTACTATTAATCTCTTAATTAATTTGATGATATAGAAGACACAAATGAATTAACATGTTGTATTGATAAAATATACATAATTTTTTGTGAGCCTCATAATTTTACACAATTGTTTGAACAAGTAATTTAAGGCATTAGTGAAATTAACTCGATGACCTAAAAATTTAAGAGGAGACTCAGGATATTAGTTAATGAGATGCGCTGGACTTAGATATTAAAAATATAATAAAATAATAACAATATAACTAAGTTAGTATAATTTAACTGTATATATGTATTATTTATCGTAAATGCATAAAATAGGTTTCATTAGTTTGTAAACTTTGAGATAAATTATATATGTAGTAAAAATATAATGTGATATAAAATAATATATAGAATATATGTATATGTCCTACGTGTAATTATTATGTGTAAATAAATACCTGTAATTAATTGAAATACTCAAAAATATGAGAAATAAGCTAAAATGAGTAAGGAAAATTATAATAAATTAATAGAAAATTATGGAAACTACATGGGTAGTTACGATTAAGGGTAATAGGTGTGTAGATATTACAAGATAGGTATGAGGGCATTTGTAGCTGAATATAATGCAAAGAATAAGAATATAAACTCAACAAGGAGAGAGGAGGGGAAAATTCATTTTCACATGATTTAAATCTTCTAAAATCTAGAAACCCTCTCTAATATATTATAAAAGCAATGTAAGATCTGGAAAAATTCAGTGTAAGGTTTGATCATTGAAGAATAAGTTTAGGAAAAAATTTACAAAAATTAGTGCATAAAGTGGGATTAGAAGAGCATGTGTACTAGAGAAGCAACTAGAAGCAAACTATCACCACCAACAATAGGAGATGATGTGCCTTAACCATCTAACAAGGTGGTAGCCGCCAATGGTGATCAAAGAGGCTAGTTCCAATGATGGTCCCATAGTCTGAATTTTATCGATTCCTAAAAATATAAATACTAAAAATCTACAAAAAATTATTTCTACAAATTTTCATGTGTAAGATCTAGAAAAAATATTGTTTAAAAAAAAATTTAACAACTATAGTATACATACTTAAGAAATCAACGAAACTGAGTACTTTTCAATGTTGAAAAAAATCTAATGATGTAATTTTGAGTCCAAAATTTTTTTATAAACTTTTCTATATTTATACTAAAATTATATTAGAATATTTTTCACAAAATTATTTATTATAATTTTTATGAATTTTTTAGCTCTAAACTATGTTTAAAATAGTGATTTTAATGGAAAATAACCTATTTTTCTTAATGACCTCAATTAGATTCTTAGCTTGTTTCATTATTAAAGTACTTGTACTGTTCTAGAGTAGTGGGATTGAGTGGAAGAGTAAGGAGTTATAGCAACCCACCATTTAATATTTATAAGTGAATTTGGTAACTTAAGGATTTTGTGAGAATTAAAAATTTGATGAACTATGATGTAGTGAATAAGGAGTTTAGAAGTAAGGAAGCTAAAGAAAGTTGTTTAAAGTGTTCTTTGTTGTTTTAAATTGATTTCATAACTGTAACATACAAGAAAAGTGAGTAAATTAGTTAAATAGGGGATATTGGTTAAGAGTAAATAATAACTCAGAGGATTCTGTGAATGAGTTTTACACCAAAATGATATTCAAAGAGTGACTCAAAAGCAAAACCTATGAATAAAATGTAAAAACAGGGGATTCAGAAACTTGGTCAAAAGATAATTTTCTTAAAAACTATATAGATAACAAAGTCAAGAGTATCTTAAAAGAAGTTAGGGGGCAAATGTTCTACTCGATAATTACTTAAAAATCCAGTCAAAGGTAAAAACTCGACGAGAACTATAGTTAAGAAGGCTTAGAGGCTAAGTCAAAAGGTAAACTCTTATGGAATTTAAAGTTGATTAGGCTTAGAGAATAGCTTAGAGGATATTCTGCCAAAAGATCTAAAAATTAAGTAGACAACATGATTTGATCAAAAAGTGCCTTATAAGATAATTGAAGTGAAAATATATGAGTGTGAGCACGTAAAAGTTGTTTTAGAAGGTAATTTGTAGGAAATCTTGAATAGTTATCAGAATCAGAGGATAATCCTGTTAAAACTTTAACTCTGATATGGTTAAGGGGATAACTTAGAAGCTTTCTAGTTTAAGAACTTCAAAGGTGATCTAACTCAAAAACTAGCTCAAAGGGTATTTATTGAACAATCTTGGGTATTTACCAATCTTAGAGATTGACTCAAAAGCTGAAACAATTGTAAACTTTAATACCCATGTGGTGTAGAAGGTAGGTCAGAGGCTTCTCTAGTTGAATACATTGAAGGGAAGATGACAAAAGACGTAGCTCTAAAGGTAATAAAAGTAAAATATACTTATAATACTGTATTAAACTTTTAATACTTAATGCATAAGACAATAAATAAGCAACTAAATAACTTAATACTAATATAAATATGTAAAGTAGTAATATCTCATAATTTTCATGTAAAATAAAGTACTAGATAGAGGTAAATATTAAAAAATCATTGACAAGGACAAGTAAGCAAGTGATTGAGTTCCAAGTAAGAAAGATTAGTGTTTTATTACACTTTAAAGTGTTGTTTAAGAATGCTTGGAAACTTTAGTATATGTTTTGTTTGTGGATGTAAGTTAGTTGTTTATGCATATGCAACGTGTGTACTTAAATATGGTTATGCTATTTTGAGTGTTGGACTTATGTATTGATTATTTTGTGATGTTAGTTGCTTTGGGCTGTTTGAAATTACTTGATCACCCCAAAAGCAATATAATACAAACTTAACCTAATTGCTAAGTAGACTTACATCACAACTCACTAGGGAAAACGATTAAGATTCTTGGGCCAAACGTAAACCTTTCAATGAGGATAGTAGAATTAGTCATTTCTCCATTCTTAGTCAAGCTAAGTGACAGGAAAGGAAGTTGCAATAAGGTTAGAGACCATAGTTCGAAATAAAGTCTCAGGCGAAGCATGTTTCTCCATTACATAAGCCTCAATTTGGTTTCCGATTCACCAATGACGGTGTCAAACTCCTCAAAACCCGAATTAGGGCAGGTACAATCTCTTTGATCTCATAATGACTGGTTAACATCATCCGATGACATTTGCTTAAACATGCATTGTATTTAATTAAACTTGCTTGAAAACCTTAGTTGCTTGATGATAGATATGTGCTATTGTCTCTATCCCACTTACTAAGCAAGATATCACTCGTTCTCCTGTAGCTGTTTTGCATGTTTCCAATTGACTCACCAGTATTACACCAAGTTCCAAAAGGTTAAAGAACGGGGTTGGGGAGTATGATTCAAGACTAATGGGTTATATTCTTAATTATTTATCAGTTTTATTAACTTGTAAAGAAATTGATGGGGTCTTTATTAGTGACCTTTTAGTTTTCAACTATAAATACTATTAATATGCTCTATAATAAACTTGTAACTTTTTATAAACCCTTTACTAATCGCTCTATTTTTTCATATCAAATTACTTTTAGAACTTTTTGTTAAAATTGAGATTTTATTCTCTAAATGATTTATAAGATTTGATTTTCTTAGTCAGTTGAGCCATAAGTTTATTTTCCGAAGTTACTTTGAAAAGTTATATCAAAGATTGATATTTATGAGACTCATAATTAGATGACTCAAAGTAGGGAAGTGATAAACACCTTGTATAAGCTATATCTATGTTAGTAGCTAAAGTGACTAGCTTTTAGCTTAAGTTGGTTTATATTGCAAGGTTATTACGGCTCTTTGGTTTGGAGCGTGACAATTCTACATAGTATCAAAACATGGTTAATTCTCGGCAATCTGCTTAAAGCGTAACTCATATGAACTAACTTGAGGTCATTATAAGTAAAATAAATAAAACACCTTAGGAACATTAAGAGTTAGGGAAATCAAATGGGACATAAAAAACTTAGACTAGTAAGGTCATATATAAGTTATATATGTATAAGATCATATATGGTGTAAAGTAATTTCAAATAATTAGTAATACTAATCTAACTTATGTTATGATTACTTTTAGATTTTAAACCATTGACTTATTTATGTTTGGTGACAATAACAGATAGTGAAGAGCCTTTGGATTTTGAGGTTTAATTGTAAGAGTTGTTTTGAGATGAATTGATCCAGTACTGTTTTATGTTTCTAGTGGAATTACATGAAATTTGTATATTTATTACATAAATCATCTTGTAGATGTTGGGTGATTAGGAATATTGCAGGATGAGTGGAAATTTGTATTAATACTACTGTAATGGAGAAAACAATATTTGATAAATAAAGAGGTCGTGATTATAATGGTTTCAATGGTATAATTTCTAACGTTATTATTGGAAATGGTTGGGATGGTAGTGTTTTGGATACAATAGTGCTTGATGAATCTTAATGGTAAGGTAAGTTTACTTCTCCTAGTTTTATCACATATTTATATGGTAATCATTAAGTTTAGGCAATTGTTTATTATACTCTCGTTATAATGAATGTAAAGATTGATGAGTTGTTAAGAATTATAGAGTCAAATAACAATAAATTATTCATTATATTACTGCGTATTTGTAGAATCAAACGATTTATAATTTGAGAAGCTTAAGAGAGATTAGCAGTAATCGATGAGAAATATGTTAAGAGGGATTGGAATGAGAGCTAAGGTGTAACCAAAATCTGAAACGTAATTGTGGTTGAATTGTAAAGTATGGATTAGTTATGCTTATGATAATAATAAGTAGAGAATGACTTGACTTAGAGGATACAGCAGAATTCAATTCAAAGGATTGAGTAAAGGATTAGGGTAAACTTGAAGACTAACTATTGGGGAATGGTAAGGTTAATTGGAGGATGTTCTATACTCTTGGTGAGATCATAGATATATATTGTAAAACTTATTCTATAGTTGATAAATGAATAAAAAATATTAAAGAAGGAAGCTAGAGTTTATATTATAAATACAAATTTGGAAAAAGAATACTTATAGAAGTTGAAGGAATTTTAAGAGATATATAATAATAACCTGAATGAGAACTTAAAGAAAATTCTGACCTTAATATAAATGCTATAACAACTAAGGATAAGTTAAAGGTAATTAAATGAATAAGCCAATCAAGAAGTATAAAATATATATACATATGTATATGTGTAAAAGGAAACATAAGTCTGTATCAAATTTTAAGAGAAAAGTTTCATTCAAACTTAAGTGAAGAGCCATGTAAGAGTCAACGAAGTAAACAAAAAGAACGGACTTAATGTAGAGAATGATTGTAATAATAATAGATCGTGTGTAATTACAAGTATTCTAAAACTCTATAGTATGTAATTAATAAGTATAGATTCCAAATTAAAATGCTAAGAAGAAGGAGAATGAAAGTTGATTTTTATGAGAAGTTGTGATGATCTTGAAGAGATTAATACTTTGAAAAGTCAAAAGTTAGTAAAATAAAATAACTTTTAATGGTTTAGCTTCTTAGATAACAGCATAGACTAGAAACTTAAATACCATTTACATGTTTAAGTTAGGATTTATGAAATGAATTTTTGTTGTTCTAATATATTTGGTATTCTTTGATGTGTTTTGGTTCTCCTAATATACCAAATATAATCGTGTAAATAGTTTATCGAAATAGTATTTGCAAGCAATGTATTTAGAGAAAAGAACATGTAATTTAACGTATATAGAAGATTATATGTAGTTCTTTATGGTGTAGAATTCATTCTAGATGCTATTTTCTTTGATGTAAAGCTATTTTTGATGTAAAGATAAAATTCTGATGTATAATCTTGAGTTATGGAATTAAAATATGAAAGTTTTGGAGATAGGAAATGCATGGTCTTGAATGACTTCAAATGAACTTTGAGTTTAAAATACATATGGAGATTAACTTAAGTCTGTCAACTACCAAAATAAATATATAAACATGATACACGGCAGATGACCTTTTTGCTCGTATCTTTTATTCAAAAAACGTTATGAAACTATGAGATTGAAAGTAATACTATATTATAGGGATAAATACAAGTAACATGTTATATATAGGTATTGATCTACTATTGTTTCTTATAAGCAAGGACTTAGATACCACAGTAGATATTTCTCCGTCATTATGTATATATAGGATACGATTAGTATGAATGATTTGTGAATACTGAAACATTAATAAAAGACATATTGTTAAGGATTACATGACTTTGATTCAACGGAAAGTAATCACTCAGAGAATAGTTCAAAGACTTACATTCTATATTGAGTTATACTGTTGAAATACATGAATAAGTGATACGTAGCAGATATCTCATCAATATTACTTATATAAGAAGATATACTAATCAAAGATGTTAAGGAAAGATTAAGAGAAATGATTTGGATATACATTGTGGAACTTTCATTGACAAAATAAGACAATCTTACTCAAAGGAATTGATTGAGATTAAAATTGTGTACCATTTCTGAATCATATGTGATGGATTGTAGGGTAAAACTATCATATTTGGAAGTGAGGTATTTAATTGACTAAGTAGATAAAAACTTAGGAAAATGATTGAAGAATGTAAACTCATTTTTTAAGTACTTTTTGAACTTAAGAAATGGCTAAGTGTTAACCCCATTACCTTAGAATGACAAATATACCACAAATTAGATAGTGGAAAATTGAAATAAATATCAAAGAGATAATGTTACTACAACATGTATTGATTGAAGAGGATGCCTTAAGAAGAACATAATAATAAGTAACATCAGCAGCTTTGATTTTAGGAAACCTTAGTCCTTTTTTAATTCATCTAGGCAACTTGATACTTAGGATGAAACAGAACAAATTGACTTAAATCAAAGATTAAATAACTTAAATTAAGTTAAAACGAAGACATTTAAAATTATTGAGTAATAGAAAGAGATGCACCTCACTTTAACTAAAAAGATGGAGGCTAGATCATGATAAGATGTAATACAAAAGAATTATGGAAGATTAATAGTATGATGAATTTATGAGAAAAAATTAAGGAAGATATTATCAAAGCAGCACAAAGAAGAACATAAAAAGCGATAAAAGTGAATAGACAAAGATCGAAATGGATAGCTAAGATAAACTCTCTCTCTCTCTTGTTTAGCGTTAAGATATGAACTTATTTGGGAAAATAAGAGATATGTGCTCTAAATTAAAAAGAAAAAAACTCCTTATCATAGGACTTACATTTAACACATCTTATGAGCTCGATAGAGCATAACAAAATATTACAATCGTTTGACCATCCAATCTAATTTATAAACCCTTTTTTTTAATCTCCTTTGAGAAAGAAGCATTAATTGGAAGGACTACTCAGTGGAATAGTAATGTATAATGTTTGTAAAAGTTAACATAGTTAAAAGTAAAGAGTAAAGGATAAAGTTAAGTTATGACTAAAGACTTAGGGTTATCTATTCGTGAGAAAGGATAAGTTATAGTAAAGAATAATTTAGATGAAAGTAGACTTCATTAAGGAGATAGTGTCACGCCCCGAAGCGGTAGAGTCGTAACAGCCCCGCCGTGTAAACCACCCTAAGATAGAAGTTGGCCTTACAACCGCTATCTTAGACCTGATCTGCACAAAGCGTCAACGACTAACCCACTTTGAAGTAAACAGTTTGTAATTTCAATAAATCATTCATCTAAGAAAGTGAGGAAATATATATATTCACTATAATTTAGTGATTACAATTATCGTTTGCAATGTTTCTCCGAAATATATTTCCTAATTATTACATTATTAAAAAAAACGAGAAGTTCTAAAGTAAAAGCTTAAACCTTAAAAATATATGTTCATTCTTCAATATTTTTCCTCACCCCCCAGGATCTAGCAGTTGCTAGCTTCAGAGTAGTTGTGGCCGCTTCTTAGCCAGCACCTGCACAATGTCTATAGGGATGTGAGCAACCATAGCTTAGTAAGTTAGGACGGAGGACTTAAAACTATACCATACACACAACAAGGTTTTCAATCACTTATTAGGTGCAATGCATGTGCAAGCAAATGCCATCGCACAACGTTGTCCGACTCGTCGTGAGATTAGAGAAATTGCGCCCGCTCTAATCCGAGTTGAGGAGTTGCCGTTAATGCAACAGCTTACGACCAAACCCAGGCTTGTGTAATGGAGACCTTGCTCCTTCGCGACTACCTTCGAACCATTGTCTTCACCCTCGCCGCGACCTCCTCTCATGTCACTTAGTTCAACTGAGGATGAAGAAGAGACCATTTTGCAATCCTACGCTATCCCTTCCGAAGGAGTCAGTATTTGGCCAGAGAGTCATAAGTTCCCCTAACGGGTTGCCATGCATGTTCGATTATGATTACTGGTCGGATATTTGATTAAGTCTAGTTGAGGGTGATCAATCCTTTCATGCAAATCATACAATATGTGCCAAAGCAATAAACAGGATCATAGCATCACCCATAATTAAACACATGCACACATTTAACTATCTAACAAGTACAACCAAGCATAACCAAGCATAATCTTAAGCCTCCAAAATACAACATCGTATTAATCCCAACTTACCTTGACTCCTCGCTCATTCACTCGAGGTCCGATTTGATCAGGCCATCGCCGATCATCCCTATAACACAAATGTGGTTTCAGCTTTTCATATAACTATTATAGGTTCATTTTATCCTATAACACTTATTGTTACGTTTTGTTTAGGGTTTAATATGCCTAATTATTTAGGTCTTATGTCTTTTACAATTATTTAGGTTTGGGGTTAGGTTCGGGTTCGGTTTTTGCATCGATTTCTAAATTAGGTTCTAGTTCGATTTCTAAGTAGTGTTTTATACTCTAACCCTAAAAATTCGTTTCAACCCATAATGTGAAATTAATCACATTATTTCCCGATCTCCTAAATACCATCATTACCCCTAATTAGTATTTTATTTCACTGGGTACACTTATATTCTTATTAATGTACCGAATTCACTCCTAATGTGAGAATTTTTTACATTTTTCATATAATTACATAAATTCAAATTTCCTCTCAGATTTATTGTACATTTTTATTATTATCACAATATCAATTTTTACTATAATATTTCATATTTATTATATTTCCAATAATTACCTATTATGTATTATTACCTCTTATGTATATATTGCACTTCTAATATTTATATCACTCTAATTATCATCTATAAACATCAATTATCATTTCAAAATGTCTAAATTCATCCTAAATCAGATTTTACTCCTAATTACCTTAATTTACAAAATTAACTTAAAATGTACTATTTTTCCATATTACTTATTTACTACATAATTAACCTAATAATTACATCTAACACCCTAAATGCTACAAGTATCATTCTCCATCAGATTTCAACATCCCTAAACATCTACTTATTCACTAAGTCAGTAATTAATAATTTAATTAATAATTTAATTACTTAATTAACTCCAAATTACACAATTTTTTCATCATTTTAGGGCTAAAAATTAACTTAAAAATTTAGAAAATTAATTTTAAAAAAATGGCTTCATATCACTATTCTATATCACATGAGCATCCTACAGAAAAAAAATTGAGCTCCAAACTACACTCCTAAGGTCATTTATTTCTAAACCGAAATGTGTTCGGTTTTGCATGATTTCTTAAGGACCATATATTACGGGGCATGTTTTCATCAAACTAATATTTTTCCTACAAACTACATACAAAAATATCTCAGAATAACAAAATTCATAATTTTATAATAATATTTACTATTTTTAAAAAATTACACAAAATCGGGCTGGAAATCGGACTCACGATCTGGGTGGCTTCGGCCACCGCTGGCCGCCGTGGCATTATCGTCAGGCCTGGGCGCTGCCACCACCGTGTGTTGGTGGTAGCCGTCCACTCCTAACTGCTCGTCTGGTGGAGGTTTCCGTTAAAGGCCCTAATTGTACAGTTTTTTCTAATTTTTTTCTAAACCGAATTTTTCTCTCAATTTTTGCCTCTCTCTAATTTTCTCTGATTTTTATCTGTCCAAATGAGCTACTGAATTTTTTTTGCTATTTATAGGCAATTTTTGTAATTATTATGCATTAATTTGACAAGACTTTGCCCATTTTCCTTGATTTTTGGCTTTTATGTTGTCCAAATTTTATTAGTTGATTTTTATTTTGCTTATCTTGACATGCCACGACCTGATCTTAATTCATCTTATCCTCTTATGATTTTTTCTGATTTTTCCATAATTAATTTATAATTTTCTTTAATTATTTAGTATAATTTTAGCACATTTCGCGTATTTTAAGTAATTATGTGTATTTATACCTACATGTAAATTCATATATAGTACAAATAAATATTCCTAAATATTATTTAGGTTATTTTATAATTTTTAGTATACATATAATTTATCTCTAGCGATTCGTTAAGTACTGGAATGCCTTTTACGCATTTTCGATAAATAACATATATTTAAAATTTGAAAATTTTGTAATCTCCTATTTTATTACTTATTTTCTTAAATTCAAACTTACGGGATCGGTTTACTAATATTTCTAGCTTTACTTTATAATTTAGGCTCAATCGGATCATTCAACCAATCGAAACCTCGGATTGCTTAGTTGTAGGGCTTACAGATAGATTAAAGAAATAATCGAAAACTTAATAAATCAAGTAAATAATAAGAAAAAGAAATTGTAAGAGTTATGTTTTGGAAGAAATACAAAGAGAATTTTGACAAACATATAGAATTAGGATCAAGTAAAAAATAAATGGAATTAGGTTTGAGGATATCAAAGTAAGAAGATAATAAAAGAATGTTATAGTAAATACATGTGTAAGAATGTTTAAAGTAAATTGATAAAATGCATGAAGGTAAAAGAGTAATAGTTTTGGTGAAATAAGGATAAATTTTGGAATGATCATTAAAGTTGTATATTGTTTGTTGGTTATGAAAGCACATAGGAGATAAGCAAATGTATTATGTTAGAAGATGATGGTTGTAAATTGGGTATATATGAATAAGTAAGAAGAGGATGGCAAATCTGTAATTCTTATCTCTCTCCTACTAAATCCTTTGTCTGTTACAAATCGTATACCTGTAAACCCTTTGTCCTTCAGTTACTTTAAACATGTCATGTCGGTCATAAAATTGGAAATTAGGTCGATCATAAAATTGGAAATTAGTTCATGTCCTTATCACTTCGATATCATGTCAATTTTATCGATTAAATTGTATTTGTCTATCAAGTCAATCTTTATCTCATTTGAGTAAAAATTTATAAAAGAATTGAGATTTGCCAACTTCAACTATACAATTATATGTGTTAATATATGAAATGTCAAGCTTTTGATTGTAAAGATAGTATGACCTAAGAAGGAATGCAACTAAAGTGATAACGGTAAGAAAACAATTCTTTGACATATTGGATAATCGGGTTCAGAAGTTAGTAGACGTGATAAGGAATAGAGACAAGAATTAAGATATATATTAGTATGTACAACTAAGTTAGGGGATGTTATAAATAAAGTTCAAAATATATTAAAAATCAAAAAATAAATCATAATCATCATACTTAAGTATCACAAACTTAGAAAATTTAGAGATTACTGAAACATGCTACATTGTGACAGAATGTAAGTTTATAAAGAATACAACTGCACCATGCACTAAAGGAACTTTTCATACTAAATAGGTAAATCTCCAAAAATTAAGAAAACAAAATGTGAAGTATGTGAAAGTACCATAAAATGATAGCCTTTAGATGAATTGGTTGACAATAAAAATGATGAACCTATAAGAAGGTTATATAAGTGGAAGAGCAACCCATTCAGGTGTAAGCCCTAAAGATAAGCTAAATAACCGTAAAATCGAATTTAGTATACAAAGTTTAAGGCGATTAATTAAAGGATCCGATTAAACCTAAATTTTAAACTAAAACTAAAAATATTGGTAAAAGTGACCTTATAAGTTTAAATTTAAGAAAATAAATAATAAAATAAGATAATACAAAAATTTTAAATTCTAATTATATTACTTATTATTTATCGAAAGTACATAAAATATATTTCGATAACTAATAAATCGCTAGAGATAAATTATATTTATATTAAAAATCATAAAAGGACCTAAATAATATTTGGGAGTATTTACTTATACTTCACATGTATTTACGTATAGGTAGAAATACGTAAGATTTCCTAAATTGCTTAAAATTAGCTAAAAATTTATTAAATAATTAAATAAAATTATAAAATAAATTAAGGAAAAATCAGAAAAAAATCAAGAAAAGGGGGAATGAACTAGATCAAGTCGTAACAGAAATTAACCAATAAAAAACAAGCAACACAAAAGGTAAAATGGAAAAGATATAGGCATTGTTTTATCCTAATTAATGCATAATAATTCCTACAAGGCCCTATAAATAACAAAAAAATTTATAGAGCTCATTTGGTTAGTTGGGAATTGGGAAAAATTGAGAGAAAAAAATTGGGTTTTAGAAAATTTGTCTCGAATCTGTGCATATAAAGAAAAAAGGCTGAACCCACACACCACCACCACCTGAAATCGAACCACCATCACCACCCTACTCCAAACCTACCGGCTAGACCGGCCAATACACCTGAACCAGTGTTGGAGGCCAAAAATCCTTTAAACCAGTTGAGTCTTATATCTTCTCCGATTTTGTAAAATTCTTTAAAATTGTTTATGTTGTCCAAAAAATTATGAAATTTATTATTCTGAGGTTTTATTATATGTAGATTTAAAAAAAAATAGTGATTAAGTTTAATCACGTCTGTAAATATAGGGTTTTTAAGAAATTAGACAAAACTGAACACAATTATAATTAAAAATAAATAGGCTTAGGAGTGTAGGTTGGAGCTCAATTTTTTTTCTATAGAATGATTAAATGATATAGAATAGTACTATGAATCCATTTTTTTTAAATTAATTTTTGAAATTTTTAAGTAATTTTTTAGCCCTAAAATGATGGGAAAAAAATGGGTAATTTTGGCTTAATTAGTTATTAAATGATTAATTACTGATTTAGAAGGTGATTAACATTTAAGGATGTTAATCTTTGATGTGGAAACCTAATCTTAGTCTTTGAAGGGTAAAGTGTAATTAATATAGGAATTATGTGATAATTATAGGAAATTAGGAATATGTGAAATTGGGATTTTAATAAATATGAAAAGATAGGTTAAATTAGATAATATAATAATAATATCAGTACAAAATAAATTTGGTACAAAATAAATTTGATGCAAAATTAATTTTAAGTAATTGAATAAAAAATTTAAAATTTTCTCACATCGGGAGTAAATCCGGTACCCCAATTAGGATTAAAATGTACTGAATAGATTAGAATACTAAATTAAGAATCAGTATGATATTAGAATTTGTGTTGTGATTGATGATTGTGTAACCTCTATAACCAACCACTCAGGGTTCCGATCAATTGAAAAATCCGATCGAACTTAAATTATAAAGTAAAACTAGAAATATTAATAAAAATGATCCCGCAAGTTAGAATTTTAGAAAATAAGCAATAAAATAAAATAATATAAAATTTTCAAATTTTAAGTATATAACTCGTTATTTATCGAAGATGCGTAAAATACATTCCAACAATTAAAGAATCGCTAAAGATAAATTATATGTATATTAAAAATCATAGAATGACCTCAATAATATTTAGTAATATTTATTTGCACTATATATGAATTTACATGTAAGTAGAAATACGCGTAATTACTTAAAATAAGCGAAATGAGCTAAAATAATATTAAATAATTAAATAAAATTCATAATTAATAAAGGACACATAAATAAAAATCAGAAAAAATAAAGAATGATCTAGATTTTGGTCGTAGCAATTGGGGAAAATAAGAAAAAAATTATCCGATTAAATTTGAACAACACAAAAGGCAAATTGGAAGAAGATAAGGTAATTGTCTAATCAAATTAATGCACAATAATTTCTATAAAGCTCTATAAATACTCCAAATTTTTTAGAAGCTCATTTTGGATGTCAGGAAGTTTAAAAAATTAGAGAGAGGCAAAATTTAGAGTAAATTAGGGTTTTAGAAAAAATCACAAAAAAACTGTACAATTGGAGCTTATAAGGAAAACCTAGACCCGACGAACAGCTAAGAGTAGATGGCCAGCACCACTACACGGTGGTGGCAGCCCCCAGGTGGGCCGATACACCCATTGCCACTAATGGTGGTCGGAGCCACCTAAACTGGTAAGTTCGTTTTCCAGCCCGATTTTGTTTAATATTGTAAAAATGTTAAATATTTTTAGAAAATTATGAAATTGTTATTTTGAAATATTTTTTTATTTAAATTTTATAAAAAATATTATTTTAATGAAAATATATCCTGTGATATATGATTCTTAAGAAATTATGTAAAACCGAGCATGTTTCAGTTTAGAAATAAATGACCTTAGGATTGTAGTTTTAAGTCCAAAATTTTTGTATGGACTACTTAGATGATATAGAACAGTGCTATAAAACCCTTTTTCAAAAATTAATTTACTAAATTTTTAAATAATTTTTAGGCCTTAAAATGAGGCATAAAATGGGTAATTTAAAGTTAATTAAGTAATTAAATAGTTAATTAATGATTTAATGAATAATTATATGTTTTAGGATGTTGAAATCTGATGAAGTAGGATACTTTAGTATTTAGGGTGTTAGATGTAATTATTAGGCTAATTATGTAGTAAATAAGTAATAACGGGAAATAGTAAATTTTATGTTAATTTTGTAAATTAGGGTAATTAGGTGTAAAATCTGATTTAGGATGAATTTAGACATTTTAAAATGATAATTGATGTTGGGAGATGGTAATTAGAGTTATAGAAATATTAGATTTGTATTATGTACGTAATAAGTAACAGTACAAAATACGTAATTATTAGAAATATAATAAATAGAAAATATTAGAATAAAAATTGATATTATATAAATAATAGGGATATATAATAAATCTAATAGAAAACTTAAATTTATGTAATTATATGAAAAATATAAAAATTTCTTACATCAGAAATAAATTCAGAACACTAATAAGGATTTAAGTATACCAGGTAAAATAAAATACTAACTAGGGGTAATGATGATATTTAGGATAATTAGAAGTAATGCGATTAATTTCACATTATGAGTTGAAATGAATTTCTAGGGTTTGGGTATAAAACAGTACTTACAAATCAAACTAAAACCTAATTTAAAAAAAAAAAATCAATACGAAAACTAAACCCGAACCTAGTCTCAAACCTTGAATAATTGTAAAAGATTTGAGAACCTAGATAACTAGACATATTAAACCTTAAACAAAAGATAATAATATGCGTTATAGGATAAAACCAACCTATAATAGTTATATGAAAAACTGAAACCACGTTTCTATTATAGGGATGATCGGCAATGACCTAAGCGAGTTCGACCTCGAGTAAGTGAGGGAGGAGTCAAGGTAAGTTGGGGAGGAGTCGAGGTAAGTTGGGATTAATACGTTACCATATTTTGGAAGCTTGAGATTATACTTTGTTGTGCTTATTAGATAGTTGATTGTGTGCATATGCTTGATTATGAGTGATGCTATGATTCTATTTGTTATTCTGGCTTGTATTGTATGATTTGTATGAAATGATCAATCGCCCTAAACTGAACCTAATCAAATATATGACCTGTAATCATAATCGGATCTACATGGCAACCCATTAAAGGAAACCTAGGATTCTTCAGCCAAATACCAACCCCTTCGAATGAGATAACGTTGGATAGCATAATGGTCCCTTCTTCATCCTTAGTTGAACTAAATGACAGGAGAGGAAGTCACAACAAGGGTAAAGTTAATGGTTTGAAGGTAGTTGTAGGAAGAGCAGTGTCTCTATTACACAAGCCTAGGTTTAGTCGTGAGTTGTTGCATTAACAGCAACTCCTCAACCCAAATTAGAGCGGGTGTAATTTTTATAATCTCATGATGGGCTAGACAACGTCGTGCGATGGCATTTGCTTAAACATGCATTGCACCTAATAAGTTGATTAATAGCCTTATTGTGTTTATGGTATAGTTTTAAGTCATTGATCCTAACTTACTGAGTTGTAGTTACTCACATCCCTATAGACGTTATTGCAGGTGCTGGCTAAAAAGTAGCTTACAACTACTCTGAAGCTAGCAACTGCTAAATCCTACGGAGTGAGGAAAAATATTTGAAGAACAGACATATATTTTTAAAGTTTAAGCTCTTATCTTAGAATTTTTCATTTCTGAATAATGTATTAACTAGGAAATATATTACAGTGAAACGTTGTAAATGTAAATTGTAATAACTGAATTCTAGTATATATATATTTTTTTCACTTTCTTAGATAAATGATTTATTTAAATTATGAACTGTTTACTTCAAAGCGGGTTAGTCGTGGACGCCTTGTGTAGATCAGGTCTAGGATAGCAGTTGTAAGGTCAACTTCTATCTTAAAATGGTTTACATAGTAGGACTGTTATGACTCTGTCACTTTAGAGCGTGACAAAATATAATAACTGGATTAGTATGAAATTGTCTAAACACCCTAAATTGAACATAATCTTATTCGATCCTAAAACCCTAAATTGTCATGCATTCAACCCTTTAGGGGATCATTAGGATTCTCCAATCAAACACCGACACCTCAGAAAAAAATAGCGTTAGATAGTAAATTGGTCTTTTCCTCATCCTTAGCCGAACTAAGTGACAGGAACGGAGGTTGCGGTAAGGATGAGAGCATTGATTCGAAGGATAGTCTTAGGAGGAGCAATGTCTCCATTGCACAAATCTGGGTTTGATTGTAAACTGTTGCAAAACATGAAAACTCCTTAATCCGGATTAGAGCGAATAAAATTACTTTGATTTCGCAACGGACTAGACTACATTGTGTGATGACACTTGCTTGTTACATTGTATGAAAATAATTGCTTGATAATCTTGTATACATTTGTATACATTCATGAGTCTCCAATTCAACTTATTGAGCTGTAGTTGCTCATGCCTGTATGGATCCTTTTGCAGGTCCTGATCCTTGAATACTCTGAGTAATATACTGCCCTACAACTATCCGAAGGTTAGTTCTTTTGAAGCTTAGGGGTATGAGAATCAATTCGCTTAGTAGTTAATGTATATGTAGAATCTCACTAATAGCTTAAGACTAAAAAACTAATATTTGATATGCAAATTAGCTGACTGTTATGATATGTTGTAGAATCAACTGAGAATTCTACAGTAATGTACATGTAATCATATATATACATGTTGACTTGAAGCTTTAATATTTACTGTAATTTTAGTTAAATTTTTAATTGAACTGTTTACTTCAAAGCGAGAAGTCGTAGACGCTTTGTGTAAATCATGTCTATAATAGGTACTGTGAGGCCAATTACTATCATAGGATAGTTTACACAGTGGAACTGTTGCAACTCTGTGACTTCGAGGAGTAACATCAAATACTTAATAAAAAAATTTATAGAATTGAGACGTAATTACTTAGAGATTAGGTTAATGATAGATCATCTTATCTGGATAAAGATATCTGAATGAAGATTGAAGCTTATAATTGTAGAATAAGTAAGGTAGATAGCTAAAGGTTTGAGGATAAAACTTTTCTGAAGGGAAGTATAAATGTAAGCCTTGTAATTTCACATCATTGTTCGAGTAGGTAATTTCGAACATTAGTGAAATTAACCCAATTAACTTAAAAATTTACAATTAGACTCGAGATATTAGTTGATGGGATCCCGTGGACTTAAATATCAAGAATATAATCAAATAATAACAATATAACTAAGTTAACGTAATTTAACTATATATATATGTATTATTTATCATAAATACGTATAATAGGTTTCATTAGTTCATGAACTTTTAGAGAAAAATTTTATATGTAATAAAAATATTATATGATACAAAATAATATATAGAATGTATGTATGTACCCCATGCATAATTATTATGTGTAAATAAATACCTATAATTAATTGAAATATTCGAAAATATGAGAAATAAGCTAAAATGAGTAAGGAAAATTATAACAAATTAATAAAAGATATAGAAACCACAGGGCCAGTTGGGATTAAGGGTGGTAGGTGTATGGATATTACAAGATAGATGTAAGGCATTTGGAGTTAAACATCATGCAAACAATAATAATATAAACTCAACAATTTGAGGAGACAGAAGGGGAAAATTTTCATTTTCACATGATTTAAACCTTGTAAAATTTAGAAACCCTCTTACATATGTTATGTAAGTAATGTGAGATCGGGAAAAATTCAGTGTAAGGTTTGATGATTGAAGAATAAGATTAGGAAAAGATCTACAAAAATTAGCACGTAAAGTACGATTAGAAGAGAATGTGCACTGGACAAGCAACTAAAAGCAAACCAATAGGAGCCGTCGCACCTTAGCTATTTGACAAGGTGATGGCCACTGATGGTGATTGGAGAAACTAGTTTCGATGGGGGTCCCATTTCAATTCGAATTTTATTAAATTAATAAAAATATAAATACTACCAAAAAATTATACAAAAAAATTAGTCATACATATTTTCATGTGTAAAATCTAGAAAAAAATATTGTTTTGTAAAAATTTAAAAGATACAGTATACATACTTAAGAAACCAACAAAATTGAGTACTTTTCGATGTTGAAATAAATAAGTCACATGATGTAGTTTTTACTCTAAAATTTTTCTATAAACTTTCCTATATTTATACTAAAATTTTATGAAATTTTTTTTTTTACAAATTTTTTTTCTATAATTTTTAGTAATTTTTAAGCCCTAAACTATGTTTAAAATAGTTATTTAATGGTAAATAACCTATTTTTCTTAATAACCTCAATTGGATTATAAGCTTGTTTCATTATTAAAGTACTTGCACCGTTCTGGAGTGGTAGGATTGAGTAGAACAGTAAGGAGTTATAGCAACTCGCCATTTAGTATTTACAAGTGAATTTGGTAACTTGAGGATTTTGTGGGAATTGGAAATTTGGTGAACTATGCTGTAGTGAATAAGGAATTAAGAAGTAAGGAAGCTAAGGAAAGTTATTTAAAGTGTTATTTGCTGTTTTGAATTGATTCTATAATTATAACATGGAAGAAAAGTAAGTAAATTAGTTAAATAAGAAATACTGGTTAAGTGTAGATGATAACTCAAAAGATTGAAGTAAATGAGTTTTGTACTAGAATGATATTTAGAAAGTGACTCAAAGGCAAAACCTATCAATAAAATATAAAAATAGAGGATTTAGAAGCTTGGTTAAAAGATCATTTTCTTAAAAACGCTATAGATAACAGAGTTAGAGGATATCTTAGAGGAAGTTAAAGGGTAAATGTTCTACTCGATAATCACTCAAAAGTTTAATCAGACACAAAAACTTGATGAGAAGTATAGTAAGGAAGGCTCGGAGGCTAAGTCAGAGGGTGAACTCTTAAGGGATTTAAAGTTAATTGGGCTTAGAAAATAGCTCAAAGGGTATTCTGCCAAAAAATTTAAAAATTAAGTTGACTACATGGTTTGTTTAAAAGGTGCCTTATAGGATAATTAAAGTGAAAATATATGATTGTGAGTACGTAGAAGTTGTTTTGGAAGGTAATTCATAGGAAATTTTAAATAGTTATCAAAATAAAAAGATGATTTAAAGAATAATTTTATTATAACCTTAACTTTGATATGGCTCAGGGGATAACTTAAAAGTTTTCCAATTTAAGAGCTTTAAGGGTAATCTAACTCAAAAATTAGCTCAGAGGGTATTTATTGAATAATCTTGAGTATTTAACAATCTTAGAGATTGACTCAAAGGCTTAATCGATTGTGAACTTCAATACCCAAGTGGTGTAGAGGGTAACTCAAAGGTTTCCCTAATTAAATATGCCGAAGACGGGATGACTCAAGACGTAGCTCCAACAGTGATAAAGGTAAAACATTCTTATAACACTGCACTAAACTTTCAATACTTAATGCATAAAACAATAAACTAGCAACTAAATAACTTAATACTTATATAGACATGTAAAGTAGTAATATCTCATAATTTTCATGCAAAATAAGGTACTGGATTAAGGTAAATATTGAAGGATCACTAATAAAAACAAGTTAGCAAGCGTAATTAGCAAGCGATTGAGTTCCAAGTAAATAGGATCAATGTTGCATTGCACTTTCAAGTGTTGTTTAAGAATACTTGGTTATTTTAGTATACGTCTTATTTGTGGAAGTAAGTTAGTTGTTTATACGTATGCAATATATGTGCTTATATATGATTGTGCTATTTTGAGTGCTGGAATTATATATTGATTGTTTCATGATATTACTTACTTTTGATTGTTTGGAATTACTTGACAAAAAATAATCTAATACAAACTGAACTTTTAACTACTAATTAGACTTACATCACAACCCATTAGGGGAAACAATTAGGTTTCTTATGCTCAACATGAGCCCTTTGATGAGGATAACAGCAATTGATATTTCCCCACTCTTAGTTGAACTAAGTAATCGAAGAGAAGGTTGTAGGAAAGTTGAGGACCATAGCTCGAAGTAAAGTCTTTAGAGAAATGTGTTTCTCCATTGCATGAGAACAATTAACTCATGATTAGACTATAAAACCTATAGTTGTTTTATAGGTTTCCAATTAACTCACCAATATTACACTAAGTTCCAAAAGATTAGAGAACAGAGTCAAGAAGCGTGATTCAAGATTAATGGGCTATATTCTTAATTATTTGTTGGTTTTACTAATTTATACAGAAACTAATAAGGTTTCTATTTGTAACATTGTTTTTAACTATAGATACTATTATTATACTCTATAAACCTGTGATATTTTATAAACCTTTTACTAATCACTATATTTTCTTAAATCAAATTGCTTTTAGAACTTTTTGTTGAAATTAAGATTTTATACTCTCAATTATTTGTAAAACTTGATTTTCTTGGTCGGTTGAGTCACAAGTTTACTTTTCAAAGTTATTTTGAAAAATATCACAGGTTAATATCTATTAGACTTAAAATTGGATGGCTTAAAGTGAAGAAGTGGTACACACCTTGCATAAGTTATATCTATATTAACGGTTAAAGTGACTGGCTTCTAATTTAAGTTAGTCTACAAAGCGGTATTGTTTTGACTATTTGGATTGAGGCGTGACATTTCATGAGAATTATTTCCGCAATATGAATATATGGTGTTATTTGAGATCAATTAGTCCATAGTGATATTTTCATTTGTTAAAGAAAAAAAAAGTTATCATTCATAATATGATTTTTTTTTTTTCCTATTGATTTAGAAATATTTTTGCGAGGAATTTTACTAGTTTGTTGGCAATGCCGGAAATATCCAAGGAGACTCAAAGGCCCAATCCTAGTAGACGATGGCATCTTAGAAATATACTTGGGTTAAATTTAAGTTGGTCTCGATTTTGTCCATCGGCCATAGTACGAAGCCTATGAGAAAACGAGTCGAGTTGACTATTTTAATCTTTGACTAAAGTTGGCTACTAATGGTGTTTTCAGCAAATTAAAATGGTTAGTCTCAAAGCATGTAACTTTTTTCAAGGGAAAAATAATTCATTTTGAAGTATATTTCGGTAATTTAAATTTCATTTTAGGCATAGTTAATGTTCTTTTTTTTCTTTTATTTATTTATTTATCTTTACTTTACCAACAACATTACAGTTTAGAAAATAAAAAATTTAAACTTAGTTCATCCAATTAAAAAATTAGCTTTTATATAGTTGGTTACATCGTTTTATTATAACAAAACCATTTGTATCCGCTTGGGTCAGGATGCAACCTTTGAGTTTTTTTTTTTTTTTTTTTTCATTTTTCCTCCTTTCTTACAATTAGAAGAAACAAATGATAATATTTTTCTCTATCGTATCTAAAGAAAAAAAAAATATTCGTACATTCTTTGTCCTCGAAGGGCTTTCTTATTTTCCTCGTATACTGACCAACAAGGCAAGTTGTTCTCGATTGACTAAGACATGAAGTTTCGTATAATATTTTGGCCCTATACTATTTTGATAGGACCTATTTTGACAATGACTTTCCTTGGACTATGAATGTTGCTTCCTCTTAAGAATATCCTTATGTGGTAAATATTAAGGTTGTCTTACGCAATGCTAGATGTCACGTAACGTAATCCTTTGATTGCCTTCAACTGCAGATCCTTGGCTAGTGGTTGATTCAGATTTTTCTGACAATTTGTAGATATAAAAATCCATTTATCATTTTCTTTTCTTTTTGGCCAGCATCGAACATGTCCTTAAAAGGGTGAATCTTTATTCTCATAGCAAAGTATTTAAACTTTTTATATGAGAAAGGTTTTCAATGGATTTATTCGATTGCTTTCTTGTTAACATGGGCAAAGTCTACTAATAAAATGTTTCCTTTCTTTTATGGTAATCACCTAATAATGACCCCTTGGAGATTTGAATTCTTCCCAAATTAGGAGCCTTGTCCATCAACTTCTAAGAAAGGGTTGAAGCTTTGACCTAATATGAGCTACCTATCCAAATTTGCTTTTATTGACAATTTGTTTACTAACTACAATTTAATGGATTATACAGGTTAAGTTACCATGGAAGAATGACACATAAGATGGAATTTTGATAGTTTTTATCTTACTTTCTTATTACTACTCTTTTAGTTTTAGATACTTCATTTACTGGCTTCTTGTTCTTCATTTCAGTTATAATTTCAAGCAAGTTCAATTTCAAAAGGGAGCAAAAATTTATGAAGGATTTTAAAATTACCACTTCACTCCTTTATTTATTTATTTTCTTTAATTTGGGATTTTCAGTTACCTAGAGTTGTTGGGCAAACAATGCATATTAGGAAAACTTGAAAGTTACAAAGCCAAATCCAATTAGCTTGTGTCGTATAGACACTGTGCTTAAGATATATTCCATCCCACTTCTCTCATTACAAAGTTGTGCGGCAGCTAATCCCTTGGATGAATATTATTCCATGAGGAGATCCCCCGTTCCAACCGCAAACTGTTGCTACGTCCAACCCAACCTCGAATCCTTGAAGTTTTGTTCACATCTTTTAATAGCTGAGGAAAAGTCAACGATGAATTCTAGGATACCCTGGATTACCCCATTCATAGTATTAAGAATATTAGTTCATAGAATCCTTATAAAATAGTTTTTCCTGTCTTTGATAGACCTTTCATGAAAGTCTTTTTCTTGCTCAAAAGATATTATTTCATCCGTCTTTAAATGAGTGCATGGTCATAAAAGGTGATGTTTCTTGTGAAGAGTTTTAGCTTACTTATACTATCTAATGGGTATTTTTCAGATTTTATTATTAAGGATATAATCGAAGTAGAGTTTGACATTTTTCCAGAACCTTATAAAAATCCTAAAAGAGTTTATATTTTATTCTAAAATTTATTCCTATAGAATTCTTAACTTATAAAGATGAATGTTTATAGGATTCAAAAGATCATATAAGAGTGGATTTTCATATTATTCAAATAAGATAAAAAAGAGAGTAAAGTGGAAAATAGATAAGTAAAATTAAGGTTATACTTATTAATTTATATACAAACGAAAATTGAAAATCAAATATATTGTATATTATAAAACTTATATATGATATGTATAGTATATAAAATAAAATAAAATAATTTTATTGATATATTATTTTTTTTATTAAATTAGATTTTATGTTAAAATTCGATCTCAAATTTTATAGCATTTTAAGTCATGTCTTATTATTTACTCCTAAACCATATAAGATTATTAATGGATTGAGCAGATCGCCTACCCTACAACGACCCTTGCATCAAATGATTTATTCCAATTTGTCTGCCACGAATTTAAGGAGATATAGATCGAAGTGGTGTCGAAAAGAGACAACGAGCGGGATCATCCTCATAGCCCTCGGACAAATCAAATTTCACCATGTTTTGGTTAAATCAAACATCAGCAAGAGTTAAATAAGACTCTACTCAAAGGGAGGGTCTTGTCATTGTTCTGTGTTTGTTTGGACGTTCTCACCAATCATTATCGCATGTGGCTCATATTCAAATCCCAATTGCGTAATTCCACGTTAGGTTCGAATAATGATTGATGTTGTGGGGACAATATTGAGCTTGGATAGTTTGGTTGAACCGTCCCAATCTCGATTTTCACACTTATTTTATAAGGGGAAACCCAAACTCACCATCTTCAATACAATGCATAATAACATGTATCTTGCTTATGCTTTTCCTAGATAGTTTAGATTATCTTCGCCAGCTTTATTCTCGCCATTTTTTGGGTTTATATGATGGAAATACACCTAATACCAAAACAGATAAAGGCCAAAATAGAAAAAAAAAATCATACAATACATAGTATACTATCGAGCATTGATATATGGTAAAATACAGATTATATCAGATAAAAGATTTTCTAATAGCTAAACATTAGGGATATTATGCGTGTAATGAAATGATTGGGTGCAACTTCTTATCCTATAAATATAATACCTAATAATTATAGAAAATTTTCTATTTTTACTTGTGAGAAATGTCAAGTGAAATTGTACACTAGGTACTTCGGCCAATATTCCCTTTAACAATATTCTTCTAACCTTGCTTAATGATTTATGAATTTTTCAATTTAATAAGGCTTTATTTGGTATATTAGCCAATATTCCCTTTTACAATATATGGTTGTTGAGATGTTTTTAAATGAGAACCATAACATTGAAAAACGTTTTTCATATTTACAAGAAGAAAACTACATTCAAAACAGAGCAAAATAAATATATTTTCTATTCTCAAATGAATGGCAATAACGATTTTTTTAACAAGTTGGAATCCTTCTATAACATTTTTTTTAAATAAATTGAACTTATTTAATAAAAGTTTGTATAAATAAGTTGAACCTTTTCAATGATATTATCGTAATAAATATGTTTTTTTGTATTTTAATAATTTTTCTCTTAAAAATAAAAACTGAAAATTTCATTTAAAAACTTTTTATAAAAAATTCTTACAAATTTTCAAGACCGAATCTTGCCCATGTGCGTGCGAACCAGTCTAAGGGTTTCATCCTCAAAAGTCTCGTTTTGCGTGGAAAAAATATGAAGGGCCCAGGACTAGAAATATACCTTAAATACGGAACGTCTGGTGGGGTCAAAAAAACCTGTAAAAAAGCTTCTTATAAGTAATCAAATTATTCGTATATGACACGAAACTTGCGGTCATGACGTAGCTATATGCAGATGTATAAGGTTTAATTACCCTTGTTTAAGGACAAATATCATTAGACTAATGATATTAATATGAATTAAAATAGATTATATTTGCTTCTCTGTAATATCACAATAAATATCTATATCATTGTTTAACAACCGAAATCCCAAATTAATAAAGAGAACCCTAAATTTTGGAGTGATTGTTTGACTTATCATAGTATTTAAGTAAAAACTCATTAGCACGTGTCTTTGGAAATTGTTAAACATTAAAAATGGTTTTCTCAATTCCAAAATTTGATTACATACTTCATATATATATATATATATATATATATATATAACAGAGGTGTAAGAAAACATTTTAACCTTATAACAAGTATTTCAAATGGAGAAACAAGTGGCTAAGGTCTTTTAGTAAATGGTATGAAGAATGGTCTCCCATGATACGAAGAATGGTCCCCATTGGTATCAACTAAGTCCGATTCCATCTTTATAATAGTTATTGTAATAGTGTTTTGCCCAAAAGGAAAAAAGAAAAAGAAAAAAAAAAAAGAGATACAAACGAGCTTTTATAGATTTCTCAATCCAACAGCATCTAATATTTATCTTATCGGATAATTCTGTATAAGGTTTATAAGTAGATTTAAAGTAAATTATTAAACTTTATTAAACAAGGATGGATTATAATATATTTAATAGAAAAGTTGAGATGATTTGGATTTTCTAAAATCCGTCCCAAATCCAAACTTACTTATATCCTTAGCCCTCTCTACATGCATCCCCAGTTTTCAAAGTCAAGCACTATTATTTTAGAAGGAAGGGAATTTTTTCTTTTTCTTTTTCTTTTTTTAAATGCTACACAATTAGTTAAAAGTTGTCATACCAACATTTTCCTAAGAGCAGTGATAAAGGCTCATAAGTTTGTCGAATGTATTTCCATGGTTAGTTTTGTATAGAGATTTAGCATTTTCCTTCACATTTATTGGGCTATTGCTCTAACAATCATCTTATTAATTTAGCAGGGACTTTGTTAATTGTATTTCTCACTGTCGTTGGTCTCAAAAAATAAAAATTCTCATTCTGTAATGTGTATTGTAAATAACATTAAAAATAGTCTTAATTACAGTATATCTACAATAATATAAAAGGACTCGATTTTCTATGGATAAATCAAATCACCAACCCTCGGTAAAACGGAAAGTTCTTGTTTTTATTTTTGACCAGGCCATAAATTTTACCACTTATTAGCCATAGCTATAGAAATTAAGGAAATTTATGATTTTAGCATAGTAAATTCCAATTATAAGATAAAGAGTGAAACATTATAATTTATTTATCATGATTGACTAAATATCTAAAGCATCAATTAATAACATCATTTAAAATAATGTCATATATTCTTTTAGATTCACTATTTTGTGTGTATGTGTGTGTTTTTTCCAACCAATATGTTACAACTTTTGAGGACGGCAAATCAAACTATCATCTCAAAATATTTGCAGGTATAGATTAAAGAGAGGTTGGGCTTCACACAAGTGATTGAGCTTGCAAAAGAGAACATTGTAAAGGAGCACTAGAGTATTATTCGGTATAATCACTTCAATATTTAAGTCAATAGAGAATTTGGAGAGTATGAATATTTAAACAATATATGAGCTCAAGTGCTCAAAGTATCCAATAGGTTAATGCTAGGCGTTGATCTTGTATTTATAGAAAAGTAAAACCGACAGTTGGAGAGAAGTTAATGGGTAAAGTCACATCCGCAAGTATAGGAATTAGTTATTTGAGTTACTCTTTCAGCTTTATCCAAAGTCTTATAGCTATTAGAGATCTCTTATTGCTTGATAGGGTACATTCTAAGCTTGAATCGAGGGTGGCTTATGTAAGCTCTCAAAATTGAGTTTAGTACAATCGAACCTAGATTTAGAGCCTTTAGGAAAACTTATTTAATTGAGTTTAAACTTTACGGCTAAGATAGAAAAGTTAGTCGATCTAATACAGTAAAATTAGATTTTAGAAATAATGACAAAAAATCCCAATTTTGCCTTTAGAAGTAGGAATATTTAATATAGCACTAAAATATTCAGAACTCCTAAAATCAAACTCAGATTGTGACAAGAATTTAGAGATAAGTCAATTGAGCTATAAAATGAGATAATATAGTATAATTTACTATATAAATATATACGTATTTTTATGAGTATACCCGGTATAAATAATAATTATATCTATAAATTAATCATAAATTGTGTAATTATATATATAATGTGTTGAATACATGAAATTAATTAAGAAAACATATACATGGGATATATATACTTATATATTACTAAATAATTAAATATTAATCAAATACACCTAAAATACTAAAATAATTGAAAATCCTATTCTAATAAATCAATTTGCGACTGGAAATTTTGGAGAATCATCGTAGCAAGCCTTGGAGTCAAATAGTTGCTGATTCAAAAGTAAATAGATCTATTTAGGACATTTCCTACTTCAAATAGTGGGGAGAAAACAAAAGAAAAAAAAAAAGTTCCTAGGCAGTGGAAAAGCCCTATAAATACTACGCTTAGCAAACCAACAATAGTTTAGCAATTAGGAACTGAGAATAGAGAAAAAAAAAATTTAGAAAATAGAACAATTTAGGAAAATTAAACAAAAACAGAGGAAAACTTGTGATAAGTTAGAACCCAAGCTTACCTTAAATCTGCTGTGAAACCTTAGCAACCTTAGATGGCCCACCCACCGTGCAAGCTGTCTAATACACCCCTAACACCCTATGACCGTTGGAGATATCAAGAATAGCAAGGTCAAATTCTTGCTTTATTTTTCAATAATTTATAAAAAATAATAAATCTACCCAGAAAATTATGAAAAAAGTTGTACTTAGGTTATTTTGAACATGCTTTTACATGATATTTTTATTTTTAAAAAATTCTTAATATTTAATATACTTCCTTAATAAATTTACTATTCATCTAAATTTAGAATTGCAAAATAAATATACTAAATGGAGTTATTTTTAGTTGAAAATTTTTGTGTAGGATGTGTATGATATATAGATAATTTATATATTTCTCGAATTTTAATTTGAATACTTTGAATATTTATTTCATTTTTTAGCCTAAAAATAGCTCGAAAATAGGTTAAAATTATGAATTAATAGGAAATTATGAAATTAATTAATGAAATGGACATGTACTGATCTCTAATGAATAATAACAGTATTGAGTTAGATTGAAATTAATTTGGTGTATAAAAAATCATAATTGGGTAATTTATGATAATTTAAGCGTAAAATCGTCAATACGAATATATGGGCGATAAGTCAGAAACTTGAAACCAAGTAATAACTGAATTCCCTATATTTTTGGGAAATTATTTGGTAGCCCAAACTATTTATTATGAATTTACTAAGTAAAATAGCTTAATTTATAAGTCGGGATGTACTTTTAATATTAATAAGCTAAAATGAATTAAATAGTTAAATAAAAACTATATATATGATTGCTGATCAGATTGGATTAAATGAATATTTTTATTATAGTTATTAATATTTTCTGATTGGGATATATTTTAAGTATATTAGAGTTTGATAATGCTTATATTGTAACGATCTATGGACAAATTAGTAAAATAAAATTTAATAACGTAAATTACGTATAATACGATCATATTCATATAATTACATATAACTGTATTAAAAACTCAAACTACTCGCTAAAAGTTGTATCTATAAGTAAAACTTGTAAAATGTATCGTTAGATCTATACGAACCCAACGACACTAACTTAGTTAAAATCGGACGACCTTAAATAATTTAACCTATAATTTTATCATATTTAAGAATGTACATATTTCAATAACCTTATCGGAATTAAAACATAAATTAATAAATTAAAAGTACGTTTCAATACAATCGAAATGATATATAATATGTAATAATATATATAATATACAGTATCGACAATTAATAACTTAATTCCATATATATTGATAATATGACTATATATTATGGAAATAATAATAATAATAATAATAATAATAATAATAATAATAATAATAATAATAATAATAATAACCATTTTAGATTAAACCCTAATATTTTCGTAATTATTATGAAAACTAAATTTGAGTCTTTTATGTAAATAGGATCTTCTAATACAAAGACGGTTAATGATTCGAGTCAACAATAGTCAACGTCTAAACAAGTAAGTTGGGATTGTAACTTTACCGCTTGTTTGTATACTGTTTAAAGTATCCGAAGACTCAAGAGTACTTCTAGCTATGTTTATAATTAGTTGATTGTACACATACTATATGTGTGGATGATACTCAGTTGTGATAAAAGTTCAACTCCTTAGTATGTTATTCTATATGTTTGCATTAATTCTATATCGTAAGAACTTATCGGTCACCCCTGATAAAAACTAACGTTTATTTGACTAAAATGAAACTGGACATACATAACACCCATTAGAAGAAACAATTAAGAGTGTTAGGTCAAATACCAACTTCCTTCGATGGGGATAGCTGAAATGGTCCTTTTCCCATCCTTAGTCAAACTAAGTAATAGGCGAGAAGGTCGCGGAAAGGTTGGGAGCCGTTGTTCGAAGGCGGTCATGGGAAGAGGGTGTTCTTCATTGCACAAGCCCGGGTTTGATCTGATTTAAGTTATGATGAAACTCCTCAATTCAGGTTGAAGCAAATATAATTTCTCTAACCTCATAATGAACTAGATAACATTATGCAATGTTTCATTTGATTGATTGCATTGCATTTTATCATAATTATTAACCTTATTTGTGTTTGTACAGTACTCTTCTGACTCCGTCCCACTTACTGAGCTAGTTATGTTCATATCTCTATAGACTCTTTTGCGAATGTTGAGTAAAATCAGGATATTCAGATACCACTGTTCCCAGGTTAGTATGCTACTATTTGGGAAAGTGAGGATCGAAAAATTAACTGAACTTGGGCTTTTGACTTTGTTTTTTAAGAAACTAATTGGGAATTCTGTGAAAGTCCACTAGTTTACTAACTTATTGTATATAGGTTATACAACCTGTGGTTTTTAATAAACTTTAAATTTAAACTTTATCTTTATATGTAAAATGTTTGTGTAAATACTGTTGTGGTACTAAACAATAGGTTATATAGAACATATATTTTGTAAAAGCTCTACCACATGTTTGGTTATTAACAAGTGTTAGAATAGACGTTTTAAGTTGGCTGAGTTGTACGCCTTGTGTAAACTGTATCTATGATAACAGCTGTAAGGTTAGCTTTTATCTTAGATTAGTTTACATGGCGAGACTATCATCACTCTCCCTATTTGAGGCGTGACAATTTGTCATAGGTAATGGGAATTATTGAGTTAAGATAAGCCTGAGGAGCCTATATCCAAAAAGTCCTATCAACAGTTGCCCCGACATAATCTTATTATCGTTGTATAAGCAAGGAGAAGGGTAAGATGGGCTTTTCAAGCATATGGTTAATTTGGTTTGGAGGTATCCGTGTAAATTCTTGTTACAGCAATGATAGAAGTCTTGGCTAACAAGGGGTTGAGGTGAAACCGTAAGCAAATGTAGTATGTTTAAACAAGTTGCCATATGTGCAAAGGCGAGTGCAACAATTCAAAGGTAGAATGCTAAAGGTCCAATCTCCTTAGCCGTCAAGGGGTACCAAACGCTTGGCCCTTCATCAAGTCAAAGCAGTATGTACGTATCACAGTCCGTGTTCTGAGGGTAAGTAAGGGTATTCAATTTAGGACTTAATGTAAAGCAAGTAGCATCAGTTGGTGGTTTGTTTGTAGGGAGAGCAGTATCTCAAGGCGAGATTGGTCTTCTGTGAGCAAACTAATCAGGAGCTGATACCACTCTCTTAATGGTAGCCATGGCAAGCCAAAACCAATTGTGATGTTGAGCCTCCCAAAACATACAAGGGCCCGTAACAATGCTAAAGGGTACTCCTTAATAGGGATGGGCTTGAAACAATTCTTAGAGTAAATAGGAAGAGAAGACTGGCTCACTATCTAAAATACAAGTAAATATGCAAAGGAATGGATGGTTAAGAGTTGCACAAACACTTTGTGGGAGTCGAACCTCTCGTTCCGTGATAAGTGATATCAAAGCTAAAAGTTATAGCCTAAAGAAGCTACTTAAATACTATCCAATGCGCATAGTGAAAAAGGCAGTTCTTATTGATAATTAGGCTCATATAGATGAAGCTCAAGGGAAGAAGCAGTCACCTGATGGAAGGCATCGTTGTCGAATGGGGTAGTTATGTTGTAAGTAACATTGTAACAAGACTCCTTTCGAATATTAAGGAAAAATAAATATTTACTTCAATGAGTAGACCATATTATTGGGCCACTCAATAAGAGACGATCTCATAAGATGAGAAGAGAGGGCAAGGGCAAAGGTGAGGGAATGCCTATGGAAGTCTTAGAGTCTTGATAGAGATGATCTTGGCGTAAAGTTAGGCAATAGAAAAATAAGGTTAGTGATTTTAAGGGAAAAGTTAATGGTGAAATATTAAACAACCAAGGCATTGTAGATTTAAATAAAGGAGGAATGTCTCTATCTATGTTCTAAGGGTAAGTAAGGGTGTTCAACTCGAAGTTTAATGTGAAACTAGTGGTGTCAGCTAGTGGTTTATTTGTAGGAAGAGTAGTATCTCAAGTCAAGGTTAGCTTTTTGTGAGTAAACTGATCATAAGTTGATGTCATTCTCTTGATGATGGCTAAAACAAGTCAAAACCAGTTATGATGTTAAGCCTCTTAAAACATACGGGAGCCTGTGATAATGCTAGAGGGTACTTCTTGAAAGAGATAGGCTTAGAATAGTTCCTAGAGTAAACACAAAGAAAAGGCTGTCTCACCATCTAGAATACAAGTAAATATGCAAAGAAAAACATGGTTGACTGCAGCATATGCAATTTGTGGGAGTCGAATCTCCAGTCCTGTGACACGTGCCTATCAAGTTTTTATGTTATTGGACTATAGCATCTTGGCTACTATTATATTTATTTAATAGGGAAAATGCATAATTATTTAAACTATTTAAGTGTGAGAACGAAAAATACCACATAAATGCTGCTTTTTGGCCAAACTTTAGAAGTGCTTTTAAATTATTAACTATCAATTTACACCCAAAGATATTACTTTCAGATAATCAACAAATAAAAGCTTTATCTTTATTTTTATAATTTTATCGTATTTATGGTGAGAATGTTAATTGAGATTGAAAACCTACTTACTTCTTCTTCTTCTTCTTTTTTTTTTTTTAGGATATATCTGATACATTGGAAAAGAAACATTTTAATTGGTTTTTTTTTTGTGTGTGTGTGTAAAACTAAGGGGAGTAATAATACGACCTTCATTTTTATGGGTAAATCCATATTTATAAACTAAGAAAAGCAGAGTCCTGATACAATAACAAAAACCAGAGACAGAGAAAAAGTTCAACAAGATGACCAACGGCCAACAAACTATCATGGACCCAACGAAACGACATAATTCTTCTCGACAGACAAGTCCTTCAGCGGCAACTCAGAAAGCTCCGCTTGGGACAAAGGTTGTAAACTCAGACAGGTCTACAATTGATAGGCACATTCAAACCTCCAATCTTAATTAGGTTTTCAAAAAACATCACGTATCAATCACTAGTCCAGCCACGTAGCGAGATACGTTTCATCTTCTCCTTCCTCTGATCTCCAGGAGTCACTAGTGCCCTAGCTGTAAAAGCTTTAATAATGCAATCTTCACCGTGCATTCTAAGTCATTACGTAATCAGTAAGATTGGTGAATTCTTATGGATTTCATAAAGAAAATAATTGATACATATCCAACAATCATTTTGAAAATAATCCATTAATGTCTTATTTACACTAGCAAGTGATATTTAGGAATCTAAAAAGGGAGTATCTCTTGTAAAGACTCTGTTTTATGGAACATATATTCTGAATCTTAGCTCAATAGGCCTTGCTATATTATTTTATTCAAGTCCCACACGTCTAAAAACTCGTAATATATATATAATAAATATTAATAGATGTCCTAGGCACTAATTAGAATTAAAAGAAGATACTATTTTCATATATTTGTTCTTTTTTATTAAAAAGGATAATTAATTTTAAATTGTAAATATTTCTTGGATAATTTATAAAGATATTTTCTTATGCTTACTTCATATATGTTTAAGTTCCTTACTTTTAAAATTGAGAGCTTACATACTTAAATATTTAAAAAGATATACTTTTATGCCCCCATTTTGCTATTTTGCCACTAAATAAGATAATACAAAGTACTAGAAAACACTTATTTTATTTTTAAAAGATAAAATCGTTTTGTTGATAATTCTAATCTATTTCGTTGGAAGATCAATAATGATGTTATTAAATTACAACGGTCTTAACAATTAGAAATATATTTTAAACTTATCGAGATGTGCTTTATTATACCTCTAGTTTATATTGAGTGTATTTTTATTTTTTAACTAAAAGAACAAGTTCTATTTATGTTACCAAATTACCAAAATTTAAAGGGTGATTTATAATACTTAAAAATATAAAGTATATTCATACCTAAATTAAAATTAAAGAGATTATTGTGTAAAGAAAAAGTGCTTATTTGTAATTTCACTATTTATTTATTAGGCAATAATATAATTAATGTTACGTTTAATATGATAAAATGATGTAAAATAAAATAAATTGAAATGGGATAAAATAGAATGGAATTTAGACCAAAATCATAAATCCATTTTCATATTTCAAAATGTGGTAAAATAAAATATCTATATCATAATATTTATCAAAAACATCTTCAATTATTGAATATCATAATTAAATAAGTAATTTTAATTAATAATGATTAATGAGGAGATAATGAAATTATAATCCTACTTGATCAAATGCGAAATCAGATTGTTTTTTGAAATCAAAATCGTTAATTTCACATAATAATCGATCTCAAACATGAGAAAGGAATAAAATTTGGAGTCATGAATTTATTTCGATATATTTTGGCATATTAAAAGTGATAATAAGTACGGGAGGATAGAGAGAGAGAAAGTAGAAACAGCAATCAAAATCAACGCGTGGGATGGGATGCAATGCAAAAGAGAGCAAAAACGAATATGGACGCCAACCTCCGCACACTACCATCAGAATAAGAATAAAGTAAAAGTCAAACAAAGACAACATAACCATATAACATGAGAAAACTCGAACATACACAAATCACCACACAACACATTCTCTTCCTTCTTATTCTTCTTCTAAGTTTAAAGAAAGAAAGAAAGCAAGTAAGACTTTGGCAGCATGAACGGGAAAGCCAGCGTCTCCAAAGAGCTCAATGAAAAACACAGACAGGTTCGGTCTTTATGCAAAAAAATATCATTTTCGATGGTTATTCATTTCTGGGTTTGATATCTGTATTCATGATATTCATAAAAGCAACTGTTATATATGTTCTTTTCCCTATTCTGGGTACTTAAGTTCTTCTCTTTTTTGTTTGATTTTTATGGTTTATCATGAGCAAGAAGTTGTTGTGCATGTTCTTTCTTTTGTTTGATTTATTCCATTCTGGGTCTGATCTTTTATTTTCATCTGAATAAGTTTGCTAATTCTTAAAAGCGTTAGTTGATTTATTTTGACTAAATTGACAACGACTCTCATGGTTCGCATGGGATGATCATTATTTTGGCATTCGATAGATGAAGTCGATTTCAATGAAAAGGGAAAAAAAAAAAAGGCTGAATCGACAATTACTACGAGTGTCTTTAGCATATGTAAGAAGGTGTGTTTTGCCTGGTTGTTAATTTTTTTTTTTTCCTTTTAAGTTTATATTTTAGCTGTTAAAGAAACAATTTATAATTCATCGTGGTCTGCAGTTTGTGGTCTGTAGTTTATGACTCATCTAATGAGTTGGTACCTCATGGAAGGCATCAAAATGGTTTTAGGACGGTCGACTGTATAAGAAAATTATTGTCCAATAGTTTATCTTAACTTTTTGCTTAATTTTTATTCATTTTATAGATTAGTTGGAAAAGTAGTCAAATTTGTGTCATATATTCACATGGTTTCATGCTTTTATTTTGATTTTTAACTTTTCAATGGCAAATAGCTGCATTTTCATCTGCCTCCGGACACAAATTTGTGTTTGGAAAGGGACGATAAATAAAAGAGAAGAAAACCATTCCCATAAATTCATGGGGTTTAGATGCATTGAAAGGCTGTAATTGTTTGACTTCACTAGTACGGTAGTATTCATTCTTCGTTCATTCAGTTGCATTGTCTTCCTTTTTTGATTTCGAATCCACTAGTTGAGCTTTGAATTGATCAATTATTACATGCACTATGACTGGAGGATGCTGTTCTATGTATTACAACAGTCTATTTTATTTGCTTGCTGTTTATTTCAAGTAATTTCATCAGCAGCAGTGAAGAATGTTAAAAAGAGTAAACAAAGATATTACTTGCGTGATAAGGGAATTCTTCTCAAGTCTGTTGTCATTAACCATCATAAGATTTTGAAACTTTGAACTGTCGTGTCGCATGATGTTACTCATATGATTTGGATACGACACCTCTAAAAGGGTTCTTATGCTTTGTCTTTGATGCAGATATTGGAGGGTCTGCTTAAACTGCCAGAGAATAGGGAATGTGCTGATTGCAAAAGCAAGTAGGTGACCTATTTGTGGAATTTTAAGATGTTGAATAACACAACGAATCGGACAATGCTTGTTTTCTTGCACTTCATGCCCAAAACCCATAGCTAAACAAACAATGTGTTTTATTGAATTTCTATCAGCAATTCTTATTCGTGGTATCTACTGCTTTGCAGGTCCCCACGATGGGCTAGTGTGAACCTAGGGATCTTCATTTGCATGCAATGCTCAGGAATACATAGGAGTCTTGGTGTGCATATATCAAAAGTAAATATTTCCCTTTTCTCTATATTTTGGGAATTTAACATTTTTTATTACCACATTTTTCTATACCGTGTGCATAATCTTGCCTAGAAAGCTTCTCTTTATGCTATAACTTATTTCATTCAGGTGAGATCTGCTACTTTGGACACATGGCTTCCAGAGCAGATTGCTTATATCCGGTGTATGCCCAAATCTTTTAGCTATAAGTGTCATGACTTAATTAGATTTACTGTCCATTTCTAATTTGCATCCAATGCTAATAACTCGTTTTCAGCCATGGGGAATGAGAAATCAAATTCCTACTGGGAAGCGGAGTTGCCACCACGATATGACAGAGCTGGGATTGCAAATTTTATTCATGCAAAGTATGACTTGAAAGAGCTCATTGGTATTAAATAGTTGTCAATTGAATGCAACATCACCACTACTTTTTCATCATTTTCTTTCTTCTGAACTCAAGTTAGTTGTCTACATAATCTTATATTAGGTATGTGGAGAAAAGATGGATTCCTCGGGATGGCAAAAGAAGATCACCACCAAAAACGAGTGATGTTAGATCACCAATTCTTGTGTCAGGAACCCAAAATGGTCATATGCCTAAATATTCGAGCAAAATACAACATGCTTCGCCTGAGAGAATAAATTACTTGCCACAGTCAAAAAGCAGGGTTTATGCCCCAGAAAATAGAAATTCAGCAATTGTTAGTGAAGCTCGGCAGCAGGTAAGATTGATGCCTCTAAAGGGCCTTCTTTTGTCACATACATACATCATCCTTCAGCTGAAAGAAAAATTCTTTATCCTCAGTTGAAAAGCAGCACCAGTGCCCCAGAAAATAACAGTTCAGCAAATGTCCATGAAGCACAGCTGGTGAACTGAATTTCTGAAAGGCCTTCATTTTCATCGCATTTTATTTGTTTATATGATCTTCTGGCATATGGCAATCCATCAATGTCATTTGGAAAGGATTTCAACTAAAATCCTCAATATAAGCACTTCTACCACTCTTATCAATTTGATTTAGTCAGGAAAATAATGCCAACGACCTTCATGGGAAGGTAAACTAAAATCCTGAACATCACCTTGGCAGTTGTTTCAGTGGGATTGACTGCAAAATACTCGGCATTCCATGTTACCAAATTCCTGATCTTATTGCAATATCATTAAGCGTAGCAGCATGACATTTGGTTATCGGTAGTACTTGCTTAAAATATCTGGAATCTGTCTTACATGATAAGATCCATGGTGGCTTAGTTTTAATTTGAACCAGCATACTTCTGCACGGCAAATTAAAAGTAATATTAAATAGGTAAAATGAAGAATTTTATTTTTTATGTTCACCGAGAATTATTACCACATGTCTGAAGTTATGCAGCTGCATGCATAATGTTAACAAAATGATTTTTTATTTTCAGCTCCAATTTTTATAGGACTTGACTGCAAAGAAATTTACAGTTAGTATTTTTAAGCAGGTAAGATCTAAGCCACAGCCACAACCACAATCACAACCACAACCACAACCACAACCACAACCACCACTGCAACAACAACCACAACAACAAACAAGATCTAGCTTCAACATGAAAGAAGTCTCAATTCCACACAAAGAAATAGAGAAATCTAAGCCTGAAGTGGCTGATGTTAAGCCCACAAGACAGCAGGCAACTTCTCACGCAACTGTTACACCCAAGAAGGTTGATTACGTAATGGAGCTTTGTAACTTGCTCTGCGTTGACTATCCTAAGCAAGATACCCCACACTTGACTCAAGAAAATGGAAGTTCCTCTAGCAACGGTTATTGTATGCATCTCTGCCATCACTTTTTAGTACAAAACTTGAAAATTATGAAATCTCTCTCTCAAAAATGCTTACCTGGTAAGCTTATTGCAGTACCTGGAGCTGGAGCAATTTCATCACCATCCACAGCCACACCAAATTCAACAGTATCGCAAGAAATAAAGGTGAGTCAAGCTATAATTTAATATTTATCCTTCTGTTTTTTTTTTTTTTTTCCTTTTTAAAATTATCAAGCAATGTTGTATGGAAGTGCAAACGCACAAGTTATTATGTGTTCTTTGCATTCTGGTTGCTGTAAATCCCAAAATCAAGGAGAAGATATGTGTGCACTCAGAGATGAGGAAATCTTCACAAATTCAAATGTAGATACTTCTTGTGAAGTCATTGTCGCCCTTGTACTTATAGATTCTTAGGCTTGTAAGGCCTTAGGGGTTGTTCCTAAGATTAGGCCATATCTAGGCCATTGTCACCTCTATAAGAGAGTTTTATGTAAGAATTTCCAGACAAGATTTTTATTACTTTGCGAAATTGCGAGCCAGTATCTTGAGAGAATTAAGACTCTAAGGTCGCCTAAGATTCAAATTGAGTTCTTGACGTTTTGACATTTTGATTCAATGCTTTAGCTCCCACATGGCATGGATTTCAATCTGAAGTTCAATAAAAACATAAAGGATGGAAAGACATCAAATAATGATTCAAGGCTAATGATAAACTGATTATTTGAATGTTCTTATTATAAGATACTACGTCATCTCCAGTTGCGATATTCTAACTTGATCACAATCCCATATGTGCTTTGACCATCTGGGAGAAGTTGCTCTTCTTCCATATATAATTAAATCAGTAGAGTGCAGCAATTTGGAAATTTTGTAAGAATGTATTAGATAGTGCATCCATAGATTTTCTCATTCAATTTGGCATTGATCTTACTCTCTCTCTTTTTATTTCATCCTTTTGAAATTTCCATGTAGTACAATTCGGCATCACCTTGTTCAATCCATCAAGAACCGGTTGCCATGCCACAACAGCAGCAGCCTTTTTTCAGTGCTGCTTCATCATACCCAAATGGAGGTTTCCAATGTTATAATTCCAAGGTATATCAAAAAGGGTTCAATAATTATCATGTCGCCTCCCAGCAGAACCAGGGAAAAATTAATCAGTCCATGACACCGATGACTGGAGTAAAATCCATGCAGGTTGGATAATAGAAATTCTCTTCCACGACTTCACTGAAATAAGATTATCACCTCTCACCATTCTAGTTTCTTCTTGTACCAGATGAATGGTAACCAGCAGCCTAGGCTTGTGAATTCAGTTCCTTATTCATCTCACAGGTACAATTAAGTACTTCCTAGCCATCAACTGTTAATACCGTCATTATCCATGTTCCTCTGTTGTTTAATGCAGGGAAAAATGGCCATTTAAGCTCAAGATGCCTTATTTATTTATTTATTCCTTAATAATGTAGTAATACCTTCTGTTACCTTTTGGTGCAACCTTTTGATATATCACCATTTCTGATGCAGCAACATTGTTCCAAGACCAGGAGTTTCAATAAATGGTTCTGTAAGAGCAACTTTGCCTCCATCACCACGACTGTCTGTTACCCCGTTTCCATCCGGCCATGAGTATGACTTCTCCAATTTGACACAAGGAATGTTTGCAAAGAGATAAAAGGAAGAATTCAAATAGAAGAGTAGATACAATTCTTTTCCATTTCCCCTTATGATTTCATTGTACGCCAATTATATGTTTGTGGCATTTTTAGGAGTTACTTTTTATTGATTGAAGGCTTTCTTTGAGCTCTAGAATTAGATTGATTCTTGGGGGTTGAGTGATAGCTGTAACTGTATATGACTAAGGAATAGTGGTGTCCTACATTATGTTATGAAGCTGTTACCAAGTTCATTATTGAGGTTTTTGTCTTGGTTTGGTTAGAGCGAGATTTTTGTAGATTTTATAGAACTTTGTATTAGGACATAAAAAGGGGTGTTTATTATACTGTACAGATATCTAGGAGGCTAATCGCAATCCTGTCTATTAATGAAAGAGCACAATCAAAACTTTTTTAGAGAGATCGGAGGAGTAAATGGTCCATTCACCTAGGCAATCATAAAGAATACCTTTTGGATGGCACGGGTTATGCCACATTGATATTGGATTCCCATTTCTCACTTCCTACTAAAGAAGGCCTAGTGCTAACGGCTGCTTGCAGCAACACCGCAATGCACTCCCAAGAACACTAAAGATTCTAAAAGTCTCTTCCAGCAATTCCGTTTTGACCCAATTGGGCCGTAGAGATGAGCTTAAGTCCATGCAGAAGTACTATACGTGCTTCGATTATACTTAGTGCAGGGTATCAAACCGAATTAGTTCTGAACCATCAGTTTATTGATCGATAACTCGGTAAATTGATCGGCTCATAATGGTCGGTAACATGGTAAATTGATCAGTCCATGTGTTAATAGTTTTGAGCCGATTCACTAAGTTCAACGGTTCAAAGATCAATTTGAGGTTTTTGAATTTTTTTTTTTCAATTAATTTTATTATTTTTTAATATATTAATAATTTCTAATAATATAATCTTATTTATCTTTTTTTTTAAGTATACTAATCATTAATAATTTTTATTTTTTTATTAATTTCTAACTTAATGCGATTCTAACTTTTGTTTTTTGTTTTTTAATTTTTTTTTTCATATTCAAGTTCCCAACATTTGATAAGTTTTACAAAAAAGATTTATATTAACTAAAATTGAATTTTTTATCTATCCTTAATATATAATTAATTTATAATTAGTCATATATCATTAATTTAATGATACTATTTTTAAAAAAATTATCTTTTACCATCGCAAATAAAGTAGTTTTAACATGCAATGATTTACTAGATATTATCAAATTATTTTTTCTGACTTAATGACTTCTTTTTTCTTTTTTCTCTTTCTCTTTCTTTTTTTCTTTTTTTTAAGGGAGTGAACCGATCGAATCAACTTGCCGATTCAATGGCAGATTGGTCCGACAATTCGCAACTTACAGGTTCAGACATTTTGGCTTAGCCTACTATAAGTCAAGTCGGTTCATCGGCTCGCTGGATCTATTTGTCAACTCACCAGGTCAATTCAAGCTTTGAAACCAGTCCTTTATTAAGTCTAATTATGTTACCTTATTCCTAGTGTATTTGATCAAGGATATTTAAGTTTTGGTTTGGTTGAGTTTGGTTTATGGTGGAAACCTTTTTGAAACAATTCAACTTAAATTTTTAATAAATTGAATCGCATTTAATGATTTGGGACTTTAAATTGAATCATTTCATATACAATTTGCTCCTTGTTTTAGTTGATATACTAATAGTTATCAGGCATTTCAACCAAATATTAATATTAAAATAGAAGAATATTACACCAAAACTCAAGTTAGTATAATATTATATCCTAGTAAAATTGCATCTTAAGTAGTAGTAAAGCGCGCAACTTTACTTAGAAGATGAGAGATAACAGTAAAGAAAAATGAATAGATTGTGAAACCTAAAAGTTTAATGAGAGAAAATAAAAGTAATTAATGTTTGATTGAAATGTCAACAAGGTTTCAAGTTAAAACATATTACTTATTTTTTATTTTTATAAAAAGTAATTTAATTCAATTTAGTTTGACTCTCCCAAATCAAATCACAAATCATTTAAATTTTCTTCTAATCGAACTATTTATCGAATTGAAATATGAGGACACCACATTTTGTGATTTGATTTAACTCGATTAGGCTTAATTTGGTCCAATTTGATGATTAACCTTAGTTAAGCCACCTTCCTCCTTAGGTCTATAAACGTTTTCCCAATCAATTTTTGCTTTAGCTCTATGTTCATCATATCCATTCAATAAGAAATGTCTCCTTTTCGTTATATTATCTTTTAGTACTTTCTTTTGAAGAATAAAAATAGAGGACGGATACAATTGTACTTCAGTTATGTCGCCTAATTCCAAGTGATTTGATTAAGAATACTCCTTAGCTCTACAAACGTCTTCCCAAATCACTTTTTGCTTTTAACTCTATCCTCATCACTTCCACTCCATAAGAAACGATCGATAATCATTTTGATATAGTTGACTACTTTCTTTAGAAGAATAAAAAATAGAGGATCAATACAGTTATACAGGAAAAAAAAAAAAAAGATCCTTTTAATCTAATAAAGGTGACCTATATTTTCTTTTAATTTTATGATGGACTTCAAAATTTGGCTATGCTTATAAGATAGAAACCAATATTATACCACTTTTTAAGGAAAAACCATGCTCTTTGATGATAAAAATTTTCCTCCTACGTACTACAGATAACAAGTGTAATAAAACCGGAAATAACAAATAATAATCAATACCAAAATTTGCTAAAAAGGAAAAAGAGAGATCACAGTGCAAACCTTTAACTGTCAACAAGTAGTGAGATTATATTGTATTCCTTCACACTAGTTAAACTTGTGGATAATCAAAACTTCATCAAAGTAGTGGATTTTCACCCAATTGTAAGACAAGCAAATTCGCGAAATTACAAAGATACAAATTCCATATGCACGACCAAGAATGACCGGCAAACATTGAAACTAATGATCTTAGGTCATTTCCAACTCTCCGTAAATTTACAACGTTTTTAAGGTTTCATATAAGTACTTTAAAGATAGTATTTGATTGTTAAAGCTAGATAAGATAAAAATGATTAAACAGTATAAATATAAGAAGTATATAACAGTATTGTATTATTATATCATTTTTAATTTGTACAATATTGGATATAGATTTTTGTGATATCCCCATCTTATATACATCAATACTTAACTCAATATTATATTTTAACATTTATATCCTAAATATTATCTAATATTTATTTTATTATATTTTTATATTATTTAAAAAAATATGATTTTAAAGATTTTCTAACATATATATTCTCTACACCACCAGCATTATGTTCAAAATTTCGTCACCGTATAAATTCAATGGACAATCTGACAGTAGACCCAAGATCGCAGAGGTCTACTTATCGCTGAAACAACAGTTGAAAAGTCAAACTTTTTCCATTTTTCTTCTCTTTCCCAATTTCTTTTCCCGGTCTTGACTAGTCCACAGCTACGTAACATAGCCCTTTTCGAATGTCGTCTTGTTTTCAAAAACACACACATACGATGAAACATCGTGGTTTATTTAAATTTCCTTTTTTTTTTATAAGTATTATTATTGTTGCAGTAATAATAGGTGGTCGGAAAAATTATTGTAAAATTTTATTGATAATTTGAAATACATTAATAGTATATTTTAAATTTTATCATCGAAACAATTAAAGAACATATTACCTAATATTTATCAAATACATAATTCTTAACAAAAAATTTTAAAAAAATTTCTCATCGTGAATCAAGATTAAATTCGATTGGGATATTTGTTCATAGTAGTGATGTGAAAACCATAGTTAGATTGCTATAAAAATCGATGGTTAAGATCGATTAAATTAATTATTTTGATAATTATGGACTTTAGAAGCATGTAGGAAATCCATCAATTCATTAAGGATCCCGACTAATACTTTTAAGCATAATAAGATGAGTTGAAACTAACTAACAAGCCTTAACAAGTGGTATTTTAGATCCTCTAATTTAAAACCGTTTGAATCACCTAAGTTATGTCCAATCAATTGAATCTTCTTACTAATTTAAATTAGGAAAAAGTATAAATTTAATGTTTCATTGTTTTTTTTTTAATTGAATCCTAAATCTTTACTTTTTGCAATCAAGTCCTCAACGTATGCAAACGTTTGTAAATGAATCATTTTATTGACAGTGTTAATTTTTCAATTAGTAGAAGACACATAGTGCATTTACATTATTTCATCTATTTATTATAAAAAAATAATATAATAAAATATTAACAAATAAATAAAATAATAAATAATTATAAACATTTAAAAAAATTAAATGAATTATAAAAATTAAAAATTAAAAAAAAAAAGAAAAAAAAGAAAAAAATTATGTTTTGACTACCCCAATGAAACCCAAAAACCAAAAGAAAAAGGGAAATAGCACAAAAAACCCAATCAAGTGAAAATTAAGTTGCAACACTTGATCTTCACTGGCAACCTACCAACTTTTTAAGTTACCGTTTTGGTCAGGCCTAGTTCTAGGTGAAGGGAATTTTTTTTTTTTTTTAATTTTGATTATTTTTCCATATTTATCTCTCCTTTTGATTATTTTATTATTTATTTATTTTATATTTTATTATATTATTTATATAATATAATTGTGTGGACCACTACAACAACGCTACATATACTATACTAAGGAAAAAATTAATATTGTTAATGAAAAGGACTCATTTGTAAAGGTGGAGAACTCGATTGCATAAAAAATAAAATAAAAATTTAGAACTCAAGTAAGAAAAACATTGAAATGGTGAGGATTAAATTTATTCTTTCCATTTAAATTACTATACACCATACCTTATAAATGGCATTAGACTTATCACGTTATTGTATATGAAACCGCTCTCCTATACAGTACAATCTCAACGAAGAAAATCGCTAAGATAAATAATTGATGGATAATTCAGGTACGGAACGACAAATATTTATCTACGCACTATACAGGGGTTGATCTCACTGCATTGCCCTTATGAATTTAGCTGGAAAGCATGGAGATGGACGGTCGATCTCTGTCAGCCATGCAGCTGGGCACGTGCGTAGGCCAAGCCTTCCGGGGCCCTAAGAGCGCCTCAGCGTTTAACGGTCTTTTTTTTTTTTCTGACCGTTGGAGCTTCCTGCCTTTTTGAATATTCAAATCTCCTTTCGTGTTCTTTTATATAGATTTTGGCTTTTGTGATGTCACTTATTGTAGTTAAAGTAGTCATAAAATCTTAAAGTCACATTTTTCAATGAATCTGATGGTTTAAATCCATCATCACTTGGTCACATGATGTTGCATTAAATGAGAATTAATTACCACTTGGCCTTTCATTGTTAATGAAAGTTTACATTATTTTACCGGGGGATTGTCTTCTGTCAAAGAGATTCAGATCTACCAACAAATATTGAATCATTGCACATTAGAAATGAAAAATCTATTTTCTCCAAAACTACTGATGGGATGTTGAATGTAAACAATTTATCACCTCTCATTTCATCGAAAATGTTTTAAGCAATAACTTCTATATAGTAATGATGAAACTAATCCATAAAGCTAATATGTCTATTGAGTCAATTCGATTATTTCTAAAAAAATTATAGATGATAATTCCAGTATGTCTAATATAATATACAATTTTTATGAATTTTGCATATGTACAAATTTTGTAATCCTATTTTATTACATCTAATTTCTTTTTTGTAAGAGAAAATCTTTTAATTAAAAAATGAAACCATTCCAATTGTACCATTTTAATCATTATTATATTTCTTAATTAAAAACAAGAAAATAATATAAGTAATTATAAATATGTAAAATTAGACCTATTATCCCATCATTATTCTTATTGCACTTGATTGGTCAATTAATTAGTCAATTAATCTATGATTTTCTTATTAATTTTCTTCGTGTTAATATATACAAATTGTGAGATCGTATTGTAAGTGTATAAGAATGTTAATTTTAAATCAACTTCGTTCTTTTCACCTTATTTTGCCTCCCATACTTGATGATTGATTTTAAACATTTGCCATAGTATCTACTCGCTGTGATTTTTTATTAATCGAGTAAAATGCACCTAAAATATATTTATCTTTTTTTTTTTTATCGATGAAGTTTAATCATCGTAATTGTAAATCCAACCAATCGGATGCATATTTTTAGTTAACCTATTGTTGAAATTGATCTCCTTATAATCTTTTCAGTAAAAATGTTAGATCAAATAATACCAATTCATTCTAAAAACTTTCAAAGTCACAGTAAAAATTGCATGAAGTGTCCACAAACCCCAGCATTTTCTTCCCTTTAGTTACAAATTTAAAAATTATATGAATGCCTTTATAAATGCAGAAACCCCCCACTTATCGTCTTTCCTTAGGAATTAGGAAAATAAAAAAAGATGAAAAAATTAAAGAAAACATAAAAATTAATGAATTAAAAGAAAAGAAAAAGGCATTGTTTTATGCCATAGTCGATCTTAACGATTACCATAACGGTTTAGCAATAAACAATCCATGCACAAACTCGAGTGGTTCCTCTAAGATGACAACTGCATAGTTTGCAGCCTCGATATGGTCTCTACATGTTATATCCTGAAAACGGCTACGAAGGCTCAACATTATTAATATTTTTTGTTTAATTTATTTTTTTAACTTATTATTACTATTGAATGTTTTATCAAAAATAAATTGTAAAGTAGGGTTCTTTTTTCAAGGAAAGGAAAAGAAATTACCAAATATTTTTTAAAAAATTCCAAAACTATCAATTTTGAGAAAGTATTTCCATAATTATAATACTTGAAATGGCATCTTAAAAAACTGCTTTCAAGTATTATAATAAAATCACCTCTTAATTTTAAATTTTAATACATATTTATTGAGACATATTATATGTCTATAAAAATCACCCAATACTATAAAATTCATCTCTTAACAAGATAATTTTAACTCGATTTTTTTTTTTTTCCCTTTTCCCTTCTTTCCCGCACCCACCCAACCCCAAGATAATTCTAACCAATAGTAAAAGAGGATTGAAAAGCAATTTTGATGTAAAAGGGACAGAGTACCTAAAATAATTCTAACCAATTGCCCTAGAAAAAAATTCCCCCATGCACAAAACCCTTGTTCAAATTAGGACCCACCACCCACCACTCCACCGACCCTCCCTATCACTCTGCTCTTCCCCTCAAATCATCTCTCATTCCTTCTTCAGCACGCACACGCACATCAAAACACACATACACAGAGTCAGTCACTGAAACTGTTGAGATCCCACTTCACACTCACCTGGTAAAAAACGAACAAAGAAAGCCATGTTGTCTTCTTCTTCTTCTTCTTCCAGAATTTGGGTTTTGTCAGCTAAAGTAACATTCATATCCATAGGCATAATCTCCGTAGCATTGCTCCTCAAACACTCTGTTCCATCGATTTTCCACTTCCTCATGACCCAGCTACCTATTTTCTGGACCTGTGTCCTGTCGTGGTTTCGTCCTCCTTACCTCTACGTCCTCGTCAATGCCATCATCATCTTCATCGCCGCCTCGTCCAGGTTCAACCAAACACAGGAGGCCGGATCGCCTGAAATGAGAACGGACTCTCTGCAGGAGATTGAGCCGGTGATTGGAGGGATGTTGCCGGAGGAGAAGAGTTCTGCGGTGGTTGGAAATGAAGAACAAGAAGAAGAGAATGGGGAGAAAGACGAAAAGGAACAAAAGGAAGAAGAGGAAGAGGAAGAGGACGAGGAGGAGTTTGTCATATCGAAATCCAATTTGATGGCGTCGGAGAAGAAGAAGAAGATGGATTCACCGGAGAAGCCGCTCGCGAGTTCCAGGTTTGTTCACCCGAGGACGGTGAGATCGACTCCCGAAGGTAAATGATATTTAAATTCTGAATATAATAAAGTAGATTATGCAGTTAATTTGTGAATGATTGCATTAATTCCATTTGCTATAGATGATTCATTAAAATTTTAAAATAATAAAGTAAATTGCATATTAAATAGTAATATATATTTATGGATGACTCTATATTAGAATTTTCATTCCCAAAATTTGAATCTTGGCAGTTCAACATTCAGGTGGCAGAACATTAGGAGTGAACAAACCAAAAAGACATGAAACACTAGAGACAACATGGAAAGCCATAACCGAGGGTCGTCCGATGCCATTAAACAGGCACCTGAACAAAACAAAAAGACATGAAACACTAGAGACAACGTGGAAAGCCATAACCGAGGGTCGTCCGATGCCATTAAACAGGCACCTGAAGAAATCCGAAGCATGGGAGAACTACAACCCCCAGGCTGAAAGCTCCCCGAATCCCCCGCCAGCTCGAACAGTGGGGAAATCGGAGACGTTCAAGGATAGGACCAACCAGATGCTCCTATCACCACCATCTTCAACACCATCACCGGTGAAGATGAGGAAGGAGCCGTCGTTGAGCCAGGACGAGCTGAACCGCCGCGTGGAGGCTTTTATTAAGAAGTTTAATGAAGAGATGAGGCTGCAGAGGCAAGAGTCTTTGAATCAGTATAGGGAAATGATGGGTAGGGGATTATAGAAAAATTTAAAGAAAAGGTGAGTTGATTTTTGCTTTTATTTTTATAATTTTTGGTTGTGAAAGAAGATTTTCACTGTGAAATGGTTGATTCTGGATTTTGAAGTTGCTTCTTCTTGGTCTATTTTTTAGGTATTGCCTATGACATAGTGATTATATAGAATGATTCATCATTAAAAATATTAAAAAAAAAAAAAAAAGAGAAAGTATCCATTATTTGTTACTTTTTTTCTTTTGAAAAATTAAATACCGTAGTTAATGCAAGATTCATTCCTTGAGTTCCAAGAAGTGTTATTCAATCCTGTTGGATTCCGATTCAATTTCTAAGTTGAACTCAATTTTTTTTATTTTTTTTTTTTAACCTTATTACATGTGATCCAGATCTATTAACACTTCTCATGAACCAAAGTGGAGTTTGAGAATTCTTTTACTTAGACAATTAGCAACCTTTTACTTGCTTCACTCGAGTTTCATAGGACCATCTCAATCTCATCCCCATGGTTTTACATTTAGGAACGAGTGCAGAATCATGTAAAATTTAAAAACATAATAAAGTTTGTTTTATAAAACATGTAATATGCATATTGAACCTTTAATCCTATACTTATAACTCTACTTGCATATTAACCCATGCAGGTAATTCAGCATATTTATGTAAAAAGGCCTATCACTATACCGTGGGGTTTTTATTACTTAAATTTAAGTTCGTAAAAGTTTTAGAATTATTATCATGAGTAAGAAAACCTTTTTTTTTTTTTTGTGAAAATAGTACTATTTTTAACACAAGTGAAAAAATGATACTGCTATGGACAAAATAAAATTATTCATGACGGATGGATATTCCATTGCATTACCGTTGGAGGATCTAGTAAATTTCAACTACATGAGCTGCTTTGGGAATAGAATATTCAGCAAAATTTCCCAATTTTGGAAATCGCCGTTGCAAAAGCAATCTCTCATGAAGGACATTAATTAACTAGAGAACATGAACTCAAATAGTACTGGAAACGGTAGTCTCAGGACAATATAAAGGTACATGTAGTAGGACCTGTTTTTCCAAGATGTCCATCATCATAATGAGAAGGACAAAAGCATTGCATCCCCACCTAAAACTCAATCATCAAGGGCACCAAGGATTCTACAAACATAAGATGGAAGTTTCTGCTATTTGGACCAAGTGCCTATGTGTAATTTGGCTTTCGGACTTACATGTGTAATTAAGAAAATGCCCTTTAATTTTAAGGAAATGGCTAAAATTGATATAATAGTGAAACCTCAATAAAAGGGTACTGCTCTCTTTTTAGAATAAAAGTCACAAAGTCTTTCATCTTATGATACTTACTATAAACTTTTATTTATTTATTTATTTTTCATATCAGATAGTAAGATTGAACCCTAAATTTATCAAATCATTTATAGTTTTAATTGACTTATGTTTAAGAGATCAATAGAAAAATAGAAAACTGTTGATAATTTGACGTTTTGTTTTCTAAGTTTCAATAGGAAACAATATCTTCTTAATTTTTTACTCGAATCAAGATATTATAATAAGGACGACCTTTACAAAAGAAAAAAGTCACTTAATTTTAAGAAAATGGCTAAAGATGATATAAAAATGAAATCCCGACAAAAGGGTATACACTCTCCTTTTAGAGCAAAAGTTACATGGTCCTAGATAAATGGTATTTATAATAACATTTGTCTTTTCTTTTGTTTCTTTTTTTTTTGGTAAGTAGAGTAATAAGACTCGTCTCTACGTGGATTACATCCTCTATGGTTCTGGTTAACTCATGTCTAAGAAAATTAATGGAAGCAGCCTTACTTTATAAAATCCTCTCCATCTTTCACTTGAATCAATAATGTTTTTTTATAAAGACCGCCTTCTTGTAAGTAGGAATCATTTATATTTGAATGGTTCTTGTACTGTATAACTATTTTGTCCTTTAGATGCTGAGTGAACCTGTATCTTTGTTTGCTGTTCTTCTCATTAGGCTTTTTATCGATGTATCTCGTTATTAGTAAAGGGTAATTCATATTAACGTGCTGTGGTATTCACTAATTTCAAAATAAGTTGTTTTTAAAAACCTCCACACTTAATATAATGATTTTATTACCGTATATAAGAACCTAAATCTATAACTTAACTCTTACTTAAACATGTTTTATATTTGAGAAGATTCTGTTTATGAATGAAAAATTCTAAACAAATCTTATTATAATTAAGGTAACTATCATATTTAGTACTTTAACTTTACCCATTTTTTCAGTTAATTATCTGAAATTTAAAAATATCAATTGATTATTTATAAACTTTTTAAAGTCATTCATATTATCTAGACTAAATGGATAATTGCAAAATAGTAAAGCTTAAATAGTTAATTATAAAAATGATAGATTTAGGTACTAAATTAATACTTTTGAATTATTGGTAACTTTTGGCAAAAAAAAAAAATTATTGGTAACTAATTGCAAAAGTAGGTGGAGTTTAAATATCAAATATGACGTACACCCATATAATTATCAAGTCTACTAAAAAGATGATAAAGTAATAAAGTCTTCCTAAAATTATTTACCCCAAAAAAGTGGCAAAAGAGAAACTTTAGCTCTTGAACATAACAAATTACGGGGCGATAAAAATCATGACCATGATAAATTAAGTATAGCAATATTTACTGCATTATATTATTGCACTATACTGAGCCTTGACCTAATTTCACATTAATGTCAATATCAACATTATTGTTAATTTATCAAAAGAGATTACCGAAGGTAGAAAACATATTAATATAAATAAAAATAGAACAATGCCGAAAGAGTAGTGGAAATGATTTGTCATTTTTTCATCTTTTCTAATTCTTTCATATCATTGAGCCTAAAATGTGCGTTAAAAGGATTATCCAAAAAGCATGTAAATTTTTTTGAATCATTCTATATGCTAGACAAAAGTAATTTTATATGTATGTCATATGTTAGAACAATTCAAAGACTAAAATTCTTAGAATGTGTAGGGATAAAAGGTCCTGCAATATCAACTTATTTAAAGAAAAAAAGCATAATTTTATGAAAAAAAATAAATAGACCTGTATAATATAGATATTGTAAACATAATATTCACATATTATATCAAAAGGATATTATAAATGAAACTAATTAGGAAAATCGATAACTAAAAAAAAATTATGGGATTCTATAAGCAATATGAAAACCCTTAAATTTCCACTTTGAAGTAATATTTTTAAAAAGAATAAAATACAATAAGAGGTGTAGGAAAGGTACAAGATCTCTATTAGAAGTTACCTTAGAACTTAAGCTTGATGCTAAAAGTCATAACATTAAATGGATTAGCAGTTTCACAAATGCATCTAAGTGTTAGACTCAAAATTCAATATATTTATAACCTATTTATGAATCATATCCAGTTTACCAACATAGATCCACTTATAACCATATTGTATAGTATCCTGTTGGGATTGATAAATGTGTGAATCAGATCGCTTCATCCATAAATTTTTTCCAGTTATCATCTTGTTATGAATTAAGCGTAAGTTGGCCATAACTACTTGAGAGCCAGTCGAGGTATACTCGATATTTACTTGAATTCGACTCAAAAGTAGTTAAGTCATGTTTAATCTCAAGTTACTCGAGTAGTTAATTAAGTCAATCTCGAATTTCGTAGTGTTTAACTAAACTAGCTTGTGAGTCTAATTGAACTTAAATTGAATATAAATATTAATTAAATTCTAATCAAGTTTCGATATTAATATTATTGTAATTAAAATAATATATGTTTTTCGATAATCAAGCTTAATCGAGTCAATCTCATGTTTATTGGATACCACTTCTAGTTAAGTTCGAGTTTAAAATTCTATGGTCAACCAACTACAAGTCAAGCAAGAGTATGAGATTTCAAATTGAATCAAATTTGAACAATTTGAAATCTAGCTCAATGCTGCAATATCTCAACTTGACTCTTATATAGCCGTAGTTATCTATATCCAAAATGCCTATAACAAACATGTTCCAATAATAAAAGAATAAAATAAAGGCACCAAAATAAGTATAAAATTAATAATAAGTTATACCTCATACAAGGGAAGATATCACACGAAAGTAAAATAAGACTTAAAAGATGGGAGATATTATAAATGACCTTTTCGTAAATAATGAGATAATATTAATGAGAGTTTCTTTTATGTTACCCTATAGATATAACTCTTCTCACAACAATATTAATAATGGATACTACATTCTAGAATGTTGGATAATCATGAATAGCAAACCGCGAAAAAAGATATATCTAAAAAGAGATATTGGTAATAAAAACAGTTTTGCTAACAATTCATCCAACACATGCTTTTTTTTCAATGTATAATATAACTTGGGGAAGAGCCCATCCCATTATGACTTTATAAGATTAGTGTTCATTTTATTAAACTACAACGATTTTAACGGAAAATAAGGGAATCTAACTTTTAAAACTAGTTAAATAACACACAAATATATATCCTAGAACTTGGGAAAAAAAAAATAGCAAAAAATCAAAATAAAATTTTCAAAAATACTGCTCTTAAGAAAATAATTCCAGAACTATAACATTTGAAATTACTTCTTAAAGAGACACATCCAAATAAATTTATCTTAAAACTAAAGTCGCCCTCAATTTAAGTGGTATAGCCTTGAGGATATTTTCCTAAAACGGATATTTTGGGGATTTTATTTTATTATTTTGCAATTTTTTTTTTCCTTTCCCCCTAGAACTGCACAACATAAGAAACAGATTTTTCACAAAAAAGAAAAAATCACTTGGTTAGATTACACTGTGATTGAAAGAAAAAAAAAAAAAATCCGTCTACAATCAAGAAACGAATATGTTAAGAACAAAACCAAAGAAACAAAAAATTATCACTGAAAGATTATGTCTTTAGCTTCTTGCTAATTAGAGGAGAGTGATGTCGATATAGGTACTATGATTATGCATATCAATACAGCACCCCCAACTATTGCTATGCACATCCACTTCCTGGAGCTTTTCTGATACTCCTTGGCTGTCTCAAGCTCACCAACGCCCCGCCTCACGAACGAGCTCGCGCGCGAGACGTGAGACTCAATATCATTGAGCTGGTGGCCCTGAGCTTCCACGAGGACAGCCATGTCCAGGAAAATCTGGTGCAATTCCTTAAGGCTTCTCTCTAGCTGCTTGACTGCATCATGTCTTTCGTGAATTTCGGATATCGTGTCTAGGATTTGGCCTCTGCGTTGTTCTTGAACTTCATTTTCCAATATCCTCTCGCTTTCTCCACTCGCAATTAGATTCTCGATCGTTTCTTCATCCGGATTTTGTCCCGTAACCGTGAAGTATCGCCGTCCTATGATTTCTTTATAGTCTTCCGCCATCTTAGCTCTCAGATTCTGAAAATCATCCATCATGTCCTTGAGTTGCTTCCCCAGTCCTATGACGACTGCAGTCCTGGTCCTGTCGGCGGAGGAACCCGGTCCGCATCCCGGGAATTTTCTGTTTGCCGCATTGGATCGTTCAAGAGCTTCAAGCTTTCGCTTTATGGTTTTCACCCGCTTCAAGACTTGCTCGACGTCCAAGTCCATCTGGGAGCGCAACTGCTTCATAGTTTTCCCACCGTGAACCATTTTGCTCTCTTCATTGGCTTCCTCTAATGATTTGTAGAGTTTCTCCACACGACTCATGTCCGTCTTCACATTTTCGACATCCTCGAAGAATTTATCGAGATCGATGGTTTCCTTTGCGGATTCCGTATCATCTTGATTGACCTGCAGCTTCAGGTCCGTGTATCTTTTGAAAGAATTTGAAATCAAGTCTATTCATCTTGACTCGAGCAGCGCTTTCGTGATCACTTGCAATGGATTAATGAAAAAACTGTCTACTAAGTAAATAGGGTTAATGGTGAGAAAAATGCTTATTGCCATTGTTTGGTGCTCCATCCTCGGGCTACAAATAGGAAGTTGATTTTGATTGGGTCGCATTCATTCACCTTTATTATTTTTCCTGCCAAAGAGATACCGAACAGACAAGTGTTCACGTAATAAGATTGTCAAGTCAACTGTAAGAGGAAGGGCTTCGTGAGCACGTTCGTGTAAATCATTACCCTTCACTCTCCTAGTTTCTGGCCAAAGAAGAAAGACTAGGATTTCGTGTCCGTACATCACCGAACATGAGTAGACCACATTTCCTACAATAATTTGCAGAAAAAATAGCTTTGCTATCGCTGGCTCATGCGGTTACGGATTCATAAGCCATTAGATCCATAGAGTTCGTTCGCAGTCTCGACTTTCAAGTAGATCTAATAAATCACTCCAGTAACTAATAATAAAAAAAATCACTCGTATAGATAGACCATAGATACATAAAAGATTTTCGTGGAACCAGCAGCATCATAATATTAATACCCGCATTAAATTGGCGGAAAGAAGATACCGATTTGAATAAATGCCTGAGATGAGACCACCGCATTTCCATCAACTCCCTCATCGTGTTCATCCAAAGTTAAAAAAAAAAAAAAAAAAAAAAAAAAAAAATTTAAAATACAGTATAAGGTTACAATATAGTATAATAATAAGCAAAATCATTGGTCATGAAACCAATGCGTCAGGACTCCTACCCTCTCGTTTATGTACACACCAAAAAATGGTGTAATTCAAAAATCGATGGATGTACAAAACCTTTCCTGCTCCCAAAAGAAAAAAAAAGGGCCCGAGACTCCTGATGAAATCAAATGACATGGAAGAATACGTAATCTATTATGTCATGAGGCAGAAGCTGGTGCCTTCGATGCAGCAGGGTGATCCCCGTCTATCTCCTGATGACCGCTGTCCAGTAAATCATTGTTCAGCTTTTCTCCACCATCTTCGACTAAGCGGGTGTTATTTCCCTCCTCTCTCTGATAGGCATCAGAGGACGAAATCCTCTGCCTCAGGTACTTGTCGGTGGTATCTTGGAGGAGCCTCGTCATTCCACCAGAGTCCGAGCCCGGTGAGAGTTCTTCTTCCTTCTCAGGCTGCATATTAAGGTCGATTTGACCTTTAAACGGTGAACTAGAAGATTTTATCCTATTAGGGTCATCATCGGAACCCTCATTGCCAACCTTTTTCTGGCTGGGGCTGCTGTTACCCGTGTTACTCGACTGTGAGGGGTCATCTTCCTGTGACTTCTCATTCTCGGGCAATTGAGGCTGCTGTTGTGGCTTTTTCCGTGAAGTTTCTGCTTCTCTCTCTGATTGTTTCTTTTCACGCCTCAGCATTAGGGTGCGAAACCGGCGCTTCACGGTCAGACAGACATTACACGTGCATGTCTGCTTGTGTTTGGGGCCCTTGCCACTAGGTGGCTGTATACACACGATGCAAGAGCAGCCTGGTCTATGTCGAGGGTGCTTTGTTGTGGCCTGAGATGATGTTGGAATTGATTCTCCTTCACCCAGAATCGCTAGGTTAGCAAGAGTGTCCAGCCCTTCCAGAGCTTCAATGTGGTTTATATCAAGTTTAGCAGTTTTCAATTTCTTAGAAGAAGCTGGCTCAACCATAAACAGGCAAAACTATTTTTAGGATTGGAGCACAACACTCTCAGACCAAAAATAAGTGAGCAGCTCAGAAAGAAACCAGAAGCCATTCTTACCTTGATTACCTGGATTACTAGGTTGGAGGAGATCTTCCAACTGTTCTTGAGTCAACTCTTGAGCCGCTGAACATTGTGATCTGATAGCATCAAAATCTCACAATTCAGTATAAGTTGATCTAATATATGGAATAAGTATAGAACCAGAGTACCCTACTGAAAGTATTAACAATCTAATTTGTTTATTTTACATTTTTTAGAGTTTTATATGCAACCTCATGCTTCCCGATAATAGGAGAGGAAAAGATGAATCATTATTTAGCAATAGTCCTTTCCTTTCAAAGACTCCTTTAAGAATGAAAAGGATGCCTAATAGTTCACTCAAAGGCCTGTTCATTTTTGAAATGAAATAAATGGAGATTGGAAAAGCTATGCCTTGAAAATAACTATCACCAAGAATAGGTTAGAATTATAAATTCCAGTATTTACTTTGTATAATTTTTTATTGTAGGAAATAATTATTCCAGTATCTATCATCTCATCAATTACAGTATTTAATCAGGAATATAACCAAAAATACCAATATGTCCCTATTTGGTTTGTTTGGAAAACAACTAAAAATTAATTAATTTTTCTCAGTGAGTGACAAAGAACATAATTGTCCATCAATTACACTTACACTTTTTATTCCTGTGAAAAAGGAATAAAAAAATCATCATTCACAAGATAACAACTACACCTTCTAAGGAGGGAATAGATAAGTCACTTCAAATAAAAGTTCACAGACCAAAATCCAAGTAAACAAAGGTAATGTGGAAGTATCTCGGGAATATTTGTTTAATTCCCTCTCTATAATTCCATGTAAATAAGCCGTTAGTGTTTATGATGGAGACATGCACATGCAATTGACACCATAATAGTCAATGGGCACAGGTATATCCTGATATCCTAAAAATAAAATTGACACCATAATAGTCAATGGATAGAAGTTTAATTATGCATGAATTTCCTCCCAAACCAAAAGGAAGAAATTGGATACATATCCCAAGACCAATAACATCACTTAACGTACTTGGATTCTTGCAAACAAGGAATTGGATTGCAAAATACAACCACCTTTTACTCACAAATTTATCGTATAGATTTTTTTGATTAATTACTATCATAGAGATTTTGAGAAGACAATATTGAAATCACAGAAGACAATTTCTGATCTATACGGACCTCTTGGTAGGATTCAAATCCAGTGTGGTGGAAAAATATGGTACATATATTCCCTGAACTACTTTTTCTGCTTTAATAATTCACCCAGGTGAATGTAGCACCCATGTGAAACTTTTGTACTTTGGTAATTAATCCATGTAAATGTTGCACATGACAACTTGGAACAAGAAAAGATTGGACCTAACAGGTACCTACTTTACCTTTCTGTATCCCAGCAATTATCAGAACATGTCCATTTTGAGGGAAGAAAAGCATCAGCAGGCAACTTGCGCCACTTCAAACAATCTTCGCACTGAACCCACTGAATCTTTCCACTGACACATTAAAAAACACAAGTTGGTATCAACAGGCTTCAGAGAGAGAAAAGGCTACCCAGGCATTTTCTCAAAGACAAATAATCATGGGATAGAATGCAGAAACCACGATCAAAATGTGCATAGTTAATTACTTCTCATTTGCAGGAGGCACTAGTAAATGTGAATTGCTAATTACAAATAAAATTCCGTTTCTGTGGCTAGGCTCAATTCCTTGCATAACCCAATTTCCTTGTGAACTAACTAAAAACACTTTGATGCTGCAAAAAACAAAAAAAGGTCAAGGCCGAAACAAATTAAGTGTCTTCCTATTCACCTTCGGGAGTATGAGTAGCAGTACTCTTAAAAATCTTATTTGTGTTTTAACTGTTTCAGTTGTAATTTTGGTTTTGCTGTATTTTAATGAGAAAAATTCACATTCCCCTCAGTCTTGTATTTTTCTGATATCATAATAAAATTGGGGCTAAATCCCCCTCACCCAAAAACAGAAAAAAAAAAAAAAAAAAAAACAGAGAAAGATAACAATAAAAACCACTATGAAATAAATAAATAAATTCCACCATGACAAAAACCAGATTAGAAAACAATTACACGAAATAAACTTTTGACCAGTAGACAAACATGCAATACGTGCCAATTGTCTGATGAAAAGGAACTTTACCCCACGTTATCAGTAGCAAAAAGTGTTGGCTTTCCAAGGACCGGAGCATCCTGTGAAAAGAAAAATGCTACACATTCAACAAAATGAAAATTTCAACACGTATTTTAAATTAACCAATTTCAGTTTAAGACGATGCTCAAAAGGAACTCTGTTTCACACAAACATTTAAGTCAAACCAGCGACTCAACTGAAGACAGTTGCAAACTTATTGGACTATTGGCACAATTTGGACAAGGTATGGAAAGATTATCCCCATATGACATTACCTTCACTTAGAGGGGCAGCAGTTATGAAAAATTTCATGTCATATGAAGCCATATTTGTCAGCATTGCATGTTTAATGTTTACTTGTCATAAAGAATATATGTTACAAAAAGGACGTAATTAGAGCTTTCGGATGTAGAATGTAAGCTGCATAAATAAAAATTAGGAAAAAAAAAAAAAAAAAAAAAGAAGAAAGAAGAAAGAGCATTGCACATAATACCTCATACTCTTCAAACTCAAAGCCCTCAACTACTACAATGCTTGGAGTTTGATTTGGAGGTGGGCGTAGCAGTCCTTGAGCTTCTTCCCATGTGAGCTTAAGCTCTATCAGGTCCTCATTATCAATTCTCAAGCGCTTACTTTTTGAACCCAAAGAGCTGCTCTTTCTCTTTCTTGGCAAGGAAGGCTTAGCTCCTAGAGCTTCTTTAGCTATGTAGCCAGATTTATCTACTTTAGACCATGAAGTAGGATCTATTACTTCAGCCTGATAGATTGGTTGAGAAAGAAAACAGAGAGGGAGAAAGCTTAGTCCTGCCAACTCCTTAAGAAAGAATTGATCAACCAAAATACCAAATATTTGCAATACTAACATCTTGAATGGGTCCACTGCCAGTCTTCACCACTTCATTCTCCTGCTTACATAGAGATTGAGGGAAGGAAAAAAAAGAAAAGAAAAGAAAAAGGTAAAGAAGCATTATTCATAAGATGGCCTAAATGACAGTAAATCTGGTGGTTGATGATTAAACAAGACCATAAGTTCACTTCCCCAGCCATTGTCATATTAAGGATTGCATATAATGTCCCCCATTGGGACACATGTTCTAGATAGTAAAACAAGCCTAAGCCAATCAGGCTCACCAACAATTAATTCAAGAAATGTTTTCTGAAGAACTTTGCAGTCTAGAATAATCAATTAACAAAGACTGCCCTGTGAAGAAAAAGCAATATAATAGTGACATCATAAATTAGCCTCTATAAGAAACAAGTGACACAAGAAGCAATGACTCAAAACCCCTCATATTTGGACCATTGCTGAACTGAATATCACTATTTAACAAATGGCATTTAATTTTCCAGACTTCATTCAATATAAGTAGAAACTTTGACCACAGTGGTTATCTCCATCATAAAGGATTACCATGCCAGCTCCAATGTCATTAGTTGAGAAAACAGAAGACTTACAAAAATTTTTCATTGCCTAAATGGCATATCCGAGACTAGACTAGTTTGGTGAAAAACCTAGTATTTCAGTGAGCATCTAATATCATCTTTTGTTGTTGAGTGAAAGAGCTTCCTCCAGAAAAGAAATAACTACCATTTAACAACTCAAGGCAACTGCTTATAGCATATAAATGAAAAGGAGAGAAAGCGGTAAGAACCCTATCAAGTAATTTCCAAGCTTGTATAGAAAGAGAATTGACATTGAATCACTACAAGACAGTTCCACTGTTAAGCATGCCATAATAATGAACATCAACCAAAAGCTTCAACAATGCCAATCTAGTGCTGCTTCACTCAAAGTCAATCTTGACAATAACTAGTATATACACCTCAACATAAAGAACCTTGAATTACTTCTTAAATTAACGCAACAACCAATGAGAAAGCAGCACCAGTATAGACACTATTCTGGTAACAACACGGTTCAGCTGGATACTTCCAGAAAATCTCACAACTGCTTTATTCTAAATTATAATATGAACCAAGCACATGCCTTGCCAGCATGCTACAAAGAAGATGAGCAAGAAGCCACCAAAGACATAACCAAGTACTTGACAGACACTTGTAAGCATCTGCATCTACAGAGGAAATTATCGTGGAAAATATAACTGGTAAACCAAAACATACCTGTTCAGATGGTGCTGCAGTCGAAGCCTTTCTAAATCCCATAATCAGTTTCCCTTCTGGCTCCAACCGGCTAAATGTCACTGGGAAAAAAAGGAAACCATCTCAGTTCCATCATTAGAAATTTTAACTAAATTACTACAATGAGGCTGGGGGAGTTGCCTTGTAGCAAATAGGTTTGTCAACAACAAGATTTAAGCTGCAAAAAAGGAAGAAGAAGAAGCAGCCAACAACGCTACAAAGACAAATCACAACATAGGCATTGCTAGAAGGGTTGCAGAGAAGACCGATCAAAGCACAGAGCCCATACAACAACACATACAAATCCGAGGAAGCATATAGATTAACGATGGACAAATTTCATTCTTCCCATTAAGCAACATGCCCACCTATGTCATTTATCCCAGAAGAAAAAGAAAAAAAAAAAAGAAAAAGGAGCTCACCTATGTCACCCGCTTGCAACTGCATGGACTGTATGCAGGGAGTGACACCTTCTAAAACATACATTCTGCTGTTATTGTTGGGCCAAAATCGGAACTGAAATATCCACTCTGAGCCCTTTGCATCCTGAACTTTAAGAGGCAATCCTTCAGGCTGGGAAATGGGAGGAAAATATGCCTGTTCATAGACATATTGCCACACATATTAACTGTCATTGAATCAGGACATTCGCACATAAATTTATGCTCTATACTTCGTCAATTTTAACATTTCATGTATCCTGGACTTCAAACACCTACACTTCCCAAGAAAGCAGATAAAAATAATAATTGCAAGACACAATTTATTTTTACACTGGAATTAAATGGGAGAACATGACTAGGGTTTTTGCTAAATTTTGCAACATTCACACGCAAGAGTCCTTGTCATCACAAGATATATTTATCAAAAGTACTTTCAATAATCATGTATGTCTACAGCATGTAGTGTCTTTGTTTATATAGTTCTTGCCCAAAGAAATTGCTAGAATGCTGTCAACAACAATAACAAACAAAAATACTAGCATAATCAAATCCATGGATACATTTATTAAAAGAAGAAAATCTCTGAGAGACAGGATGATGCTCCTCAGAAATCTTTTGAGGGCCCTCACCTCAGCACACTTCTTCGGTAATACCAGTCGTCCAATTTTCCCAGCATCACTAGCACTTAACATTTTCTCAAACAGAGGAGTAATGACAGAATTTGAGCTTATGCAAGTCAAGGAGAAGGATATTGAGACAGTGCAAGACAGAGACAGAAAGAATGAGAAAACAAAATACCGGTTTTGAACTCAAAGGATCCCCATCATAAGGAAAATAGACTGAAATAAACAAAAACAAAATACAGATAGGTTATGCAGATTTTTTCATGAGCATAATTTTGTTAGTACAGTGCATATCCATCGATCCGATAACTTCTAAACTAAAAGAATAACAAAAATGAAAAGAAAGGATACTCTCCAGAGATCTGTTGTAACTCTTGATCTGTTATCCTGGGATAGTACCGCGGAAGCAATTGATTTCTTCCCCGTACATCTCCCCCTCGAGGCCTCCCATTGCGTATCTGACTTTCACTGGACGTGTTAATATCATTTAGCATATTACCGTAAAAATGCTTTGCCAGTGGAGGTGGAGGAGCTGGCCGAAACGGGGATCCACCAACCCCTACATGTCCATTCATGTCATTGGCTGATGTATAAGGGACACTCAACCCATATTGTGGAGTGGAAGGTTCCTCCTTCAACGTGGCTGGCAGATGAGAACTGTTCAAACCTAAATTTGGGCGGCCATCGCTGTTACGCACTGTAAATGGCATTGATACACAGCTTGTTTAGTACAATTTTCCCAGTGTTACCATTTTTGCATCATTGTTGTGTGCTTGTGTGTGTTTGTGTGTGTGTGTATGTGAGAGAGAGAGAAACTAATCATCCGCACTCTTTATCACAGGCAAGGAAGAATCAGTACCTGCAGTGCCATTTTCATGTTTCTCCACCGTGCTAAGTTGTACATTGGCATTGATTAATCTCTCAGAAAAATCCTCTATTCTCTTACAATCCATGGAAGAGGCAGAATATCTTTCAGTGCCTACAAATCTATCGCTACAATTCAAAGAGTCGATCTCATAGGGAGGCCTTGGCTGTAGTTCTGGACGAGCCATGGAAGAATTGAATAAACTTGGTGCTTGTCGCCATGGCACTGGACCAGATCCAGCTAACTGATTCCAATTTTTAATGGAAAGATCCTTGACTCTATCAGTAAAAGGATTATGAATGAACAGAGGGGGTGGCCATGTGGAATTTGAAGTCTGCAAAATGGGCAGAATGAAACATTGATACAGATCCAATAACTTGTTTAAGTACAAATATCTAAGACATCATGACACAGCAAAAACATGTGCAAGTGTAAAATGTGCACTTAAAATGAAAAAATAGGTCAGGGGTTAGGGGATATTATCTAACTACCACAAGATATATGCATGCCAAACAAAACAGCAAGAACACAATGTTGTCAGAAAAATAATAACATTTAAGTCCAGCAGATCATAAGATATGACGGATATAATTTTTGATATAGAGATAACATATGGATAAAGATATTTTAGTTCTGAGTAAGCAGTGAGAGAAGCTCCATCATTCAGCAAAAGATCCACATGAAGTGCTTTAAGTTAAACCTAATCGTTTTGTCAACTCATTAACCTGTCTGCACTCGCAGTAGTTACCTGGTAAAGGCATCACATTAAAGTGCTAACCATGATCGCTAATTTGCATTTCTATAGCATCAAATTCATAAAAAGAAGAGGCTATCAAACAATAAAGTATCAGCATCAACCTGATGGTTAATAAGAAATTGTGGAGATGGTATGAGTAGATGAGCACCAGTATAAAATTAAAACTAGTACTGCTACAAGCAGAAGAGCAAACAAGAAGAAAACCATGATCAATTGCATTCAAGTCCATAAAAGGATAACAATTCTCACCAATACAAGGTTCTTGCGAACACAAGCCATGCACTCAATTCCTCCTGGGTCCAGCAGCGTAAATACATGTGCAGAAACTATACAACCACAATGAACATTCTGCAGAAAAACTTTTCTGTGAGATTTAACATTGGAGCATCCCAAGGCATTTTTCATTAAGTGCACCAATCTTGATAAGGAAACAGATAGATCATTAGGTAACAATTTCCAGCTTACCTTTCCACAAGAATCGCAGCACCTCCAACCAGAAGCATTTAGATGGAAAGTTTCGCAGAATATCCCCTCCTCATATATAGAACTAAATATAAGGAAACTAGTATAAGCTCGTAAACTCCATAACTTTGCATAAGTGTAAGGATATCATCAAAAATTATCTAGTCAAAAGCTTCTACATGGTTTAGAATCCTACGAGCAGCTAAAACAAAGGTCAAGAAAAATTCCAATCATGAAAATTCTCCATTAGAACAATCCAAAAGGCATTAGACATCTACATCTAATAGAAAGTCTTCAACGTTTGGTTTACTACACAAAAGCTGGACATCCTTGCTACAAAAGTATAATGAATATCGAATAGCATGTGGTACAAGCCTTAAATTGTTGAAGGCAAAATATAACGGCCCATATCAAACTGCAAGCTCAAGCTTTTAGATCAAGTGCTTGTGAAGCTAAATTCTACATGGTATCATAATAGGAGGTCCAAAGTTCAATTCCATGATGGGCCTTAAGTCAACATCCAAGTCCCAATAGAACTAGAAGAGTTGTATGTATTTAATAGCCCCCACCATTTTACGAGCTTAAACTTGTAAATCAAATGATTGTAAAGAAATCATATATGACAGTTACTTTCTTCATCAGGAAAAGAAACAGATGGTCACTTTTTTGAGAGGAAAAGCAAATGTTTGCAGTAGCATGGGAAGTACGAGGTCAAAGAATGATATGATAATATAACAAACAAACAAACCCTGGCTCCAGAAAAAGAGTAAGAGTACTCATGCACTAGTTAAGTTTATGAAATTAATAATTCAAAAGGGCCAGGAGGTTCAAACTTTCACTTCCATCAAAAACCAAACTATTTTGGCAAAGTTTGTCACACATTTATAAGGTTCAATATCCAACAGTCTCCAGAAGGATACTTCAAAATCGTTTTAAGTGTATCGAACCTTAAGCAAAATTACTTGGCTAATTCCTTACAAGGGGTATTTTACTAGCAACCAGCAAGGAAGCTATCTTTACATGTCCTAAGTAGAATATGATCCCATTGTAAAACTATGGGAGTTTCAGAGGTGAACTTTCCCTACTAAGTCTAAGATATATTATCCTAAACCATTATGAGATCCATCCATACGTGAGGTTCACAAAGTCACTCCCTCCTTGGTTAATCATAAATTCTCTGTTTTGAGCTATGTTATCAAAAGAGACACCCTCAACTGACTACATGGTATTGTGTGTGGTGGAAAAGTAACAGAAATACAATCAAATAGAAAACATTCTAAGACATTTTGAGGCAAAAGTAATATGAAACGACCCAAAACGTTCTAGGACAACTCATATCAATTAAAAATGTCAACTCAAGTTCACACCTCAGCCCAATTCATGTTATCACAACAAAATCAGCAACTCCGTCAGTTACCACGAAAACTTATCCAATTCCATTCTATTCACATTGTTCAAAACAATAATCACATGGCTGCAGTGAACTAAAGAGCCTAAAAGAACTTTTACCATAATAAAATTCCTCCAATGATAAAAACTTCTCGCAACACCCAGTCTCCATGCCACTATTTCTACTACCTTCTTATAAAGAAATTAAAGTACGTAATCAATTAATCATTTGTTATTTACTTCCAAAACTTTGAACAAGTATGCATCTTAAATAACTCAAAAAAGTCAATTACTCTCTTTCCACAATTAAACACCATAACTCTATAAACTTATTTAAAAAAAATTACCACATAACTAATTAACTAACATTAATTGGTAACCAAGAGTTCCTCGTAACAAGTTCAAGATCTCTAAGTAACAAACATAACTAAGTAAACACAAAAAATAACAAAATAAATAAATTTAAAATTCAAATTTAATTTGAATGTAATAAAAAGGAGAGAAATGAGCAGTTGAGAGTTACGCGCATCGATCGCAGAGCTCGGCGAAGTCGCCGTTACGGAGGCGCCAGCCCTTCCTCGGCCTATCCGGCTTCGGCTTGGAGTCCGTACAGTCAGGGTTGAAGCACGTGGAAGAAGGCTTAGCCGAGCCAGAAGCTACAGCTCCCGCAGTCGACATCCGTGCCGAAGCCACTAATCTCTTTCTCTCTCTCTATCTCTTTCCACAACTACGACTTCGAGACTAGAGAGAGAAACCACAAACGGCACATAACAAAAATATTAGTATAATACAAATAATATTCGCTCGAAACTGAAGAAAGTGTTGAGAAACGACGCCGTGAAGAGAGTGAGAGAGTGTGTGAGTTCCGTTTCTATGCCTGATCTTTTAATCGTAAAAGGACTCAAAAGAGGACAGAGAGAGATGGGTAAAAGAGAGAGGCTTTTAGTTTTGAGTTTGTAGTTTAAAGATTAGAGAGAGAAACTGAATGAGTGTTGTGTGTGTATCGGAAATATATGTGTAAGTATATACGTCGTGTAAGTACATGAGAGGCTTAAAATATACGTCCGACTTGAGTCTTGCTTTACTCAATTTTTTTTGTTTTCTCTCTCTCACACACACACACTCTTTCTCTCTCAATCCTTTTCCTACGACTATGCATCACGTAAATTATCCGTAACACCCCTTTTAGTGGAGATAAGTCTCTTAATGCAGTGCATCGAATCCGATTAATTTTTTCAAGTAGTTATATTCTTTCGTATTATTAAAAGAGATTATGCAATGATAGATGATAAATAAAATTGATATAAAAGTGCTTTTATAATCATTCGTATTAGTTTTCATTATCTTATAATATACGTATGAAATTCCTATTTGTTGTAACCTATTAAGCTTTATGTATTAAGGAAAATAATAGTGAAACCTTCTCTCTCTTTATGCCTGTGTTTATTTCTATTTATATTTATATATATATTTATTTAATTTTTTATCAAAATTATGTTAGTCAAGTTATTGGCATAAAGTTTATTTATATCATCTACACTTTAAATCAAACTCAATCGATCAATTTATATAATATACATGTACATCAAATCAATCATATTATATAATATACTTATACATCATATTATTATGATTTAGTGGCATAAATATTAACATTTTAATATGATGGATTAAATTCAACTTTCTCCTCCTTTAAGTTGCAATATTTGGTTAGCAAAACAACAACAACAATAATAATAATAATAATAATAATAATAATAACAACATCCACAGAAATTAAAGAGAGCTTGTGGAGAAGAAATGTCTGCACAATAACGAGGATATATAGTAATCTTTTCATTACTAAAAATGTGGATAAAAATTAGTTTATGAGCTTTCTATCTCTATTTTGATATTTTTATTTGTATTGCCGCAAAAGTGTAAGAAATAAAATTATATATTACTTAATTATCGTATATATATATGACAACTCGCGATTGATAAAAATTCAGAAAGGTGGAAACAACTTATATCTTGCACAATGGAAATAAATTATCGTATCAATGGCCAAAGTGCGAATTATGTTGTCATTACGAGGTGATTACCTTGAAATTAAAAGATATGAAGATATTCCTTATCAATAATTTTCGATATTTTCGACAGCGGAATTGGAATGAAATCTAGACAAGAAAAAAAGTGAAAGAAAAAAAATATATCCCCGTCCAGTAAAATAAAGCTTTTTTTAATCCATAAAAATAATTCAACAATTTGAAACAATAAGGAGTGGAGAAACCAATGTCATCAAAATTGGGCTGAAAAATTAATTCTGAAATGAGAAGAGATTAAGGGTTAAAAGGATTAAATTGGAATCAAACCGAGGTCAAACTGAATGGATAAAAATATTGTAATATAATTCATACTTATTTATAAAATAATATAAATTGCCTATATTATTGATAATTGAAAGTTAATAGCCTTTTATGGTTTTTTTTTATTTTTCATTGATCTAAATTTATTTTTTACCAAATTGGTGTATTTCAACAAATATAAAATAAAATAGTATATTTAATCTAAAAAACTTAATACTTCTTATAAAAACCTAGTTGAATCGATCAAGTTAATTAAGTTGAACTAAGATCACTATCAATAAAAATCAATGAGATAGCTTGAAGTAGTTTTATGAAGTAATCTTATAAAATAGTCAGATCATTCAACTAGTTAAGTTAACCCAAATCTATAATATTGAATAAAGTGATCAAATGCATCCCTCTATTTTCAAGGTAATAAGTTGCAAAGAAAACGTCACAAACTAATGATAATAAGATCTGTTTTAGTTGTCGATGACATAGGTCTGGTTAATATCTCAAGATTAATAAAAGAAATAATATTTCTACTTCCTTTTATGTACCCTCTATTTTTTCACTTCATATCCATCCATGATTATAAAAATAAGATTTTTAAATATAAAACCAATACACTTGATTTTTAAATAAGATCTGTTTAACATAACACCAAGTGCCACTTATAATCATGTGATACAAACATTAATTTTTCAACAGTATAGATTAGATTTAATACTTTCGTCTTTTAAGGGGTGAATAGTAGTTGGCACTTGACAAGAAAAAAAAAAAAAAGTACGGTCCAGAGTTGGTGTCTCCCGTTCCCTATATCATAGTGAATTAAAGACTCGATTCCAGCCAATGGGACAATTCCTAACCCAAATGAGGACCTGATGGGTTCGTGATGATCCTTCATATTTAGACTTCGATTATGATGGGTCTAAGGAAAACCTATAAACATAAAAAAATAAAAAAATAAAAAAGCTAAAGTGACATAATCCATCAACTCTTAGACCAACCTTTACCCCTTAAAAGACCTAGCCGGTACTGTCCTAAACCCATCGATTGGACCATCATCAGATTTTAATGTCCAAAACCGTTAGAGTAGGATATGTGATATATATTTCTTTATCAAGTATCTCTTTAATCTTTATATTAGTATTGTTTTATAAGGTGCTGATAAAGATTGAGGTATCGATATTAGTATCAGTTACATACTGTTATATATAATTATAATTTTTTTTTTCTAAAAAGACGTTAATTGAATAAAGTTGTGCTATTAGACAGGATTAAGCCACTTTGGCCAATATCGATTCGTAGAGTTGCAATGTTGCACTATTTTACTTAATTTCATATTTATAATATGAAATATTATATTTTACATGATAATAAATAAATTATAATTATAATATAAAATATTAATGAAAGAATTTTACACAATTTAGTATTTATCTTAAACATATTTCATGTATTATTTGAAAAATAATGATAATATGAAACCTACAAAAGAATAAAAAAATACGATAAGTAATTTCCATTAAGTATTCTCTTATAAAGCGTACAGTTGTTTAAAATAATTATTTATTTGAAATACTGATGTGATAAGTTAAATATCTCCTCTAAATAACCATGCATAAACATACTCTTAAGTCTCGATTGATTCATTCAAAGCAAGCTAGCCTAGAGCCCATGCCCGTGTCTAGATCCTCTTATCCCACTTTTCTCTTTAAGTTGTAAATCAATCATCCTCATTACCACACGACACAAACTTTTTTTGGTATAATGTAATTACTTATTCGTGGTTATTCCTTGTTATTAATTGACAAGGTTTACTTTTTTATATGAGTATTTTAATTTCCCTTTTTCCATAGTTGATTGAGAAAGAATTAGATTAGAAAAAAGTTTTAGACAAGGGCAAGATGATATATTGAAGTGAAATCTAAATATGTCACCATACATTTTTCTTAAATGCTCAATCACTAAATTGCCTTTTTAACACGAGAGTTTAAGAGATATAACCATAAACTTTAAATATTTTTCCAATTATATATGTTGGGGTGTTTTAGGCTTAGGTCGGTTTCTTTAGCTCACAGGCTAAGCTTTACAATTTAGCATCAAGCTCTCCAACGCTCGAGCTTACCTCCCCTAACCTCAGGTTAAGTTTTCCAAGGCCCAAGCCGACCTTTCAATGGTTCGAGAACAAGAGGGATACATACTAACTCCCTTAAAGTGGTTCCATAAGAGTAGGTGTAACCTCTACAGTACATGGATCATAAACCTCTTAGCATCGCTCACAACACTTATATATCTCATAACAGAATCCCACGTACCCATTTATACTATGCTTACAATTAATTAAATATGGCATATGTGAAGGCTAACGTGGCTTGACTATATAATGCCTATAATCCATTAAATGTGGTGGGATAAATATAAATCCCAATACAATTACGTTACCTTCCACATCAGACACTCCTACCACCTTTAAGGTCCTTAACAACATGAGATAAGATACCTAAAGTTACAAGCTACCCATTTGTCAGGTATCTTATGCTTATAAATAACCTAGTTTCTCTTTTGGTACAATAAGCTTATAACTTAGCTCAATTCACTTTCAATCATATTAGTCTTTTGCCCTCTTACAATTAATTGTGTGTTACTTGTACAGGTCAGTCCAAGCAATTTGAAGGTCCACACACATTCCTAAAGCCTGCTAAGGCCTGAGGACTCTATTGACAAGACGAAAGAATAAATATATAGAGAGTTTAGAAATATTAAATATCATAATTAATTAAATTGTTATTTATCGAATTTTACATTTAAATTTTGAAATTATTAAATGCTATACCTAATGAAATAAAGATTTTGTGATATTTAAGGAACATAAAGCAATTGGTTTTCAAGAGTGTGCATATTTAATCTTCAACATTTATTTTTTTTTCTATTTGAATTTTTAATGTTTTATATTTAAATTTAAATCATTGATATGTTGAAACTTTTACAAAAATAGAACTTTTGTCCATTCCATTAAAATTCTCATCCATTATCGACATGTATTGGCTTTTGATTTTGCTTGGGATGACCAGCAAAGACCGCTAGGGTTTGCCACATTTTCTGCAACCTTTTTTTTTTCGCTTTTCTTTTTTCATTTTTTAATTATATTTATTATACTACATAATCATTTAATGTTATTTTTTCAATTAATTAATTTAGATGAATTAAAAGATGGCACCTGTTAATGTTATTTTTTTTTTATTTTATAAAAATTTAGATAAAATAAGATAAAACATAAACGTTATTAAATAATTTACATCAATTTCTTCCTTGTTCGTACAAAAAGAGAGATTGGATTGCTTTTGCAGTTTTGCTTACGTGGTCCTGAAAGGGGTTGATTTGGTAATTTAGCAAGACGCCGTCTGGCAGCCTGCGGCCATAGGCTTTCCGTTGGAGGGTTTGGACTTTCTCTTTGGGCGTGCGTTTAGATTTACAAACATATCCCCCACTTGTCTGACAAGGCGAGTGAAGGGGCTTTGACGTCGTTTAACTTTGGTGTCGCTTCATCTGTGTTTTCTGTTCCTGCATGGAATGGGAAAGCAAAGCCCTGTAATCTGCGAGCGCGGCTCGTCGCCTGTAAGGTAACGAGAAAATTAGATGAGGGAGGAACATCGCGATTTTACTTTAAATTAATGTTGTGGAAACTCAATTCAGGATATTAATCCGAACGAAAATAAATAATTTTAGTCCTTATAAAAAAACACTGATTCTTGAATCCCTTCCACGCTCATGTTATATCAAAATACTACAGTAATCGATTAGTTAAAAGGAATGGAATCGAATTCAATCCCGATTGAACATTAGGATTTGATCAAGTTTGGATCGAATTAGCTTATAATCGAATTAAATTGAACTGTAAAGATCAATCAGAATTTAACAGCATTGGTTTAAATAAAAGATAAAAAAGTTTTTAGAATTATCTTGAAAAAGATAAGATACTACCTATTTATAATACTTTTAATAATGTTTATCTCTTCTTAATGTATTAAAAAAAAAATAGATATCTAATACTTATATTTATAATATTTATCGTTGAAAATAGATCATCTCAATTTATCCTTTTATCAATTTTTTTTTATTCATAAATCAATATTAATTATATATAACAAAATTTTAAGAGGATAAACTCAGAGAAATCGAAGAAAAGTTAATTAAAAAAAATAAACATTACTAAAAGCATCATATGTAGAGAAATTTTTGCTGTATTTGATAGATATAGTGTTAAAGTGCCAAAATAAATACTATTATAATCTAACAGTATTATTTAACAAGATTATTATCTCACTCTTGTCTTAATTTTCATTTGCATTATTCTTAATAAAATGTATTGCAAAAAGAAAAATCTCCACTCCATTAGCGAGCTCATTTTGCAATCATGAAGGTTCCGATTCCTCCTAATGAGTAAATTTATCAAGATTTAAACTTTTGACCTTAAATTATAGCATCCATCAATTTACTAGCGAACTTATTCAAAACTCGTTGGTTATCTGGTGCCGTTAATAACGATATTCACGATTTGACATTTCAAATGAATCTCCTTATGTGTAAGATTACTTAACCAATATCCGCGATGTCGGCTATTAATTACCTTAAAACATGAAATTAAATAATGCATACGTTGTCTCTTGCTTCGAGTATTGTTCTTTTAATTTGTCCGACGAGACAAGCTTTCTATAGAATATAATAACATTTCCTCTCTTTTTCTATTAACAACGTCCGCGTTATTTTGTTTTAGTTTATTTTTTCTTGTCCCATAAAAGCGACAACGTCCACGTTATGATAAGTTGAATTCACACAAGGCAATTCTGGCTCTTCGGGGTGTACAAAAGCAAAGTTACCACGATGTAGTATTAAATTCAAATTCAAGTCGGATTCGAAAATTAGGAGTATTAAATTCAAATTCAAGTCAGGATTCGAAAATTAGGAGTTGGAGTTTAAAATTTGGAAGTCGAGAACAACTTTAAAGATGATATTAGAGAAGTTTGAATTTGATTAATTACTTTATTTAGAATAGTTTTATTTAAAAATAAGAAGAAGAATTAATCTTACTAGTAAAACTTAAAGTAAACTCGATATGGTTTATATAAGTTTGATTGTTACTCAATTGAACTTGGAAAATCATTAAGTCAAATAGTATAAAATTTAAGCTGACCTCTATAAACACTTCAATAGTTTTGACTTACTCGACTATAATCGAATTTAAGTAATTTACAATTGGTTTAACTTGGGACAATCACTAATGCTGTCCAATCTATTTTATTGGAGTGTGCTAGGGTATTTGTATTGGTCAAATTTGGCATGTACACTATTCTTAAATTTATTGCTTTTACTACACTTGGATGAAACAGAGTACTTTTTATTCATGATAAACATGCTAACATTAATTACATAAATTCAAATGATTTAAAATTTTATTTTCTAAAACAGATAAACAAACCATATCTCATCCAATTCTTGTCGAATAGCTAAGAATTCATTATCCGAACCATTGGGAAAATTAGATGAAAGAAAAATACTAGTATGAGATTCATATGTGGACAATGTAAAAAATACCGTCTAAACTTTGTGAGAATATTTAATCTGCTATTTCAACTTCGAATTTGTTAAATATGACACTCAATTGGAAATTTTGTTGCCAGGATTACCACCTAACCATCAACATGGCCCTCACGTTGAGTGCGTCGTGGCGTCTTCCAAACATTTAATATAGCCAGAGTGATGTTGCAAGCTTCAACTGGATCACAATGGTGACAGGGATGATAGACATTTTAGATGGTATAGTCCATTTATTAATATTAATAATGAAATTTTCCATCGAGTGCCACGTTTGACAATTTCAAAGTTCCGATAATAATTTAAATTTTTAAATTAAAAAAATTAATTAGAAAAAAGAGGGTGAAATATTTAAGGTCTAGTTCAAACACTGATTAAGGCTTTTAGTAATTGAAATAGATGGTGAATATTATGTAAGCGGTACAAACATATAATGGCATTATATAAGGTGATATAAATAGAGATGACATTAAGTTCAAATGGAATATGAAAATTACGTATAAAAGTATGAATATTTTGTGCATTTAACTTAATAAATCACCATGATTTAATGATATTATATTGGATCCAAACGTCATTTTATATTCACATCATTTTAAATAATACTCTTCCTCTATTTCAACTAGTAAATATTCTATCCTTCAACTAAATTTAGCAAAAAGAAAGAAATATGAAAGGAATGAATATGAGATGAAAGAATTAAAGAACAAAAAAACTATGGAGGCATTTCATTTCTTTTACTGTGTTTGAATTAGGATTGCAAATGAGCTAAACTTCTCACGAGCTACTCAAGCTCGATTAAATAACCTAAGTTTAAGCTCAAGATAAAACCCATTTATCTAAACGAGCCGAGTTTAAGCTGTAGAGTTAAGCTTACAAGCTTTATAGATATTATATATATTATATATTATATATTACATATTATTAAAATCCAAAAGTTAATATCTATGATACATAATATGTTATAGGACAATATATGATATATAATATAATCATCAACCACTATTCGCTAATCTATTTATTTATCTATTTCTTTATTTTGTATACTTGTACTTGTGAGTAAGTTGAAGATCGGTTCGCTTGAAGCTTAGCATGGTTGGAGCCTAATTAATAAGTGAGCCAAGCTTGAGCTTAAAACAAAGTTTATTTATCTAAATGAGTCGAGCTCGAACTCAATTGCAAGTTCAATAAAAAATTTGACTCGAACTTGAGCTTGATAATTTTTAAATGAACTTAACCTGAGCTTATAGAAACTTGACTTGTATTTATAGCCTTAGCTTGAAAAATAAAGGAAAGGAACATGGAACAAATCTTAATTGTTATTTGTAACGCTTTAGAACTAAAGTAGTGAATAATTAAGTCAAAAAATACTCACGAGCCTTTTTCAATTACTTTGTCTAGAAGTTTCTAATTAGTATTGATAAAATATTTACTATCATAGCCTTTATAAACCAATACCCATTTTTTCTCATAGTGTATGTGGGACTTCACTTAATATGAGTTATCACCTTCATCCTAAACACGCAATATTCTTGTTGCAAGACTTCATAATTAAGCTCAATTTTCCCCTATTTTTAGTATATAATTCAATTCATTCTTTCTATCATCAACTTATAAGTTATCTTAAAAAGTATGTTGGAGTCATGCCTTGATAATACTCTCAACCCTCTTCAAACCTCTTTCTAAACCAAGTCGAAATGGCTAATGAATTATTCATCTATGGATAGGGCGTTATTTCTAATGTCATTTGTAATACTCTAAGTGAAAAATAATAAATAACCAAGTTAACACGTATTAATGAATCTTTTTCAACTATTTAACCTCAAACATTCTAATAAGTATTGATAACATATTCAACATTATGGTTGTTATAAACCAACATAAGTTGTTTTCCATAAGCTTTGTAGCATTTCATTTAACATGAGGTATCACTTTACTAAAGATAAAATAGAATATAAAATAAAACTACTAATATAATAACTTTTATAACTTTTGTTCTTAAAAAATCAATAAGTAGCAGGACAAAGAAATGGTAGATTTGAAATTCAAATAGCTTTTGTAACTTGTTTTTCCTTTTCTTTCCAATTTAAAGGAACAAAAATTTATGAGACCTATGAAAAGTTTTTTTCTTAAATCATTCGTTCCAATATTTTATTTTATTTTTTTTAAATACATTAAAAATCCCTCCTTTTTCCCTACCTTCCTTCCTCTTTTAATTCTTTTCTTCATTTCCCACGTAAACTAATGCCTCATTTACTCAAGAAGAATTGATTCCCTCATATTCTTTATTATAGTATTTACTTGGTTTTCTGTTTTTAAATTGCAATTTCTTAGAAATCCCTATTACGTGAAATCAAGTAATAGAAATTCTTTAATTCAACTAAAGAATAGCGATTCCTTATAAAATTTTACATTTTTTCTAAAAATAATCTCATATCAATTTAACGAGAACCATTACCATCATTGCCGTTGTCGTTGTCGCCGCCACCACTGCCATCCACCAACATTATCATTGTTGCCCGCTACTATCATACTACCATCGCCATTACTACTAACTACTGACCACTACCACCTACTATTATTGCAACTATCACCACCAATATCAATACCATTATTATCATACTGTTGTCACCATCATTATCATCTTATCGCCGCTGTCGCTGTTACTATTACTTTCATCATCGCTGCCACCGCCACCGCTGTCACCACCATCACCTCTGACCACCATTATTATCACTTCCACTGCTGCAACTACCCCTACTCCCCATCCTAAAGTTGCTAACTTGGCCACCACTACGGTTACGATTGCTCCCATTGACCACTATCATTATTATTACTTATAACCGCTGTCAATCATTATTATTACTTCTGCTTCTGCAGTTGATTTTTACTATCATTATCTATTATTTTAGAATTACTTAAAAAAAACTAATTAAGGATAAATTAGTTATTAAAGTTATATTATGTATTTATTTTTAACTTGCTTATTAATTAAACTAAATAAAATAATAAATATTATATTTTTTAAAAATTTTAATTATATTCATTTCTAATTCTATTTAGTGAAATGAAGGAGTAATAAATGTTTATTCTCTTACACGTAATTCTTCCTCAGGTAATTATGCGATATTGTCCGGATTTGATGATTAACTCTTGTATTTACTACGGATAATGGTGCATGGAACTTCGTACACATTAGTCATGTCTGCGGTCCCGCATGGGTCATGCAGTCGAGTACGTAACGCCTACTCCTTATGTCGAAATTGCAGCATTGAATTGACGTTGCCTCCTTTTGCGTTCAGACGGGAGCAGGACTCTCTGTTCTGTTCTTAAACCTTTTGAAGAACGTGTTAACGCATTATTGTTAGTAGTTGAAACACGTATTATTGTTAGTAGTTGAAACAAAAGGAAAACAGAAGAGGTTTTTTTTTTTTTGGCCAAGGAAAACGGAAGAGTTTGAACATCCAAGAGGGTAGCCAGGAAGAAAAAGGTAGCTCTCTTACAGGTAATTAGTGGACATATCTCTTTTGGGTGCATTTCGGATGGTTTCGTTTGTGAATATCGTCTTTATTTGTTACTTAAAAAAAAATTACATAACATATGAAAACACATAGCTAATTTATAAGTACAGTTATAAATAAGTCTAAGCTGAGATTGATTAATAATAAATATAATGGTCTATATTATATTTTTAAGTTTAAATTTTTAAATACATTGATTGTAATACTAATTATACTATGACACCAAAGTAAAAGTTCATAAGTTTAAATTTTTATATTATTAATCACTCCCCATTTAACTTGCGGTCTTAATTGCAGTAGAGACAACATATATAATGATGAGCTTCAATTCACACTTTACTCAAAATTTTCAAATTCAAGCTCAATTGAGTGTATAATTTTAAACTCAAACTTAATTTAAAATATCACTTTATAAACTCGAACTTGATGCGATTAAGTTTATTTTTAAAATCAATTTATATGTTAATATGCAAATTCAAGTCAAACTTGAATGATAGTTATACTTAACTTGATCTTAATTAAACTTGTGAATTGATTCATTTAATCATTGGAAAACTCGAGTTCTTAACTACTCAATTAGTTAGAGACCGATATCGAGATCAACTTAACTATTATTCTCAAATAAAAATCAAATAATTTATCGGTAATTTAACTCCATGATATCTGTATTCATGCCGAGAGAAGCGCACTTAATTCTCTCTTTCCAATAGTAACCGGAGGTGACATTCATAATGAACCCGAAACAGCAAAACAAGAAAAAACTAGGAACTCGTGGGGTCCAAGAGTTGAAATAACCGAAATTTAGGGACATTTCCGAGACAAAAACATCACAAAGCATTTTGAAAAAAAAAAAAAAAAAAAAAGAAGGAAGAAAGAAATTTCTTTTGGACATCCCGAGAAAATCTTCACATCCTCGTTTACTTTCATGACTCTAATTAAGCCGTCGCATCAGCTATCAAATTTGGTTCACGGGGGAGAAATAAATAGGTAAGTTTAGATGAATATAATTATATTTGTAATTCCATTAGAGATTTCAATGTAATTTTCAAGTGAAATCCAAATCCCTTATTTATTTATTTTAAATGGAATAGATGTGAAATAGAAAAATTATAGTTTAAGAATGACTACTCCTATATAATATGTAAGAAATATTACAATGTTGAATTATTTTAATTTGTTATTATAGAAAATACTTATTCTAATATCTACTTCACGTCATTAATCGCTGTATTAAATTGAGATCATAACAAAAAAATACTAATATATTCCTTGGTCTTTTTAGAGAATAATGAAAGTTATTTAATTTTTCTTATTAATTGAGGAATAATTGTTGAACTCACTTCACTTGAACTTTTGATTCCGTTTGGAGAGAAAAAAAGGGAATAAAAAAATTCCATCTTTAAAAGGTAGCAATTATTCCCTATAAAGAGGAAATATAAAAACCACCCAAACAAACGTTCTCGGATTAATTTCAAAATAAACAAGGTAATAATAAGAAGTTTTCAAGAATAATTCTTCCATTTTTTTCTAAATTGCCTCTAAGTAATCAACTCATAAATGTATTAGATTGGTGAAACATATTAGTGGATATTTAAAGCTAAATGCTACTCAAACTTAACTAACATTTAAATTCAAAACATTGAAAACTTGGCTAGACTTATGAATTGGTCTTATATATTATGAAGCTTAACCTCGATTTTCTAGATAATTAAATCGTTTGAATTGATTTTTTTTGTAAGTGTCAAATCGAATTCAAATAGCTCATAAGTAGGTTTCACCCATTTATATTCTTATTCAGAATACCATGAATGGAGGTATAATTAAGTTAAGTTGAACTAGCATAATATAGAGCTCCAGCTCAAACTCAACATAATAAGTAGAAACTCAAAAGCTCAATTTCAACCGAGCTTTCAATTTTGAGCTCCAGCTTAACTTGAAAATAAATACTATAAGTTCAAGTTTAACTTAATTAGCTTAATTAAATTAGGATTTTTTTAATAATCTTTTCCTAAATAACCTCATACTTACTTATAGTTAAAAAATAGCATCAAACTTAATTAGGCTTGTGATGTTGACAAGCTTAGTATTCTAAAGTTCAAGCTCAACTTAATTTACTACTTAAGTAATTCGAGTTTAATTTGACTGATATCATATTGAATTTGAATAAAATTCAAGCTAGACTCGAGTAGTTTGCAAACTAGCTTAATTCATTTACATTCCTATTTACAAACATAAATTATATATATATATATGTATATTTATAAAAAAGCGGGGGGGGGGGGGGGGGGGGGGGGGGGGGGGGGGGGGGGGGGGGTGGGTGGGGGTTGTTTGGTGCTGTTGTGGGTGGAAAAAAAGAAAGAAAAGAAATGTTGAACATTGAATGGCTGTGCATTGAATGCCGGAACAGGTTTCCTATACATCCAAATAGGTAGATGTCGTTCGACTTTTCAGCAAAACAAAATAAGTGGGATAAGAAGTTAGAATAAAAGAAGAAACGCAATCCATCATTATTTGATCACAATCATAAATGAACCATTTCAGGTCTGCTGGACATGGTTTAATTATAAGAAGGTTTTATAAGAAATTGTTACATTTTTCACGTGTTTGTAATTCATTCACTTTCCACGTTTTTAGTGTCGAAAAAACTGTATGATGTGGAGTCTTAATGGTATGTTTTAGTTTAATAACACGAAAAATATATATATTTATTACACTACAACAATTTTTACGTTATCTATGAAAAACATATCAAAATATTTTTTTCATTTCTCACAAAATCGACAAGAAGTTATCGTGTCAAAGTATAAAACTCATCTTTATTTTTTAGCAAGAAGACACGTCTTGCCACTATCAAGCAACAAAAGGCTTCTCAGTTGATACTTTCATTTTTCTTTTTTCCCACCAACGAAACATATATGATATCGATAATCGATACTATATACTCTCTGGCATGTACAAAGCCAATAGAATATCGAAAGCATTATTTATTCGGCATATAAAAAGATGATATGCTCGTCTTATCGATTTTAAGAGTGATAACTAGTGTATCAGTATAAGGATGGAATACATACGATTTAATTTGATGGCGGCCCAGGTTGAGTAGATGCCGCCTAAGATTCCACGACTCTATGCATGGCCAATGTTGCTGTGAATTTGTCCTTTCTTTTCATTTGGCCAGAATTTGTCCTTCCCAACGATAAGTCTAATAATTGCCGAAGTTTCTCCGTCTCATGCATAAAAATCCTTCTACGCGTATGGTAAGAACAAACAAAACACTTCCCAAAAAGACAAAGTACGCGCATAGCGTGGAAAACTCGTAGCTTGTCATTGACAAAACTATGTCCCTATGGAAAATCCAAAACACGTCAACGAAGTCTTGTCCACTTTTCTTTTTTTCCCTTGACCAATGCACATATACTAGATTGATAAGTACCTGCTGTATGTGTACATAAAAATAGAGAAGTTTAAAATTATAATAATACTTTGAAGGAAGGGACCTGACTGGAGTAGTTATATGTCGATCATTCAAGTATCGAGTCAAGTGTAGCTGTAAAGATAACACTTAATTGGATGATTTAGGAAAAAATGGTAAAGAGAAGAAATAAGCAATCTCAGAATCTTAAATATATAAGTGACAAATGAGAGAGCTTAGGAAATTTTGGCTATTGACCTTATAGCTCTTGAGCAATTTGAAACCGTTTTTGCTTAAGCACTCATAATATTTTACAGATAAGAGGTTTATAGTAAAACACCGTTTTTCTAATCCCTAGAGTTGTGCCAAATGAGAAGAAATAACTAAGTATTTATAGGATATTGGACTTGATAACAACTATATGATTATCTTAGTTATTGATGAATAAGATAAATTTTTGCTCATTTCATAATTATCTTAAACAAGCCTACAAAAGGCCTAAGCTTAGTAACCTTCTTGTAAGTGCATGAATCTATTAATTCTTCATGAATCATCTCAATATATGGTCCAAACTCCTTGCACGTTGTCATTTAAGCTAATGAGTCAAGTCAAATAAACAGTAGGTTTAGTCCAATATATTAAAATAATAACTTTAACTCTCTGTAAATACCATATGTGATTATAATAATGTAATTAATTTTTAAGTTTATTTTTTAATACAAAATGGTAACCATTTGCTACGACTTAAATTAATTGATAGTTTTAACAATTTTCAAGCAACACAATAGAATCTCTCTCTCTCTAAGAAACATAACGATTGGATTTTATACTTAAGAGTTGCTTTTTTGTCATTAGGTTCAATTAGAAATCGATTATAACCACTACTCAATGCGAACAAGATGAAGACCAAAGGAGATGGTCGATAGGCCCTTAGTATATTCAACTAAGCCTTTTAACATGGTCAAACAAGTGTCCCTTGTAGTCGATCAAAACATCTATTTATGCTTAATTTCATCTAGATTTGCTTTACTTTATTAGATTAGATTCCTTTATATTGGTTTACTTATTTAAGTATCTTCATTTTCTTTAAAATCTTATCTCATATATATATATATATATATATATATATATATATATATATTGGCCAAACAGTCATTGAATCTTTTTTCATAAGATAAAAATTACATAGGCTTGGGCTCTGAGTCTACTTTCAATAAAGATAACAAAGGTGTTGGGGGTTGATCAACCTTGAAAGATAAGCTAATCCCCTTTTTACCTTGCGTTGTAACCCAATTGGCATACGCATTAGCTTTACAAGAAACATGATTAAATAAAACAGTTTTAAAAGATGACTCAAAAGAATGAAAAAAATGGACAAGATGACAAATCTTCCAATATCCCTTTACTGGACTCTTGAAGCTATTTATTGCAGAGGTGCTATCAGATTCGATCAAAATGTTCGTCCAACCACTACTTCGTGTAAACTTCAGTGCTAAAACAATAGCAAGTGCTTTGGCTTCATCTATGTCAAGCATTTGGATGGAAAACGCCCCAGCTGTAATATAAACTCCACTGGAATTCTTGGCCACAAAACCAACGCCTACTATTTACTCCATGGTGACGCATTGCAATTTAGTTTGATAACAGATGCTAGCAACCTTGTCATGCGAAGACCGCACCAAACTACCCAGATGTGCTGCTAAAGATATCTCAGCTTCTGACCATTTTATCTGTTGGACCATTTCTATGGTACATGGAGCAGAAAATTCAAACACCGCGCCTTCTTTATACCCTTCCTTATACAACACAAAGAAAGAGCCACAGTTTTGAGGTAACTTTTCCCTTCATTTCCAGCTGCAAAACAAAAATTAGCACTTGATAAAACCAAACATCAATCCTACATATTTGTAAGAAGTTCACATGATATTCTAGAATTGCAAACCAAACAAAAGACATCCAACAACAATGTAGAAACACATGCTCAACTGATTCAGACTTATCACAAAAAGAGCATATTGGATTAAGTCTAGACTACCTCTTGTACAGATTTTCATTGCACACTAAAGATCCTATACAAACTCTCCTAGGGAAATGTCTGATTTTGGCATAACATCCAAATTCCAAATCATGTCATTATTATAAAATGAAGGCGAAGCTTTATGAGAAATAGGCATCAGCTTAGAGGTACAAATCCGTTTATAACCTGACTTGGCTAAGTAAGATCCATCCTTATTATAGGTATGTACTATTTTATCTTTACTCTGTGAAAAAGGAAAGACAATTTGTGAAATAGCCCTCACTTCTTGATGCATATTTGGGGTTGGACATACAAAAGAGTACCACAATGAAAAGAATTCAAAAGAAAAGGAAAGAAAACTAGCAAAATTTGAGCAACTATCAACTAGATATAATACATTAATTGATTCTACTCAGCTAACAATTTGTCGGATATGATTCACGAGTCCAAATTGTAGGGTCATTCGCTATTATTTCTTACTAAAGAGAATAAATAAAAGTGAAAAATATAATGAGAACACTAGTGTTGCTCACAAAGGAGAACTTATATTAATTTAGATAATCAAGGGTGATGCCTATGTATAATAAATGGGGTTTATATACTAATTCTACTAGGGTTACAAATATACATGGAAAAGAAAAAAAGTAATTTACAATTGGGATACGTGAATGATACCAAAAAAGAGTAAAAGAGACAAAGAATATTCTATATGGAAAAGTAAAGAATTCTTTTAGAATGTTGTACTAAAAGACACATATTGCATAGTGGTTAGTGTTTTGAAATATAGTACAATTGGAACAAAACGAAGAAAAGAGAGTTTGTAGTTAAAGCCGACCTGATCTGGATCAGGTTAGAGCTTAGTCAATCAGTCACCAGAGAGTATTCAACTTGGACTTAGGTTGAATGTCAATGGTCAGCTCAGGAGATTGGCTTAGACAGTCTTTTGAGGTTGGTACACTCAGATGTTATATGTATCATGGTACGGTTGTTCGATAAGTCAGCCTGTATGCTTAGTAGTCGATACGTCTACTTGGTAGCTTCAGAAATTATGCCAGCACACGTAAGAGCTCGATATTCAAGTCGATGGTAGAGTGAAATATGGAGGTCGGGATAGGAATTCTTGTCTTAAATAGAACTTCAAGCTAATATTCTCTATGTGAGTCCTTGGAGTCCTTATAGCTTGACTAAGCATGATAGGTCTAGGGAGTTGATTCTTATCATTTGCTTGGGGGTCGAAAAGATTTGTCCTCAAATCCGAGGTAGTCTTGGACTTTTCTTTTTCTTGGGCATTCACGAGGTCTTCTTCTTTTGGTTGATAGGTAATCAAGTCAAACACATTGAAAGTAAAGGAAACACCATAATTCTCGGGTAGCTTGATTTGGTAGGCATTGCGGTTGATCTTTTTCTAGACCTTGAATAGAACATCAACTCGTGGAGATAGCTTACTCTATCTTAGGTGCAAAAATCGCTCTTAATTGAGGTAAATCCATATTAAGTTTTATAATTTGAAAGAAATAGCTCGCCAGCCTCAGCTACCAATCTCTTGTTGTCTCTGGTTAAATTTGGCACTCTTCCTTATCATAGATTAATATAGCACTTGTAACTCTTAGGCTCAGTTAACTCTAGATTAACTCTCTTTAATAATTGCACTGATCAAATCAAGTGGAATAGTGGGATTGAGGCCATAGATGACCTCGAATGGAGTCTTTCCAAGAGCGTTATAGACAGTTCGATTCTATGCGAACTCCACAATGGTTATACACAAATCTCAATCCTTTAAGTTCTTTCCTATGACAACTATAAGTAGATTATTTAGCATCTCGTTCAACAATTTAATCTAGCCATTAGTTTGAGGGTATCTACTGGAGCTAAACACAAGTTAAGTCCCTAGTCTGCTCCAAAGAGTCTTAAAAAATAACTTAAGAATTTGGCATTGCAATCTAAAACAATTATTTTTGGTACATCGTATAATCGAATAACTTCCTACAAAAACAAATCAGCAATATATAAAAAATTATAAGTTCGATAGCATAGAATGAAGTGTGTCGTTTTACTGAAGCAATCCACTGTAATAAAGACTAAATCTTTTCCCCTGGATATCCAAGGTTACCTTAAGATAAAGTCCATATTAAGGTTGGCCCAAGGTAAGGTTAGTGTTGATAAGAGCATATACTCTTCATGGAGCTCTCTCTTCTCCTTGGCTCTCTTACATACCTTACAACTTAAAACTACCTTGTGAACATCCTTGGCCAGATCAGGCCAATAAAAAATTCTCTTTCAATAGATTGATTGTTTTGGTTTCTCTAAAATGACTAAATAATCTACCACCATAAGCTTCCCTTACCAACAGCTCTTACGTAAAATAGTTTAGTATACACAGCCATTGATCCTTAAACAAATAATCATCCCTAAGGAAATATCCTCCAGCAACAACATCGTCTTTGCATTGTTTTACAATAGGATCGAAACAAGGATCATAAGCATACTGCTTGGGATAAGTGAAAATTCTAGTGATTTAGTCTACAAGGTGGTCAGTAAGGTTTGCCGATATGATAGAGCATCAACATAAATGTTTATTTTGACATTACATGCCTCTTCGAAAGTTTGTTTTGACTTTCAAGATGCTTTGATGATTTATGGTCAATATAAATGACAAACTCTCATGGTAATAGATAGTGTTTCCAGATAGTAAGAGTTAGAAAAAGAGAGTACAAATCTTTCTCATATACAAAATAATTCAATGCAGCACCACTAAGCTTCTCATTATGGTAAGTAACTGGTTGTCATTCTTACATTAAGATGGCACCAATTCCAAAGCCTGATGCATCACATTTCAAGTCAAATGGCCTGTCAAAATCGAGCCAAGCTAAGACAGGGGCAAAGTTGAGTTTTTCTTTTATCTCCTTAAAGCTCTACTTAGCTTAATTAGTCCATTTGAACCCTTCACTCTTCTTAGTCAACTTGGTTAAGGGGGTTGCAATGGCACTAAATTTTTTAACAAATCACCTATAAAAAGAAGCAAAGCCATGAAAACTTTGTACTTCAGTAACATTTTTCAACGTCAGCCACTCCAAGACAACTTGTACCTTCTCTTCATCAACTCAAATTCCTTATCCCAATATTACATATCCAAGAAAAATCACTTCACCCTAACAGAATATATACTTCTTTAGGTTCCTAAGCAACCTTTTAGCTCGTAAAATATCAAAAATAGTTTAAAGATGTTAAACATGGTTGTTTAGGTTGGTACTGTACACTAATATGTCATCAAAGTATACGACTACATATCGTCCAATCAAATGGTGCATCACCTGGTTCATAAGCCTCGTAAACGTGCTTAGTGTATTGGTAAATCCGGACGGCATAACAAGCCATTCATAAAGACCATACCTTGTCTTGAAAGCAGTCTTCCATTCGTCACTTAGTCTTATGTAAATTTGGTAGTAGCCACTTCGCAAGTCAATCTTCGAAAATATCTTCGCACCATGAAGTTCGTCTAACATGTCATTGAGCTTTGGTATCAAATATTTGTATTTGACAATGATACGGTTAATTACTAAGCTATCAATGCACATACGTCATGAACTATCCTTCCGAATAGAGCCATCACAGCATAAGGACTCATACTCTCCCTTACATATCCTTTCTCTATGAGCTTATCCACTTGTCTTTTCAACTCAGCAGCCTACTCAAGGTTCATTCGGGTCAGTTCGGTAGGGCGACGCCTGGCTATAAATCAATATAATGCTTTATGCCTTAAACTAAAGATAATCTCTTAGGTAACTCTTTAGGAAATAGATCTAAAAACTCATTTATCAACCTTAGAATCTCATGAGGCACTTCTTTAAGGACTCTCGTCTCCAACAGTCTTCTAATAAATGGAAACAAAAACTCTTTAGCCTTCTTAACAGCTCGAAACTCGCTTTAGCTTATCACTAAGGTCTTCTTCTTACTAACTTGAGTGAGCTGGGTATGGGTCTTATTCTCTTGGGTTGGCATCATGGGTTGTAATATAACCTTCTTCCCATCCTTAACAAAGGCACACATTTCTTGTATACATCGTGAGTAACACATCAATTGAATGACCAAGGTCTTCTAAGTAGTAGATGTGAAGCTCTCATGGGAATAACATCACATACTACTTTGTCCTTATACACATTCCCAAAACCGACGACACAGTTACTTACTCCTTGACATGCATAGCACCTTTACTGTAAGTTGATGTAGTTTGTAAGGTTAAGGGTACTTAGAGGTTAGCAGTTTTAACCTTTGTACAAAGGACTATGTGACAACATTGGTACAACTTTCTCTATCTACTATAATAGTGCACAATTGTCCTTTAATAATACATTTCGTACGGAATAAATTCTCTCCCTGGTCTTTCTTAGAGTTCGATAGGGAACTCAGTACTCGTCTCAACACTAAAGTCATCACCTCTCCCTAGTCAACGTAGACACAAGTCTCTTCTTTCTCATCAGCTCTAATCCTTCCTACATTCTTCTCCTCCTTAGGCTCACTCTCTTTAGTGCTATTTACGACATCTCTTCAGAGCACCATGACTCGTCGGTTTGGACACTCAACAGTCATATGTCCGAAGTCCAAGCATTTGAAGCACTTCACCCCGCTAGTCTTCTGTCCTGAGGTCTGTCTTCTTTCATATGTCTTCAAGGTCGACTTAATCTCAGTTTGGCTCAGTTGGCCTACTTAGCTATCATCAGGTTTGTCATTTCTCTCCTCGACTTGGCTTAAACAAGTTGTCGTAAAATAGGGGCTTAAGAAAATGTCAGGCTAGGTAGGCTCGAAGCATTTCTCTACTATTTTTCAACTCTCTATGCCACCTTAATTGCCTCTTCCAGAGTGTAAAATCCATGTACTTCTACAATATTATGAAACTCATATTTAAGTCCAAAAATAAATCTCAACACTATACAAGCTCCGAGCTCAACCACATCGACTCAAGCTATAAGCATTTGGAATTCCCTTATATAATCGTTATAGACACTCGATTTTTGCCCATAGTAGTTATAATTTTTGTTTTTAGGGTCGTAATTTAGAAAATAATAAAATTTTGAAAAATGATAAAAAGACAAAAAAATAGAAAATTATTCTGAAAAAAAAAAGAAAAAAAAACTAAAAAAGAAAAAATTTGAAAAAATTAATTTGATGGAATCTTGACTAAATAGTTGTCCAAAAAAATGCAAATTCGATATGATGACGTTAAATCTAATAAAATAAAAATTTGTAAGATTTGAATCTATTTTGGATCTTTATCAATTTAGATTCGATTCAAAAAATTTGTTTTCGAGTTTTATAAATAGGGGTTGCATGGTGTGAGCAAAAAAAAAAAAAAAATTACGCATTTGTTAAAAACACGCTCGAACTCACTCCTTAGACCAATTCTATAGTTGTGCGTCCGATAGGATTGGGGATCTAATATGTTCCCTTTTATCAGCTTTGCGTGCTTTACCTTGCAGGTACATAATAGTAGTTTTTAATTATTCTCTATAATTTGTCTTATTTATTTATTTTTATCTCACATAGTATATGTGCAGTTATTTTTAAGACTTGTACTATTTTTTTTTATCATGTCTTTAATTGCTAATAATTAGTTATAGCATTAATATCTAGTGAACATGTGTTAAGTTAAATTTTAGTTTTTTTTTTTAGATTTCATATTTTCAAAATGACATTTTTATAAAATCTCATATTTTATAAAATCTCGTTCTTTGCATATTGTATTAATTTAGAAAAATTGCATTAGGCATGCTAGGGTTTTCTAAAAAAAAAATCATTTTAATGTTCATAAAATAAAAAAAAAATCTTTAATTGACTTCTTTTTAACTGTGAGCCATAGTTTAGGTTTGTTTTCCATGGTTTAGGTTTGTTTTCCATGGTTTAGATGTCTTTTCTATAGTTTAGGTTTTTTTTCTATGGTTTAGATATGTTTTTTATGATTAAATTTTTTTTTTTCCATAATTTAGGCTTCTTTTTTATAGTTTATATATTTTTTCTATGGTTTAAACATCTTTTTTGTGGTTTAGATATTTTTTCTATGGTTAGGCATCTTTTCTATACTTTAGGTATCTTTTCTATGATTAGGAATCTTTTTTTCTTTTTTATATTTTAAGCATCTTTTTTATATAAAAAATTCATTACGTAGAGCATTGCATATTTCATAAAATCTTTAGGATTTTTCTTGAAAATAAAAAAAAATTATCACTTCGTTGTTTTTAAATAAAAATCTTAATTTGGGACTTTTCAAAAATTAGATTTTCATTTTTTTTTTATAATTAGGAATAAAAATTAGGCTTTCAAGGATTTTTCTTAATAAGAATAAAATAATTAATAAAACGCAAATTCAACCAATTATTTTTTTTATAAAACATTCCAGCACATTAAAGTTTTTGAAGAGAACTACGATTGTCTGATCCGGTTAGCAGGTACGTAGGCACCTTCGGAGTGACAATAAAATCTGTTAAACTTAGGTTCTTTTTCTTTTGATTTGATTTATTTTTTTAAAAAAATATTATAATTAAAAGAATAATCTTAATTTCGGTAAATAGATAGTAGTACCCATTAGGGTTTAATAGCTTAAGTCCCCAACTCAGAACCCTCTAGTTCTTCATTCAAATAGAAATTAAAGATTGGTAGCCAAATCGTAATCAATTTACCTAATTGATAACGGTTTCTTTCATTTTCCCGACTTCGGTCGGGTGACGACTCCAAAAATTATTTTTAATAAAAAATGGAATTTCTTAATTTTTTTAGTCGAGGATTAATATTAAATAGGTTAGGGTTTAGTATTAATCAGAAAATGAGAAATTAATTTTAAATAAAAGAAATCAAAAAATCAGACTCGACAGTCATCAACAGATCAATCTCCTTAGCAAAGTTCTTGCAACTTGGCAAATATGTCTTACAAATATGTCTCGGACATAAATCTCCCTTTCTGTTATCTCTTCATTTATCCCCATGTCCTTCATAAGGGCATATTTTATTCATATTTTAATGAGCGAATTAGAGAAAATTATTATTGATTTTATATAAATCATTTAGAATTGTTACTTAAGTATTCTCATTTGAATATTTCAGGTATTGGAGGATTCAAAGTGGAAATACGAACAATTTAGAGAAGTTTAACGCAAACAAAGAAGCCCGAAATAAGCTATGGCACGACTGGAATTCAATACAGCCTTTGAAGTCTATGTCACTGGCCTTTAAGCTTATACTGCCAGCCTTTAATAGAAAGAAACCAGTCGCGAGACAATCTTAATTTTTCTTATAAATAGACATGTGTTTGATCGTTTAAGGGATATATTCATACTTTCCTTAGAGTTAAAAGAGACTTTTACGTCTCCCTTAAACTTAGAGAGTCATAGAACGGTTATTAGATAGTTCTTGTAAAATTTATTTGTAGAATCGCTTGGATCATTGAAAAGATTTTGCTTTTGTTGTGGAGACCAAGTTTTGGAGTTGCAATTGAAGTTTATCTTTTCCAATTACAGAATTGGTTACATCTATTTTAATTATATTTATGTAATTTTGTTAATTATATATGCTTTCAATTATGAATTTCCTTGCAATTTTAAATCAGTAGTTATGCTTTCATTTCAAATTCCATGGTTGGCTAAATTTATTTGTAGGAATTGATGAAACCTTTGATAAATAAGATGATGATTGTATTCGTGTTATAGGATTAATAGATATAGGGATAATTCATAATTGCAATTTTTATGATTTAGATTATAATTGTTTAATTAATTATAATTGTTAGAAACTTTAGTGATATAGGAGTTCATATGGGGTTTGTTAGAAATTCTTAATTAATTTGATTGATTATTGTAGAAGCAATGTTAATTGAATTAATTAGAAATTATCTAGAGATTAATGTGATGTTTGGCGATTGATTATTCACTAAGACATTGTGAATAATTGATTTATGACATTAGACAATTATAGTATCGAGAGATAGATGATTGTAATTTAGAGTCCACTATTAATTGGAGATGCAGGAGTGGACTGATTAATTAGAGATTTAAGTCCTTATGTTTTAAAGCATAATAATTTCACTTAAATGACCATATAGCTATTAATCTATATAACATAATAACAATTTAATTTACATAATCTATGGTGAATTCTATTTTTCCTACAATTCTCAATTGATTGCTTAGTTTTATATATTTTATAGTTATTTTCTTTTTGATAGTTTTAAGGTAATTATTAGATTAGATTATTTACTTTTAATTGCTTGAATATTGATAAGAACTAGTATAGGATTAGTAATTTCTTAGTTCTCGAGGGATCGACAACCTTACTTATTCTATATTACTTAATTTTGACCCAATATACTTGCTAGAGTATTCGTGATTTATTTATATATATATATAGTTTAAGCGAATTAGTCCTTACACCCCATCTTTTATCCCTTGCTCTAGCAGCATCTAAATTCTTCCATCACATAATAGCGTATCTAAAGAACTCAAGTGTAGCTTGCATATCTATAACAATTAAACACTTTCTCTAACTTCTCTTCACATTCTAAATATTCATCTATATCTCCACTTCTATTAAAGAGTGGGATTTAGACTTTAAAATTGTCTAGTCCTCAAGGAGCTCAATGTCCTCTCTCTTATGCTCGATAATAATCAGCCTCTTTTTCTTCCTTTTCATACTCTTCGACATCTATCACTTCATTATCTTCCTTAACCTCCTCCAAATCCAACCTTCTTCTAGCAACTTAGTTTGCTTTACCTCCAACTCGAAGGGGTTGAACTAGGTATTGGGCTCAGTCACCTTCACTATAACGTCTCTCTACAATATTTTCCAATGGGTTATGGTGCAACACACCTTAAGGTTATTTTCTATTAACTTGCATCGCAGTGACTAGACTCTAAACAAGATTAGTAAGTTTGTTAAGTTTATCATCAACTAACCCTAGAGTGTTACTACCATTATGACTACGACCAAGTTTAGCACCATTGCTCTAGTCACCAATAATACCTTAAACACTTAAATTCAACATAATGTAATATTCTTTTAGTAAAGTAATAACACAATACACAACAATAATTACATCTTACTACTCAAAACTTTAACTAACACACTATAACAATTTCAACACCCAATAATTGCTAGAACATGATGGAAATGAGCTTGCTTTGTTCTCGTAATGAAAAACTGATAACAATAGAGTAACAATAAGAACTACACTTACCAACATACAAATCTTTACTACATAGCTCAAAACTTCAGAACTTACTTCACACAAACATATTGTAGTAGCTATAGAAGGAACATAGCAGTCACAAAGAGCAAACACAAATCAAACTTCAGTGCAACTTCACACGCTCTCTCTTAGGACCATGCTTTAATACCAACGAAGCTAATGCTTCTCTAGGGTCGAACACATGGAGGAGCATCACAATGAGAGAACTTAAAAGGAAACAAAAGGAAACTAGCAAAGTTTAGGCAACTATCAACTAGATATTGCAAACCAATTAATCTTACTTAGCTTACAATATGCTTAATATGATTTATCGGTCTGAACTATAGAGTCACTCGCCATTACTCCTTGCTAAAGGAAATAGATAAGAGTAAAAAGAATAATGAGAACTATAAAGTCACTTGCCACTACTTCTTGCTAAAGAGAATGGATAAAAGTGAAAAGGATAACGATAACATTATGGATGTTCACAAAGGGGAACTCATATTAATTTTGATAATCAAAGGTAATGTCTGCGTACAACAAATGGGGTTTATATATTAGCCCCACTAAGATTACAAACGTACATGGAAAAGATAAAAAGTGTAATTTACAATTGGGATACATGAATGATACCAAAGAAGGGTAAAAAAGACAAAGAATATTCTGTATGGAAAAGTAAAGAATTCTTCTAAAATGTTGTAGTAGAAGACATGTGTCGCATGGTGGCTAATATTCTAAAATATAATACAGTTTGGACAAAATAAAGAAAAGAGAATCTGTAGTTAGAGTTGACCTAATCTAGATTAGGTTGGAGCTCAATCAATCAATTACTAGAGAGTATTCGGCTTAGACTAGGGCCGGGCATTGGTGGTCGGCTTAGGAGATCGGCTCAAATAGTTGTTTGAGTCTGATACGTTAGGATGTTGTCTATGTCATGGCATAGTTACTCGGTCGGTCAGCCTATATGCTTGGCAATCGGCACGTCTCTTGGTAGCTTAAGAAACTATACTAACGCATGTGAAAGCTTGATATTCGTGTCAATAGTAGAGTAAAACATGGAGGTTGGGATGAGAATTCTTATCTTGGATGGGGCTTCGAGCTAATATTCTCCGTACAAGTCGTTGGAGTCCTCTAACTCGCAAAATAGGTCAGGAGAGTTAATTCCTATCGGGGACTCTAGAAAAAATCATTATCGATAACTATACAAATCTCAACAACAAGCTTATAATAGAGTTGTGTCGGTAGTTTAAGATCATCCATCAAAATTCTACTCCCTATCAACTTCAAATGAATGGAGATGTAGAAGCAGCTAATAAGAATCTTAAGAGAATCCTTAAAAAAATGGTTGTTACATATTAAGACTGGACGAGATGTTACCATATACACTCATGGCTTATAGAACTTCTATTAGAATGTTGATAGGGGCAATACCTTACTCCTTAGTATATGGTACTAACATTATATTACTAGTAGAAGTCAAGATCCCATCTATCAAAGTACAATCAGAAACTTAATTGGCTAAAGGTGATTGGACAAAAAAGTGTATTAAACAGTTGAATTTAATTGTGAGAAGAGGTTAATAGCTACAATACATGCTATTAGTAACGATTGGCTAGAGCTTTCAATAGGAAAGTATGACCCAGGAATTTTAAAGAAGGTAACATGGTATTGAGAAAGATTCTCCCTGATGCAAATTCCAATAGGAAATTTGTTCTAAATTATGAAGGTTCTTATCTTGTAAAGTGAGTATTACTTGGAGGAGTTTTAATTTTATCTCAAATGGATGGCTTGAATTTGAAGGACCTTCATAAGAATCAAGCTACCGGGCCTTTGACCCACAACTGAACCTGAGAATTAGAAGGGCTAGCAAGTCGAATCCTCCTGCTTTAGCTAATTCCTACCGAAACTGAATATCTTTTTACCGAGTTACTCTGTATGTTGAGCCGAATGATTGCCCCTCTCTCTAAAGTGTGCCAAATTATAGATTGTTGAGATAAAAACCAAATTGTTCTTAAGTACTCACTCACGTTTAAGTTGATTAACTACTCATCCTTACCCTTACTAAGGTACCGAGAGAGAGAGACCTCGGATTAATCCTTAGTCACCCTTACTCGAACCAACAATTTGATCATACACTTTTTCCCTCATCCTCTAATGGCCTCGGTTACTACGTGTACAGAACCACGTGTAACATTTGTCACGCTAATCATTGCTTTTCTTAAATATTCATTTTTACCATTTTGTATTCTTATATCTTACTTCGTTAGGGAAATGCCCTTTTATCTTTTCCCTTTTAAGCAAATTGTCTTAACTTATTGGGTATAAATACCCCATATATTTGTAACCATAAGCAGATTATCATCAATACAACTGAATATTCTTCTTTAACGTAAACACTATTTGTTTACTCTCATTACACTCTTATCTTAATCATTAAGTAAGGTTAGGTGGCGAGTGACCTCATTGGATCAATTTGTGTGTTATATCGAGTTGTACTGTGAATCCTTGGAAGTTCCATTAGCATGTCACATCCATTGAAGCTGTTTGTAGGTTTTGCTTAATTTTCATTCACTTGTGTTCTTTTGTACATTTCCCATCATTTTCTTTTTAACCTTGCAGCAAGATTGGACCCATTTAGCAACCGGCCTTATTTGTTCTTGTTCACGATTTTCACGTTCTTAGTATTAGAGCGAAGGTTTTGTTTGAGTTGTAGTTTGTTTTCAAAGTTTTGTTTATATCTTATTTTGCATGTGTAAAGCAAAGCAACTTACTGTGTTTGTTTGATTACCGTACTTGTTAGCTATTACTCTTTTGTTTTGTAAAAGTGTTTGCTAAAACGCCTAATTGAAAAGTTTGAACTTTGAATTTGTAGAGAAACTAACTGACTCAAGTGTGAATGCTAATATTGGAGATGACAACAGTAAAGTTGTCTACCATGGCCGACAATCTCAGGGAACCCTTAAGAGCACTGACGATAGATTTGATGAGATAGCTAACATCTTGGTAGATTTAACTCAAGTTGTTCATACGTTGACTTATTAACTAACTGAAGCTATGCATAAAACCACATAAGCTGCTCAACCTGTTAGAGGCCTGAACCCAGCTCAACAAGTTCGAGGTAGAGGGGTAGGTGGATAAGTTCACTAAAGATAGACTTAAGAGAACTAGATGAAGAAAACGAGGAAGAGGAAGAGTATTTTAAAGAAGTGTGAGCTTGAGTCCTTAGGGCCTCTAACCATGTGAAACTTTGGATTCTAAGTTTCAATGGATCTAGGAATGCTGATGAATATTTAGAATGGGAAGAGAAAGTAGAGAGTGTTTTTTGTTGTTATCAGTACAAGAATTATGAGAAAGTGAGAACTACTACTATTAAGTTCTTCGGACATGCTGCCATGTGGTGGAAGAACTTCCAGGCTATGAAGAGGCAAGAAGGCTACTGGAGATTAATATTTGGCCTGAAATGAGGTGAATGCTTAGAAATAGATTTATGTTGGATAGTTATCTGCAAGATATTTTCACTTGGATTTAGGAGATGAGACAAAGAAACTGAACAGTTAACAAGTATATCCAAGAATTCCAAATGCTCATGATCCGATGTGAAGTAGAAAAACCACCAATACGAACAATCTCTAGGTTCCTTATTAGATTGAGAGCCGACATTTGAGACATTATGAAACTCCAACGATTTACCATAATGGATGAAGCCATCATAATAGCCCAAAGAATAAAAAGGTAGAGAAGAAGCCGAGTACTAACCAGAATGTCGACTAGCTGACCCTGATGTTCTTAAGAGATCGGTTATCAGTATGACTTACTGTAACAAATTTGAACTAATGAGTCCTTCGAAATATCGATGAAAATAGGGTGAGTCACTCTACGAACGAACCAAAGGAGCTGACGTGAAGCTGTTCGAAGGATATGACACACCAACGAATACAACATGGCTCGATACTTCAATTGATATAACTCACAAGTTGATATCAAGGTCTACCTGCTATTAATCCTAAGCTACTCAACAAGGTTAGATAAGAGTGTATAAAAATGGACTTAGAGGGAGTTGTCTTGCAAGAACAAGATATTCAATATATATCTGTAATGTAAGATGATTTTGACTTACAAACAAAATGAACTATTTATAGTAAGTCCATAGGGTAACCATATAAATAAAGAAATTACAAAATGACATACAAAAGAAAAATTCCTAGTACATACGAAAAAGGGTAAAAGGGATAAATAATAAAAAGGGAAAAATAATATAATGTCGGGGGGGGGGGGGGGGGGACAGGTAGCAGCGTAACATTAGTTATGTATATAAATTCTCTAATCATAGCAAGCAAAGGGAATCAAGATGTTATGACATCAGGGACTAGTAGAAAGTCGAAAGAAAGTACTAGGCCCGAAAAAGAGTGTCTCCTCACTCGATAGGAGTTTCTCGTTAATTGAAAATTCGATCATTTGATACAGAGCATTTGACAAATGAATGGTTGGTGTCAGCATAAGGGAGAGAACAGAGCAGGGTGTAACATCCCGGATTTGTCAAGGAATTTAGCCATCCTTCTTTTGTGTATAGTCTCTCATTATTAGCTAATTGTCGAGAGAGGATTCTTCAAGTGAGGAATTAGAGGCTCGGAGTCGTATGCAAGTAAAAAGACTAGTGGTCGGTAGCTCATCAAACCTAAACAAGGAAGTCATTGAGCTGAGTCAAGTACCAAGCCAATTCGAAAGGTGGATGTTCAAGCCGAATAGAAAGGCCAATCTGACAATGAAGTGCCGACCTGAACTTATGAGAAGGGGCAAGTGTCGAGCTCTATTTCAATTTTCCTTAATTTAACCTTTATTAAGCTTAACCCGCTTAATATAGATTACTTGACATAAAATTAAGAAAATTTTTTTCATATTTAGAAAAATTAGAGTTACTAACTAGTTAAACTAGTAATAAATGAAATTAGGGTTCTCGAGGTGACCATTGATAAGTGGATTTTCTTAAAAAATAATTTTAGAAAATTAACTAAAAGAAACTAAGTTCAATGACTAACCTATTAAAATTAAGTCACCATGTAAAAAAAAAATTAATGGGTTTCATTTTTCTCTCTTTTTTTAAAAATAAATACTAAGATATATACAAATGTACAAAACATAACTAAAATGAATTTTTATAATTTTTTATTACAAAATTTTCGAGAAAAAGGAATTTTTTATTTTTTATTTTTTATACGATTACTCTAAAAATGCTTACATACTCGTTACTTGGGATCAAATCAACGTAGCTCTGTTTAGAAAAGATTTAATAGGTGGATTTCTTTTAAATTCAAAAATCGAGCTAGATTGATGTTTATTTAATCATTTGTTATTATTTAAAATAACTTAAAAAAAATCTAATTTCATAAATCTATTTTAAAAAAAATTAACTAATTAAATCATTTTTAAAACTCTAGTTAAGATTTTTTAATTTTTTTAAAAAATCAAGGTATCAAAAATATCTTTCCTAAATCCTACCTGCAAAATATACTAAGATATGTATTTTTTCTGAAGATACGGATCTTAGAGAAAAGATACCCGGGTTTTAAAAAAATGCAATTTTTGTTAAAAACGTGCAATATAATTAAATGGATAAAAAAATTCAGAATTATAAAATATATAGATAACAAAACAATATGACAATTAAAGAATAAAAAAAAACCTACACTAAAGAAAACAAATTAGTAAAATAATTAATTAAAAAATAATTAAACGAAAGAAAATAATTTTTATTACCTAAATAAGTCAAGTCACGCGTGATCGATGTGTTCGTTTTGACTGTGAAGTGGACGTATGGATTACACTCGTATATTTGGTTGTGGAATTGATCATAATCGTATGCAGCAGTAGATCACGATTGTACGCAACGTGCGACGTGGATTGTATGTGATTATGCATTCGATAATGAGTGAAATGAAGTGCAACTTATGCGTGATCATGTGTTGTGCATCGATGTGTGGTCGTACCCCTTACGTCAGTGTATGATCGTAAGTATTTTCGTATGTGTCAATGTACGAGTGTTCAAGTGAGGCTATACTAGTGTATATATGAGTGTTGTGATCGTGTAGTAGCAGTATCCTTCTGATCGTACGGTAAGAAGTACGTGTGCTGTGATCGGTGTAGTGTATGTGCCATGAGTCAACAGCATGGGCGTGCGGTCAGTAGGCAATCTAGGCATACTGATTGATCAAGGGATAGTGTATGATGTAGTGCATGGGTGTAGGTTAGTACAATGTTTGCATGCTGATTGTGGTGTGGAGATTGAGTTATATGGGGGTAAGCGTGGAGTTATGTTGTTATGTTATGTGTTGGGGATTTTGAAAAACATTTTTAAACTTTACCATTAGCTCACTATTTATAAACCATACAATTGAATCTTTTGTATTTTTTAAAATATAGATTTGATCTCAACAAACCCTAGATACGATAACAAATCCTAGATACAGAAGATATGATTTAGATTCTTTGAAGATTTAACCTAGTTTTTAGAAACCCAATTTTTATTTGGGCTTCCCATTTTTTGGGTTCGACTTAGTCTATCTTGATTTAGTCCAAAAATCCTTAAGTTTATTTCAACCCAATATAAATTAAATAAAAATTCACTTTATATGATATTGGACTAAAATATTTTAATGAAGCCCGATCTTTTTAATGACTTAGAATTTACTAAATTAAACATACACCATTATTTGACTTGACCCTAAATGAGTCGACTCGACTCGATTCAATTGGACTCGAAACGTATGAGCTCGAAATGACTGAACTCAATACAACTTGACACTTTATTTATTATTATTTTTTTAATTTTCGTTTTTTTATTTTTTAATTTTCTTTTTCTTTAACCTAGCTCAATAAAAATACTAAAATAAACAGCAAAAATGAGGTGTCTAGAGTAAGGATCTACTAAGAAGACGAGCCCAATCAAGTGCTTTAAGTGTCAAGGGTTTTGATATATGGTTGCTCAATACTTGAACCGAAGGACTATGGTCATTAAATGAGACGTCTTAAAGCTGAAGGTAAAGAGTATTGATGAGGAACTGGAAGAGGAGGAGAGCACTGCAAAAAAAAAAAAAAAAGAAAAAAGCTATCGAGAAAGTGTTGACTGAAGAGGATGTGTTCGCTGAGGACATGGACCAATTGGCCTTAGTTGTCCGACATGTAATGAACATTGAACCCTCACAAAAGGAGGAGCATAAGGAGAATTTGTTTCATACCACTTGTAGGGTGAAAGATCATGTGAGCGTGTTAATTGTGGATAGTAGAAGTTACACCAATGTGATCTTGACAAATTTGATCATAAGGTTGAAATTGCCGACTATTGCTTACCTAAGACCATACAAGTTACATTGGTAGAATGAGAAGGGAATACTACATGTCACTCAGTATGTGTTACTGCTGATCACTATCGGGAATAATTCCAACAAGATTCTCTGTGACGTGCTACTTATGTGTGCTTCACATGTATTATTTGGCACACCATGACTATTTTACTAAAGAGTTATCCATGACGGATATAAGAATACGTATGTGTTCAAGAAGGATAGTTGGAAGATTACACTGAACCTAATGCTGTCGAGAAAATTTAATAAATTGTAGACGAAACTTACTCGCGAATCGAAGAAGACTGATGATGAGTAGAGCCGAGTTTCAAGAGTCTCTTAAACCTAATATGCCTACCCTCATGTTAGTCAAGCAATTATTGGAGTTAAAGGAGTGAGGTGAACTACCCTAAGAGGTAAAAGAGTTGCTAGATAAGTATGCTGACCTATTTCCAAAACAATTACTTGAAGGACTGCCTTCACTTTAAGGCATAGAATACTGCATTAACTTAATACCCGGTACCGTCTTACCGAATAAGCCAGCCTATCGAATGAGTCTCGAACAGGCTTCTAAACTCCAACGTCAAGTTAATGAGTTATTGGAGAAAGAGTATGTTAAGGAAAGTCTTATCCCTTACGTTGTGCCGGCGCTTTTAGTACTGAAAAGGGATGGAACCTGACGAATGTGTATAGACAATCAAGTTGTGAGCAAGATTATGATCAAATACAGGTATCTTATTCCGAGATTAGAAGATATGCTGAATGAATTGAGTAAAGTTAAGATCTTTAGCAAGATTGATCTCAAGTCTGGCTACCATAAAATTCGCATGAGGTCGGGAAATGAGTAGAAAATATAATTCAAATCGAACATCGACTTTATAAATGGATAGTCATACCCTTTAGGTTGTCGAATGCCTCAAGCACTTTCGTAAAACTGATGAATTACGTGTTGAGATATCCAATAGGGAAGTATATCGTGGTGTACTTTGACAACATCTTAGTCTATAGTGCCTATATGCTGAGTCATTGTGAATATCTCGAAACTGTACTGAATATCCTCTATGCCGAGAGATTATTTGGTGACCTTTAGAAGTATTGCTTTTGCAAGGAGGAAGTGATATTCTTAGGCTATGTAGTAAGTGGAGGAGGCTTATGAGTGGACGACGAGAAGATCTGAGCAACCGTCGAATGGCCGACTCCCACTATTTGTGCTAACGTAAGAAGTTTCCATGGATTGGCTATATTTTATAGAAGATTCATTAGAAATTTCAATTCCCTTGCCGTATCACTTACTGATCTAACAAAGAAGAACACTAATTTTTTATGGAGAGAAAGGAAGGAGAGGAAGGAAGGAGAGGAGTTTTGCTAAGATAAAGGAAAGGTTGACCTTTACCCCTGTACTTATTTTGCCTAACTTCGAGAAAATATTTGAACTGGAATATGACACGTCAAGCATTAGAATAGGCATTGTTCTTATGCAGAAAGGTCGACCAATTGCTTATCATAGTGAGAAGCTTAAAGGACCTCAACTAGATTACTATATGTATGACAAAGAACTCTTGGTGCTAATTCAAGCACTATAAGTATGGAAGTATTATCTACTGTTGAGAGAATTCGTCATCTATAGTGACCATGAGTCCTTGAGGTACCTTCGAAGTCGAAACAAGTTGTCAAAGCGACAGGTAAGATAGGTTGAATTCCTTAAAGGATTTAATTTTATAATAAAATATCAACAAGGGAAGAGCAACGTAGTTGTAGATGCTCTTTTGAAGAAATATGCACTCTTGACCGAACTGCAAACCAGATTATTTGGGTTTATCAGCATTAAAGAGTAGTATCCAGGGATCCACACTTTAGACCCATACTTACGCATTGTGTTAATGGGAGGACAATGGACGAGTATCATATGGAGGAAAGATACTTATTTCAAGAAAGGAAATTATATGTGACGACCTGTTCACTTTGAGAGCTGCCGATCAGGGAAGCTCATGGTGGAGAACTGTTCGGACATTTTTGGGAGAAAAGAATAGATGAATTATAGAGTGGTCGATTCTTTTGGTTGAGAATGAGGTAAGATGTGTATCGAGTTGTTAAAAGTTGTACTGTGTGCAAGAGGACTAAGTGCTGAGCCGAACAAGGAAGAATAATGCCTTTGCCTGTTTCAACAAAGCCATAGGTCAAATTAAACATAGACTTCGTTCTTAGACTACTATGAATTGCTTAAGGTAAAGATTCTGTAGTGGTTATCGTAGATAGGTTCAACAAGATGGCACACTTTGTATCCTATTCCATGACTAATGGCTATTGCTTCTCTTTTCTTATAAGAGATTGTACAGTTATAAAGCATGCCAAGAAGTGTAGTTTTGATAGAGACCCAAAGTTCTTAAGCCATTTCTGGAGGATCTTATGGCATCGAATGGGGACCAAACTACTCTTCATTACTTCTTATCACCCCCAAACTGACAGCCAAACAGAGGTGGTTAATCACACTTTGGGATCACTACTCTAAGATGCAATGGGTAAGAACATAGCTAACTGGGATGTCTGCTTGCTGAATTCGCTTATAATCAAACAGTGCATGACACCATTAAGCAGACCCCCTTTAAAGTAGTTTATGATTTTAATCTTAAGTTTCCCCTTGATCACACCTCTGTACCTATGCCTGTACAAGAAAACCTTGATGCAAGAGTAAGAGTATAATCCCTTTAGCACATCTATGACAAAAGTCACTTGGTATATCAACCAAGTTGCAAGACGTATGCGAGAGAAGAGCAAGAGCAAGACGGCTAAACATTTTCAACCAAGAGACTTAGTGTAGCTTCACCTAAGCAAAGAGAGGTTTTTGAGCAAAAGGAGGAGCAAACTATCTCTAAAGGCTGAAGGATCTTTCAAAATCCTCTAAAAGATCAATGATAATGCCTACAGATTGGAGCTACCCGAGGACTATGGGGTTTCAAACACTTTCAAAATTGCCGACCTCAGTTTGTATTACCCTAATGAAGAGCTAACTGAAGACCATTCGAATTTGATCCCAAATTCGAATCAACCCAGAAGAAATGATAGGAATCGAGCTACTAGGCGTTTGATCCGCAGCCAAGCCTAAGGACCGTAATAGTTAATAAGGTAGATCCTCCTACTCTAACTGACTTTTATCAAAACCGAGTATCTCTTTGCTAAATCGATCTATATGTTGAGTCAAATGATTACCCATCTCTTTAAAGTGTGCCGAATTGTTGATTTCTGAGATAACAACTAAGCTGTTCTTAAGTATTCACTCATGTATAAGCCGACCAACTATTGGGGCCTCACCTTTACTAAGGTGCTGAGAGAGAGAGAGACTCCAGACTGGTCCTCAGTTACTCTTGCTCGAACCAACAATCTGATCCTACACTTTTGCCTACATCCTCCAACGGCCTTGCTAATGTATTGCCGCCACATGTATAGGACCATGTGTAACATCTACTACACTAACCATTACTTTTCTTGAATATTTATTTTTACCCTTTTGTATTCATGTACATTACTTCATTAGAGAAATGCCCATTTTATCTTTTTCCCTTTCCCTTTTAGGCAAATTATCCTAACTTATTGGGTATAAATATCCCTTATATTTGTAGCCGTAAGTAGATTATCATCAATACTCTTTCTTAATGTAAACACTGTTTGTTTACTCTCATTATACTCTTATCCTAATCATTAAGCAAGGCTAGGTAACAAGTAACCTCATTAGACCAATTTGTGTGTCATATCGAGTTGTACTATGAGTCCTTGGAAGTTCCATTGGAGCTATTTATGGGTTTTGCTTAGTTTTCATTCGCTTTTGTTCTTTCACACATTCCCTATCATATTCTTTTCAAGCTTTTGACAGGTTTGAACTCATTCAATGATCAGCCTTATCTGGTCTTGGTCACGGTTCACACCAAACCTTGTAAATGTTGATACAATGAACTTGTATTACCCTTAAAAAATCAATGGAATTTCTACTTAGATCATAAAATGCTAGCAATCTTAATGTTACTATGGTTTTATTTTTATTTTCATTTTCTACAAAGTTAGTATCATTAATGATCATTGATGTTGGGTAACATCTCAACACTTTTCCCATTCCATCAAAAGGTCCTACTCTTTTACTCTACTCAAATAAACCCCATACACTATAAACATAAGAGAAGATTATCTCATGGTCTAGAACAATGACAATTAATAAAAACTCTTCAAATACTCTATTATGGTTCAACCTCTCTGATAGTGAAGATTTATTTTCTATTTTTCAAGGAAAGGCTACAATCAAAAGAGCAAATATCTCATGGTAAATGAGTATTACTCAATAAAAAATAAAGGCTTGGGTCTGGATGGGAAAGCTAAGAGGTAATTTAGTTAAGACTTTAAGGATTTATGTGGGGCTAGAAATCTAAGGCATGACCTTTCTACTTAAATGATGACAACATTTAGTGTGTTAGGTCACTTTCCTTAAATTCGCTAGTAAACAAGACTTTGTGTGCTCCGTTTCAAGATCAAAATGAATTCTAAAAGGCTGAACCATATGTTTTGATGAAACTTTTTAAGAATAGGCTTGATTGTTTGAGCGCTATCGACAAAACTAAGTAAATGCTTCAATACTTTTTAAAAATAAAAATAGGTTATTTATTATTTTTTTTATCATTGCATTTGTATTAAGCATCCCTCCTAGGGTGGTAGGTAGCTTGTAAGGTGCTTAACCTTTTGTCTTTTTTGGGTCTTAGCTGGTTTATAAAGTGCTCGTAAGCACTCTATTTTTGTTCTCCTTTATTTTTAAAAATTTTTAGAATAGGGTAAAAGGTCTTAATTTTAGAAAAGTACCCAAAAAAATTTAGAAAAAAAGTACAAAAAATAGAAAAATAAAAAAATGTAGGAATTTTAAATAATTCTTAGTATTTCAATAATAAGTTTATTTATTTATTTATTTAATAAGGGAAGGACGTTGAGCTCGGGGTTAAATTTAAATCTGGCCAATCTATCCTAAGCTGACCTTATCTATATATATGAACAAAGCACAGACCAGTAACTTAACGGTAATATACTTGGACTTGCATTTGAGTTTGGCTTAAAGGTTAATGGTAAAACTACCTTTATCACGCCCAACGCTGCTGTAATCTTCTCTATTGTGGTTAGGTCATTTAACTTAGATTAAACTCGACAGTCTAACTCGGACTTGCGAACCTTGCTCCATCCAACCCACTTGTTCTTTTCCCAATTCGATTTGGCTTCTTTCTTTTATGTTTTCTGTAATTTATTTATTATTTTGTATTATTATAATAATAAAAAAAAGGAAAAGAAAATAAAAAAGAAGCAAAAAGAAAAAAATTGAAGAGAAGAGGATGAAGTTTAGTTTTTGTTTATTTATTTATTTTTCTTAAAGTTAGAAAACGAAAATAATAATAAAAATAATAAGCAAATAAAAGATAATAAAAATTAGAAAAAAAATTGTTTTATCACTTAGAAAAAAGATTATTATTAATTTTCTAAGCAAATAAAAATAAATTAATCATTTTCCAAAACTAAAGGCCTATTTAGAATTTTCCAAAATAAAACCCCGATTTAAGACTCTTCTAAAAAAATTTCCTTAACAAATTAAAAACGTAAACTCGATGTGTTTTTTGAACTAAAACGAATTCAACCTACTAATATTTTCGAATGAACTATAGAAATCTGATCCCTAATAACAAGTACGTAGACATCCATAAGTACGAGGTAACTTAAACAATGAAAAAAAAAATATTTCCCCCTTTTAGTGAATAATTCTTTAAATTCTTATATTTTGTAAATAGATATAATTTCAATTATCGCTTATAAATAGACATTATTATTGGAAGAGTATTTGAAAAGTAAAATTAAATTAGAAAAAATTAAAAGTAGTACCCGTTAAGAGTTTATAGGATATTCCTTAAACTTAATTTTTTTTTTAATTTTCAAAAACCGTTTTTAAAAATTAGTTTTTTCAAGTAGACCAATAGTTAGGTTAAATCGGTCCACCTAATTGATTTAACCTAACTTTCTTTTTCCCAACTTCAGCCTAGTAAGTGGTAACTCTAAAGAATTTTTTGAAATATGTTTTAAGACGAGTTTTTCTTAACTCTTAGTTGAGGGTTAGTGCTAAATAGGTTAGAGTTTAATACTAACTGAGTTAAGGAAAATTATAGAAAATTGAAAAAATTAGTCTCAATAGTGTTCTCTCGTTTTCCTTAGAGTTTTAGCCAACTTGTAGGGTGCTTAACCTTTGGTCTCTCATTTGATAGAGTCTTAGCTGGCTCATGGAGCGCTTTCTTATTTTCCAGCCTATAAAAAGCCTATCTTTTAACAACCGCCTAGATTGGTTAACTTGGGGGAGCACAACAAGGTTTTTGATTAATTTATTATTTAAGGATGCTAATCCCTTAAAGATGCTCCCAACTAAGTTAATCAATTAGAGGTGCCCTATTAGGTTTCAAACTGAGTCTTTATTTAGAGTTGCTAGTCCCTTAGAAACGTTCCTACTTAAGTTAGTTAGTTTAGAGAAGCACTACCAAGTTTCAAATTAAGTCTTTATTTAGGGTTGCTAGTCCTTTACAAATGTACTCACTTAAGTAAGTTAGCTTTCAAGAGCATTACTATGTTTCAAATTGAGTTTTTATTTAGGGTTGTTAGTCCTCTAAAATACTCCTATTTAAGTTAGCCAACTCACATAACGTTACCATTTTTAGGGTTCTTATCAGCTCGAAAGGCGTTACCTTCCTTCTAGTATCACTTTAAGGTTTTTGTTAGCTCTTAGAGCGTTACCTTTCACTCAATGTCACTTTTAGTGTCTTGTTGATTCTGAAAAGACTTTCCTTTTTTCAAGTTATAGTAAGCTCATAAGGTGCTATACTCTTTTGAAAAATTCACTTTCATGTTTCAGCCAACTCTTAGAGCGCCATCTTTCTTTTCAAAATATCTTTCGCCTAAGCCTAATGGATCAGGCCTAAAATAGCTTGCTAATTGTAGCACTTCATTATCCTCAAGGCAAAATGATATCTTTTTTATTTTTGTGGTAAAATTTTACTCAAACTCTATCACAAAGAAAAACAGTTGTGACACCTTATTTTTGCCTCATGTAATTTCAGAATAAGGAAAAGGGTCCTAGTTCAAATTAAAAAAAAAATAAAAAATTAATTATTTTTAAAAAAATTGAAAAAAAAGGGGGAGGGGGGGGAGAGAGAATAAAAGCCTTAGTTTTTTAGAGTCTTTAAGATGTATCGAAGAGGTCTTATTTTTTCATTTTGTTAATTTGAGTATGTTTTCAAAATTATTTTATTTATTTTTTAATGCATGTATATGTAATTTAATTCTAGCTTTGGTCATTTAGGGTTAATTTTTGGGTTAGAACTAGGTTTAGCATTTTATTTCTTTCTTTTTCTTATTTATTTATTTCGTTTATTTAAAAAAAAAAAACAAGTTTCCTTAATTTTAGTCGCAGGTTCAAACTAAATAAGCATGAGGTTTAGTTTAAATCAAATTAAGGAAAAATGAAAAATCGAAAATTTCAAGCTTGATAGGAACAATACCATATTAACCTATTACATTGTTTAGTTGAACAATAGGCAACAAAAGAATAATCTTGTAATAAAATGTGAATGACTATATTTCTCTTATTATATCATGTTCTTCAATCTTCTTCCCGACCTTCTCTATCACTTGACTGCATATTCTTTTGAAGAGCTCATGGTAGACTTTGCAAACTCAATCTAAAACAACAAATAGAGTCAATTAAAACTTAAAATTTTTTATTAATAAAAAAGAAATTTAATGCAAAATCAAAGGAAAAAGATTGGCCATTAGGTTTTTGAACTCAAAAACAAATTATCTCAAATTCAAATCAATCCAAAGCTTTCAATCATGATCTAAACAAATTTTGATAAATATTTGAGATAAGGAAACGAGATTATGAGATTGGATTGAGTCAAAAATCTCAAAAAATCAAATTCAACATATGTTTTTCTCTTTAACACCACCATATGAGACTCCAAACTTCTCTTTAGAATTACAAGACTTCTACATAGAATCGAGGTGTGAAATAATATCAGTAAGTCCTTGGTGATTCCTAGTTTTGGTATTAAAAAAAAAAAAATCCATGTTTGGCTTCAATCATTCGTGTTTTAATCTAATCAAATACTTGAAACTTGAATGCTTAGGAGTCTGTCAAACCACATATAGTCACACTTAGGGGTGTAGTTGAGTAGAGCCAAATCAAATCAATACAGTATTAAGCTTCAACTTTAACTTGATTTAAAAACTCGAAGCTCAACTTGGCTTGAGTTTGATCGAACTTTGAATTTTAATTTTAAGCTTAATTCAAAGATATATATGAGAAGTTTGGGTTTGATTCAATTAGCTTGATTAGGCTTAATCTTTTAATAATTTTTTCCTAAATAACCTAATATTTACTTATATTTAAACAATTAAAAATTATGCCAAACTCAATTAGGTTTACGAACTTAATGAGACTAGAATTCCAAAGCTCAAGCTCGGATTGATTTCTTACTCCAACAGTTAGAGCTCGAGCTCGAGCTTGATTTAACTATTAGCAAATCAAATTTAAGTAAAACCCACACTAAACTCAAATAGTTTGTGAATTGACTTGATTCATTTATATCCTTAATCACACCTTTTGGGTTTGTTATAGAGATGCCATGGCCATAGGAGTAGCCTAATAGCTCCCCGTCCTTATCCATCGTTGAAATTGATGGTGGTGGTAATTGACGGTGTACGATCAAAAAGGGAAGAGAGAGATAGAGAGAATTAGTAGTGGTGGTTACTAGAGTTGTTTGATGGTGATAGTTGCATGGTTGTGTACTAATGGTGGTTTGTCAGAGGAAAACAATGGTAGTAACTGGTGTTGTTCAGTGGTCATGGTCACATGAGTTAGTCATGTACTTGTGGTGCTTTGTTGGAGGAAGATAATTGGAAGAAGAAGAGGACATGGGGTTTTTTTTCATTGAATTGCAATTTATGGATCCAAGTATAAAATATAATTTATTAAATAGCAATTTTTTATTTAATTATTTAAATGATTAAACTTGAATTAAGTGTCACAATGTTAATTCCATGGGGAAGAGAGGAGAGGAGGTAAGGGGTTATATAGAATTACTATTTCGATGAAGTGAATGAATGGTAAATAAGTAATAAGCCGTTAAGAGTAAATTGATTTTAAAATAAATTTTATAAGTACCAACTTATATAAATCTCGGCCTACAACATAATTGGAGACCTTGTAATATGCAGTAATATAGGAAAAAGACAAAGTAAAACCTGCAAAAGGAATTATGGAGGATATTGAAAAAAGATAAAGTAAAACCTGCAAAAGAAATTACGAAGAAGATTCATTGATTTTAGGAATTTATTATATTTATTCTATTGATAAGAGGATCGAGTCATCTTATACTTAGAATTTTATAAATGATTTAAAATTTTCATGTTTACGGAATTATAGGAAAAACATATAGATGAAAAAACTATAATCAACTTGAGAAAAGATCAGAAAAAAAGAGAGGATCTTATAATAACTAGAGCGAAGCAGTACGACAAAAACTATAGTGTTTATTCTCTTTTGTCAAACATGTAGTGGTGTTAGGTAGTGGCTGCAAGCAACAGACAGCTCCATGCTAAACTTAGGCTCCATTATTTAATGAATCAACTTATCACAAAGTTCCATTTCCAAAGCTGTCATACGTCAATCATATGTATGTTATTGATGACACCAAACAGAACCCAACGACATCAGACTTTGGCTCCTTCAGCAGGTCGCCAGTACTCCCCAGCTGTGCAATTTGTACAAGCACGACACTTCAATAATAATACTAATAAAGCAAAAGGGATTATAAATTGTTGACGTTTTATAAAGACTTTTACAAACATTGATTTACGGTAAAAATTATATTTTTTAAATAAGATCCTGTTTCGGTAACTTTTTTTTTTTGTTGTGATAATAGTTTGTACATTAAAAACATTTTTCTCTTTTTGGTATTTGCAGTACGAAAAGCCTTCGTAAAATGCATTTTAATAGTCTAGTATACCTAACACACATGACAAAAATTTATCGTATAAAATCCATCGCAAAATGCTCCTTGCATTTTATTATACCCAACATTTTTTGAACCGTCAGTGCCAAGTGTGCAAATTCTTTCCTAAATCTGCAAGTTGCTCTATGAATATGATATGATATAATAAAGAAAATTAGTTCTCATATTTTTTTTGAAGTTATTTGATATATTATGTTTTATAAAGAAAGGAAACCAATAATATTTCACTTACATAGGGCATTGTGATCGTACTATTAAGCTAAGAGTGTCTTCACCACATAGGCTATTAACTTTATGTAATACTCCATTTTAGATGAAATAAATGAGAAGAATCATTATATCATACGTGATCTTAATTACAGTTTAAATGCAATCTTTTGAGCACAAAAACATTCATGGGTCATATATAAAGATACCATGATTGTATGACCTTAGATTAGAATTAATCAATAGGCAAACTAATAGATAATTAGTAGACACCATCAAACACTTGATCAAAAAGTCTCTCACCGATATTGATTTAATATTTGCTACTTTAACTTTATAAGCTACCACTCATTCTTTCTCGTGATTCATATGAAGCTTCACTCAACTTATAATACCTTAGTCTAAAAGTTAGGTGAGTAATGTTTTCAAATGACCCACTTGTTTCTAATTGTTTGCAAGATTCAGTGCTTATGAGTGCAAGGAAAAACTTTGGTAGTGTTGTAAGTTGTTTTATTCCATTAGAGTTGAATTTCTTAAATTGATCATTTTGTCTAACCCTATGTTTGGTTGGGTATAAATAAAAGTTGTTGATAGCAAATATTTGATTTAGAGCCTTGATCTAACTTAGTTGAAGCCTGAAAGCCCAACGTAGGAAAGCTCGGCTACGCAATATATGGGCATCCTATCCAAATCCTCTATATAGTAGATCTACAGAGGTACTTAGTGGTGGAGTTGAGCCCCATAACAAGAGGCTACGTGCTCGGGTTGTACGATACCTCCAATATGTTAAATGCAAAAAGATGGGCGCACATGTCTTGATTATACAATGCTCTCAAATCGTTAAATGTGAAGTGATGAATGTGAGGCATGGAGCAACCACTTGACTCTATCTAGAGATCTTACCAACTTTGAAACCCAAAACATCCTAAGTTATAAGCTATCAACCAATCTAAGTTTCGAGCTCTACTTATAAATACTCAAATCTCCTTCCTTCCTAAGGTGAATTCACATAACCTAATGCCTAAACTCTCTATGGAAATTAGTTTATATTTTCTCTTTTAAAATTGATTTAAATATCGAAATTGCCTCATAAAATAACCTACGAACTATTTTACTCATTGTGTATGTTTTACACAGTATCTAAGATTGTTCTAAGCATGCCTATATATCACTTTGAGGTCTCTTTCGACTGAAGCCTCTATCAACATAATCTAGAATTAAAAAAAATCAAGAGATGGTGGGAAAAATAAAAATTTGGTGTTTAACAATTAAAAATAAGAATGAAAATTTAGGGAAATGAAAGGAAATTGATGGAAAGTTTTCCACTTTTGAAACAATAAATTTCTCTTCAAAAATTGGAGATATTTGATGGAAATGAATTTAAAATTGCAAAAGCACCTCTAACATCTAAGTTTACTAGATAAAAAGAAGGTAGTTTAGTCTATTAAACAGCTTATTTCATTTGATTTACTTTATATAATGTAAACCAAACATTATAAATGAAAAAATTTCACTTCCTTTCCTTTTTCTGTTCGAAGACAATAAAAATCACTTTTTTTTTTTCTATTTAAATTTCCATTCATACCATTTTTCACTAAATCTTCCAAACACAATGAAATTTTGGGGACATGAAGTTAAGGTTAAGGTTAGTGTTCGTGATGCTGAGATGTTCTGGATTTAGGAATTTCAGTCAATTTGGATCCGAGTAAACATGAAGAGCCGATTGACGCAAGTTGGGTTTTCTTCGACGCAATATTGTCGAGTACTCCGCTTGGGTTTCGGTCGTAACTTGTTGGTCGTTCAATATTGTCCAACTCACATCCAATCTGACGTGACATCTAATTAATTCAGAAATTCGATAGTAATACACCAGAAGGGTTAAGGGGTGCAACACCAAATTTTTAGAATTTCCATAATTTATCCTTAACTTAATGGATGTAAATTATGTAGCCAAGAAAAACAGTTCCAATAGTCTTTTAATAAACATAAATCTTATCGATAATTTGACACTTAAGGAACTTTAAATTATTTATATTCCTTAATGCTTTCGTAGAGTCCTACAGATATCATATATAATACGGTAAAAAATAAGAACTATATTTTAAGGGTCTCTTCTTTTAACCTCTAAAACTTTTAAAAATATGGCTATATTAATACCCATAATAACGAAAAAGAGCAAAAAAGCAACCAAAGTTAGCCTTGTTTTACGCAAAAAGCAATCTAACTCCGCAGAAGTTAACAAAATATTCGACAAAATAGAAGGAAAAGGAGAAAAGAAAGTTGGAATTGGTCACCCCAAAAGGGAAAAAAAAATAGTATTAATATATTACGTTCGATGAGTATTATATAAATATTAATAAAATTTTAATATATGATAATAAAAGAATATATTTTTTTAAAAATAATAATTATATTTTCAAATAACAAAATTTTATTAATACTTACACGTTACCCATTGATTTGCAGAATATATTAATATGACTAAAACTTTCCTCACCCGAAACACCAATGCTTAATGCCCGCTTGCTAAAGACCTGGGATAAAAAGGATAATTGGTTAATTTGAAAATTGCTTTGTCTTAGTACTTTCCCATCGATTTATTTTCCTTATCGTATGTTTCTACTTACTAGCTAGAATAAACTTGATTTTACTCTTCTCTATTATGTCATCCTTTTGTGTGATGATCAAACAATCAGTAATTTCTGTCGCATACATGAGTAAATCTAACATATATGAGCACTAAGACAATTCATCATTATATCAAAGTAATCAACATTCTTGCATTGTTTCCTGTCAATGCGTGCAACAATTAAGACTCAGAAACTCGATTTGTGGAATCATTGAAGCTTTTAATGGGTTAGGGAGAAGTGGGGCACTAGGGTTTCCAAGTTTTATAGAAGAGAGTATGAGTCTATGGCTCAGTTCAAGTGCAATTGCCATGTCATGTTAAGAACTTTTATGCATTCATGTATCACTTTCTATATCAAGTAACATGACACCTTGTCTAGACTAAATATGTCCTTTCAAAGTTTTTCACCCCTTATGGGTAACCTTAGAGACTGTAAACAAGCTAAAAACATTGGGTTCATAATTATTTAGGATTCACAAGAGAAACAGAATCTTCCCGTCCACTTCCCATGAAGTTCGAACATGGATACTAAAATCTTTGACCCCTGATGCACAACCTCGTTTGTGCCTATTCTTACATTTGTCTTGAGGTGAAATTGCATTGAAAGCTTTTCTCTCTTTGAGCAAACTCACACATCAAACAAAAGGACATCACCACCCCACAGTTTAATGTTTATAGAGCGACTTCATATTCTGTCCTATGTGACTTGAGTGGAGTGAAGCTTTCACAATCTTTTTTCCCCCTTGGAAACTACCAACGATTGGTCTCTTACCCGATTGCTGATTCAATATGTAGTGTCCATTGTCTTAGCCGTGCTATTTTTTTTTTTTCTTTGGCTATCTAAGTTGTGCTGTTAATTTCCGAACTTTTGTACAATGAGACTTTAGACGCACAAAAGTCTCCATATCGTGTGCAACATGCAAACCTGATTCATGGATACTAAGGTTTCGTTGATAACGAAATGACATAAGCATGCCAATGGCATCATGATCCATTCTCCCTCCATCTTTTTAGGTTATAAATAGTGCATGTTAAACTACTCAACCTAGACAATTTGGACTAAGCTAACTTGAGGAATATTTCAATTCAATTTACCATTAAAACCAAACTGTGAACCGTGAATCTAATCTTGATCCAAGAAAAACCTTAAATTGAATCAAATGTGAAAATTTGAACTTTTGGCTTAGTTTGATTGGGTCCATGATTTGGTTTGGTCTCTTTGGACCACTTTCAATGTATCTAATTGATCTATTCGAATTGGTGGTCCAAAGCAAATTGAATCACAAGAGATATTTTAGTTCGGTTTGATTATGTGAATTTGAAAATAAACCTAGTTCTAAAGGAAACCATGAATTGTGTTTGATCTAATAGTGGTAAACCTACCTATCAACAAGGCTGATGTCTCATCATTTAACAAATTGCTTAGAAATATGACACACCAAGGAGACAGTCTCGCTAAGAGAAAGGACTTACAAATCACAATAACTTTTTTACTCTCTAGTGCATATGAATGTTTTAATATGAGTAGGTTTCTAATTACAAACTTACTAAGGCAAAGTTATGAGATTAAAAGTAGCAGTTGTAATCTAATAATAAAGTTTTTAGTGATAGCACACTTCATAGAAGAAGCTTAAGTTGGAAGATAGATCGTAAGAATGAAGACATCTCTAAAGTTATAGGTCTTTCTTTACTTTCATTTCTTTTTCGTCTATATGGAGATGATTTTGTCTAGCTCTAACTCTAACTCTTGTTTGGATAATAATAGGGTTTTGCCTTTTATGCCCCCAATCACTAAAGTTTATTCTATGTTAGAGGAATGAAAAGCTTAAGGAGGCAAAATGCTAACATGGTAAATGATGCAATTTAAGAATTTAGCCTCCATTAAGCAAGGTTGTTTTTTTTTTTTTTTTTTTTCTAAATACTTATGTTGAGGGATTTGAGGCCTTAGTAACTAGTGTTCCTATGGTATTGTATGGTTACCATACATTTGTTATATAGTAATTGACAATTTTTTTAATTCATTGTTTGATTTCCATATTAGCTAAAATCACCAACCGAAAGGGTTTTGAGAGTTGGATTATAGCTAAAAATTTTGTATCATATATTCGGTGATATAAAATTTTATTTCATGATATAAAATAAATATATTTTAAAAATTCAAAAAATATCCTAAATCATGTTCTCAAATCTTGGTATTGTACTTTATTTTAATTTATGATATGAATAATTAATCTTTTACTATTTAAATTTTTCCACTTACAAAAAAGCATGTCTACTATTGCATAAACCAATCCGTGATATTTATAAGGGTTGTAATGTCCAATTCTACTAACCAAAAGCTACTTATATTTTATCGACCTCGATTGCTGTTTGAGTTAATCACAAGACAAAATCATATCACAAATTCACACTTTAGCTCATTTGCGTAATGGAGATTGCTTTTGATATAGAGAAATGAGTCGTTGTATGGGGAGTTGTGGTAAAAAGTTTAAGAATGAGTGTTCCAATTTTTTCATGTCTCTAGAGAAGATATGATAGGGGCTATAACGTGCGAATGGGAAGGTATAATTGCATTTTTTTTTTTCGAAGGAGAAAAGATTTGTGCATTTTTTGATAAAACTAAGATCTAATGTGTTCAAAAAGAGTTACTAGAAATTTGAAGATTTCAAAGGAAGGAGGGATGAGCTTTTAAGGAGTAAGTAATAATGCAAAGGGAATAAAAACCTATGGACATTTATTCTATGAGAGTACTTTGCTAATAAGGTAAAAGGCTTTTGTTTTCATCCTAACTAGCCTTTTCTTCCCACGCAAACAATTTTAGAGGGGAAGACATGGAAATGCCTAACTCACAAGAATTCTATGGAATGAGGAAAGTAAAGAATTACATAATGTAAAGTTATTTTTGACGTCATGAATTGAGTCAACGGTCTTAACATTATAAAATTATGCGACATGTCCCATGATTGTTCTACATTAGTGATGATATATAGTGTTTACAAGTCACAATTTCATTTGTGAAATTTTGATACACTTTTGGGAATGAAAGTTGTTGTTACCCTTCACTTTGGAGTCAAACTTGGAGAGGAACAAATTATGCAGTCTAGTGGCTCATGTAAGCAAGTTGAGGTGCATATTAGGGTAACCATCAAATAAGTGATAATAGTTCAAAATGGTGATAAGTTACAATAATTTTGTTATCAGAGTCACAAAAGTATTGTTAGATGAATAACAAAGTGCTTTTTTTTTTTTTTCTTTTCCAAGATTGATTTGCATGTAAGGTAACATCAAATAAGTGCCAATGCAACTAATACTTGTAATATAACTTTTCATACACATCGAGTCACTAAGATTTCTTTGTAATATGGCCTCACTAATGCACCAATAACTTTTCAATTAGTAATGAATGACTTATTTCAATCTAATCTACACAAATTTGTGTTGGTGTAGCATCTTGATGTATAGCTCTACTTAGGAAATGCGCAAACAACACCTAAGATATTTGTTGCAACGGTTGCAACGTAAATTCAAAAGCTAATGTTAAGAACGTCCTTCAGTGTGCAGCAAGTTGAATATTTAAGAAATATCATTTCTTAGGAAGGGGTAAAAATGGATCTAGCTAAGATCAAGAGTATTTTAGAGTGGTCTAGACCTCTCAGTGTCAAGGCTATTTTCTTAGATTAATAGGATATTATTAGAAACTAGAGAAGCATTATGATAAAACTGTGAGTCCACCCACAAAGGAAGAATGGTTCTTGTTGAAGTGAACAAGCTGAGTAACTTTTCTAAAGAGGAGTTTTTGGGACGTTATAAGATCCTATGAAATGTTAAGTTCCACCTATAGCAAAGTAGCACCATCATTTGTCTTTCAATGATGGAGATTGAGTGTATGTCAAATTGTGCAGCTGTCTCTAAGGCTATGTTTGGAGAGAGGGAAGGAATTAAGAGGGTTGACAAGTGAAAGGAAAGAAAATAGCAGGAAAGAATTGCTACATATTTTTATTTAAATTGAAGAAAAGAGGAAGGAATTTTTTTTTTTAAATAACATTTAAAAATAGTATAAACTACTAAATTATTTATATCGTCTCCAAAAAGATGACAAAATTTTTAAAAAAATTGATGGTATAATTGGAATTTTAATGATTTTCTACCCCCAAACACTTTAATTTAAAAAGAAAAAAAAAATATGCACACCCTAAAGAAAACTTTCCCTCCTAAATCCATATCTTCCATTTTCATTCTAATTCCAAACAAAAGAAAGTGTCTTGAAATTTATATTTTCCTTCTACTTTCCTTCCCCTCCCAATTCCTTCCTCCATCCCATAATACAAGTGGATGGATTACAAGTTACTCGGTGGATATTTTGGCCCTCAATTTTAAGTACAGAAACCTGTTGGCTACATAGCCAAACATAGGCTTTGCATTGGCATAAGTTGCCGTTAATTTGCTTGTAGCACTGCGTTAACTTTTTAGTAACACCTACATAAAAGTGTTAATGCATACTTACCTATCAATTTTTTTGCAGGTTTTGGTAACAGGGTAGTTTCTATTAGTGCTGCTAGAAAGTAATGCGTTTTTGAGAAAATTTAGAATGTAGGCGATAGAACTAGTAGTCTCATAGTAATTGTCGTAGGATCTTGCCTGATAGAAAATTTAAAACGTTAATGTCATATTTGAGATGGCAAAAGAACTTGCTTTGATTACTCGAATAAGCTGCTGCAACTACAAACCTGAAACCATCTTGCCACAAATAATGGTGACAGCCTTCAAGCCAATTTTTAGGATTTTATTAGGCACTGAGCTTGTGTAAAAATCAATCATACAGTTTTCGTAACCTGTTATTCCCTACTACTAGCGGGAAAAACCAACAAAAGATTGCAACGTGCGGAGGCGGTGAATAAATGTTAGATGGGGCAAAACACCGTAGCTAAACCTTGATCTATTGTTATCTGGAGCTTACTGTAGGTCAAGAGATATTTCCGCCCGGATTTGTCTGTTCCCTTTCCTGCAGCTATAACTTCTCCGTCACAATCTATGATTCCTTCTTTAGTTGGATCTTCCATGCGAGGACCAGGCTCTAAAGAAAATGCTTTTACCTGCAATTCAGTCCAAGCAGAAATCAAAGCCAACAGAAACATCAATACTCTAAGTGGATGAAAATGGGGAAACAGAAAAGGTCTCTATTGGAGACTATCAATAGTACGAGCATACCTTGAGGTAATTTACATAAGGGGATTTGACATGACCTCCTGTACTCAATTCCGTCATCAACGACAGCAACGCTAACTTTGGGCAGTCCCTTATAGCTATCAAATCCAAACATCCATCTGAAAACTGTGCATAGCCAAAAGTAGAAATTATTTGTCATATACAGCTAGTCATCACAAGGATCATATAAAGAGCATATTTCTTGCCAGTCAAGATTTGAACAAGGAAATTACGCCATCCTCTTCAAAACACAGATTTTGCAAGTTATCTAGACCCTTTTTTTTTTAAATTTTCCCTCCCAGCCGATTAAGTAATCTAGACTAAGTCCAAAAATCTTTCAAGCATTATGAGAAGGAAATCCCTACCATCTTAAATTGAGGGAGAAGCATAAGAAACAAGGCAACAGAAGCAGACTTCAAACTTTCAGAAATAATTAATAGGAGAGACAACAAAGTTTGCATGCCTACGCTTCATGTTTATCACAAACCCAAGAGATAAGTTCAAGATTAGTGCAACAAGATGGACAAAAAGTAGGCTAACTGCTAACAGTCTTATGGGTTTCAATTAAAGCAGTTAATCTCAAATACATGGAAGTTACAATCACAGGATATTTCTGTGATGCGTCCTTTCAAGGGACACCAAGGTCCTATAATTTTTCTTGATGATAGGGCACTGTCAAAGAATACCACTAGATCTAAAATCTAGAATTTTATCTTTGTAATCCCTTTTATTTGATTTACAAAGGATGTCTTTTCATGGATGTTTGTGTCTAAATTTAAGATTTTAGGGTGGTGAGAGTTATAATAACAACAATAGAAGTTCGAAAAACAAACCTTTGCATGAGGTGCTGCCATAGTATCTTCACCTCCCCAAGGAACATTATGAAGCCATATCGAGACAAACGGACCCTCAATGGTTCTCCAGCTTAATTCATTTAATTTAACATCTGGTCCCCAGTAACCACGACATTGGGCCTTTGCAGGTTCCCCTATGGCCCCGTAACCCGAAGGCTCACCATAAGTTTCATAACCAGGTGCAGGAACAAAAGATATGCGTCCAGTGTAATGCCTCAGGTGCAGTATCCGCTGAAGTGCCTACAAAAATTAAAGCGTAACACCTTTATCGATCTATTTCCTATGATGTTAAGGCATAGTTCTTCTCTGTGTCCATTTGACTTTTGAAAGTCAAACTTGTTAAAATAGAAAAAGAGAAAGGTAGGAGAAAAGGATTAAAAGCCTGATACAGAGATACATTTAAGAAACATACGTAGAAGTCAATGCGGGCACTTCCCATCCACCTATACTTCTCAGACTCAATGTCAATATCTGCAACAAGACCTGAAACAGGATATAGAAATTTAAGAAACAGCATGGTCATCACAGTAGATCAAGCTTTTTCATGAAGCTTCTCAAGTCTCCCACATAATGCAAGCTATACTTAATTCATGCATAGGTCTTGTAGATGGTTCGTGCAACTAGAGGTAGCAAGTCTAATTACTGTCATTGATATGACTAGAGTGGTGAAAACTATTTCTTCTGTATTCTAGGAGGTCAAAGGGAAACTGTGGCTCTTAATCATAATACTTGAGTGGTTTGGAAACAATTCAGAAGGATAGAGTAGTATGTTTTGTACCTAAATAAGGGGCGAAGGCTTGTTAAATAAGAAAGGAGTATTAGTTTCATAAAGGGCTTAATGACATGGCAAGAGCACTAGAATAAACTAACTGCAGCAAGTGTATTTGCGGTGGCAAGCTGAGTTGGCTTGGTTCCCTATAAATACTAAGAAGCTAGCTAGAGAGGGCATCCAGATTCTTCTACAAGAAGTCAGACAGTCATTTATAAGGAGCCAAGCCAACTCAACTTGCCATCTTAGCAAATACACTTGCTGCAACTGGTTTATTCTAATGCTCTTGCCACATCAGCAAACCCTTTATTGAAACTAATAATCCTTCTTTACTTAACAAGCTCCTTATTTAGGTATAAAACATACTACTCTATCCTACTGGATTATTTCCAAATCACTCAAGTATTATGATTAGGAGCCACAGCCCCCCTTTGGCTCCTAGAATACACATAAGAAATAGCTTTCAACACTCTAGTTGTAACAATCATGGCCATCAGTCTACCGAAAGAAAATAGTACAGAAAGGGTGACAAGAGCAGCCACAAAGCATTCAAAACTTCAATTATTTCGGAGCAGCACTAAGTTTTAGAGGGCCAAGGTTATTCATTTAGTAGAAAAGGGATTCAGATCTATGGCCGAAATTAAGTTGGTAATGGTTTGAAATTTGCATACCCCATGCAAGCATTAGAACACTGAAGAATCTAACTTCTCCTTGCAAGATAGTTGCGACATCCAGCGATCGCTTATGGCCTGCGAATTTAAGTAAAATAAAAGGAGAGAAGACTATTAACAAGCAATGTATGAAAGAGAACATAAATACACAAAAAATGGCACTACCAACCTCGAATAATAGCACAGGTAGCATAAACTGCAGTGCAAGGCTCACCAACTGAATCCAGAAGAGACTTTGCCATGCCATTCCCGGTACCTGCAAATTTAAGGGACGTATCCAGTTTATGCTCTATTTAATTCGGTTTTCTTTCCACAACATTTTAGGGAAAAAGAAAAAGATGGAAAAGCCCCATCAGAAAGACACTTTAAAGCAACGACAATAGGAAGTTTGTTTCAAAATAATAACCAACCAACCACAATAAATATTGCACAATTCTGTCCATTTTTTCAAGAAGCATAATTTGGAGGATGAAAAAAGGCAAAGAGCAAAAAAGCATCTCTCTTACTCAGAAACAATAAGAAAAGCTAAGCATAGAATTAGGTGGAAAGTTGTATATTTGCTACATTAGCCAGCATCATGAAGCTAGCGCATCCTACATATCTTGTGTTAAAAGCATAGCACTATAAGTACTCTATAGGCATACAGGTCCATTGCAAAACTTCCAACAGCATTTGAGTAATAAAATAAAAAAGCTGGAATATCAATAAAGCTTAAACTTTTAGGCAACAGAGGGTTTGAGTTTTCATCCAAGCATCGTCATTTCACCCCCATTCAATTATGTCATCCATTAGATGGGCTTTGGTTAAAAGTTTCAGACCACAAGTGCAGGGAGTATTAAGTAACAAATAGAGCTCATGCCATGTCTTCAAAACTTAAATCTTTAGATTAGATGGCAATGAAACTAAACTCAATAATATTAAAATAGGTCCATTATGGGTAACTAGACATCTAAAAAAATTTATAGCATGAAATGCTTGGCAAATATGTAAGAAGAAAGAGCTGTTGTATTCATTGATAAAGTGACTAGAAATAATTGGGGATATCCAAAAAATAGGTGGCAATTATAAATTCAACGTACAAATTTTTTTTATATTGGTACAGAGGATATCCAGGGATGCAATTCTAAATTCAGCCTTTCACTTTGGCTAGCCAAAATTGAAAGAGAGAGGAAAAAGAAAAATAGAAAAACGAGCTCAAACCTGCAGGGATCAACCCTATGGGTGTTTTAACTGCAGCAGCCCAATCCTCTCTTTCAAGCAATCCATTTACTACCTACCGGAACAGTTAAAGCTATTTTTTTTGAGGAAAAAATTGAAAAAAAAAATCAAAAGGTGCATATATCATGGTGGAGTAATCTATATGGAATTTGTAAAAAGGAGGGAAAAAAGAAATTATGAAAATCCACAGAAGGAGAGGCTTAGCAGCAAGAACTCATCATTGAATGCAATTAACTGACCTCAACCAAAATCCCATCGCCACTGACACAAACAACACCATCATAACTTGTTAGATCCATGGAATGAGCAACTTCTTTTGCATGCAACTGATGTTGAGTCTCTGGCAGCAAATATGAAAAGATCTCCCAAATGTAAAAGGATCGTGAAAGAAGAAAATATTGATGATAGCGTGTATGAGCAGCAATGGTTCAAACCTTGGATATCAAATTTGACATTTGCAGCCTCTAGAATTGGTTTCACTTCAGTATCGAAAATCCTGGAAGCTGATCTCTTTCCGCCAAAAGGATTCAAGAAGATGAACAGTCTTTTGGGACGATCTATGCAAACAGAAACCAAAAGCAGAAGAAATTACTCCACCTAATACATAAATAAAAATCCACCACATAGTTTAATTGTTTAAGACTTCATGTAAGTTGCTTGTACAATGGAAAATCCCTGTTTTCTTTGATGGTATTTGATAGAATGAAATCATATGTGGTACCTATTTCAATGGAAAAGGCAAACTTGAAGAGATACCAATCCAATTTTTCACTAGATATGTACCTTTGTTTCTGCATACATAATTGTCAAACAGGCTCGGTCAGGCATCCAAACAGACATAGCCAGTACCTATTTGCCCATCTAAATAATATAAATAAAGCAGACAGAAGGGTTGGCAAAATACAATTCGGTTTGGTTTGGAGGTTGAATCAACATCGAAGTGTATCCCTTTAAGAATGTTCAGTTTTGGTTCAAACCACATTTATTCTCTTTTATTTTTCATTTAACCATCTCTTTTATGGTTATATATTGATATACCTTATCTTTAATTGCATTTGAATTGATTTTTTGCTTCTCAAAATAACTATGCCCCAAAAGATGTAAATGTTAAGAGTTTTTAAAGTTTGAATCTATCAAATTTAATGGTGACAAAAGTAGAAGAGATTAATTTGAAAAAAATAAAAAAAAACACAAAAGAAGGGGGTCGAATCAAACTGCGAACTAAACTATATTGTAAAAAAATCACTTGTTGCAATTCGGGTCAATTTGTTGAACATACCCACAGATAGTAGAAACAAGAAGCATAAGAACCGTAAGACATTCCATTTAGTTTCTATTTAAACATATGAAAAAGTAAAATATGGAAAATCAGACTCGTTGAAGATTGATATAAAAAATTTAAAATTCAAAATCCATTGCTGCATTACTCCCAATTGGATTCAGGATCCCTGTATTAACTTCTTGCCTATTTAGTATCGTTTGAACAAAAACATGCAAGGACATAACAAATTCACCAGAGTGAATACAAATAAAAAACAAGTTCCCATAATCTAGTTGAAGTTCAACCACAAAATATAATTTCCTTCAGCTATTATTAAGTGACCCAGAGTCTCCAAAGCGACATTAATTTCAAAATGCAGGACCAAGCAGTGAGAAAAAAATTCCATGATGCATTTTACAAATCCCAAACAAAAACATACTAAAGCCATCATTAATACCTCCTCAAATACTAAAACAATAAATACTCGCAATGTAATTTTACATAGATGATTCGACAAATGCAATGAATGAACAAAGTTCAGTGCCACGTTCCACAATTAACCAGGTACAATCAACAGAAATACCCAAAATGGAAAAATCCCAACTTTATTTAAAGAATCAACACCATCATGCAACCAAATAGCACATGAAACTTCGGACTCATTCCAGAAATTTCTCAAAATAAAGCTCAACGCAACCAAGACCCACAATGTTATGAAAATGGGGGGTGGCACTTCATGTCATATTCGGTTCCTTTTCGTCTCCCATTGATATCAAGTACCAAAAGTACATAAAATGAATGGGACACCATAAATAATATACTTTTCTCATCGCGTCAATTTGCATCACAATCATCTCATTACCAGGTAATCATACCAAGTCATATCAGTTCCTTATTTTGCTTTCATGTTATTTTGTAGTATCAGGAATTGCCCGCCAAATGAAAATCAAACACATATAAGAGGGAAACACAAAATTACCCAAAAAGTCAAAGAGTTTATATATGATAAATGTACAAAAATTGAGAAGACAATCTAAACAAAACCTGATCAATAAATGCATAAAAAAAAGATTCCAATCTATCAAATACATTTCACAATCACCCAACCAGAAACCAACATAAAAATCAAAACCCCAAATGACATGTAAAGGAAAACTCAAAATCCCATCAATAAAAATCAAAACTTTACCAAGAGAGTCAATAACTTCCTGCAATTTTTCACACCAAATCTTCGTAGACTCATCGGACAAAGTCTCGAAAACCAAATCTTTCCTCACCAACTTTCCCTTAGTCGCAACACAGCAAACCACATCTCCACTATCAACCAGTGCCTTAACTCTTATCCTACGCCCTTCCACATCAAACCCAAGCACCTCCTTTTCGATGGTCAACGACCGTTGACCGACGTCCGACCAGACAAGTCTTCCATCAGCTGTTAACGTTAAGGGCGTTGCGATGCCGTAGATAAGGACACGGTGTGAGAATACGGGTTGATCGGATTGGTTCATTTGGTGCTTCGCTTGGGAAAGGAAAAGGAGGAGTTAGATGGTTTTTGATTTGGTAAGTTTCTTGTCTTTTCCCTTCGTATATTTTTGGGGTTGCATTGACTTTAACGTTGCGAAGACAACATTCTTTGGTGGCACTTTAGAATTGGAAGTACAGCCGCTCACTTTGGTTGGTTTTCTTGGCGAGTAAGGCAAGAATCGGAAAGAAAAGAAGATGGGTCGGAAAATAATAAATTTTTTTATTTAGATAATAAAGAAAAAAAAGGTTTATGGTATAATTTTTTATTTTATTAAAATATCAATAAAATTTTTATATTTTAAAAATATATATTTGCTTTAAAGATAAATTAATAATTTTATTATATATCACGTCAACGAGGATTATTTGTGATAAGCTTCCCCAATTTTCTAAATAAGAGAACTATTTTATCTGCCCTTTAAATTCCTCTCCCTCCTTTTCTTCTCTCAATCTAAATAGGTTAAGGTTTGAATGCATTTTGTGATATGCGAAGCCCGTCCGAGTTTAGTTGCATAGAGAGATGATACATATTATGAATTTTTTAAGGGAATTCGTAAGCTGACAGGAAGATCGTGCAACAGTTGTCACATCAACTTTTTATTATCAAGTAAAATTCATCCTTATCAGTAATTGTACACTTTTCGAGGCATTCGGCATATCTCTCCTCGACACAACACAGCTATTATTTTCCTTGCATAAATATTTATTTTTTACTGGAATAAGCTAAGTTCCAACCCTAATTTTTAAGTTATAATTTTGTAATATTGTTTAGAAAAAAAAAAAATCTATTTTGTGCACCGATTAGAGTTTTGTATGAATACATGGTACATTTGAAAAGTTTATTAAAAAACATCTTAAAATAATTCCACTAATGGGAAATAAAAGCATTTGAGGAATGTGTTTTTAATATGTGTTAGAGTTTTATGTGGATCTAAGGTACATTTAAAAAAATATTAAGAAAAAATCTTCTAAAAATAATTCAACTAATAGAATAATAAAAAACATTTGAGGAATGTGTTTTCAAATGCTGCGAATACGATGTATATGGAGCTTTAAGTTGATAGTCAAGACTCATTCTTTCGATGCGCTTTCACCGTTAGGGTTGGAATACAACGACAAACTCGAAAAACAATCTCTATATACAAATTTCCAACTCAAAATCAATAAAGCATAAAATATTTTTAAATATATCAATTCGGATAAAAAATAAATGTGTTTTAGTAACAATGTCTTTTAAGAAAATATGTTTTAATACAAATATGTCCATTTACAATATAATGGAAAGTTTACATACGGCAAATTATACCCCATCATCTTATCCCCGTCCTATTTTACTGCACCTTATTGGAAGGAGAAATGGCAATGGAGGAATAACTGAAGCCCACCCTTCGACTTCTCTACTGTAGCCACGGGAAGAAGGATAATCTGCACCATCTGACTCAATATATGGAACCTATGATGCATGATGTTGGAAAGGTGGCTCCAAGTCCTCAGAGATACCAGACTCCACTAAGAAAGGGTAAAGCTACGTAGCACCGTCTCCTACATCCATGTCCTACGAGTTTGAATGTCGCTTTTAGAGAACGAACGGAGTTAGGGAAGGTGTGATGTGAGAGTCAGGAGCGGGAGCCACAAAGGCGCTTAAACCCATTTTTGTGCTTTTGATACTATTTTCAGAGACCTACTAGTGTAAGTGTAGGTTGAACTTTAGGGCATTAGATGATTGATGAAGAAAATGTGCTATTGATGTGATCAAAGAGAATATTAAAAATAAAATTGCGAATCAAATATATCATTTTAAAATTTTATAATTTTATAATATTATTCATAATTAAAATAAATATAAAATCACTTATATACATATTTTTAATAAAAATATAAACTTTTTATATACGATGTTATAAATTTATTATTTTACCAATTTTATACGATTTTAATCGATTTTACCGATTTTATACAGTCAAATAAATAATAAAATCGCGATTCTAACAATCATCCTCCTAATAACAACCTCGATTATGTCAACATATCCTTTTCTTACTATTTTCAAGAGTGTTGATTTTACATATGCCGATTGTTGGTGAGTTTATAATGTACATTGTCAACTAACTACGATCTTCAATATACTATATTTGTATATCAACGAATTTAATTATTGTCAGCATGTCAGACATTATATGCATAAGGAGAAGAGCATTAGCTTTTATGAAAAATAATACAAAGCAAGTTAATATGAGCCGTGTCATTAAGTTGTTCATTTTAGTAGGTACATCATTAACTTGTACTACTAGTATAAACATACTAAGTATTTAGTATAGCTCTAAACTGGTTCCTTGAGTTCCATCTAATTGAATATTTGCTTTAAAGACATCTTCGATTAGATTTTATTAGCCATTTGAATAACTAGTTTGCGCTTAAAGTTCATAGAACATATTTCTTTTCATTTAACCAACCATTCTTCCCATCTGAATGGCCAACAATAATCAACAAATATTTAATTACATTTTAGTCCTTTTAATTACTTTAGATTTGTATTAGCCTTTCATTATTGAACCCTAATATAACTTTTTTTTTAATTAAGTCTAACCTTTATCAATCCAAGCACTTGTTGATTCTAAATTATAATGAGCAGACCATTTATGAGGTTTGTATATCCTATTAAATCAAACAAACATAGTGAGATCTTTCTGTGGTGGATCACACCCTTAAAGAGAGAGCTTCACATCCTTTTATATTTAAGAAGACCCTAAAGCAACAAATTATTGGATTCCTTAAATTGAGCGATAATCGAAAGATTATGATTGGAAAATATGCAATGATTAGGCACATAATTGTTAGCCCAGCTATCATTCAATGAATAACAACTAGCATTATTATACACAAATCATATGAAATAGTGGAAAATGAACATGTTTTACTTGATGTTCAATATATTGGTGAAGAGCAACTCATTAAGCCTCAAGCACTAGTAGGTAACTATGTGGTAACAAAAATTATCCTCCATCAACAAAGCAATAGCCTACTTGGCACTAGAAAAGATGTCATAATATCTCATAGAAGTAATATTTAAGAATTCTCCCTTAAGCCTATCCTTGAAAATAGGATTTCATGGACCTCCTAACTCATGACCAATGGATATTACTACATAGTAGAGCTCTCAATATATCTATGCAAAACAAGTTAAGCTCTATTACACTAGCTTATACTAGCAAAATCCTTCAAGAATGGCAAAAATTATAAGGGCACTAAGTTGGAGGATTTATTTGCAAACATAAACCTATCCATAAGTTGTAAAATATAAGCATGGGAATAATGGTTAACCCTCTTACTATCAACTTTAGTGAAAAACATTTTTGAATGTTCATGAAAATCATGATTGTTCAATACATCCTCTTCTAATATGTCAGAGCTCAAGTCTTGTTCTAAGTAAGCTCTTACATTAATCTCTTGAAGTAAAGCTAGTACTCATTGTAACTGTGCCTCCATCCAAAATAAGGCTAAATTTTATCTCTACATTTTGTAAGTATTTATTGCTTCTCTGTCCGAATTGTCGAGCTCAAGGACCAATCACTCATTCTTAAGCTTAAGGGCTTTCTCAAATGGTTCACAGAACTATTCAAGATGAGTTAAACACTGAGGAATAGTGTTTATCCCTATTTGAATTATCGAGCTACATTGCTCTCCACACTCTCTAAGATCTCCACACTCTCTAAGAAGTTGCCGAGGTGATTAGCCGACATACCAAGTTGACCTCTCCCCAATACCTTAAATCAAACCAAATCAGGAAATCAACCATCTTTATACCAAGGCCGAGTTAACAATTGTTAGGAGTCGACCATCCAAGGCCAATTCGAATGTGAATCGTCCCTGAGTCTACCACTGTCCAGCCCCTAATAGTCTTGATGTTGAACTACTAATGTCGAGCCAACCCAATCAGAGGACCATCCCTACTCGGCTCAGTGTTGTTAGAATCATACAGTAAAACACGTATACACTATCCTTTCTGATAGTGAACTTTTTTTTTCACGATTTCATACTTTCCCTATAAATTATTCTCCTTTTTTTTAGCAAATAAGAATCATTCTTTTGTAATTTCTGTAATTTAGGACTTGCCTTAACAGGATACTAGAAATATTCGCTTAATATAATAACTGCATCATCATTCAAAGAATACATTGAAATTTTACTCTCTTTCTCTCGAGCTAAGTATCCTTACTTTTAAGCTACTCTTATCTAACTCATTTGAGCGTAGACTAGTAGCGAGTAACCTCTGGCCATACTTGTGCGTCATATCAAGTGTGACACGAGCTCGTGTAAAGCATTGGTAAGTCATATCCATTGTTGATACACTGGAACCCTTGCTCAACCTTCAACTATCGTTTACTTTTCGGACCATCTTGCAGCTCGAACCCATTCCTTGGTTACGCATGATATTGGATTCGTGTGTTCATCCACAAATTCATATCATCTTGATATCAAAGCCAGGTTACGTTCAAAGTTGATTCTGTTTCTATGTTCTTGAAGTAGTTTATTATTGCTCTAATGTGATAACAATTCTATTGTAACCCCTAGAGTATAGTAGTTGAGAAGTGTTTTATGCTCTGTTTTCCCATGTTTTTCGATATGCAAAAATAGAGTGCAGTTACCTGTTCAATTGTTATGAAATTGTCATTATGAAGTAATTAATGATGTCAAACTCAAGTATTCAAGGAGTTTTGGGAAATCGAAGAAGTGGTACTCAACATAGCCAAGGACAAGAAGAAAGCTTTACTCCTTAGTCAGTGGGTGACTACTTAGATAAGCTGATCAAATCGATGTCTAAATTGGTGACTGTTGTCTAAGAGGATAGGCAGCATACTAAAAATAGTCCTACTAATGAACATGAATAGTAAGGATGAAGCAATGGTCAATTTAGCCGAGTTAATGCCCTAATTAGACTACCCCGAGCTGAAGGAATTGGTAGGGATGCTAGACAAAGGCAACACTTGAAGAGATTGAGGAGGAAGCAGAAGGAGACGATAAGGCTAAAGAATACTTCAAGCCTGAGGAAAGAAATGTGAGGCTCCTAGAGTTGAGGGATTGAGAATGTGTATCCCGAGTTTTTCTAGAAGTGGTGATGTTGAGGATTACTTAGATTAGGTAGATACAATTGAAAAATATTTTAAATGCCACAAAGTGCTAGATAATGCAAAGGTAAGACTTACAGTGCTAGAGTTTATTGGTTATGCCGCCCAATGGTTGAACAAATTGCAAGCTACCAGAAGAAGGGAAGGAGAACAAGAATAAGAAATTGGGAGTTGAGATAAGATGAAGAAAGTTATGTAGAGAAGGTTTGTATTGAGCTACTATCTACAGGATGCCTTCAAAAGACTACAAGAATTGAGACAATGAGGATTGAAAGTAGAAACTTATGTTAAGGAATTCCAAATGTTAATGATTTGATGTGAAGCTATAGAACCAGAGGAAAGAATTGTATCTCGGTTCATTAGTGGACTAAGTATGAGATTGAGGACATTTTAGAAACCTTGGATATTGGAACGCTTGATGATGCAATTCGAGCTACTCAAAGGATAGAACAATGTTGAACAGGAAGATCCTGACCATCGATTAGCCGACTAGGCAGTAGTCGAACTGTTCCAAGCAGAACTGTGCGAACAGAACAAGGTAAGGTTGTTGAGACCTAACTCGTTCCGACTGCTCGAGCCGAAGAGAAGGAACCCTCGAAGAAGTTCAAGAAGGGCTAGAGTTCAGGGAGGAAAACGAGTGAGATCAAGTGTTTCAAACACCAAGGTTTTATGGCCACTCAATGTTCGAACAGGCGAACAATGGTGATCTGAGGCAAGGTGCCAACTATTGAGGTCGATAGTACTGATAAGGAAGTAGAAGAGTTGAAGGAGGATGAACAGACCGAACTGTCTGAAGAGGAAGTTATTTATAGTGAGGAAGGCAACTTTATGCCAACCACTCTAGTGTTGAGGGGGACAATAAGTGTCAGTCATGTACTCGAAGACGAATAGAGGGAAAATCTCTTCTGTATTAGATGCAAAGTGAATGACTCATTATACACACTAATCGTTAATAGTAAGAGTTGTATCAACGTAACCTTTGCATTTATGGTCCAACAGCTAAAATTGCCGACCATGAACAACTCAAAACCTTACAAGCTTCATTAGCTTAGTGATAAGGGAGCCTTACAAGTGAACAAATTAGTGTCTGTACCAATCTACATTGGTAAGTATCAAGATGAAGTCCTCTGTGATGTGCTGCCTATGAGTGCATCCCACATTTTACTTGGACGACCATAGATATTTGATCGAGCAGTTTTTTTATGAAAAAAGGAGGAACACATGCTCCATAGAGCACAAAGCCAAAAGGATGAAACTGAGCCCTATGACTACTGAATAGGTGAAGGTCATACAATCATAACTTAGTGGAACCCTAAAGAAAAAGGCTTTGGTATTAACTTAAGCTAAATTGAAAAGAGAAATGGAGCTGGAGGGATAGACCTATTTGCTCATCCGAAGACTTCTGAAGATGAGACCTGGAGAGGAAGAGCTACCTACCAAAGTAAAAACTTTACTAGAGGAATTTGTTGATCTATTTCTAGAGGAGTTGTCGAACGGCCTACCCCTAATCCGAGCCGTTGAGCATGCAATCAACTTATAGCCAAGAGTCGCATTGCCAAATAAGTCTGCCTACAGATTGAATCATGAACAAGTCACTAAACTACAGAGGCAAGTAGATGAGCTATTGAAGAAGGAGCATGTACGCGAGTTTATGAGCCTTTACGCTGTATCGGCCTTATTAATGCTGAAGAAAGATGGGTCTTGGAGGATGTATGTCGATAGTCGAGCGATCAATTAAATCACTATCAAGTACCAGTATCCCATACCCAAGCTTGATGATATGTTGATGAATTAAGCAAAGTAAGAGTGTTCTCTAAGATCGACCTTAAAGCTGAGTACTATCAGATTCGAATGCATGGAGGTGATGAGTAGAAGATTGCATTCAAGACACAACATGATTTATATGAATGGCTTGTAATGCCATTTGGACTATCTAACACACCAAGCACATTTATGCGCCTGATCAATCATGTGCTCCGAGCATTATTAGGAAAAATTGTTGTAATTTATTTTAATGACATTCTGATGTACAGCACTAACCTAAAAACTCACCATAAGCATCTCCGTTAAGTGTTTGCAAAACTTTAAGCTGAACAGCTTTATGCCAATTTGAAGAAGTGCAATTTTTGCCATTCTAAAGTGATATTCTTAGGTTTTGTTATGAGTAGAGGTAACATTTGAGTCAATGATGAGAAAGTAAGAGTGATCATAGAATGGCTTGAACTGACTTATTCTGTGGATGTGAGGAGTTTCTAGACCGAGCATAGTTCTATCGCCGATTCATTAAGGATTTCAATACGATTGTGGCTTCACTAACCGAATTGTCAAGGAAGAATACAGAATTCAAATGGGGAGAGAAAGAGAAGAGGAATTTTGAGGAAGTAAAAGAAAGACTAACTACAGCCCCCATCTACGCTTTGACAAGGTGTTTAAGGTAGAATGTGATGTATCCAGACTAGGCATAGGTGTTGTACTAATACAAGAACGTTGACCTATTGCTTACTTCAGCGAGAAACTTCGAGTAGCCACACTCAACCCTTCTGTATATGACAAGGAGTTCTATTCCATAATTCGAGCTTTAACAGTTGTCACGCCCCGAAGCAGCAGAGTCGTAACAGCCCCGCCGTGTAAACCACCCTAAGATAGAAGTTGGCCTCACAACCGCTATCCTAGACCTGATCTACACAAGGCGTCCACAACTAACCCGCTTTGAAGTAGACAATTTGTAATTTAAATAAATCATTTACCTATAAAATTGAGGAATTATATATATATATATATGTTATCATTCAATTATTGCAGTTAAAGTTTACAACATTTCTCTATAGTATATTCCCTAGTTATTACATCACTCGGAAATGAAAAATAATTCTAAAATAAAAACTTAGACCTTAAAATATGTGTTTATTCTTCAATATTTTTCCTCACTCCCCAGGATCCAGCAGTTGCTAGCTTCTGAGTAATTGGTTGCCGCTTCTTAGCCAGCACCTGCACGACGTCTATAGGGATGTGAGCAACCACAGCTCAGTAAGTAGGGACGGAGGACTTAAAACTATACCATACACGCAACAAGGTTTTCAATCACTTATTAGGTGCAATGCATGTGCAAGCAAATGCCATCGCACGACGTTGTCCGGCCCGTCGTGAGATTAGAGAAATTGCGCCCGCTCTAATCCGGGTTGAGGAGTTACCGTTAATGCAACAGCTCACGACCAAACCTAGGCTTGTGTAATGGAGACCTTGCTCCTCCCGCGACTACCTTCGAACCACTGTCTTCACCCCCGCCGCGACCTCCTCTTCTGTCACTTAGTTCGACTGAGGATGAAGAAGGGACCATTTTGCAATCCTGCGCTATCCCTTCCGAAGGGGTCGGTATTTGGCCGGAGAATCCTAAATCCCCTAACGGGTTGCCATGCATGCTCGATTATGATTACTGGTCGTATATTTGATTAGGTCCAGTTTAGGGTGATCAATCATTACATACAATTCATACAGTATGTACCAGAGCAATAAACAGAATCATGGCATCACCCATAATCAAGCACATGCATACATTCAACTATCTAACAAGCACAACCAAGCATAATCTTAAGCCTCCCAAAATACAGCATCGTATTAATCCCAACTTACCTCGACTCCTCGCTCGTTCACTCGAGGTCCGATTTGCTCAGGCCATCGCCGGTTATCCCTATAACACGAACGTGGTTTCAGCTTTTCATATAATTGTTATAGGTTCGTTTTATCCTATAATGCTTCTTGTTAGGTTTTGTTTAAGGTTTAATATGCCCAATTATCTAGGTATTAAGTCTTTTACAATTATTCTAGGTTTGGGGTTAGGTTCAGGTTCGGTTTTCGTATCGATCTCTAAACCAGGTTTTTAGTTCGATTTTTAAGTAGCGTTTTATATTCCAACCCTAGAAATTAGTTTCAACCCATAATGTGAAATTAATCACATTATTTCCCGATAACCTAAATACCATCATTACCCTTTGTCAGTGTTTATTTTACTCGGTACACTTAAATCCATATCAGTGTACCGAATTCACTCCTAATGTGACAAATTTTTACATTTTTCATATAATTCCATAAATTCAAGTATCCTATCAGATTTATTGTGCATTTTTATTATTCTCAAAATATCAATTTTTATTATAATATTTTCTATTTATTATATTTTCAATAATTACACATTATGCATTATTGCATATTATGCACATAATGCATTTCTAATATTTCTATTACCCTAATTACCATCTCTAAACACCAATTATTATTTCAAAATGTCTAAATCCATCCTAAATCAGGTTTTACACCTAATTATTCTAATTTACAAAATTAACTCATAATTTACTATGTTTTTCTATTACTAATTTACTACATAATTAACCTAATAATTACATCTAACACCCTAAATTCTATAAGTATCATACTCCATCAGATCTTAACATCCTAAAACATGTAATTATTCACTAAATCAGAAATTAATCATTTAATTACATAATTAACCCTAAATTACCCATTTTATGCCTCTTTTTAGAGCCTAAAAATTATCTAAAAATTTCGAAAATTAATTTTTGAAAAAGGGCTTCCTAGCACTATTCTATATCATCTAAGTAATCTACAGAAAAATTTTGGGCTTGAAACTACACTCCTAAGGTCATTTATTTCTAAACCGAAACATGCTCGGTTTTGCACAATTTCTTAGGGACCATATATTACGGGACATAATTTCATCAAAATAACATTTTTTATAAAAACTACATACAAAAATATCCCATAATAACAAAATTCATAATTTTATAATTATATTTACTATTTTTACAAAATTTCACAAAAATCGGGATGGAATTTGGACTCACCGGTTCGGGTGGCTTCGGCCACCGCGGGCCGCCGTGGCCTTGTCGGCCAGCCTGGGCGCTGCCACCACCGTGTGGTGGTGGTGGCCTTCCACTTCCAGCTCCTCTTCTGGTATGGGTTCCTTTTAAAACTCTTAATTGTACAGTTTTTCTTATTTTTTTTATTTTCTGGATTTTATCTCGAATTTTTTACTCTCCCTAATTTTCTCACTTTTCAAACTGTCCAAATGAGCTCTGTAAATTTTTTCCTTATTTATAGACATTTGCTGTAATTAATATGTATTAATTTGACAAGACTTTGTCCAAATTCCTTGATTTTTGGCTTTTAAGTTGTTCAATTTTTATTGGCTAATTTTTCTTTTTCTTATCCTGACATGCCACGACCTGATATTGATGCATCTTATCCTCTTCTGATTTTTCCATAATTATTTTATAATTTTCTTTAATTATTTGCTTAGTTTTCGGCCAATTTTAGTAATTACGCGTATTTTTATCTACACGTAAATACATGTGGGGTACACGTGAACATTCCTAAATATTATTTTGGTCATTCTAAAATTTTTAGTATACATATAATCTATCTCTAATAATTTATTAGTTATTATATTACACTTTTTGCCTTTTTGGTAATTAGCAGTTATTATGCTTAAAATTTGAAAATTTTATAGTCTCCTATTTTACTACTTATTTTCTTAAATTTAAGTTTATGGGGTCATTTTTACTAATATTCTTCTCAATAGTTTATAATTTGGGTTTGATCGGATCTTTTAACCGATCGCCCTAAACCTTGGGTTCTAAGTTCAATCCTACGGTTACTTGGCTGAACTTTGGGGCTTACAACAGTATGCCAACATTATCTATTGCTTAAGGATTTTGTGATCTATACCGATCATGAATCCCTTAGATACTTAAAGAGCCAACCAAAGCTGTTTTGGAGACAAGCTAAGTGGATCGAGTTTGTGGAAGGTTTCTCTTATGTCGTAAAATATAATATTGGAAGGAACAATATAGTGGCCAATACTCTATCAAGACAACATACCCTTCTGACTGAGCTATAAACAAAACTACTTGGTTTTTCAACCATAAAGAAATTGTATGCTGAAGATCCACATTTTGGTCCTATCTATGTTCGATGTGAAGAAGGACAAACATTGGATGAATATCATAGGGAAGACAGATATCTATTCAGAAAGAGGAGGCTATGTATCCCAACCTGTTTCATGAGAGAATTGTTAGTGCGCGAGGTGCATAGAGGAGGATTAATAGGACATTTTAGCCAGCTCTAAACCCATGAAGTATTGTCTGTAAGATTCTTTTGGGCAAGAATGTTGAGAGACGTATGGTTCGTGCTGGAAATGTATGCAACCTACAAGAAGGCAAAGAGCCAAGCTAAGTAAGGACATTATCTACCCTTACCTAACATAACCAAATCATGGTCTAAGCTAAGCATGGACTTTATGTTGGGATTGTCGAAGACATCCCAAGGAAAGAACTCTATCATGGTGGTTATAAATCAATTTAATAAGATGGCACATTTTGTGCTCTACTTCAAAACTAACGAAGCTTCGACTATTTCTTTCCTTTTCCTATAGGAGGTGTTCAAGCTTCACGGTATGCTCAGAACCATCATTTCAAATCGAGACCCTAAGTTCATGAGCCACTTTTGGAGGACACTTTGAAGACGAATGGGGACTAAGCTATTGTATAGCACGTCTAGCCATCCACAAACCGATAGATAGACCGAAGTCGTCAACTGAACTGTGGAAACTTTGTTATGAGTTGTTGTCGGACAAAACATGACCGATTGGGATCTATGTCTGCCAGTCATCAATTTCACCTACAATAAGATTGCCCACATCGTGACAAACATGTCTCCATTTGAGGTCATCTATGGATTCAACCCTGAGCTCCTGATAGACCAATCACCTCAGTCGAGTCTTAATGATGATCGACCAGCCGCGAAAAGAGTTAAGGTTATCAGAGCTATGCACCAAAAGGTTGTGGAGCAATTGAGCTGAGATAATGCTAAGCTCAAGAAGCAGAGCCAAGGAAGGAGGAAGAGAAAGTTTCAGCCTAGTGATTTGGTCTGGATACATCTCAGCAAGGATTGATTCCCAAACTTGAGGAAGAGCAAGTTGTCTCCTAAGGCCGATAGATCTTTTAAGGTGTTTGGAAAAATCAATCCTAATACCTATAGAATTGAATTACCCAAAGGATATAGAGTCTCGGACTCCTTTAATATTGCTAATCTCCAACCTTATACTTCTAAAGATGAGCAACCTATAATCGAACTAGATTTGATATCAAATCTCAAACAACTCGGAGGGGATAATAGGGATCAAGGATCGATCACTCATTGCCAAGCCCGAGGGCTTTCTCAAATGGTTTACAGAGTTGTCTAAGGTGAGTTAAACACTAAGAAGCAGTATTTATCCTTATCTAAACTACTGAGCTACCTTGCTCTCTATACCCTTAAGGAAGTTACCAAGGTGATTGACCGATACATCGAGCCAACTTATCCCTAACACCCCAAATCAAGAAATCAACCATCTTTGTACCGAAGCTGAGCTGACAATTGTTGGGAGCCGACCATCCAAGGCTGATAAGGATCGAATCTCTAATGCCAAGATGATAAGGAATCAAAGGATGGATCTAGAAAGAAATAGCAATGGATCTAGAAATGAACAGGAATGGGTATTCAAGAAAAATGGCTACGAAGAATAAGAAGGGTTTTAATAGTGAATATGGATGGATATAACTCACTAAGATACAAACACGATTAGGGGTTTAAGCTTGAAATAGAGTTCAATTCGACTCATGAACACTATATGTTGCTTAGGGTTTCAAATGAAGGTTAGATGCAACTCACTAACCGGTTCAAATGAAGGGGTTCACCACAATCTAAGAACAAGATTGATAAGAATGCGAGGACGATTAAAGAGTTTAATCAACACTCAATAATCCAACAAATGTTAACTTAAGTATAGCCTTGCTCGAAAGAAGAAAGTTTCACTCTATATATTTATCCGTCTCTATCTATCTATATGTGTCGCTCCTTCTATTAGTACAAATGTTGCTATTTATAGCAAGTCATAAACCATAGTAGCAAAACTGTAAATAAAGTACAAGGCCTTAAACCTTAAAGAATCGGGCCTATAAATAAAATAAAAGGAAAACATGTACAAGAATACATAACTGTATGTTTTATAGAACTCGGCATGCAGTTACTTGGCATGTCCTAGGAGAAGTAATATCCTAACCAAATGGGGTCAGCAGTTAAATGTACGGGTTCAAAAAAAGGTCCCTAACATTTTGTGTGGCTTAGCCGAGATACTAAAGAGGTCAGCCCATAATTGTCGAGTTCTAGAATTAGTTGGCACTAGTTTTCGAGGTCGTACTGAGTGATTCTTCCATCTCGAGTACTCAGCCTTATCGTTTTTCGGCACCTCGGCTAATGATAGAATTGATGTCGAGTGTTTATTTTCTTTCCCTTCGTCCTTTTGGCTGCAGTTTGACCTTAGCATGCATTGATAGGCCTCAGCTTAAATATAGTCAGAGGCTGATTCCCATCGATTCCCATCAAAGGCTGATCCAAATGTGAATCATCCCTAAGCCTACCATTGTCCATCCTCTAGTAATCAGGCTACCGAATTGCTGATGCTGAGCTAACCTAATCAAAGGACTACCTCTGCTTGGCTTAGTGCCGTTAGAATCACACTATAAAATGCACGCGCGTTATCTTTTTTGACATTTGTATTGTCCTTTTTGATAGCGGATGTTCTTTTTGCACAATTTCATATTTTCCTTGTAAATTTTGTTTAGCAAATAAGGATCATTCTTTTGTAATTTTTGTAACTTAGGACTTGCCCCAACAGGATACTATAAATACTCGCTTAATGTAATAGCTACATCATTATGCAAAAAATACATTGGAATCTCTCTCTCTCTCTCTCTCTCTCTCTCTCTCTCTCTCTCTCTCTCTCTCTCTCTTCGTTAAGTATCCTTACTCTTGAGGTACTCTTATCTAGCCCAATTGAGCTGGGACTAATAGCGAGTGACCTCCGACCAAACTTGTGCTTTTATCAGGTGTGACCTGAGCTTGTGTGAGGCATTGATGAGTCATATATATCATCGGTGCATAGAAACCCTTGCTCAACCTTAAACTATCATTTACTTTTTAGACCATCTCCATCTCAAGGCTCAAACCCATCCTTTAGTTACGCGTGATATTAGGTTTATGTGTTCATCTACAAATTTGTATCACTCACCATATCATTTAGCCAACCAATTTTCGCAGGAACTTCACCATTTATATATCTATCCAATTATAGTAGGATCTTCTCCATATCTTTCTATCCAATCAATTATGGTAAGACCTTCTCCATATATCTTATCCAACTAATTATGGCAGGGTTCTCTCCATATATTTTATCTCATCGATTATGAGAAGATCTTCTCTAGATATTTACTTCAACTACGATTTGATTAAGCTAATGGACTTTTTTCCCAAATTTATTACAACCTCCTAAAGCGCCTAACTACGGTATACTTTGGTCAGAAGGCATCTTGTAAGCTCCCTTAAGAGGCAACTGACCTCTAATAAATTAAGCCCGACCTTGTTTGAGGTAAGTGATCAATTATCCTAGGATCTCCTTAGGTGACCAAATTAAAGCACTATAAGACCACATTTAAGAGACCGAAACATTTGACCCCTCCGAATCATGTTCTTTAAGACTATCTTTGGGTGATTAGAGCATCCAACCTCTCCAAGTCATGCGCTTTAATACCATCTCTTAGTAACCAAAACATTTAAATTCTCTAAGTCATACATTGCAAGACCACCTCTAGGTAACCAGAGCATCTCTAGACTCTAGGGCATACGCTTTAATACCACCTCCTAGTGACCAAAGCATCCAACCTATTTAGGTCACACACTTTAAGAAGGCCTCCAAGTGAATAGAACATCTACCCTTTTCATGACTCGTACACTGAAACAACCGATCTTTTTAGGTCACGTCAATAGTTATCTTATACTCGAAAATATTAAGACACCATCATCAAGCTAGACCATTGTCTACAATTCAAGGTGCTCCTAATAAGGACTAAAAGGTCTCTAGTTGCTTAACTAATTTGGATTCCATCATTGAGTTAGACTAAGGTCTGAAATCCAAGATACTCTAGACATGGCACTTTGGTCCCTAGTTACAATGTTCTATAAAGAGTCTAGTTACAATCTATTCTAGCCTCATGGACATCCTCTATAGATCTCTTAACAAAGTTTGGTCATGATTTGCTCTAGCCTAATGGACATCTTCCTAAGGTCCTTTGTTACCTCCCATCAATCTAACCACAATCCGCTTTGGTCCAATCGACTCTTTAGGATCCAACTATGATTAGTTTTGGTCTATTGGACTCCACTCTTTAAGTATATCTAACCATGGCCTTGCTTCAATTTCAAAGCATTGCAAATTATGAACCATGAGGTCCCAATTAACAATACAAAAAGAGTAAGAAGAACCCTAATACTTCTTATCCAATCTATGGTACCTTATTTCTAATGTTTAATAGGAAGATTAAGTAGGCCCATATGTCTAACTTCAATATTTAAACATAGTAACTTTGACAAATTAGTATCAGGGGGCAAAGTCTTAAAGCAGCCCCAATATTTCATTGTATGACATACCTTAGCTCACCAACTCAACTAAGACCTTCAAGGGGTCTCTAATTACGTAACATGGGTCCAGTCTACCTTGAATCACTCCTTTGCTTAATCACTCCACTATGAGGCTCTACCTTACTAACATTAAGTGTGAGATTAATAACATATAAGGATCATATCACCTACTAGTACCTATTCGTTTGACAACTTGTCCTAAAACCTTAGGGACCCATTGAGAGCTTATTCACTTTAGTGACTCGCCGCCAACAAGAGTAGTGAGCAAGTGTTGATGGGTTATTTTGAAAGTAGGCCTTTATGTTTAAACCAACCTACTCAAAGCATGAGTCAAGCTAAAAGCCCATGGGCAACCTACTCAAAGCCTAAGTTAAGTGACATCATGGCCTAAGTTAAGTTGTTAGCATTATGGATGACCTTCTAAAGCATCAAATAAGCTTCTAACATCTCAACTAATGTAGAAAAATTCACACTTGGTTTGTGATACTCTCTACTATACTCGTAATATATCTTAAAGATATGGTTAAGTATATCTTTGAGATACACTTCACTTTCCTCAAATAGCTTACTAGTTAAACCTATAAATATAATGGGAGACCTCTAAGTAAAGGGGATCGATCCTTAGCATTTCTCATTACGTTATACACTTTTCTCCTCATCTACTCTTTAGCTTAAATATTATAATGGCCTTACTAGAGCTATCTCCTGCAACCCTTTGATAGCTTAATTTTGCTCTTTTTGTAGGTTACCTTAAACTTTGAACGCCTTCTTGTTATTGAATGTCAACAAGTACAATAAGATTATCCATAACCTATGTATTCTATCTTATCCAGGGAGTAGGCATCCCACTTTAAATAACTCAATAACCAGTACGCAACACGAGTTATATATATAAGTCAACAATTATTAGAGTTAACAGTTATTGCAATTCAATTGCTTACTTTTGTAGCTCAATTAACTAATGAAGGTAACATATGTTGTATACCTAATAATTTAAGATCAACTTCTAGAGATAAAGTGATAGGAATTGAGGACTGATTACATGCTCCCGAGCCCAAAGGCTCTCTTAGGTGGTCCGCCAAGTTGTTCGAGGTGAGTTAAGCGTCGAAGAGTAGTGCTTGCCCCAATTTGATCTACTGGGCTACTTTGCTCTCCATGCCATCTAAAATATTTCCAAGGTGATCAACCAGCATGTCGAGTTAAACCCTCCACTAAACTATAGTCCAAGCACCAAATCTAAATGCAGAAATCTCCACTATGCCGAGACCAAGTAGTATTATTAGAAGCCAACCATCTAAGGCTAACCCAATGTGAGTCGTCCTTGAACTAATCATTGCCTAACCCCTTTTGATACCGAACAAGCTTGAATCGAGGTATACCTTTGCTCAGACCACAATAGTATCAGAATCATAGTAAAAACGTATGCGCATTATCCTTTACTGACATCCGTACTGTCCTTTCTAACAAAGGACATTCATGTTCTTTCTTTTGCACGATTTTATAATTTCCTTGTAAATTATTTTCTTTTCTTTTTAGCAAATAAGGACCATTCTTTTGTAATTTCTATAACTTAGGATTTGCCCTAATGAGATGATATAAATACCGTCATACTGTAAAAGTTGAGATATCATATACAGAAGAATACACTGAACCTTTTTACCTTCTCTTGCGCTAAGTGTCATCTTGCTTACTCTTGAATTACTCTTATCTAGCCCATTCGAGTGTGAATTAGTGGCAAGTGACCTTCGGTTACACTTGTGCATCATATCAGGTGCTACTTAAGCTCATGTGAGGTGCTGGTACATCATATCTAGCGTCGGTACATGGGAACCCCAGCTCTTCCTTAACTATCATTTAGTTTTTAGGCAGGCTTGGATCCACTCCTTTTTGTTATGCATGATATTGGGTTCGTATGTTCATCTACAAGTCCATATCATCTTAGTATCAAAACTTGACTACGCTCGAAGCTGGATCCTGCTACTGTATTCTTTTAATAGTTTGTCACTGCTTTTGTACTCTATTTTCCCCTGTTTTCGATACACCAAAACAGAGTGTGGTTGACTCTATGTTTGTAGTGAAGTTATCAACATTAATGTTGGATTCAAGTGTGCAAAGAACTTTAGGAAACCAAAAAAGGAGTACTCAACATGGCTAAGGATAGGAAGAAAGTTTCTCACCTCAGTCAGTAAGTGACCGCTTAGATAGGCTTACCGATTTGATAGCTAATCTGGTGATTGTCATACAAGAAGACAGACAATGAGCTAAGAATAGCCTCATTAGGGAACATGAGGAGCAATAACAAGGTAATGGATAATCTGGCCAAGCTAATGCCTCAACTTGACTACCTTGAGCTAAAGGAGTTGGTAGGGATGATAGACGTAGGTTAGTGCTTAAAGAGATTGAGGAAGAAGTTGAAGGAGATGATGATGCAGAAGAGTACTATGGAGTTGAAGAAATAAATGTGTAGGCCCCTAAAATCGAAGGACTTAGGATGTGTATCTTAAGTTTCTCTAGAAGTAATGATGCCGAAGACTACCTAGATTGGGTTAACAAGATTAAAAAGCAGTTTGAATGCCACAAAGTGCCCAAAAATGCAAAGGTTAGGCTACTTGTGTTGGAGTTCACTGGTTATGCTGCCTTATGGTAAAAGAACTTACAAGCCACCGGAAGAAGGGAAGGAGAACGAGAGATTAGGAGTTGGGATGATGTAAAGAGAGTTATGCGGAGAAGGTTTGTACCTAGCTATTATCTGCAGACTACCTTCAAGAGACTGCAAGAATTAAGGCAAGGAAGATCAATTGTAGACTCTTATGTTAAAGAATTTCAGATGCTAATGATCCGATACGAAGTCGTAGAGCTAGACGATTGAATTTTGTCTGGATTCATTGAAGGATTGAAGTATGAGATTGGGGATGTCCTGCAAACCTTGGATGTTAGAACGTTTGATGATATAATCTGAATTGCCTAAAGGATAGAAAGGCACCGAACAGGAAGATTCCAACCACTCGTCAACTGTCCTAGTAATAACCGACCTATTCCAAGCAGACCTGTGCGAATGGAACTGAGCAAAGTCACTAAGACCTGACTCGCTTAGACTACCCGAACAGAGGAGAAGGAACCCCTAAGGAAGTTTAAGAAGGGCCAGAGTTTAGGGAGGAAGATGAGTGAGATTAAGTGTATCAAATTCCAAGGATTTGGACACATGGTTGCTTAGTGTCCAAAAAGGCGAATGATGGAGATCAGAGGCAAGGCGCCAAATGTAAAGATTGATAGTACAGATGAAGAAGTAAAGGAGCTCAAAAAGGATAGACAAGCTGAGCTGTCTGATGAAGAAGTTATCTACAGCGAGGAAGGCAACTTCATGCCAACCGCTCTAGTATTGAGGAGGACGATAAGTGTCAGTCCTATACCCGAAGACGAACAGAGAGAAAATCCCTTCCATATTGGGTATAAGGTGAATGAAACACTATGCGTACTGATTGTAGATAGTGGAAGCTACACCGATGCAGCCTTTACATTTATGGCCTAGTAACTAAAATTGCCTAACATTCCCCAACTAAAACCTTACAAGCTTTATTAGCTCAATGATAAGGGAACCCTACAAGTGAACAAATAGGTATCTGTACTGATCTGTATAGGTAGGTATCTAGATGAAGTGCTTTGTGATATGCTGCCTATGAGTGTATCCCACATTTTACTTAGATGACAAAGGATGTTTGACTAAGCAGTTAAACATGACGGTAGGAGGACCATATGTTTTGTGGAGTGTGAAGGGAGAAGGTTTAAATTAGGTCCCATGATTATCGAGTAGGTAAAAATCATGCAGTCCCAGCTTAGTCAAACCCTGAAGAAGGAAGCTTTGGTATTGACTCGAGCTAAACTAAAAAGAGAAATGGAGTTGGAGGGATTGACCTATCTGCTTGTCAGGAGACATTTAGAGATGATACCTAGGGAGGAAGAGCCGTTAATCGAGGTAAAAACCTTACTGGAGGACTTCGCCGACTTGTTTCTAGAGGAGTTACCAAAGGGTCTACCCCAATTTGAGGCGTCGAGCATGCAATTGACCTATAGCTAAGATCCACCTTGCCAAATAAGCTTGCTTATAGGCTGAACCCTGAATAGGCTACCAAGCTGCAAAGGCAAGTAGATGACCTCATGAAGAAAGGGTATGTGCACGAGTCCCTAAGCCCCTATGTTATGCCGACCCTGTTAGTGCCAAAAAAGGATGGTTCTTAGAGGATGTATGTGGATAGCTGAGCCATCAATCAAATTGCTATTAAGTATAAGTATACCATACCCAGGCTTAATGATACATTAGACGAGTTAAGAGGAGCAAGAATGTTCTCCAAAATCAATCTCAAATTTAGATACCATCAGATTCAAATGCATGAAGGAGATGAGTGGAAAATTGCATTCAGGATACAACATGGTTTATATGAGTGGCTTGTAATGCCATTTGGGCTATCATGTACTCTGAGAATCACTGGGAAGATTTGTTGTAGTTTATTTTGACGACATTTTAGTGTATAGTCCTAACCTGGAGACTCATTGAGAACATCTCCAATAAGTATTTGCAAAACTCTGAGTTGAACAACTCTACACTAATTTGAAGAAGTGCAACTTCTACCAATCCGAGGTAATCTTCTTGGGATTTGTTGTGAGTAGAAGTAGCATCCGAGTTGATGAAGAGAAAATAAGTGTGATCATAGAATGGCCTAAGCCAACCTGTTCTACTGATGTGAGAAGTTTCCACAACCTGACATTGTTCTACCACCAATTCATAAAAAATTTCAATATGATTGTAATCCCATTCACTGAACTCTCAAAGAAGAATGTTGAATTCAAATGGGGTGAGAAAAAGAGGAGGATTTTAAAGAAGTGAAAGAAGGCTAACTACAGCCCTCTATCTTAGCTCTGCCGAGCTTTGACAAGATATTTGAAGTAGAGTGTAATGCGTTTAGACTAAGCATAGGTGTTGTGTTGATGAAAGAAAGCCGACTTATTACTTACTTTAGTGAAACTTCAAGGAGCCACACTCAACTATTTTGTCCATGACAAGGAGTTTTACTTCTTAATTCGAGCTTTAACGGTATGGTGACACTATCTACTGCTCAAGGAATTTGTGATCTAAACCAATCATAAATTCTTGAGATATCTGAAGAGCTAACCAAAGTTGTCCCGGAGATAAGCCAAATGGGTTGAATTCATGAAGGGTTTTTCTTATGTCATAAAATACAAGAACAGAAAGAATAATGTAATAGCTGATACCCTATCGAGACAATATACCCTCTTGATCAAGCTGTAGACAAGGTTACTTAGTTTTTCAACCATCAAGATTTTGTATGCCGAAGACCCATACTTTGGTCCTATTTACACTTGTTGTGAAGAAGGACGAATACTTATTCAGGAAGAGGAGGTTATGTACCCCAACAAGTTCCATGCGAGAATTGCTAGTGTGCAAGGTGCATGAAGTGGGATTAACATGACACTTTAGCCAACATCGAACTTATGAGGTGTTATCTTCCAGAATTTTTTGGCCATGGATAAAGAGAGATGTCTAGTCCATGGTAGTGTGACCTACCGAAAAGTAAAGAGTTGAGCCAAGCAAAGACACTACCAACCCTTGCCGACCCCAGCTAAACCATGATTCAAGCTGAGTATGAACTTCATGTTAGGATTTCCAAAAACATCTTGAGGGAAGGACTCCATCATGGTGGTTGTGGATCGATTTAGCAAGATGGCACGTTTTGCGTCATGTTCCAAAACTAACGATGCTTCGGCTATCTCTTTTGTTTTCTTATAAGAAGTAATCAAGTTGCATGAAATTCCTAGGACTATTGTTTCAGATCAAGACCCTAAGTTCATGAACTACTTTTGGAGGATGTTGTGGAAGCGAATGGAAGCCAAGCTACTGTACAGCATGTCCTGCCACCCACAAACTGATGGACAGACCAAAGTTATCAATAGAACCCTAGGAACTTTGCTGCGAGTTATTGTCGGCTGAAACATGGTCAATTGAGATCTATGCCTATCAATCATTGAGTTTGTATATAACAAAACCACCCATAATGTAATAAACATGTCTCCATTTGAGGTTGCCTATAGGTTCAACCTTGAATTGCCATTTTACCAAGCACCTTAGCTGATGCTTGATGAAGACCGACCAGTCGTCGAGAGAGTTGAAGCCATCAAAACAATGCATCAAAAGGTTGTGAAGCAACTGGGTCAAGCTATTATTGAGCTTGAGAAGCGAAGCTAAGAACGGAAGAAGAGAGAATTTCGACCAGGCGATTTAGTCTGGATATACCTTAACAAGGAAAGATTCCTAAACTTGAGGAATGGTAAGTTATTTCCTAGAGAGACAGACCTTTCAAAGTGCTTGAAAAGATTAATCCTAATGCCCATAGGATCAAATTACTTGAAGGATACAGAGTCTCAAACTCTTTTAACATTGTCGACTTCCAACCTCATACTCTCGAAGACGAGCAAACAGGACCTAAACCAAATTTGATCATAAATCTTAAACAACCTAGAGGGGATAATAGGGATCAAGGACCTATTATACGCTCCCAAGCCTAAGGGCTCTCTCAAGTAGTCCGTTGAGCTATCTGAGGTGAGTTAAGTGCCGAGGAGCAGTGCTTGTCTCAGTCCAATCTGCTCAGCTACTTTACTTTCCATGCCATCCATGATGTTGTTGAGGTGATTAACCAACATGCCAAGTCGAACCCTTTACTAAATTGTAGTCCAAGCACCAAATTTGAATGCAACAATCTCTACTATACCAAGGATGAGCAGAATTGTCAAGAGTTGACCATTTGAGGCCAACCTCAATGTGAGCTGTCCCTGAACCAACCACTATTCAGTCCCTGCTGATGCCGAATAGGCCTGAATCAAGGTCTACCCCTACCCAAACCGCAGTACTGTCAAAATCACAGTAAAAATGTGCACGCATTGTCCTTTACTAACATCCGTACTGTCCTCTCTGATAAAGGACGTCCACGTTCCTTCTTTTGTACGATTTCATATTTTCCTTGTAAATTATTCTCTTTTGTTTTTAGCAAATAAGGACTATTTTTTTTATAATTTCTATAACTTAGGATTTACCTTAACGAGATGATATTAATATCGTCATACTGTAAAAGTTGAGGTATCGTATATAGAAGAATACACTAAACCTTTTTACCTTCTCTTGAGCTAAGTGTTCTCTTGCTTACTTTTGAGTTATTCTTATTTAGTCCATTCGAGTGTAGACTAGACTAGTGGCAAGTGACCTTTGGCCAGACTTGTGCGTCATATCAAATGTAACTTAAGCTCATGTGAGACGCTAGTACGTCATATCCATCATCGGTATATGAGAACCCCTACTTTCCCTCAACTATCATTTACTTTTCAGGTTATCTTGCGACTTGGACCCACCCCCTTTAGTTATGTATGTTATTAGGTTCGTGTGTTTATCTACGAGTCCGTATCACAAAGGCTAAAAAGTACTCGTCTAAAATTAAAAGCAAAGGGTTTGTTTGATTGATTCCAAAGTATGATTGACTTTTTCTCTTTAGAAACTTATATTTCAAAAGTGTCCTAATTCAATTAACCAACTTAGGTTTGTTTAAACTTTCTTGAAGTTTGAAAGATTACCCTTCTCTAGATCATAATATCCGACTTTTAATATAGTTAGGTTGACTTTTTCTTAGATTTTAGCATTTGAAACCACTTACATGCATGAGACCAAACTTCTTAGCATAATACGATTGAGCGAGCTCTTGCTTTAGTTGATCCAATTGCCTAATATCCCCAATGTAAAAGCCTTAAAAAAGTTTGATCAACTAAACGTCTACTTAAGTTAATTAAGTCAAGGTTTTCAAGTAAAAGACTCGCATTTTACAATTTGAGTTTTTTTTTTTATATATATATACAAATCAGACTCCCTTTTTACAACTTTAAATTGATTTAACCATTCATTTTGCATTATTACAAATTTCAAAAATCACAATTCTAACACTTTTGACTTATATAGTTAATCGATTACACAACTATTATATTTAATATTTATGAAAATACATTTAAGTTGTGCTATTCAATATACGCATTCATCTTATAACTTATCATTAATTTCATTAACAAATTAAGTTAAAAGACTCTTACACTAAGGTATCTAGAGATCTTCGACCTCCAAAGTTTTGAAGCTCCTCTTAAAGACTCCTTAGGCTTTTACCTTATTGTCACTTAGTGAAATCTTATAAATTATTTTCTAGCCTTTCCTTTTAACTCTTCTAATTACAAGCATTGAGAAAGTTGAATAGTTTTGGAGAGGGTTTTGGCAAGTAGAAGGATGGAGTTGAAATTTTTTTATAATAAGATAGCTTAAGGTTTAAAAATTTACCAAATTGGGTAAAATTCCATGATTAACTTTCCACGTAAGAATTACACTCCTACTTTACGTTTTAAGATATATCATTTATCATCATAATCATATTATTGTAGTTCTTGTCTTTATCGTTGTTACTACTACTCTTGCCATTGTTATTGCTGTGGTTTATTTTATTATGACCTAATGGTTTATTTATCATCATTATTGGTATTTAAGTGTTTTCCTTATGTATCTAGTTGATGGATATAAGTGTCATATCATGTGCTATGAATTTGATTATATAATTATTCAATCCATTGTTTTTAGATACTATAAGAGTGTTTGAGGGTGTTGATAAAGTGATTAAATGCTTGCAAAATAGTACAATTAAGCTAAAGAGGGCATTGTAGAGTATTCTAACATGACTAGTCTAATGCTTAAGCGAGTAATGTAATGAAGAGAGGAGAAATGAGTGTAATATAGGCTAAAGTGTCTAAAAGTGAAGGTTCATTACCTAAAAACTGTATGATTTTTGGTAATTATGTAATATCGTCGTTGTGTCTCCATAACATGCTTTAGATTTCCTAGGAATAACTGGAGATAGTTGTTCACCTGCCATTTATAATGAACTATTCCCATAAAGTATGGTTTGAACTCCATGGGCTAAGCTTGGCTGACCTAAGCCAAAGGACTTGAGCCTTTAGGTACTCGAAGGTCTTCCTCCAATCAAGTTGGACTTCATATTAATAATTTGAGTAGGTTTAATGGAAACTTTGAGCATCTTGGTCTTGGTTCTATGGGAGACATTTGAGCTACAATAAGCTCAACTTAGGAAAATAAGCTAAATGGGACTTCAAGAAATTGGCTCATGTCTTAAAGAGGTTGGCATAGACTTAGGGATCATATCTAAAATAACCTATCAACATAGTATATCTTGTAAAGTAATGGTATATTCGCTTAGAGGGAATTACAATGTTCACTTCCCTACATTACAATTCTTAAGGAATCCTGATTCCTAAAAATAGAAATAGGATTCCTTGGGCGATGTTAATAATTCCAATTTTAAGTATAAAAACCTACCTTAGCATTGTTGTCTTCTTCACAGTAGATACACCACCATTACACGACCACTGTCACTTAACACTACTAAATAACCATTGTCTAACTCAACTGCTTAACTACAGTCGACTCACCATCACAACATAACTACTATTGCTCAACACCACTCCATAACCACTATTACCCAACACCATCGCATAACCGTCATTGAGAGAGAAAAAGAAGCAAAGTGAGAATGCGATAGAGAGAGAAAGAGAGTCAAGTGAGAAAGGGATAGAGAGATAATGAAAGCAAAGAGAGAAAAGAGCAAAATAAAAACCTATTATTATAGGAATTTGCATGTCGTTAGAACTTGCAATTTATGTTGGATCTTTCTTTTGAGTCATTCTAATCATACTTGAATTGTTGTAGGTCGTCAGACTATCTTTGGTTGTAGGGTACCAAATCTATTGCTTCTTTTGAATTGTTGTTATTTGTTAGAGTTTTCCTTCTGAGTTTTTCTTTCGAGTCGTTGTAGCCATAGGATTGTCTGTTGAGTTGATGCTTATTTGGCTGTGGCTGAAAGAAGAAAGAGACAAGGGCAATTTAGTCTTTTACTTCCTATTATGCATTTATTGGTCATTTGCCTTTTTACCTAAGTGAACAATATAATAGCCATTCACCCGTTATTCAACTGCTAATGATTTGGAATTCTATTCTCCCACTATCCCATTCAACAAAATAAACGGATTATAGAACTTCCATGCTACTAATATTAGCATTTTTAAGGAGATGAGTTTTTCGGTCAATTAAATTGTCGAATAAAGACATAAATGCAATAGCCTGGTGATCGTCCCCAATTCCTTATAGGAATGATTGGAAGCTCGGATTCCTTTTTACTTTTGATTATACTATTTAACAACCCAGGGCACTTGCAATAAGTTCGTGAAACAAGGAAAGACGATATGTATTTTTTTATTATAAATCCTTGCAATCATATATTATAACAATCTGAAATACTTTTGCATCAGTGGATCCTTTATATGATGCTGTCCTTTATCCATAAATAACCTAATAACACTTCTTACTCTGTCAATGTTATGGCTTGCTTATAACCACTTCTATTCTCCGAGTTTACGTATATGAAGAACATCTTTTCTGACATTTCATCAAATATTGGGACATCTTCTTTAACTTGGTTTCAAGAGCACCTTTTTTATAATTTTTTTTTTTATCACTAAATGTTAAGTTCTTACTATCCCATCCTCATATGCACAAGGGATAAAATTCAATTATATTTGATGAATAAACAACTTGTTGGGAACATATACTTTATATAGTTGTAAATATCTGCTCCAAACTATTAATCATATACTGTTATAAATGTTGTAATCTATAACATGAGTATTGATCTCTCAAATGAAGTGGATCAAGTTTGGTTCCCCCTCCTCCAAAATTATATGTATAACAATTGGTCAAAAACTATTAATCATACACTAAGAGATTCTAAATTGTTAAAGTATCACTTTACATCTCCTTAGCTATTGAAAATGTGCACATACATCCTAAGTCATTGTAAAAAAAAAAAAAAAAAAACTAAAATTGTTGCTATTTATAACCTTTTTTATGATGTTTTTGGAGTTTTAATTTAGGGTGTATTCATATATTTTAAAAAGTTATGAAGGAATTGAGTCATAATTTAAATGTTTATTGAGTCTATTTGCACTTTAACAATAGTTTAGGGGTTCCCAAAAAAAAAAAAAAGAAACAAAAAAAGAAAAAGGGAGATGTATTTGCAATTAAAATTTTGTTGCTAATATTTAAGAAATTTAATTAGAAACCTCAAGCGACAAAAACCTTTCCATTGCTCGCCATGGGCTAGCTTAGTAAAAATCCTAGGCCCAATAGGTGGGCTTGGACAGGGGGAAAAAAATCCAAAACTAAATAAACAGGTACATTTTAAAATAGAATGATTAAATATATAATTTTTTATTTTATAAATATTCTATTTTATTTCTTTTCTAACCCAACAAAATTCATATTTTCCTTGGTTTTGTTATTATTCCCTTAATCATTTCTCCCCGCATCTTATATTTATTTGGCTCAATTAGCTACTGGATTCTAAAGGATAATCCTTACAATATATTACCAATGTCAAAGATTACATGATATGAAGAGACAAACAAAAAAATTTCAAAGGGGTAATGATTTTGAAGATTGCACCATCAGACGGTTGCTATTATCAGCACTCAGGAATACTCAAACTTCACATCAATTGAAGTATGAGAAAAATATATAACTTGTTGAATAGCTTTTAATGTTAGTTACACGTTTTTAAATTATTTGCTTGACAACTGTTAACCAACATCTAAAAATGTAAATAATTCTGCAATTACTCAAACGACCACTCAAAGTAACTAGAAAATACAACTTACTTCTACATAATCACTGTTCAAAACAGCTTATATCTATACATTATTTTTAGGTTTACTCCAATAAAATTATATAAAAAAAATAGTACAATCAACTTTCCTTCAATCAATTACTCTTATCTACAATAAAGAAGGCTTATTAAGAATAAAATTAAAATTGTTAACTTAAAAATAAGACTGTTGACAAGGTTTTATAGAATTTATTGATGATTTATGTTTTAGTATCAATGAATTTTATTAATCATAAATCAAAGTAATTTATCATAACTCAATTATTAACTTGATAACTCAATTATTAACTTGTAAATTTAGGTGAAGTGAGATGATGAAATTTAGAGGATTTTTTTTTTTTCTTACCAAATACCATATATTTTATGTTTATTAGAGGAGAGAGGACTAAGTGTTCATAATCATATATCATTAAATTACAAGTCCTGGCCGAAGTACATCGAATCCGCATGTACCGAGGAACCTTGCCTACAGTTTTCCAAACATTGCCCTAACATTCCTCACGTGATCCAATAATCGTTTAAGAAATTTAAAAAAGTTTCCTGCACGAAGACCAAGACTATTAAAAATTCAGGATAACCGTTAGCTTATGCCACGTCTATTTGTATGTAATGTAAAAATATAAATAATTAAGTAATCATCCAAATAACCATTTAAGATAAATGTAAAAAGTAATTTTTCTCTATATATTATTTTTAAATTTATTTTATTAAAACTATGTGAGGAGTAGACATCCCTATATACTTTAATATATTATATAGATTACATATTACTCATTTAAAAATATATAATTTTGAAAATTTATATATTATTTTTTTATCAACTATTATATATTTTATATCTATTGATAGAAAGACAAGAATATGGTGATCTTATAGAGTAAAACTAACAATTATTAACATAATACGAGAGCTAGTAATTTGTGTTATTGTACCATAATTTCCTTTTATGTTTAAACGGATTTATATGTAAAAAATCTTAACACCTGATACAATTCGTTTTTTAATCATGTATGAAAACTCAAACTCGAAACTTTGCTCATTTAATAAATATGTCTCATATTCGGGTTAGATCTATTTATTGATGAAAAAGTTATAAATACTTACAAATACAATGGAAAATAAAAAATAATAATATTTAAATTTTATAAAAAAAAATAACATAGAATTGTGATACTTAATATAAAATTACAATCTAGTCCAAAGTCTTAGTATCGATCTAAGTTAAATCATATCAGTAAATTAAGTGAAACTATAGCTTCAATGGATATTATTACTAGTATCAATTTCTAAATTAATCACATTGTTTGTTTGATTTTTAAGGAAGATAGTTGAAGAATTTATACATGATTTTGTAACATTTTACTCATTTAAATTATGAATTAACAAGAATATACATAGTTAGGAATAGTGAATCCCTTAACTTTTAATTGGGATATTTAACTTAAAAAGATTAGATTCTTACAACAAAATGCAAATATAGAAAAATATATAATGTGTTTCTTGTGTAGGTCCAAGAGTTGTACATAGATTCAAACATGAATTTAAATAGGTTTAGATGAGTCTAACCTATTCATATCTCAAGTTGACTTTTTTAATACACAAACCTATTTAAATTGTGTTATATCATGTTGTGTCTAGGCTTTGTAGATTGGTCTCAAATTACTAGCTTTACATGGCAAGATAACATTGATAAAACATGCAATTAAGAACATGATTATAGAGATAAAAATACGAGACATGATATGATATGCAACACTTAGATATGACTAAGACATAACTAAACATGATTAATTTGTAAATTAGTCATTTATGGTATCTACTCAATTTCATACATTTTTTATACTAATACAAAGTTAATACAAAATAAAGATACAAATTACTAGCTTTATAATGGAGATATCAATTTCTATATTTTTAGGTTACAAAAATCTTGGTCAAAGTGATATTATTTAACAAGATATCATAAATAATATATTTCTTGAACCCTTTAGTTTTTCATCATATGTCTAAAAAAAGTCAATTATATATAATTTATAATTGCAATCTTTACACAATTGAGAAGTTTATAAAGAAAAGAAAGGATGTATATATTAATTGTTACAAATCTATGTAATCATATATTATGTTAATTTCTTTTTTCTTTTGTAATGAAATTTATTAAAATTACCATCCCGAAAGTAGTAAGCATACGAAAATGTAATAAGTTTGGTTAGATGTATTGTCTTGCCTCCACAACAAAACCACATTCTAGTTCATGCTAAAATCCAAAACAATAGAATAAAAGATAGATAAAGGAAAATCAAAAGAAAAAGCATAGTTTGTGCTAAGCTTCAATCCTTCTTTTGCGAACATATTTGCTATCTAGTTAGTGTCACGCAAAGTTGTATAAGCTGGCTAAGTGGGCCAACTTAGTCTACCCCATATTGGCCCATGGGTTGAGTAAGTTAGCCTGCTTATAAATATGGGTTGGAAATTCCAGTCCAACCTGCTTTACTGTAGGTTGTAGTTTAGGTGCTAACCTGTGAATTGAATATTTGAAATAATGCTTATTAACTTTAGTTTATTATTTCCTTATTGCATGTTGATTAATCAATGAATAAATCTCTACGATTTTTATGTAAGTTTCAAAGTGCTTATTATACATCACCTACAAGACATTGATAAGAAAATATTCAATATTCAAAATGAAACATCAAATAGATAAAGTAAAAAAGTTTACAACCATCAATGCAGAATTGAGCACCCAGGATATTCCACATAATTAGGTACACCGGCTTTTTGTTTAGTTATAATATTTTTTAATTTTTATGAAATTGAAAAATGAAACCTCACCTCATGTACCTTATAACATAAGTAACCTATGCTAATTTTCTTGTCGCTAATGCTATGCCTATGCGTAATGTGTTTTTCCTTTTTTTTTTACGGGTTTGCGAACTAACCCATCCTATAATTGGTTGGCCCACTAATTAAGTAGGCCGGTCTAAAAGAAGCTAACTTTTAAGAGGGTTAAAATTTTTTAGCTCGATTCGCATTTTTTATGGGTTATGCAAAATGGCCTACGTAACTTACCTTAATTGTACAGCCCTAGTCTCACGAGTGATCCTACAAAAATGAATACTTATAAAATTAGACAATAGGGAAGTACAATGTCTAATCATAACTAAGTTTGACTCATTTTGGTTACACCCTTATTCAACAAGGTCTATGTCTAGCTAATTGTCTTACTCAGTAATAATTTTTCTCCATCCATTATTTATTGCAACATGAAATGCATGGACTATCGCTTTAAGTTCAGCTTGTAGGTATTACTCTATATAGTTTCTTCCAGAAATTGCAAATTACTTTCCCTTCATGATTTTGGCACATCACTACTATAGCAACCTTCTATTCCCTCCAATCCATCACTACATCTATGTTAATTTTTACTTATCCTTGGAGTGATTTTAACCAAGAGTGACAACATGTTGTCTTCATTTTTCTTTCTTTTACTTATTATCCATCATCAATGAGCTTCCTTTCATACAATTCCTACCCATATTAGATTTCTTCTAGCTGATTTGAATATGCGCTCATTCCTTTCTCTCCATATTCCCCTCAAAGTAAAAAAGAATAGCGTTGCTCTTAGATATGATCTATTATGCTAAGGGATTTTTCTTACATAGGAATTCCTCTGGATCCAATCAAAGAAGCTCTTGAGGTAGGTATTAGAGGGGAAATCACGCCATCCTAATTGACTCCAGATTTGCTTGATCATAGGACAAAGTGCAAATACATGTTGTATGTTATCCTCTTCACTTTTACAAAAGACACATGTTTAGTCCATTGTTACTTCTCTTTTCACTAATTTGTCTTTCGTTGGCAAGCCATTTGCATGATGCGCTAAATATGGTACTGTATAAGTAGGATCGTTGGTACACACTGAATCTAATCCCATTTCTCTTCCATCCTAAAATCTACTTCCTCTTAGTAAAAAAGTTTGTACACTACTTTACAGTGGACTTCACCATTTGTGCCATATAGCTAAACTAAGTCATATTCTTCTTCTCTCACAACCAACATGTGAAGGTCTAGGTTAAACATCCCTATCTTTGCTTTGATAGCATCATCAATTGGGAATCCGATCTTCTCTTTATCCCATCTAATAGGAATTAAGCCACTGGGCCTTTGATTTGCAACCGAGCTTGAGAACTGGAAGGGCTAGCAAGGTAGATCCTCCTTGCTCCAACCGACTCTTGCCGAAATCGAGTATCTCTTTGTTGAGCCACTCTGTATGCTAAGTTGAATAATTGCCCATCTCTCTAAAGTATACCGAATTTTCGATTGTCAAGATAACAATGAAGTACTCACTCATGTCTAAGCCGAGCATTTACTCGACCTCATACTTACCAAGGTGTCGAAAGAGTGACCCCAGGCTGATCCTTAGTCACTACTGCTCGGATCAGCAATCTGATCATACACTTTTAACCATATCCTCCAATGGCCTCGTCAATGTTTCGCTGCTACGTGTATAAGATTACGCATGGAATCTGCTACATTAATCATTACTTTTCTTGAATATTTATTTTTATTCTTTTATATTCTTATACATTACTTCTTTAGGGTAATACCCGTTTTGTCTTCTTCCTTTTAGGCAAATTGCCCTAATTTATTAGGTATAAATACACATTATATTTGTAGCTATAATTAGATTGAACATTAATACACTTGACATTTTTCTTCTTGTAAACACTATTCTGTTTACTTTCATTTCACTCTTATCCTAACTTTTAAGTAAAGCTAGTTGACAAGTAACCTTACCAGATCAATTCATACGTTATATCAAGTTATGCCATGAGTTCTCAAAAGTTCCATTATTGCGTCATATTTATTGGAGTTGTTCGTGGGATTGCTTATTTTTCATTCGTTTTTGTTCTTTCATACAATCCTCATTACTTTCCTTCAAGATTTTGGTAAGCTTGGACCCATCTAGTAATCGACCTTGTTTATTCTTAGTTACGATTCATACTATCTTGATATCAGAGCGAAGGTTTTGTTTGAGTTGTAGTTTGTTTCCAGAGTTCTATTTATACTCTATTTTACGTGTGTGAATCTTGATATCAGAGCGAAGGTTTTGTTTGAGTTGTAGTTTGTTTTCAGAGTTCTATTTATACTCTGTTTTATGTGTGTGAAACAGAGCAAGTTTTTGTGTTCATATTAACTATTGTGTTTGCTGGCTATTTAGTTTCTAGTTTGGAGAAATGATAGATCCAAGTGTAAACGTTGGTGTTGGAGATGACAATAGTGGAGTTGTCCACCATAGTCGATAGTCTCAAGGTACCCTTAGGAGCATTGTCGAGAGACTTGGTAAGGTAGCTAACCTCTTGGTAGATTTGATCCAAGCTATCCATACATTAGCTTACCGACCGACTGAGACTGCGTAAAACACTCCATAAGTCGCTTAACCTATTAAAGGTAATAACCCAACTCAATAAGTTCAAGGTATAGGAGTAGACGGATGAGTAAAATGATGGATAAACCTGAGGGAACAAGATGAAGAGGAAGAGGAAGAGTATTTTGAAGAAGAGCGAGCCTAAGTCCCTAAAGCATCTAACCATACGAAGTTTTAGATTTTGAGCTTCAATGGATTTGGGAGTATTGATGAATCTTTCGAGTAAGAAAAGAAAGTGGAGCGTATTTTTTATTATTATCAGTACAAGGATTATGAGAAAGTAAGAATTGTTGTTGTTAAGTTCTTCGGATATGCCGTCATTTAGTGGAAAAATTTCCAAGCTTTGAGGAGGCAAGAAGGCTACTAAGAGATTAACATTTAACCCAAAATGAAAAGAATACTAAGAAACAGTTTCATGTTAGATACTTATCCATAAGACACTTTTGCTTGGCTTTAGGAGTAGAGACAAGGAGGCTGAACAGTTGATGAGTATGTGTACAAATTCTAAATGCTCACAATCTAATGGGAAATGGAGGAACCACCATCATAGACAATATTTAGGTTCCTTATTGGATTACGAGGGGACATCCGAGACATTATGAAGCTTCAATGATTCATTACAATAGATGAAGCCATTAGAATAGCCCAACGAATAAAGAGGCAGAGAAGAATTTGAGTATCGACTAGAATGCTGACTAACCGATCTAGACAGGAAAGTCGCCGAGCTCAGCTAAGTACCGAGCTGATTTGAAAAGTGGATGTTCAAGCTAAATAGAAAGGTTAACTCGATAGTGACGTACCAACCCAAACTTATGAGGAAGGGCAAGGATTTGGTAAGAAGACGAGCCAAATCAAGTGCTTTAAGTGCCAAGGGTTCGAATATATAGCTACTTAGTGCTCGAATCAAAGGACTATGGTCATTAACAGAGATGTCCTTAAGCTAGATGTAGAAAGTACCGATGAGGAACTTTAGGAGGATGAGAACACTATCGAGAAAGAAGCTGTTGAGAAAGAACTAATTGAAGAGAATATGTATGTTAAGGACTTAGATTAGTTGATCATGGTTATTCAACGCACAATGAACATGGAGCCTTCACATGACGAGGAGCAGAGAAAGAATTTGTTTCATACCACCTGCAAGGTGAATGATCAGGTGTATCCCCTTATTATGGATATGATATCAGGTAAGTGCACCTATCAGTTTTAATATAGCGGATGTGAGTCCGAGTCGATCCCTCAAAGACTTCGAGTACTAATATTAACCTTAACTTCATTATCTAACCAGAAAATTATGAAAGTTTGAATTAATTATAAATACTAAAATTAACAAACTAACTTAATTATAAGACTTGATTAAGCAATTGAAAAAGCAATAAAACTAAGAACGACTTCAAGAAAAGAATAACTTATTTAGGAATTATTTCCCCTAGTGTTAATCATGTAATCTCTTAAAATATATTCAATTCGGTTTCTATTATTCTTGACCGGAGGGATTCACAACTAAAGTTAATACCTTTCTCAAGCATATTAACCCTATCCTAAATTATTCACCGGAATCTCTTCACTTAGTAATATGATTTAGAATTGCATTGATGTATAATGAATTTCCATACAAATAATTAACTTTCCGGAAAAAACATGTATCTTATCTCTAAGTATACATGTAATCCTCTTCAATTATGTAAAGATCTAATTACACATGTAATTTCTCAATCAACATGCATAATATCATATATTGATATTCTAGAAATATGGATTAACAATTAAACGACATAATTGAATCAAGCAAAGATAGAAACTTTATTGAAAATTCTAAATGAATCCAAGAATCACATGAAACCCTAGGTTCCATAACCTAAATACACGAATTTTAAGCTATCATAATGAAACTAAAAACGAATTCCATCAAAAACGTAAAATAAAACATGGAAAACTCCTTTGATTGATGAAAAATCTCTCCAATCTTGAAGTCGATGTTGTTCTTGCCTTCTCCTTCTCTTTCTCCTCAAGTCTCTTGTCTTCTCTAATGTCTCTTATGTCTTTTGAAACCCTAATATATCCTTTTATAGTGTATCAAAAGATTTTCGTTTTTTTTACCAGACACAACTTGGGACATGACCGTGTCCGTATATCGTGTAACTTTCTGTCCCTGGCCAATTTTTTCTGCATAGACTGTGAGACTTCAAATCTTCATAACTTCTTCGTTTGAACTCCGAATTGAGTGAAATTTGATTCTTTTACTCAATTAAGTATCAATTTCTTTAAAGAAAACAAAAAATGTAAGGAAAATACTATAAAATCACCATATGAAATATGTTTAAAATCAGAGTTATCAAATTTCCCCACACTTGAGCATTTACTTGTCCTCAAGCAAATAAATCAAAACAAAACTTTCAGGACAAGAAATGCTAAACAAAATTTATCACTATTTAAGAAACCGGTGAATGAATACACTTGACTTGTAGAAAAGTAAGAAAATCATTCTTAACTAACTTGCAATAATAAAGTCAACCAATTTCATCTGACCATATTCGAATGCTCCAACAATACTTAATACTAGAGTTCACTAGTTAATTTATGAAAATCAAAGTTTACCCAAGACATTTAACCAAGGATTCTTAAACTAACAATTAGATTTAACATCTCGCCAACCGAGAAAGAGTCATAAAAATTTTGTCCATTTGACAAAAGTGTATACAATTCTCTCTTTCATCTCACCAAGCACCATAATCTAAAACAAACACATTTTACATCCACTTATCCTCTGATCATCCCCCTAGTTAATGCTTTTGTTGAGAGGTCTTTTTAAATTTACCTTATTTAAGCACAATTGTGTTGATAGTGGGAAAGAATCTCGCTCTTCTGGCGGACTAAGACCAATCCATACCAACTTATTCCTTATATTGATAGCGGGAAAGAACCTTGCTCTTCTGACGGATCAAGACCGATCCTTACCAATTTTTTCTATTCATACACTTGTTATTACTTTTGACCTCCATACATTATGATTTTTCAGGGGTTTCTCAAAAAAAGAATTTCATTTGTTTGTTTGCTAAAAATTATAGGACTCTTAAAAATTTTTAAGAGAAAGGTATACATAAAAGTAAATATAAAAATAACCATGACTAACTCTCAACTAGTGATGTTGCGTCAATCTCAAGTCCTAAAGTCCTAAGCTAAATAACTCATAACTTTGCTCTCCACAAATTTGACTAATCAATTCTAGTAAAGTATAATAAGATCAATAATAATCAAGATGACACAGTTGATTTGGCTTAATACCAGTTAATCACCTATTTCAAGTTAATTTAAAAATTAATTGGGTCAAATGTGAATAATTGGTCTCCTAAACAATAACAAATTCATATATATCCTTTCCCCACACTTAATAACGTACATTGTCCTCAATGTATGACTAAGAAAGCACAATAGCAAGATATCAAACAAGAAAAAACATCATAGGGAAAAAGGAAAATATGTATTAAAAAAGAAACTAATACTTCCCTGCCTTGAAGCATAAGATACTCTAGTGGAGAAAGAGTGGCTAGTAGCTCGATAATAGGGCTCTCATGATTAGAACATGATGTAACAAATGTGGACCTCCTTCAAACAATCTACTTTTCACGATTTTCCATTGACGACCTAAGAAGAAACATTGAATTGGGTTAGATTTGATGAAGAAATGTGTTGATGAAAAGTAAATCGTGAGGAGAAGAAGAAGAGAAGAGAAAAGAAATATGTGTTGATGTGTGGAAGTGTGTGAGAGAGTGTGTGTGTTGAAATAAATAGGGCGTATGCTGAATCGTGTGGGTTCTGGGCAGACACGGGCTGGGACACGACCGTGTCCTACGCCCGTGTAACTCTCTGATTGCAAGGTGGCTGACCTGGGCGAACACGGACTAGGATACGACTGTGTCCTACCCCCGTGTAACTCTCTGTGTTCGTACGTGAATTTTGGATGCACACGGGCTGGGACACGGTCATGTCCTATGCCCGTATAACTTTCTATTGCCATGCATTAAAACTGGATGGACACCAGCTGGGACACGACCGTATCCCACGCTCATGTAACTTTCTGTAGGCAGTCGGGAATACTGGGCACACACGGGCTGGAACACGACCGTGTCCCTCGCCCGTGTAACTTTCTGTACCCATGGAGCAAAATCTGGGCGGACACGAGCTGGGACACGACCGTGTCCCACGCTCGTGTAACTTTCTGTAAGCATGGCATATTAAAGGGGCTTGGATGGACACGGGCTGGGACACGGTGTAACTTTCTGTTCTGTTTTTTTTTTTAAATTCATGAATTTAATTAAAAAATAAAGGAAACTTAAAGAAATAAAAGTAATTAAACTAGAAAAATAAGAAAAATAAAACTAAAGAGAAGAATAAAAATGAAATTAAAAGGGAAAAGCCTATGACTAAAATTAAAACAAATAAAAGAAGCAAAGTAAAGTTAGATAAAAGAAAAATAAAATGAAATAAACTTAAAGAACTAAAGTGTAAGCAAAATTAGACATGGGTTGCCTCCCAAGAAGTGCTACAGTTAACGTCGATAGCTCGACGGGATACGTCTTGTAATTCGTGATTTTCATCCAGGTGAAGATAGGACTCCTCCTAAATCTCGCTTTCGAACCCTCCATACAAGTGTAAATTTACCCTTCGGCCATCGACCTTGCCAATTCCATTTCATTGGTACATAACTTCCATAGTTTCTCTCTTTATCATGCCACTTATCAAATTCATGTAGCCTAAACTTCTTCATTTTATCCGCTTTTAGCTTAGATTCGGTTGTCATTGGAAGTTTTGAACTTTTTACCGCAAAAACATGTTCCAAATGATTTCTTGACAGTTTTGGTTCCAAAAGTGGTGGCTTCTCTTTGAAAGATTTTAACCTACGATCCTTTGGCTTGTGGAGTGGATCAATCCCCTTCTTGTCCACGATGGATTCATGAACTTCTATTTGAGTTGCCACTTCTGCACGATTGGGCTTAATCACCAAATTTCCAACTTCTGCACGATTGGGCTTAATCACCAAATTTCCATCTCCCTTTTGCAAGCAATAGCGGAAGGAATCTTTGGCAAGCATTTCTTGCATACATGTAGATGTAATGATATTAGTAGCATTAACATTGTGACTTATGTCCTCTGAGTCAAGAAATTTATTCGTTGCCTCTAGAGTTCTAAAAACTATTTCATCATCCCCGGCCCGTAATATCAACTTATGCTCACTAACATCAAAAACAGCCTTAGCAGTAGCTAGGAAGGGTCGACCTAAAATGATTGGCACCTCAATATCTTAATTTATATCAAGTATAACAAAATCCACGGGAAAGATGAATTTGTCTACTTGCACTAAAACATCCTCTATGATGCATCTAGGGTATGTGATAGACCTATCGGCTAATTGAAGGCTCATGCACGTTAATTTAGGTTCTCCTAACCCTAGCTTTTTGAACAATTTATACGGCATCAAATTTATACTAGCTCCTAAGTCTGCCACAGCATTATCTACTAACAAATTGCCAAGCATACAAGGAATAGTGAAACTCCCTAGATCTTTTAATTTTTGTGGCAGCTTTTTTTGGAGAAGTGCCGAGCATTCCTCGTTCAAGGTGACGATTATAAGCTCCTCCAACTTCCTCTTGTTCGATAGAAGATCTTTTAGAAATTTTGCATATTTTGGCATTTGCAAGATAACATCAACAAGAGGTAAGTTAATGTGTAATTGTTTAAAAACATCAAGCAATTTACCGAAATCCTTATTCTAATCAGTGTAACTTTGCTTAAGGTGCTGTGGGTAAGGGATAAGAGGCTTGTACTCCTTCACTTTTGGTGATTCCATATTTTCTTTTGATTTTAGTGGCTTTGCATTTTCCTTATGGTTGACTTCCACTTCTTTCTCAACTACTTCCTCACCATCCTTCTTCTTCATTTGCAGTTTTCTACCACTTCTCAAGGTTACTGCATTAACATGTTCCCTAGGATTGACCTCAGTATTCCCTGGGAGTGTCTCTTGTTGCCTCTCAGAGATTATTTTTGCAAGTTGACCAATTTGGTTCTCAAGGTTGCGATTGGAAGCCTCTTAATTCCTCAACGAGGATTCAATGTTGGATAAACGAGCCTCATTGCCTTGAATGTATTTTGTTAGAAGTTCTTCTACACTGGACTTCTTTTCTTGAGGAAGAGGAGGTGGGAATGGTCTCTGAAATCCAGGTGGGCCAAAGTTGGTCTTCTGTTGGCCTTGGTTTTGATTTCCCCATGAGAAATTGGGGTGATTCCTCCATCCGGGATTATAAGTGTTGCTGTAGGTGTTATTTTGTTGCTTGGGTGGATTTCCTAGGTAATCTACCTGTTCCAGTTGTTCTTATGCTCCATACCCCTGCATACCAAAATCACTTACATCTAATTGCACTTGTTGAGGGCCAACTGAGAGTGCATCAATCTTCTTACTCAATAGGTCCACCTTGGCTGCCAAAGCAGTGGTCAAGTCCACATCATAAATTCCCATAGCCTTTTGCTTGGCTCTAGTGCTTTCCCATTGATAATTGTTCATCGCTATTCCTTCAATCTGGTTTTGTGCTTACTCAGGTGTCTTTGTGTTCAAAGTACCTCCTGCGGATGCATCAATCATCTATCTAGTAGATAAATTGAGACCATTATAAAAGTTCTGAATCTGCATCCATAGTGGGAGGCCATGATGTGGGCACCTCCTAAGCAAGTCCTTAAACTGCTCCCAAGTATCATATAGCGTCTCCGCTTCCAATTGAGCAAAATAAGAAATATCATTCCGAAGTTTAGCGGTCTTTGCAGGTGAGAAATATTTCTCCAAAAATTTCTCTACCAATTCATTCCAAGTTGTAATTGAATTTCGTGGTAAAGAGTTCAACCACTGTTTTGCTCTACCCCTCAAGGAGAAAGGGAATAGCCGCAGTCGGATGGCATCATCCATGGCTCCGTTGATTTTAAATGTATCATAAATCTCTAGAAAACTAGAGATGTGGGCATTAGGATCTTCATCTTGGAGACCATCAAATTGAACATATTGTTGCACCATTTGTATGATGTTAGGTGCAATTTGGAAGTTATTAGTCGCGACGGTTGGCCTTGCAATACTAGAGTCAGCTCCAATAATGTAGGCCTTGAATAATCGGGCATGGTCTGATTTGCTTCATTCCCGTTGTTAGCCATATATGGTGGATCTTCCTGCTCGATGAATTGAGTGTTGGGTTCTTCACCTTCTTCCTTGATTTCAACGATTGACTTGTTGTCAATGGTCACCACAATTTGTCTAGGTCGCGATCTCAAATTTTGAAGGGCAGTTCTCTCAATTTCAGGATCAAGTTCTACCAAATCTTCTGGGTTATTTTGAGTCATGCACTACAAGGGCAAGAAATATAGAATCAATTGTAGCTCTTAGCTAATGAAAATAAACAATGAAAACAAAAGAAAGAAAATGGTTAAAGTAATAAAGCAACTAGTGTTCTTAACATCGAAAGTCCCCAGCAACGGCGCTAAAAACTTGATATCAGGTAAGTGCACCTGTCAGTTTTAATACAGCGGAGTTGATCCCTCAGAGATTTCGAGTACTAATATTAACCTTAACTTTATTATCTAACCGGAAAATTATAAAAGTTTGAATTAATTATAAATACTAAAATTAACAAACTAACTTAATTATAAAACTTGATTAAGTAATTGAAAAAGCAATAAAACTAAGAACGACTTCAAGAAAAGAATAACGTATTTAGGAATTATTTCCCCTAGTGTTAATCATGTAATCTCTTAAAATATATTCAATTCGGTTTCTATTATTCTTGACCGAAGGGATTCACAACTAAAGTTAATACCTTTCTCAAGCATATTAACCCTAATCCTAAATTATTGACCGGAATCTCTTCACTTAGTAATATGATTTAGAATTGCATTGATGTATAATGAATTTCCATACAAATAATTAACTTTCCGGAAAAAACATGTATCTTATCTCTAAGTATACATGTAATCCTCTTCAATTATGTAAAGATCTAATTACACATGCAATTTCTCAATCAACATGCATAATATCATATATTGATATTCTAGAAATATGGATTAACAATTAAACGACATAATTGAATCAAGCAAAGATAGAAACTTTATTGAAAATTCTAAATGAATCCAAGAATCACATGAAACCCTAGGTTCCATAATCCTAAATACACGAATTCTAAGCTATCATAATGAAACTAAAAACGAATTCCATCAAAAACGTAAAATAAAACATGGAAAACTCCTTTGATTAATGAAAAATCTCTCCAATCTTGAAGTCGGTATTGTTCTTGCTTTCTCCTTCTCTTTCTCCTCAAGTCTCTTGTCTTCTCTAATGTCTCTCATGTCTTTTGAAACCCTAATATGTCCTTTTATAGTGTATTAAAAGGTTTTCATTTTCTTTACCAGATACGACCTGGGACATGACCGTATCCGCAGGTCGTGTAACTTTCTGCCCTTGGCCAATTTTTTCTGCATGGACTGTGTGACTTCAAATCTTCATAACTTCTTTGTTTGAACTTCGAATTGAGTGAAATTTGATTCTTTTTCTTCGTTTTCGATCCTAGAACGCGTTCAAACCTAGAAATCTAAATTTTACTCAATTAAGTATCAATTTCTTTAAAGAAAACCAAAAATGTAAGGAAAATACTATAAAATCACCATATGAAATATGTTTAAAATTAGAGTTATCAGGATAGTAGTAGCTATGCCAATATGGCATCAGTCAATCTTATTACAAAATTGAAGTTGTCGATTGTTGCACATCTAAGGCCATACAAGTTGCACTGGTTGAGTGAGAAAGGAGCATTATATGTCATTGGGCAAGTACAACTACAAATCACTATTGGAAATTACTCTGATCGGATTCTCTGTTACGTACTATCGATGTATGCTTCTTACGTGTTGTTAGGTAAACCGTGAATGTTTGACAGGAGAGTTATCCATGATAGATATAGGAACACGTATACATTCGAGAAGGATAATAGGAAGATCACGTTGAATTTGATGCCACCAAGTGAAGTTAATAAACTGTAGGCCAAACTTGCTTCTAAATCGAAGAAGGCTCTAGTGATAAGTAAAGCCAAGGTCTGAAAGAACCTTAAAGATGATGCACCAACCCTTATGTTGGTTAGGTGACTATTAGAGTTAAAGGAGCAGGGCGAACTACCTCCAGGAGGTAAAAGAGTTGCTAGATGAGTACGCCGACCTGTTCCCCAAATAGTTACTCGAAGGATTGCCCCCAATTCAAAGCATAGAACATTGCATTGACTTAATCCCGAACATCGCACTGCCGAATAAACCTACTTATCAAATGAGTCTTGAACAAGCTTTTAAGCTCTGATTTCAAGTTAATAAGTTACTAAAGAGAAGGTATGATAGGGAAAGTCTTAACCCTTGCATTGTATCGGTGTTTCTAATGCTAAAAAAGGATGAAACCTGGTGGATATGTGTAGACAGCCAAGCCGTGAACAAGTTTACGATCAAATATAGGTATCCTATTCTGAGGTTAGAAGATATGTTGGATGAATTGAGTGGAGCTAAGATCTTTAATATGATTAATCTTAAATCTGACTACCATCAAATTCACATGAGGCTGGGAGATGAGTGGAAAATAACATTCAAAACTCGGCATGGACTTTATGAATGGATGGTCATGCCCTTTAGATTGTTAAGTGCCCCAAGCACTTTTATGAGATTGATGAATCATGTGTTGAGACATCTGATAGAAAAGTGTGTTGTAGTGTACTTTGATAATGTCCTAGTTTACAATACCAACATGCTAAGTCATTATGAACATCTCCGTACCATAATGAATGTCCTCCATATCGAGAGATTATTCGACAATCTTAAGAAGTGTTGCTTTTTCTAGGGGGAAGTGGTATTCTTAGGCCACGTAGTAAGTGGAAGGGGCTTTCGAGTAGACAACAAGAAGATCCGAGCAATCATTAAGTGGCCAACTCCTATTACTTATGCCGACATGAGAAGTTTCCATGGACTGCCTTCATCCTATAGAAGATTTATTAGAAATCTTAGCAACCTTGTTACACCACTTACTGAGCTAATAAAAAAGAATACCGACTTTCGATGGAGAAAAAGGGAGGAGATGAGTTTTTCCAAGATAAAGGAAAGATTGACTTTCACCCCTGTGCTTATTTTGCCTGACTTTGAGAAAATATTTGAGTTAGAATATGATACGTTAGGCATTAGAATAAGTGCCATCTTAATACAGGAAAGTCAATCAATTGCCTATCATAGTGAGAAGCTCAAAAGACCTCAACTAAATTACTTTGTGTATGACAAAAAACTCTTGGTGCTAATCCGAGCACTACAAGTATGGCAGCATTATCTATTGCTGAGAGAATTTGTCAACTATACAACTATGAATCCCTGAGGTACCTCAGAATTTAGACCAAATTGTCAAAGCGGCAAGCAAGATGAATTGAATTCCTTAAGGGATTCAATTTCATGATAAAATAAAATTAAGGAAAAAGCGACGTCATTGTAGATGCTCTTTCGAGAAGGCATGCACTTCTGAATGAACTATAGACCAGATTGTTTGGGTTTACGAATATCAAATAACAGTATTTTGAGGATCCACACTTTGGGCCCATTCTTACGCATTGTGTCAATGGAAGAACAGTAGATGAGTATCACATGGAGGAAGGATACTTGTTCCGAGGAAGGAAATTGTGTGTGCCGACCTATTCACTTCGAGAGCTGCTGATTGGGGAAGCTCATGGTGGAGGACTCTCCCGACATTTTAGAGAGAAAAGAACATATGAATTGTTGAATTGTTGATTCTTTTGGCCAATAATGAGGTAAGATGTATACCGAGTTGTTGAAAGTTGTACCATATGCAAGAGGGATAATTGTCGAGCCGAACAAAAAAAAGCAATGCTTTTGCCTGTTCCAACAAAGCCATGGACCAAATTGAGCATGAACTTTATTTTCGGACTACCACGAACTGCTTAAAGCAAAGATTCTGTAATGGTTATCATGGATAGGTTCAATAAGATAACACACTTCATGCTTTTTTCTAAGACTAGCAACACTTTGGCTATTGCTTCTCTTTTCTTTTAGGAGATTATACGGTTATACGACATACTGAAGAGTGTAGTCTTTAATAGAGACCAAAAGTTCTTGAGTCATTTTTGGAGGACCTTGTGGTGTCGGATGGGGACCAAAATACGATTTAGTACTTCCTATTACCCTTAAACCGACGGCTAAACAAAGGTAGTTAATCGCACTTTGGGATCACTGCTCCGAGTTGTAGTAGGCAAGAACTTGGCTGATTAGGACATTTGCTTACCAGTGGTCGAATTCGCTTACAACTGAACAATGCATGATACCACTAACTAGACCCCCTTCGAAGTGGTCTATAGTTTTAATCTTGAGTTGCCCCTCGATCACACCTTTGTAACTGTGTTCACACAGGTAGACCCTGATGCAAGAGCTAAAGTACAATCCCTTTAGCACATCTACGATACAGTCACTTAGCACATCAACCAAGCTGCTAGACATATGCAAGAGAAGACCAAGGGCAAGATGACCAAACATTTTCAACCAGGAGACTTGATGTGATTGCACCTAAGCAAAGAGAGGTTTTTGAGTAAGAGGAGAAACAAACTATCGCCAAGGGTTGAAGAACCCTTTAGAATCCTCTAGAAGATCAATGACAATGCCTATAAATTGGAGCTGCCCAAAAACTATAGGGTTTTTGACACCTTAAATATTCCCAACTTCAGTCCATATCACCTCGACGGAAAGCTGATCAGAGACTATTCAGATTTGATCCCAAATCTAAATCAACTCGAAAGGAATGATAGGAATCAGGTTATTAGATCTTTGACCCGTAGTAGAGCCTGAAGACTAGAAGGGCTATTATGGTAAATCCTTCTACTTGAGTCGACTTCTACTAAAGCTGAGTATCTCTTTACTGAGCTAGATGACTACCTATCTTTCTAAAGTATATCAAATGGTAGATTGCTGAAACAACAACTAGGTCGTTCTTGAGAACTCACTCATGTCCAAGCTGACCAACTACTTGACTTCACCTTTGCCGAGGTACCAAGAGAGTGACCCCAGGCTGATCCTTAGTCACCCCTATTTAGACCAACAATTTGATCATACTCTTTTACCCGTATCCTCTAACAGCCTTGCTAATGTATCGTCGCCACGTATAGAATCTGCTACACTAATCATTACTTTTCTTGAATATTCATTTTTACCCTTTTGTATTCTTATATATTATTTCTTTAGGGTAATACCCTTTTTGTCTTTTTTCCTTTTAGGCAAATTACCCTAACTTATTAATTATAAATACCCCTTATATTTGTATCCATAATCAGATTAAGCATTAATACACTTGCCATTTTTCGTCTTGTAAACATTATTCTATTTACTCTCATTTCACTCTTATCATAACCCTTAAGCAAGGTTAGGTGATGAATAATATCATCAGACCAATTCGTATGTCATGTCAAGTTGTATTATGAGCCCTCAGAAGTTCCATTGGTGCATCATATCCATTAGAGCCGTTCGTGGGATTGCTTACTTTTTATTTGTTTTTATTCTTTCATAAATTCCTCATTACTTCCCTTCAAGCTTTTAGTAAGCTTGGACCTATCCAGCGACCGGCCTTATCTGTTTTTAGTCACGATTCGCACCACCATCCTTTTGAGTTTCTTTAGGCTTTCACTATTACTAATTGATCACCATTTCATGTAAGCAAACCCACTAACTAGTCATACACTTAGCTACTTCTTGACCATCTACCCAAAAATTTATTGTCGCTACTTTCACCGGAAGTAATATCATTTTGCTATCTAGCCAATCCATCTATCGTTTAAGGAATTTATACGTTCTTATGCCATTTTTCTTGTGAAACCACCATTTCTCCAATGATATTTTTCCTTCATCAAGGTGATATATAAAAGGTCCTTTTTATGAATATTCTATGCCAACTTTACAAAGTTTGCCTTACTCCTACGTTGGAGATTAAGGAGACAAAGACCCCTATCTTCCTTCAACATTTTAACTTTGTCCCAAGAAATCCAATGCATATTTCTCTTCCCTTCATAGGTATCGAGCCTAATTTTTCGATTTCTTTTATTTAAAAATTTATTTCCCATCTCTTGATTAATACTAAACTCTAACCCATTTAATATTAATTCTCGACTAAAGAAATTGAGAAATTCCGATTTTTTATTAAAAATAATTTTTAGAGTCGCCACTCGACCAAAGTCGGGAAAAGAAAAAGAAACCGTAACTAATTGGGTAGATTGATTACAATTTGGCTACCGGTCTTTGGTTTCAATTTTAAATGAAGAACCAGAGGGTTTCAAGTTTAGGGGCTAACCTATTAAACCCTTAATGGGTACCACTATCTATTTACTGAAATTAGGATTATTTTTCTAATTATAATATTTTAAAAAAATAAATAAAATCAAAAGAAAAAAAAAACCTAAGTTTCTACATATTTTATCGTCGCCCCGAAAGTGCCTAAATACCCGCTAGCCGGGATCAGACGATCGTAGTTCTTTTGAAAAATTTAGTGTAGTGATTTATTTTAATTTTGAAAACCGTCTAAGTTTACGTTTTAATTTATTCGGTTTATTTAAAAAATCTAAAGGGGTCCTAACTCGTGAGTGCTGTTATTTTTAAAAAAATGTTCTAACAATCCTATTTTTTAAAAGGGCATTTTATTAATTTTTATTTAAAGAAAAAATAACTTTTTATGTGATAAATCCTTAAATAAAGCCAAATCTAAAAAGGTAATTAATTCTAACAACCACTAAACTAGTATATATAACTATCTACCTAGATAAAAACATATTATATGATGCACTTGATATACATGTAGAACAAAAAGAATCACCTAATATGTACATACCTTATATACTACATTGTGTAACCAAGAATTTAATAATAATTATGATAATAATAATGAGATATATCACTAAAACGACAAATAAATAAATAAATGAACAAAACAAAAAAAATCTAGATTGAAGTAAAACCAAACCTAATCTTCAACAATTCAGCAGTATAGTGTCTACACTTCGGCCGTGTTGATGTGTGGTCCGTGGATCGGGGAGTGCTTTGCCGAGTATTCAGGAACTGCAGTGACCGTGGAGGTTGATCGTGAAATTGCGGCTGCTGCTTTCTTGCTGAATTATTGTTTGGTGAAGCACTGTTCAGTGAATGTACTGCTACTATTGCGATTGCGCGGAATTGGGTGAGGACTTGCTGTTGCAACTGCGTTGGTGTATCCTAGGTCAAGGAGTGGATGTTGCATTTGGACGTTTGGATTGGAGATGCCGCAGCTGTGGGCGCGAATGTCGGAATTGGATCAGGTGACGTAGCTTGGCGAAGCAGAATTAGACGTCGGTCAGAGTATTTCCTTGCCGTCTGCTTCAGTCAGGTTGAAGATTAAGATTTGATGCGCTGCTCGGACTTTGGTGCGAGGAGCTATGCAGTGCGCGGACAACAATCTTTTACCAAATTGGGGCTGCTGTAGGGGTCTCGCCGAGGTCGTGCGTTGGCATGTGTTACATCCGTGCGTCAGGCAATGTGTTGCAGCAGTGGAGTATTGGTCGCTGGGATAGAGCAACAAACGATGATGTGTACACTCGCGTTTGTGGATTGTGTGTGATTAGCAACAACGGCTGATCGTTTGTGTGTAGTTGGGTCGGCAGTGACTGTGTGTGTGTCACGGACGGATTTTGTCGCTCGACCCCGTGCGGCACTTAGCATTCCTGACCTCACTAAGGAAGGCTAAGTTAGCCTGTAATACATTCACAATGTTAGAGAGAGAAAGTAGAGAGAGAGACTCTGATAGTATACTGTATTCACTCAAATAACTTGTGTCTTACATCTGAGGGGAATACCCCTATATATACAGAAAGCCTTTACAATCTAATGGTCAAGATCGATTCGATCTAATGGTTACAATTGATTCCCAACTACTACATTTACTTACCTTCACCAACTACTATATAATCTTCTAGACTTCTCTAGAACCTTCTAGAACTTTTTATCATCTAGAAGCTTTTGGTGGGCTTGGGCTTTTGTCTTTGAGCTTTAGGAACCTCTTAAGAATGACCCATTTCGAGAGGTCCGTAATATTCTCCTCCGCTCAATTCGGCGACGCCCTCGTCGCTCCTTCCTCGTGGAACTGTCAAATCTTGTCTTTGAATTGCCACAGTGCTTCGGCTGGTTCCCAACTGGCCTCACTCTCTGGTCTTCCTTTCCACATTACCATATACTCATGTCTGGGAGTTTGTCCACGTCTCTTCACATGTCTATCAGCTATGATCCCTTCCACTTCCTTATCGAATGAATCCCGTACTCCTATTGGGGCCCTTTGTGATATAGTTCTTATAGGGTCTTCCTCATCTTTATAGAATGGTTTTAACATGCTCACATGGAAAACCGGGTGGAATTTCAGTTTAGGAGGAAGTTCCAATTTGTAAGATACTTGCCCTACTCGTTTCACAATTGGGAATGGACCCTCGTATCGCCTCATTAGACCTTTATGTAGTTGGCCCTTCGTACGTTGTATCAAATGTAACTTAACAAGCACTTGGTCACCTACCTGGTATTCCATCGGCCTCCGCTTCTTGTCTGCAATCATCTTCATTCTCTTGATAGCTCGGCTTAAGTAGGTCCAAGCTAAGTCATGATTTTCCTACCATTCCCTTGTGAATTTATATGCGGGAGGGCTGGACTCTGTATATCCTATTGCCACTGTATGAGGAGTTAAGGGTTGCCTTCCCAGGACAATCTCGAAAGGACTCTATCCGATGGACTCATTCTTCTGTAGGTTAAACGAAAACTGTACCACGTCTAACAACTTGGTCCAATTATGTTGGTTAGCCCCTACAAAATGCCTTAAGTATAATTCCACTAAGGCATTCACTCGCTCCGTCTAACCATCCGCCTGGGGATGCAAACTAGTTGAAAAGTTCAACTTAGATCCCAGAAGTTTGAACAGCTCTGTCTAAAATTTCCCTATAAATCGCCCATCTCGATTACTCACAATGTTTCTGGGTAAGCCCCAATACTTTACTATATGTTTCAAGAACAACCAGGCAGCTTCATCTGCTGGGCACTCCTTCGTTGCTGGGACAAAAGTCGCGTATTTTGAGAACTTGTCTACCACCACCATAATTGTTCCATACCCTTCCGATCGGGTTAAGCTTACAATGAAGTCCATGGAAACACTTTCCCATGGCCGTTCAGGAATGGGAAGAGGCTCTAGTAGTCCCGTAGTTGCCTTGTGTTCAACTTTGTCTTGTTGGCACACAAGACAAGTTCGGACATAGCTTTCAATATCTTCCCTCATGTGTGGCAAAAAATACCTTTCTTCCACTAATGTTTGGGTACGGTGCATTCCTAGATGACCTGCCCATTTAGAATCATGACACTCCTTAAGTATCTCCCTTCTCAGATTCAAGGAATGGGGCACATATATTCGTTGCCCTTTTGTATATATTAGTCCATTCTCTTGCCAAAATCTCCTTGTCTTCCCTTCTTGACATTGAATCCATAGAGCTTTCGCTTGCTTATCACTCTCCATCCCTTCTTGGATTCTATCAATGAGGTTGCTTTCAGGTTTGTTGATGGCTGCCAATTCAACCCTTCGGCTCAAAGCATCCGCCACAACATTAGTCTTACCTGACTTATGTTCAAGGTCGAAGTCAAATTCTTCCAGAAAAACCTGCCATTGGGCTTGCTTGGGCGAGAGCTTCTTTTGAGTCTGAAAATAGCTGGTGGCCATATTGTCAGTCTTGACCACAAACTTTTTCCCTAATAAGTAGTGCCTCCATACCCGAAGACAGTGCACTATTGCCGTCATCTCCTTTTTATGCACTGGATATCGTTTTTCTGTATCGTTCAACTTTCGGCTCTCAAATGCTACAGGGTGTCCTTCCTGTATTAAAACCCCTCCAATAGCAAAATCACTAGCATCAGTACATACCTCAAAGGGTTTGCTAAAGTTGGGAAGGAGAAGGACCGGCTCCTTCATGACTGCCATTTTCAAGGTCTCTAGTGCCCGCTTTCTCTCTGTACTCCAAACCCAAGGGGTATCTTTCTTTAGTAAGTCCGTCAATGGACTAGCTATCTTCAAATAGCCCTTAATGAATCTTCTGTAGTAATTTACTAAGCTAAGGAAGGATCTCAGCTCAGTAGGCTTGGTGGGTTCCTTCCAATCCCAGATGGCCCGCACCTTTCCTTCATCCATTCTAATCTTTCCTCTCCCCACTATGTGACCAAGGAATGTCACCTCTTCTTGTGCAAAGGCACATTTCTCTATTTTCACATACAGATCATTCCTCCTCAAAGCTAAGAATACTGAGCGAAGGTGATCTATATGTTCCTCCAACGTCTTACTATAAATCATAATATCATCCAAGTACACTACCACAAATTGATCAAGAAAAGGCGCTAAAACACGATTCATAAGTGTGCAGAAAGTAGCTGGGGCATTAGTAAGGCCAAACGATATGACTAGGAATTCAAAAGCATCGTACCTTGTAACACAAGTAGTCTTGGGTTCATCTCCTTCTGCAATCCTCACTTGGTGATATCCCGAGCGTAAATCCAATTTGGAGAAGTATCTAACTTCTCCCAACCTGTCGAATAGATCCGATACCAATGGAATGGGATACTTATTCTTTATCGTGACCTTATTTAAGGCTCGATAATCAATACACATTCTGAGTGATCCATCTTGTTTCTTCTGAAAAAGTACGAGAGCTCCAAAAGGTGCCTTTAAAGGCCTAATGAAACCTGCTTCTAGTAATTCCTTCAATTGTCGCCTCAATTCTTCTAATTCTGGAGGTGACATCCTATATGGGACGGCGGCGGGCGGCCTGGCTCTGGGTTCCAACTCTATCACATGGTCTACCTCCCTTTTTGGTGGTAACTTTTTAGGTAACATTGGTGGTATTATATCCTTAAATTCTCCCAATATTTCCCCCACTTGAGGTGGAATACTTCCTTGACCACTAGTCTCTTCCCTAACTTTTATGGCAGCCAAGTAAGTGACTTCATTTTTCTTGAGTCCCTTTTCCAATTGCATAGCCGATAGGAATTTGGTGGCTTGGCCTACCTTTCTTACTACAGACACCACGCATTGCGAATTGTGATCAAGTACACAAATGCAGTTAGCTCGTGGTACAATAAGTGCATCAATGCGATCTAAGAAATCCATTCCGATCATGAACTCAAAATCATCCATTGGCACTACTTCAACTGTCTCCTTTCCCTGCCAACCCCTAATACGGAGCTCTATCCCCCTGGCTACTCCAATAGTGGGAACTTCTTTTGAGTTAACTGTTTTGAGCCATGTTTTGGTCTCCTCCACTTTTAGCCCCAACTCCTTTGCTGCCATATCAGAAATAAAGAGATGAGATGCTCCTGTATCTATGAGGGCATTAAGTTTCTTACCTGCTACCGATACTTCAGTATACATCAATCCTTTTCTTTCATTGACTTGAGACTTCATAGCACTGAGTAGACGAACTGACCCTAACTGGGCCTCATCCCCATCATTTGAGCTTTCACCTGCTACTAATGCCGGCAATCTCTCTTTCTTCGGACACTCCCTGGCATAATGGGGTCCATTACAAAAATAACATTTCAACTTACGAGGTTTCCATCTTTCCCCATCTCTCCCTTCACGAGTTCTTCCTTGATCGTTATCTCTTTCTTCGGCTTTGGTTTTTCCTTTGGAAGAACTCCCACTCTTTTCCCTTTCAACTCCCCCTTTCCATCTTCCCCCTGTGGTCTTAGTATCAGTCTTCCACTCCCCTTCGCTCCAGCTCTAATTTAGCCCAGGGCTTTAAGCCATCCACAAACATCACCAAAGCATCTTCTTGAGCAGACCGCATCCCGCCAAAGTGCTCTGGTTTTGGAATATCGACCCTATGGCCGGTCTGGAGAGTCATTCCATTTGCAACAGCAATTCGACAGGCCGCTAATTGTGTCTTGAGATCTTTAATCTCTTGATGCATGGCCACTACCACTGCATCAATCTTAGCTTCATAAGCTTCTTCCTTAGTTTCTAAGGCCGTAACTCGGGCTTGGAGAGCATCACCCTTCTCTCCAATAACATTTCCATGCTTCCTGAGCTCTTCTACAGCCCGATTCAGTGCTCCCTGTAATTCGCCTCGGAGTTCTTCCTCCATTTCCTCAAGACCGCCTTGAGACTCATCAAATTGTTCCTTGACCTCAGCAATGCTCAACTCTGCCTTATCCATCCTATTAAGGAGAGAGTTCAGTAGGTCCCGAGACCTAGCCCTTTGCCTGGTAACACGGCGATCGTCATGGTCAGCCAACTCATCGACCATTGAAACTTTGTTGTCTCCTCCAGATGACATCTTCTCCACAAGCAATTCCTTTTTCAGGCTCTGATACCACTTGTCACGGGCGGATTCCGTCGCTCAACCCCGTGCGGCACTTAGCGTTCCTGACCTCACTAAGGAAGGCTAAGTCAGCCTATAATACACTCACAATGTTAGAGAGAGAAAGTAGAGAGAGAGACTCTGATAGTATACTGTATTTACTCAAATAACTTGTTGGATTTTTAATTGCTGTTGGGTCCAGCTACATGTGTGTGTGTGTTTATATAATCTCAATCATATCTTATCTTATGTAATTATATCTGATTCGTTAATTAAATTAGATTCAAATTTAATTCAAATCGGATTTAACTAATATTCATATGATTTGATTAGACATGAATCCTATTTTAAATCTTGCTTCTGAAAAGCCAGAAAAATAAAGACATAAGTGCCTGCTGAGACTCGAACCCGTGACCTCCAACTAAATCCACCAAAATACTCCGTTACTTATCCATTAGGCTATTGATCTGTGTCTTGACATTCATTATAATTAAATTATATTTAAACTATCTGAATCCCTAAACTAAATTTTTTAACTAAACTAACACTAAAACTAATGATTCCTAATATAAATTACTTCCTAAAAATCTACGAAATTTTTATAATTTTTCCTTTTCTTATTTTTTTGGTATTTTCATTATTTGTTAATTTTTATTATTTTTATTAATTTTTTTGTTTTTCTGATTTTTTTTTTAATTAAGACCTTTTTTGTAAAAATAAAAATTAGGACTTCAGAGGGACAAAAATTAGGTGTTTACAATAGGTACCCTATAGAAAATTTCTGTACATTTGTTTTAGTTGTTGACAAACTTTAATTAGGGTAGGTATCACGTCTCAAAATAGCAGAATCGTAACAGTCTCGCTGTGTAAATTATTCTATGATAAAAACTGACCTTATAGTCACCACCTTAGACTTGATTTACATAAGGCATCAACGACTAACCCTCTTTGAAGTAAAAAATTTATAATTTAAACATGATATCTACTTATGAACTTAAGAAAAATATATACTTATGTTAAAATAATCTAAGTATAATTACAAAATTTAGCTACTTAATTATAATCTATCGGAGTAATTCGTAATCTAATACTACAAGCTTTAAATATAAACCTAAACTTGAGAGTGTATTCGGTCTTCAATTTATATTCTCACTCTCTAGGATCCCACAGTTGCTAGTTCTGAGGTAATTGTAAGCTGCTTCTTAACTAACACCTGCAATAAATGGCTATAGGGATGTGAGTAACTACAGCTCAGTAAGTTGAGGTGAAAACTTAAATCATACAACAAATACAAACAAGGTTATCAATCAAATCATTAGATGCAATGCATGTTCAAACAAATGCCACTGCACGACATTGTCCAACTCATCGTGGATTAGAGAAATTGTACCCTCTCTAATCCAGGTTAAGGAGTTTCTGTTAAAGCAATAGCTCACGACCAAACCCAGGCTTGTGTAATAGAGATACCGCTCCTCCCATGACTACCTTGGAACCATTAACTTTACCCTTGTTGCGACCTCCTCTTTTATCACTTAGTTCATCGAAAGATGAAGAATGAACCAATTATGTCATCCAGCGCTATTCCTATTGAAGGGGTCAATATTTAGCTATAAAATCCTAATGTTCCCCTAATGGGTTACTATTTACATCAAATGAAATGTGAATAACCCGTCCTCCTCTCTTTGAAACAAGGGGCTTCTGGTTTTGTCGGTGCTTGAAACAATTTTGTCTTCTCCATATCACTATATCTCTAGAGTCAATAATTTTCTATGAGGAACTACTGAACTCAATCACTTGCTGCCATAACTCTTCAGTTTTCTGTTGAGGTCTATCCTGTAGAGGTACTCAAATTAGATCAATGATCGATTTCTAGGTTTTGTCGTAAACCTAATTAGTTACTTCCAATTACGTAAATCAATAGTTCAAACAGTACTCAAAGGTAGGGCATTTCCCATTTTTATAGGAACTTCTGTACCAGAAACAATGGTATCTCCAATTATAGCCCCTCTAGGATGTAAAATATATCTCTTCTCACCATCCCCATAGTGTATGAGATAAATGTATGCATTTCGATTAGGATTGTATTCTATGCTTACGATTCTACCATATATGTCTTTTTCATTCTGTTGAAAATTGATTTTACGGTATAAACGCTTATGACCTCCCCCTCTAAGCCCTGCGATAATGATTCCTCTGGCATTATGACCTTTACTACAACGATGCTGTCCATAGATCAAATTATTTCTTGTATTGGATTTCACTTGACTATTTACGGCTCCACTGTGTGTGCTAGGGGTAGAAGTTTTGTATAAATGTATCGGCATACTATTAAGTATTTTGATTTAAGTTCTTTCTAAGAGTTGGAATAAAATAACCCGGTTGAAGCGTAATGATCATACGCCTGTAATGCATTGTATGTCCCATAATAGGTCCCGTTCTTCTACCCTTTCCCGGGAGTCAATGACCATTCATAGCTTTTACCTTGACACCAAAGAAGAGTTCGACCCAGTGCTTTATTTCTGTCCTGGTGGATCTTGATTCGACATTAGAAGTATATTGATTTTCCCCAATAACTGAATACTTTTGTCGGTAAATATTGCATATTTGATTTTATCCATGTGTCTCTTTTCTTCCCTATGAGTTCTAGTATCAATAAGTAAGAATGCTAATTCTTCCTGTTCATATGTTATGATATGAATATACCACATCAATTCGTTATGTATGGATGATGAGGTTCCATTGATACAGAGCCGATTCTAAGAGACTTATTAGAGGATCCCATTGGCGTACATCTAATAGGAATTGAACCTACGAATTCGCCAATTATGAGTTGAGCGCTTTAACCATTCAGCCATGGATGCTTAGCGAGGATCCTCGTACATGGTAATCATACTTTGAAAGGGTGGACAATTAGCTAAAGCTGCGGGTGTTGTATCAAAACTGATTGCAAAAGAGGGGAAATCGGCCACATTAAAATTACCTTCTGGAGAGGTCCGTTTGATATCCAAAAACTGCTCAGCAACAGTCGGACAAGTGGGGAATGTTGGTGTGAACCAGAAAAGTTTAGGTAGAGCCGGATCGAAATGTTGGCTAGATAAGCGTGTGGTAGTAAGAGGAGTAGTTATGAACCCTGTAGACCATCCCCATGGGGGTGGTGAAGGGAGGGCCCCAATTGGTAGAAAAAAAACCCGCAACCCCTTAGGGTTATCCCGCACTTGGAAGAAGAAGTAGAAAAAGGAATAAATATAGTGATACTTTGATTTTACGTCGTCGTAGTAAGTAGTAAATAGGGGAGAAAATCTAATTTCTTTCTTCGTCTTTACAAAAAAAAAAAGGAGAGTAATTAATTGTGACACGTTTATTAAAAAAAAAATCCTTTTGTAGCGAATCATTTATTAAGAACAATTGAGAAACTTAACACAAAGGGCGAAAAAGAAATAATAAGAACTTGGTCTCAGGCATCTACCATTATACCTATAATGATCGGACATACTATTGCTATACATACTGGACGGGAGCATTGGCCTATTTTTATAAAAGATGGTATGGTAGGCCATAAATTAGGAAAGTTTGTACCTACTATGAAATCCGCTACACGTGCGAAAAATGATAATAAATCCGGTTGTTATAATTACTAAAATGAATACAGGTACTTATTTGATTAGATCCAATTTAGGATGATTAATCGTTCCATACAAATCATACCAAATCAGCAACTCAAAACAAGCACATGCATATAACCAACTATCTAACAAACACAATTAAGTATAATTCAAGCCTATGAGTACTGCAAATGAGTACTCCAAAATATGATGATGTATTAAACCCAACTTATCTCGACTCTCCGCTTACTCACTCGAGGTGGGAACTCACTCAATCCATCGCCAATGATCCTTATAATACCAAAGTTGTCTCAGTTTTCATATAATTTTTATAGATTAATTTTTATCCTATAAAACTTATTGTTAACTTTGGTTTAGAGTCTAATATGTCTAATTATTTAGGTTCTCAAATCTTTTACAATTATTTTAGGTTTGGCACTAGGTTTGAGTTCAGTTTCCACATTGATTTTTAAATTAGGTTCTAGTTCAGTTTCTAAATACAGTTTTATACACGAATTCTAGATATTTGTTTCAACCCATAATGTGAAATCAATCACATTAATTACGGGCATCCTCAATATTTTTTTGGGTCTCTAACCAATATTCCATTTCGTGTGGTACACCTTAATCCTAATTTAACTATTAAATTTACTTTCGATATGAGAATATCTTTACATTTTTTTCATATAATTACCCTAATTTAAGTTTCACACCAAATTTTTTATATATATTCCTATTATTAGTATAATATCAATTTTTATTCTAATATTTTCTATTTATTATGTTTCCAATATTTGCATATTATGTATTATTACTTATTATACACATAATACACATATAATATTTCCATCACTCCAAATATCATTCCGCAACATCAAATAACATTTCAAAATATATATAAATTCGTCCTAAATCAAATTTCACTCCTAATTATTCTAATTTCTGAAATTAACTTAAAATACACAATTTTTACCAGTTACATATATACTGCATAATACCCTAATAATTACATCTAACAATTTAAATGCTACAACTATCATATTTTATCAGATTTAAACATCCTAAAACATATAATTATGCCCTAAATCAGCAATTACTCATTTAATTACTTAATTAACCCCAAATTATCTATTTTATGCATAATTTTAAGGCCTAAATATTTCTTAAAATTTTCAAAAAGTAGTTTTAGAAAAATGGCTTCATAGCACTATTCTATATTACCCTAGTAGTCTTCAAAAGAATTTTGAGCTTTAAACTATGCTCTTAAACCTATTTATTTCTAATTCTAAACATGCTTAGTTTTATTCAATTTCTTAAACACCTTATAGTTATAGACATGATTGAACTTAATCACTATTTTTCTCTAAATCTACATACAATAAAACAACAAAATAACAAATTTCATAATTATCTGGGTAAAATTAATAATTTTAATAAATTTTACAAAATTAGGCTGGAATCGGAGTCACCTAATCATTGGGATTTTGGCCACCAACGGCGACCTTAGGTGTGTCAGCTAAGTTAGGCAGTGGTGGTGGAGTAATGTAGTGGTGTTCGTCGAATGTGGTTTTTCTTCTAAAGGCCTAATTGCACAAATTTTTTGTAAATAACCCTAACCCTCAATATTTCGATATTTATATGGCTAGTTTGATTTTTTCCCCCAATTTCTAGTTGTCAAATGTCCTTATCCTCTTCTAAATTTGCTTTTTGTTTGGCTAATTACTATTGGTTGCTTTTATTTATTCACAGCTAAGCTGCCATGCCTCAATTCTAGAGATTTCTTCATTTATCTTGATTTTTTCTTAATTGGTTATGAATTTTCTTTAATTAATTAAGCTTATTTCGTATATTTTAAATAATTATGTGTATTTCTATCTACAAGTAAATACATAATTGGTATAAATAAATACTCCTAAATATTATTTACGTTATTTTATGATTTTTAGTGTATATATAATTTATCTCTAGCGATTCGTTAGTTATCAGAATACATTTTATGCATTTTCAATGAATAATGAGCAATACACTTAAAATTTGAAAATTTATATTCTCTTATGTTATTACTTATTTTCTTAAATTCAAATTTACGAAATTGCTTTTACTAATATTTCTAACTTCGTCGTAGAATTTAGGTTGAATGGGACAGTTTGCTTAATTACCCTAAATTCTATGAATCGAATTTCAAGTAGTTGATTATGAGACTTATAAATAGGTATTGTTGATACTCATTTCTTGCTTGAACTAAGGCCTAACAAGCGAGGCCCATCACAAGGGACACTGAAATGTGCTTGAGTAAGCAACGAGCTCGCCCATCATACCGCAATCTTCCTGTAAGGCCATATGCTCGCTATAGGGAAGACGTGAGCTATTAACAAGCTTGTCCTCCATGCTGTGAACTGTTAACGAACCAAACAACACCAATCTAAGCAAGTTGCCCCTTGATCTTCAAGCTAGCATACATCGATTGTCTAACGTAAGCTCGAAGCTCAATTTGCTTTTGATCAAGCATCAACTAATGCCTTATTCAGCATCCCAACTTAGTTTTTGTCTTTAGTTAGCCTTGTTAACTATCAAGTTCTTGAGCTACAGATTTTGTAGTTTAGGCGACCATAACATGCCATCCACGGTGAAGCCCAGTCTCTACCGTAAAGCATACTATCTATTAGCAGCCAATACAAACAAACCTTTGATCACTACGTATCCAAGTGACTTACATAAAAGGCGTTACGCACTATGAAGTAAGACAGAACATTCCCACTCTAAAAAATCTTTCCTCCTTTTCTCCTCCCTCTCATAACTTGAGTTCAACACATCACATACATTGCATACACATTGGTCAAGCACAATCCCTTGGGTCCTGAGTGCTCATCCCCATTTTCTCTTGGTTCTTCTTACTAACTTAAGCATTGAAGGGCCCTATAGCCACACCTACTAGGGGTTTTTTGCAGGTATTGAGGAGTAGGAGGCAAAGCCTAAGCCTACTCTAACTAAGATCCATGGGAATTTACTCATCTTAGTTGGTCTAACTATGATCAATAGGTATCATTTGGGAATAGTACTTGGTAAGACTCTCCATGGTAGTAGATATAAGGATTTTCCTTATTGGGGGGTTAAGTAGTTTTACCTTTTACCTAGAAAACTTTCTCCTCATCTTTTTAAGAGAGAAGAAGAGATCTTCCATCTTTATTTGCTACTAATCTTAACCGGCACCTCATGTATTTTCCTAGTGTCACATTTGCATTGATATAAAAAATACTACAAATTTGTTCCTTAAGGGAGACATTTACACTTTTTGAGAATAATGTGTTGAACCTAGGGTTCATTATTTAATTTTGATGAGAACAAAACAAAAAGCATATAATTAAACTTATTGTTTTTTAAGAAAACAAAACAAGTAGATGATTAAATTAAGTATTATTTGATTATTTGAGATAATTGAATAAGCTAAATTATCTTGCTTAATGATTAAATATATCAATTATCTCTACAAGAAATTTAATCTTTTGAAGTGGTGATCAATGATCTTGAAGTTATATTGCAAAAAGTATTCGTTTGTTGTGTATTAGTTTATTGTATGTTAAAAGAATTTTCAAGGGAGAATCGGGCTGATGGTATAAAGCCTTAGAAAACACAAAGAAAAGCTCACTGACCTGGAAGAACATAATGCACATGATTTATTATAGTTGACCTGTTGTCCTAACATCATGCCCTATGACTTAATGTATAACTTAAGCATTATCTACCGTGGCCTCTTTAATGAGTAACAAGTCATTGACAAAAAAAATGTATGATAGAATATTGTTCGTACATCTAGTCTCGATCGGCTTCCAAGACCCAACCTTCAATAGCTCTTTAATACTTCGACTAAGCACTTCTATTACAATTATAAATAGATATGGTGATAAAGGATCTCTTCACCTTATCCTATTACTCAGTTGAAACTCCTTCAACATAGAATTTTTTCTTGTAATTATTTGATCTTTCATCTAATGATTACAACATCTTTAACTTCGTTTCAATAGCACTTCTTTATTATTTTTTTAGTCATTAAATGTTAAGACCTTGCTGCCTCCATCCTCGTTCACAAGTATTAAATTCAATTACATTTAATGAATCAACATTTTGTTGGGATACATATGTTATGCTCCAAACTCGAGGAGTTGTAATAGTCTCGCCATGTAAATTAGCCTAGGTTAGAAACTATCCCCTTAGTTGCTAACATAGATATAGTCTACGCAAGATAAACGACGATTCAATTAGCTTTGAAACAGTTAGATGGAAACGTGTAGTATACAAAACCTGTGGAGTAACACCTTACAATATATATTTTCTTATACTTATAGACAAATTAGTTCATTACATAACCTTATATACGTCAAAAGTTTCAAAGTTCTCAAAAGAAACTTTACATCTCCATAGACGAACTACATTATATATATATAAAACATTATGCCAAAAAAGACTATAAGGCCTCCTAGGAAGACCTTATAATTCTCCCACAAAAGAAAAGCAAAAGTAACATGAGTTTGTTCCATTCTTTAGACTTCACCACCTCATTTCCCATCTTGTTGAAACTAACCTACGGATAATTGTATTGAGGCATCTTTTAGTGCTACTCTATACCTGCAAAACAATCTATTGGGATGTGAGCGTAACTAGCTCAGTAAGAAAGGACAAAGTCATAGCAGTACATTAACAAACATGGTTATTCAATCATTAATTTAAATGCAAATATAGTAGACAAATGATATAGCATATCATAATGTTTAATCGATTCATTGTAAATTTAGAGTAATTCCGTCCACTTTAATCTCGATTTCAAGGAGTTTCAATGCGACACTATTAGACTAAATTCAGGCTTGTATAATAGAGACAATTCTCTTCCCTAGACAACATTCAAACCATGGTTCCTAATCTTACGGGGACCTTCCCTACCTAATAAGAATTTTACCCTTGGACCAATCACTTGTAGTCGAGATAGAGGAATCCAAGGACTCATGCAGAAAATACTAACTTGAAACCAAAGCCGAGACGAGGATCCTTACTATAAGTTGATCTCCTGGCGACTTGTCTATCAGATCCTTACATGTCTCATACAAGCTCCTACCTAGCAACAAAGTCTTACTTTGGAAGATAGCCTAGGACTAGTAAAGTTGAGCTCCCTAACCGACCACAGGTGTCTGACTCTAATTTAGTTAACTTCTTTACCAAATTGATTCGCTCAACTTGATCCAGATCAGGTTGGCCCCCTAACTGCAATGCTTTTCTGTTTCTGCCTATTTTGTATCATATTTCTAATGTCCTACCATAAAGCGAAACATGTCTCTTAAATACAACCCTCCAAAATGATTCTTTATATTCTATATTGAATATTCTATCTCTTTTACCCTTTTTAGTATGTTTTATGTAACGTAATTGTAGAATATCCTTTAGTCTTTTCATACATGTAAAGTAACCCTACTGGATGGGTATACAAATCCTTGCTTTCTTGTATGTAGACGATCAATTAATCAATACAAAATTATTTATGTTGAGTAATCTTAGTGTTCTCATTATCATTCAGCTCTTATCTATTCCCTTTAATAAGGAGTAGTGATGAGTAATCTTTCAGTTCGGACTGATATGTCATATTTAGCAAATTATAGGCCGAGTACAATTGAGTAATGCGTTATATCCATTCAATAGTTGGCCGAACTTTGTTAGCTTTTTCCCTGTTTCTTTTTTATTTATTTCGTTGTGGTGCTTCTACATGTATCCAACCCCGAAGATGCATTAACTTTGCTAGTATCAGAGCATTGTTCCGCGAGGGGGTATGTGAAGTTATAGTGATGTTTAGGTTCACCTTACCGTTAATAGCTGCTGTGCTCCTTTCGTAGCTGCTATAGTATGTGTATATAAGTGTAGTTTTATCATTACTCTGTTTTTTATTATGAAAACAAAACAAGTTTGCTACTATTTTGTTAGAGTGATTATTGAGAATTGAAATTGTTAGTAAGTTATTAATCTATTAGAGAAGTATTGCACCATGTCAAATTCAAGTATTTAGGGTGTTATTGGTGATCAAAGTAGTGGTGCTTAACCTGGTTATAGTCATAATGGTAGTAACACTTTAGGGTCAATTGATGACAAACTTAATAGATTGGCCAACTATATGAGAATCTAGTCACAACAAAGTAGGTTAATAGACAACAACCGCATAGTATACAACACCATAACCCATAAGAGAATGCCCCTAAGAGACATTATGGCCAAGGCAATTGAACCAATCGGCTATTTTGACCGCAACGAGTTGGAGGAGTAGCTAACCGAGTTATTAGACGAAGACTGGAGTTAAAGGAGATTGAGAAAGATGATGAGGAGCTAGATGTTTAAAAGTTTGGGGGGGAAGAAGAAGAAGAAGCTGACTATTACTAGGCGCAAGGATGGAGATGCCAATTCCCTTGAAAGCTAGACAATGTCAAGGTTTAAATCCCGCCATTCAGTGGAAGTGGAGATGTAAATGAATACTTGGAGTGGGAAGAGAAGGTGGAAAAGGTGTTTAAATGTTATAAGTATACAAATGCTGTCAAAGTCTGACTTATTATATTAGAGTTTATTGGATATGCACTATGTGATGGAAAAATCTGAATGCAGCCACAACAAGTGATGGAAGGCAAGGTGTTAGGATGTTAAGTGATAGATTTATACCCAATACCTACCTAAAAGATACGTTTGCAAAGTTATAAGAGCTTCACTAAAGAAGCTGATCTATTGATGACTATGTTAGAGAGTTTTAGATGCTTACGATCCGGGCTAATGTAGAAGAACTCAAGGCTCGCACAATATCGAGGTTCACTTTAGACTCCAATATAAAATTTGCTACATCATAGAGGTACAAAGGTTTTATACCTTAGAAGAGGCAATAAAGATAGCGTAGAAGGTTGAAAAATAGAGAAGAAGTACTCTAAGCTGACTTAGGCCAACATTCTCCTAACCCCCAGTTTTGCACCAACTTATTCAAGAAGAGCCAAAGAGGCCATATAGGGCTAAGGATAGGAATGACCGATCCGATGACAGTGAAGCAAGCTAGCAAAGCCGAGCTAGTTAGTTAGGCCAACCTCAAGGATATATGAGAAAGGACAAACCTCTAAATGGAATACCAACAAAGTGAAATACTTTAAATGTTAAGGCTTTTGACATATGGTTGCTGAGTATCCGAATCGACGTGTCATGATGCTCCAAGGAGATATAATGGACAGTACCGACGGGAGCGAGCCCAAGAAAGAAGAGGATGTTGGAAAACCCGAAGCTGAAGAGGAAGAGGAGACCTATGTCTATGTTGACCAGGGAGAAGCGATGACCCTAGTCTTAAGATGAGTATTGAGTTCCTTACTGAACTCTAAGGAGGATTAGAGAGAGAATCTGTTCCATACCAAATGTACCATCAAAGGCCAATGGTGCACAATTATTATGGATGAGGGAAGTTTAACTAATGTTGTTGTATAGTCCTTTGTATAGAGGAGACCTATGTCTATGCTGACCAGAGAGAAGTGATGACTCTAGTCTTGAGATGAGTATTGAGTTCCTTGCTAAACTCTAAGCAGGACTAGAGAGAGAATCTGTTCCATACCAAATGTACCGTCAAAGGCCAATCGTACATAATTATTGTGGATGAGGGAAGTTTAACTAATGTCGTTGCATAGTCCTTTGTATAGAGGAGACTTATATCTATGCTAACCAAGGAGAAGCAATGACTCTAGTCTTGAGATGAGTATTGAGTTCCTTGCTGAACTCTAAGGAGGACTAGAGAGAGAATCTGTTCCATACCAAATGTACCGTCAAAGGCCAATTGTGCACAATTATTGTGGATGAGGGAAGTTTAACCAATGTCATTGCATAGTCTTTTATATAGAGGTTGGGTTTGTTAATCTCAAAGCATCTCTAACCTTACGAGCTACATTAGCTTTATGATAAGGGTGCTTTGCACGTAATTGAACAAATGATAATACCATTCAATGATGGCAGTGTGTATAGGGATGGAGTAGTGTACGATGTCGTCCCTATAGGAGCTTTACATCTGCTGCTTATGCGACCTTGGTTTATTGATCGACTGTTACTCACGATAGGTACAAGAACACCTATGCCTTTATTAAGGATGGAAAGAAGATCGTATTGCAACCCATAACCCCATCCCAATAAATGAAACCCATAATCAGCTCACTCGAGCTAGTAAGAAGAATGCTTTAATGATGAGCCGAAGAGAGCTCCGAGCTGCTGAAAAGGTTAAAGAACTTATGTTCTTGTTGATTAGAAGATTTTTGGAAATGAGAGGTTTAGAAGATATCCTTGATGAAATCCGAAACTTACTAAATGAGTTCTCCGATATGATCCTTCACCAACTAATAGAAGAAGACCTACATGCGCCCTAGAAGAAGAAGCAAAAACCAATCCAGATTTGAAGGCAAATCTTTTCGACCCTTAAGCAGATGAAAGGAATCTACCCCCTGGACCAATCACTTGTAGCTGAGCTAAAGGACTCAAAGGACTTATGTGGAGAATACTAGCTTGAAACCAAAGCTGAGACGAGGATCCCTATTCCGAACTGATCTCCTGTTGAGCTGTTTGTCAAATCCTTATATGTGTCAAACATGCTCCTATCCAGTAACGAAGTCTTATTCTAAAAGACAGCCTAAGACTAGTCAAGCTGAGCTCCCTAATCAATTACAGGCATCTGACTCTAATTCAGCTGACTTCTTTATCGAACTAATTGGCTCCTAACTTGATCTAGATCAAGTCGCTCCCCTGACTGCAATGCTTTTCTACTTTTGCCTACTTTGTATCGTATTTCTAATGTCTTGCCACCAAACGACACGAGTCTCTCAAATACAACCCTTTAAAATGATTATTTCTTTTCTATACTAAATATTTTTTGTCTCTTTTACTCCTTTTAGTATGTTTTACGTAATATAATTATAGAATATCTTTTAGTCTTTTTATACATCTAAAGTAACCATAGTGGATGGGTATATAAACTCCCACTTTCTTGTATGCAGACGATTGAGTAATCAATATAGAATTATTCATGTTAAGCAACCTTAGTGTTCTCACTATCATTCAACTCTTATCTATTCCATTTAGCAAGAACTAGTAACGAGTGACCCTTCAATTCGGACCGGTGTCTCATATTCGGTGGATTGTAGGCTGAATAGAATCAAGTGGTGTGTTATATCCATTTGGTAGATACCCGAACTTATTTAGCTTTTTCCCTATTTGTTTTTGGTTTGCTTCATTGTGTTGTTTCTCTATGTGTCCGAGCTTAGAGAAGCATCACCCCTTTTTGTCACTTAGTTCAACTAAGGGTAGGAAAATGACTATTTCTACTATCCTCATCGAGGTATTGGTATTTAGCCTGACAACCTAATTGTTACCCCTATTAGGTTATTGTAAATGTTAGGTTAGGTCTTTAATTAATTTAAGATTAGTCTGGTTTATCAAGTCAGCAACTAGTTCATACATACAAGATATGATATATCAAACAAAAAGAAGTACTTGGAGTTCAACTTTCAATCACCACTTAGTATCATAAATATATATACATACATACAAAATCTAATTACAACCATAAACAATCATTCTTATTCCTCCAAGTATTTTGGCACGATACTTTAATATTCACTAAGCATAGATCCCAACTTACATGTGCTCACAAGTACCCTACTATTGATAGTTGCCTTCTTGATCTTCAGTTGTTCGTAGAAATACATAATAGATTAGTTTTCAAGCCTTAATTTATTACTCATTAGTTGGTTTTATATTTTTTTATTGTTTAGTTATAAATTTCTTAAGTTAATTTTACTTACAAATCATTATTTCTTAACCAATTATGAATTTTACTATTGACCCTAATCGGTTAAATCGTCTAAGTTATCATCTGAGTAGATTTATAGTGGTTTTTTTTAGTTTAAAATCCTCTAAGTTTGGTTATGAGAAGTTTTTATAGTACCTTTCTTAAGTCCAAAAATCTTTTATGTTTGGTTTTAAGTGAATTCTTGGTAAATTTCTTTAGTCAGAAATCCTTTGAGTTTATCTCTAAACTAAACAGGGGTATTCATTATATTAATTTTATTATTCGGGATAGCTTCTAAACTTCTTCAAGGTTAACTTTCTATCCGAAAATCCTTTGAGCAATCCTCTGACCCTGTTTTCTATAGAATTTTTAATAACATCATCTTTTGACTAATCCTCTGCCTCCCTTATTTTTACATTTACTTAAGAATTTACCTCCAAACTATCCTTTAAGTATCAATTTAATGCATTATTCATTAGTAAAACCTCTAAATCATCCTTTTCTTATAAACAAAGTCTTAAATTTAGCTAATTTACTAACTTCTTTTTTAAGTTATAATTATAAAATCAAGTGAAATTCAATAATAACACTTCAAACACCCTATCCACAGTTCTTATTACATCCCATAACTTCATTTATTCCATTACAAGTCATCAATTATATTAAATTCCCTAAATTGGTCAAATACTAACTTCTATATTTAAGGTCCAAAACCAACTTACCTTAACTCTTCACTGTAACAATCAACTTTAACCACTCCAGAACAATATCCATACTCCTTATGTGATTCAAACTCAGTAAGTAAGTAGGATCATCAAGGGAAACACATTATTTTTACCATCAAATAAAAATATGAAAAATAATGTCACAAAAAAACTTTGACGTGGCAATTTAGTATTGACCTAAGATAGTTCATAGAAAAAATTTAAAGTGGAAACTACGTTATTAACTTAATTTATTTTCATTTCGAAAATTGTCCAATTTTATTGATTTTTTAAGGACATATATATGAGGTACTAAATTCATACAAATTGAAATTTTTCCTAGATTTCATACATAAAAATATGTAAGAATAATTTTTTTCATAATTTTTCTAGGTAATTTTGATATTTTTAATAATTTTTCAAAAATCTACCCAAAAGCGGACCTTACTAAAATCCTAGCTTGGCTGTCAGCGATGACCACCCTCTTGTTGACAGTTATAGTCACCAGCCACTCCTCGTGGTGAGGTGGTCAATTGACTCATAGCTCTTCTTTATTTCGATGAACCACTAAACATTGCGTACATAATTTTGTTATTTTTTTCTTTAATCAACTTAGCTTAATTTGATTTTTTCTAACTCCTCACTTTATTATAGTATTTTGTAGAGAGGATTTTTTTGAATTTTTGGGGCTATTCTTACCTGAAATGGATTTCCTCTCTCTCATCATTGAAATTCCTTTAAGTATTCAACTCATTCTTGCATAATTCTCATAAACTATCACACCAACAGCTATCTATGGCCTTCCACATGCCTTAAAAACTTAATCCCAATTGCCATGAATTTTTTATAATATTTTAGTTTTTTTTAATTAATTTTCTTAATATTTTAGCTATATACGAATATACGTACATGCTTAAAAATTACACACGATGTGTACGTATATATTATATATGTTATTTTATGTCCCAAATAAATTTTATTATATATCTAATTTATCTCTAAAAATTTATGAACTAACGAAGTCCATTTTATGCGATTATGACGATTAATACATAATATAGTTAAATTATACTATTTTAGATATATTTATTATTTTATTATATTTTTAATAGTCGGCCCTACGGGGTCTCTTCATCTAATGTCTCAATCATATAAGTAAAATATTTTAAATTAATCGAATTAGTTTTATCGATACCTTAAATTTATCTGCTTGATCCCTAATTGCTAAGTACGGGGCTCACAACATATATTTTATAGTTGTAAACACTTGCCCTAAATTATTAATCATATGTTGATAGATCCTAAATTGAGATTTGGATCCTTCCAATTTATTTTTTCTCAATTTTTTCAATTTATAGATTAATAATTAATATTATCTAATTTTTTTAAATACACTATAATATCATCATGACATCATTATCTTTCTTATAATCTTTATAATTGATTACACATGATAGTATTTCAAAGAAATAAATAAGAAAAATTGGAAGAACTTAAATTGAAAGAATTCATTTGCCCTAAATTGTCAAAGATCTACATTTCTAGAATTCTTGAGAATGTACACATACAAAGTCATCATTAAAAACCTATAACTATTGCTATTTATAATCTTTTTGATGTTAGAGAATCTTTATAAATTAAAAAAAAAGTTATGAGGGATCAAGTTACACTTTAAATGTTTATTCAGTCTATTTACATCTTAGCAATAGTTTAAGGGTTAAAAAAAAAAAAACTCTTTACAAGATGTATTTGCAAACAAAATTTTACTTCTAATATTTAAGAATTTTAAAACCTTAAACGATAATAATCTATCATTTCTACAAGAAAGCAATCTCATCTTAACAAGTATTGTAAGCTTGCCATGTGCTTAGGGATGTAACCAAGGCGAATTCAAAACAGGTTTTATAAAACTCTAACTTGCCTCTATAAGGTTTAACGTTTTCCAAAACCTTATAAATAAGGTTTTACTCTCTATTTTCAAAACCTAACCCTATAGAGGTTGGTTTTTATAGGATTAAAAAAACCTTATAAGAATGGGTTTTTATGGGGTTTGTATGGAATTAAATAGAAAGTATAAAATAAGAAGTTAAATAGGAATAAGATTATATTTATTCATTTATACAATAATAAAAATTGATAATTAAATGTGTTGTATAATGTAAAACTTATATAAGATGTGTATATTATATAAATTAAAAGTAAATATTTTTATTAATATATACCTTTTTTTACTAAGTTGAGTTTTTTATCTAGTTTTTTCGTAATCCTAAAATCCAACTCTAAACCTTATAGGGTTTTAAATTATATTCTAAAACTCAATCTTAAATTCTATAGAGTTTTTATTGAATTTAATAGGTCAAGTAACTTTTAATAATCTAGCCAATTATATTCCTACATATGCTGGCTTAGTAAGAATCCTAGGCTCAATGGTGTGCTAGGACATGGGGAAAATAATTCCATAAAAAGATACATTTTAAAATTTGAGAACTTTTATGATGAATTTATAAAATGGAAAATAATATATTTGACACATTCTGATTTCTTCCTTTTCTAAACAAACAGAACTCATATTTTCCTTGGTTTTGTTGTTATTCCCATAATAATCGTTTTCTCCCCGCATCTTGTCATGTCCAATTGATCTGACTCAATCACCTACTGGATTCTGAAGGATAATCATTATCACATACTGTGTATAAACAAATGCAGGTCAAAGATTGCACAATGAAAGCTTACATGGAAGGAAGAGACAAACAAAAAGCATTCAAAGGGATGATGATTTTGAAGACTGCATCATCAAAGGGCCGCTATTATTGGCACGAAGGAAAACTCGGGCTACTCGGGCTCCACATCAATAGGAGTCTGAAAGAAAATAACTGGCCCCATATTTAAGATACTAGCTTATGCCATATTTACATATCGGTGACTAAAAATGTAGACAATTCTGCAATTACTCAAACAACAACCAGAGTAACAATAAAACATAACTTTATGTAATAGCTCTTTAGAATAACTTATTTCTACATATTATTTCAAAGTTAATTTAATAAAATTAGGTGAGACTCTAAACATGCCTTTTTTTTTTTAATTTAGATTCTTTAAACTTATATTCTATTTTTCTTGATTTAACCTCTTAAAATAGAAAAAAAAAAGATTCGATTGATAGTACATGAAAAGTATAATGTAATGTTATGTTTGGTATACTAGAATGAACTCAAATGGAATCATGATATCGAGTTCCATTCCAATTCCTGGTGTTTAAAAGTATATTTTTAAGCTGGAATTAACAATTCCAGCTAAAAGGGGAATCGCGATTATATTTTCATTTTATTAATTATGATTAATTAAAATTACTTTTGTAACTATGAAAAAATTTATAACATACAATAATTAAAGGTATTTTTGATAAATAATTCTATTTGAACATTTAATATTATTTCATTCCATTTTATTCATTTTATAGCCATCTCCAAACATAGGAAATGATTTATCATTCTTATTCTCATTTCATTACATTCATATCAAACATGTTATAAATACACGTAATGTGTAGCTAACAATTGGATTGGAACACGTAGGGATAATAATAGATAGTTATCTAAAAATTTACTATTATTGTTGTTACTTGTTTAAGCATAATTGATAATTATATTCTACGTATATACATAAGTGACATGTATCACTCATTGAATTATTTTCCCTTAAAATGTTGCTATGTGTATCAATTATTGGGATTATAAAATAGTATATGACATCATAGTGATGTTTGTTAGAGTATAATACAATTTGTGTAATTAAGAGGTAGTTAAGAAAAAAAAACTAACTAGTATAAATAGCAACATAACCACCTAAGGGGATATATAACAGAAAAAGGAAAGTGTAGTGTGTGAAAGTAAGTGTGTTGTACATGAACAAAGTGAGTGATTAAATCAAGAGAGTGCAATGAGAATAATAAGAGTGTGAGTGCATTTGTACGTATACAAAAAATAAAGAAAGTAAATCAATAACAAGTGATTGTTTTAGTGCATATTAATTGTATTCTTTTATCACTTCTATCTTGTTTATAAAGGTGAAGATTTGTGAGTGTGAGTGATTCCTTGTAGTCTATCAATGGCGAGTGGAATTGGCAATATAGCTATCACACTTCCTATTTTGGATGGGAAGAATTATGATAAATGGTGTATACAAATGCGGGTTTTTTTCGGTTTTCCAGATGTACTAGAGATTGTTGATGATGGGTTGCAGGAATTGGAGGAGACAACATTAGATGCTTAATGTACAACCTATAGAGAAGTAAAGAAAAAGGAGTGTAAAGCTCTTTACTATATTCATCAATGTGTAGATGTTTTAAAAAGATTATAGCAACCGAGACAGTAAAAAAGGCCTAGGATTTGCTTAAGAAATACTATAAGGGGGCTGACAGATTAAAGAAAGTGAGGCTACAAAAGTTGAAAGGGCAATATGAACTGTTGCAGATGGAGCAAAAGGAAAGTATTAGTGACGACTGTAATCATGTGATGCTATTAACAAATTAAATGAAGTCTAACGGGGAGAATATAACAGAGGTAATGATTGTTGAGAAAATTCTTCGTACCTTGACATTAAGATTTGATTATGTAGTGGTTGCTATTGAAGAATCAAAAGAATTGTCAGATCTGAAATTTGAAGATTTACAAAGTTCCTTAGAAACTTATAAACAACAGATGAATGAGAGAAATTCACAAAGAAATACCAAACAAGCCTAGCAAGCACAAACCAAAAGAAATTGTTATGACTCCTTTAAGAGTAGAAGAGGACGTGGTAGAGTTAAAACTAAAGGGTGTAGAAGGAGTTTTCAGAGTCAAGGACGTGATCAAGAACATTCGAATGATCAATCTTGATCTAATTCAAATAATACTTAGAGATCTATCGAGTCTCGAGGAAGAGGCATTAGGAGAAAATTTGATAATAGACATATATTGCATTATAATTTCCAGAAGTTTGGACACTTTGCTGCTGAATGTAGGAATCCTAAGGGAACACAAAAGATTCAAGAAGATGCGATTGCATGTACATAAGATGGGGATGACTTAGACTATGTATTGTTGATGGTTATAGTTAAATCCAATAACTCTAGCAGTACCTCTTGATATTTGGATACAGGGTGCTCAAACCATATGTCAAGGAAAAGACAATGGTTCATGGATCTTGATGATTCACGTAAGAGCAGGGTGAAGTTTGTTGACAATAGTGTAGTGTTTGTTGAAGGATTAGGCAAAATCATTATCAAACAGAAGAATGGGAAGCTTTCATAGATTACCAATGTGTTATATGTGCCTTGAATGAAGAATAACTTTTAAGTTTAGGACAACTACTTGAGAAGGGTTATAGTATGATAAGAAGCTTGTTTTGTACGATGACGAAGGATGGTTGATTTTAAAATCACACCTGAACAAAAACAAAATCTTTAAGGTTAACATTTAGACAAGTGAGCATTTGAGCTTTATTGCATCAGTTGACAATGAACATTGGCTATGGTACATGTGGTTTGGGCATCTTAACTTCAAAAGTTTATGTGAACTACAAACTAAAGAAATGAGGGTAGGTCTTCCTTAAATTACCACCCAAGAACAAGTGTGTGTTGAATGTCAATTAAGCAAACAGACGAGTGATTGATTTCAGAGTGTGACATCTTCAAGGACTTCAAATCTTCTTGAAATAGAGTACTCAGATGTGTGTGGATCTATTGATCCACTCTCTCTTGGAGATAATTGATACTTTATTATATTTATTGATGCCTTTAGCAGGAAATTGTGGGTATATTAGATTCAAAACAAGAGTGAAGTCTTTGAAATATTTAAGAGATTTAAAAGTTTGGCTGAAAAACAAAGTGGCAAGGCAATCAAATCCTTCGAATTGATGGAGGAGGTGAATGCATCTCAAATGAGTTTAGAAGTTTTTGTGACGGCAGTGAAGCTATGCATGAGGTGATAGCACCTTATATACCTTAATACAATGGTGTGGCTGAGTGAAGGAATAAAACTCGATGAATATGGCGTGAAATATGTTGAATATGAAGAAAATGCCTAAGTATTTTTGGAGAGAAGCAATTGCCATAGCAGCTTACATTATCAACAGATGCCCTACGAAGAAACTAGTCAATAAGACTCTAAAGGAAGTGTGGTCGAGTAAGAAACTTTCTATTTAATATTTAAAAATATTTGGAAGTGTTTGCTTTAGTCATGTGCCAGATGAGAAGAAAAAGAAATTAGAAAATAAGAGTATCTGTGCTATCTTGCTTAGTTATCATTCTACTAGTGCCTATAAGTTGTATAATCCTATTATGAAGAAGTTGTTTATTAGTAGAGATGTTGTCTTTGATGAGGGAAAGATATGGCAGTAGGAAAACGATGTCTCTAACAGTTCAACATAGCGAAAGGATATACATGTTTTAAGTGAAGTAATTGCGGCTGATGAACCTTCATTTGACTTAACTAGAAGGAATGCTGATCAAGTTCAGCCAATTGAACTGAGACAACAGAGGATTAGATAGAGACCAAGAAGATTTGATAATTATGAAGTGCATCCTAATCACTTGATCACTTAAGATGGTGACTCGGTGCATATGGTATTGTTTGCAAACATTGAACAGATCACATTTGATTAGGCAATTGAAGATCCTAAGTAGATTGCTACCAAGCAATAAGAAACCAATTGATATTAAATGGATTTACAAATTAAAGGTGAATTTAGATGGGTCGATTGCAAAATATAAGGCTAGACTTATAGCAAAAGGATTTCTATAGAGGGCTGGATTGGACTTTACTAAAGTGTTCTCGCCTGTAGCTAGGATTGAAACTGTGAGACTAGTTGCTAGTTTCAATGCATAGTCGATGTATTAGATGGATGTTAAGTTAGCCTTTCTAGATGGTCTACTTGAAGAGGAAGTGTATGTGTGTCAACCTCTTGGGTTTGAAATAAAAGGATGTGAAGATAAAATTTTCAAATTGAAAAAAGCGCTGTATGGGTTGAAACAAGCTCCACGAGCTTGGAACAAGAGGATTGATGTGTTTTTTTATACAACAAGGTTTTGATAAGTATAGTTGTGAGTATGGGTATATGTAAAACAAAAGATTAGATTACAGGCAAAAGGAGAAGTTAAAATACTAATTATATGCCAATGTGTTGATGATCTTTTGGTCATTGGAACTAATGATTCAGATATTGATAACTTTAAGGAGGTGATGAAGACTGAGTTTGAGATGTCTGATCTTGGAAAGTTGTCATATTTCTTGGGGATTGAATTTACACAAGTTGAAGGTAGTGTTTTGTTACATCAGATGAAATATGCAAAGGATATATTGAGAAGGTTTGGATTGGCATATTGCAATTCAATTTCAACACCAGTTAAGCCAAATTTTAGGCTTATGAAAAATGATGAAGAGAAGTCTGTAGACGTAACAATGTTTAGATAGATGATTAAGTCTCTAAGGTTTTTATGCAATAGCAGATCGAACATTACATTTGTAGTAGGATTGGTTAGGAAATTTATGGAGCAACCTAAGGAATCTTATATGACAACTGCTAAGAGAATAATTTGGTATATTAAGGGGATTTTGGATTATGGAGTGTTATTTCAAATAGGGAACAACGACAGTGTGGTGAATGTGGTAGGATTTTCTTAATCGAATTGGTGTAGTGATAAGGTGGATAGGTAAAGCATAACTGGATATTTGTTCAAGTGTTGTGATTCTCCTTTTGTGTTAAGTTTAAAGAAGTAATAGGTGGTTGCATTATCTTTGTTTGAGGCAGAGTACATAGTAGCATCTATTGCTACATGTGAAGCAATGTGGACCATTATACAATTGAATCAGATGAGAATGAATGTTGAAAGTCCTTTGGAATTGAGAATTGACAATAGGTCTACTATAAATTTAGCGCATCATCCTACTGCTAATGGACGAAGCAAACATATGGAAACAAAATTTCATTACTTAAGAGACTAAGTGAATCAAGGAAAACTGAAGGTGATGTATTGTAATACAGTTAAGCAACAAGCAGATGTTTTCACAAAACCGTTAAAGACTAAAAGATTTGAGCAACTGAGGACTCTTATTAGGATGAGACCACTAAGTGAATTTCAACACAATCTGTATTAAAGGGGCATGTTAGTGTATAATAAGTTTATGTAGTTAAGAAAAAACTAACTAGTATAAATAGCAATATAACCACCTAAGGGGATATATAACAAAAAAAGGAAAGTGTAATGTATGAAAGTAAGTATGTTGTACGTGAACAAAGTGAGTGATTAAATCAAGAGAGTGCAGTAAGAACAATAAGAGTATTAGCGCATTTGTGTGTGTACAAAAAATAAAGAAAGTGAATCAATAGCAAGTGATTGTTTTAATGCATATCAAGTGTATTCTTTTCTTAGTTATGTTGTGTTCTTAACAATGTCATAAGGTTATTCAAATCTCTAAGCAATATCAATCGTTAATTCATCAATTTAGGTAAATTGAAATAATAAAAATTTAGAGGACGATCTATTTGTTTTTCTTTTTCTTACCAAATGCTATATATTTTATATGTATTGGATGAGAGGGAATCCAGTCCGAATAATTTTACAAGAGACCGGTTTTTATACTATTAAATTATAAGTCTCAACTAAAGTGATACCATTTTATAAATTATCGCTAATCACATATCATTTCCAAACACTTTTCGTTTATGTATATATAAAACATGTCAATTATAAATCATTCAAAGCTATAATCTTCGATTAACTTAAAGTAGAATTATATATTTGCATGTTAATTTTTTATTGTTTTTCAATCTTATTGGTGTCTTTTTAGTATTTACATGAATTTTTCATTTAATAAGAATAAGATATAAAAAATATAAAAATATAATTCAATATATACCCCTCTTCTAAAATTAAATATCTAAAACAAATCATAATAAAGTTGAATTTATGTACTATTTACTTTATTTATAGTTATAAAGGTACTAATCAAAATAATCATCTTAATGTATAAAATATATTTTTTCATATATTTTCTCTTAAAAGTGCGTAAATTTTAATTTACTAATTTTAATATTTTAATCACCACATTTATCATAATTCTAAAATAGAAATGAATAAGATATAAATAAAATAGTTTTTCAAACACTAAATTTTAAACAAAATACAAATAAGATACAAAATAAATATAAATAAGATATAGACCAGAAAACAAAAGACAATAGACCTATATTGAATCCTCATGCAATACCTATGTTTTTTTTTTTTTTTTTTTTTTTTTTTCGATAGCTCTTCAATTCCTCACTTGGTCCAATAGTCATTGAAAAATTCAAAAAACATTTCATGCTCGAAGATAGCTTATGCTACATCTATTTTAGTTATCTAATAATGTAAATAATTAAGCAACGATCTAAATAACCATTTAACATAACTACAAAAAATAACTCATCTCTATATATTATTTTTAAGTTTATTTTATTAAAATTATATAAGACGGTAAACATCTCCATTCCCTTTAATATATTACAGATAATAGGTAACCTGTTTATATATATATGTATATAATTTTAAAAACTTATATCTCATTTATACTTTTCAAAAGCAATACCAATATTTTATCAACTACTTTATAGCTTATTTATGTTAGATGGATAGAATCAAATTGGACTCATCTCATGGAGCAAGAATGATAATTGTTGACACTTCACGTTAACATGGATATAAACACAATCCGGTTACAGAGGGAAACTACGAGACACAACATGATATCTAACGTGTAGATAAAATTAAGATACGAATAAACATGATTAATTGGTAATTTAATTGTTTTTAGTCTTTATTTAATTTCATATATTTTTGGTATTAATACAAATTCAATACCAAATAGAGATACAAGCACGACCTATTAACATGAATCATCGCTCTCATTATAAAGAGATAAATGCTTATACTTTTGGATAAAAAGAATCTTGATTAAAGAAATATTATTTGGAAAGATATCTTAAATAACATATTTTTAGAACCTTTTAATTTTCGATCATGTGCCTAAAAAATCAATTATATATTATTTAGAATTGCAAACTTCACACAACTACGATAAAATTATACGTCTGCATGTTAACTTTATTATTGTTTTCATTCGTATAAATATACATTGTGTATTGAAACCTAAATAACGTAAGGCTTTAGCCACCGTTTTTCAAATATACTGCCTTTGTCTAGCCATGTATTAAGTTGTAGTTCACTTTCTCACAGTACTGTATAACTTTCTGGTAATAAACATGTTGTACCTACGAATTCTTAGTAGGTTATGATAATAGGGTACTTCACGGTAGAAAATCATGTGCTTTTAAGACTTAATATTAAGCTATTCCACTTATAATAGAGTTGATAATTTATATTATTATATTATATTATATTTTTATGTTTAAATGAGTTTATAGTGGGAATACTTTAATTTATGAAATAACTTATTTATTAATTGAATATAAAAATTTAAGTTATAATTTGACCTATTTAAAAAGTATATTTTATATTCGAATTGAACTCATTTAGTAATTCTAAAATATTTATAGATATAAAGTGAAAATATTATAAGATCTTAACACGTAATATAAAATTATAATTTAAACAAAAGTCTTAATAAAGTAAAGTATCATAAAATATTGAAAATCTAAAAATTTAAAATATATAATATCGCAAAATCAAACGAAACAATAGATTGAATGAATGTAATTACCAACATGATTTCTAAATTCATGATATTATCTTTAGAATGTTTTAAGGAAACAGTTAAAGAATTTTTTTATATGTATATATCTTTTTGTTTATTTAAATTATGATATTAGTAAGAAAAATATATATTAAAAATAATGAATTTTATATATTTAAATGGAGATTTTTAATTTGAAAAGAAAAGATTTACACAATAAAATATAAATATGAAAAAATACATAATATATCTTATATTTGTATTTAGAAGTTGATTACAAATCTAAATATAAATTTAAACGAGTTCATTGATATTTTGTATCGATTGATTTCATGGTTATATAAGTCACATGACCTGTCATTCGAGATTCACAGATCAAATATCAAATCGAACCGTATAGTTTATCTTCCACGTGGGCCAATAGCGGTTCAAAAAATTTAAACCAGATTCCCATATCTGCACGGAGACCGAGATTATCATGTTCATGTCCCCACGGTGTTCTACGGCAGGGACAGTGAAGTGACAGCACTCGGTGGTACAATCTCACGAGACAACTCTGTCATTGTTCATAAGCATTTTACCTAGCTTTCTTTGTGCATGGCCTGCACTAGCTAGATTGCCATAGCTTATCAGCTTTTTGAACCATCTACATTAAGAAACTTAGAAAGATGCATGAAAATGTGGTACCAAAAAAGTTCACAAACCTTTACCTGGAGCACGAATGTTTGTCTTTAAAATTTGTTTCATCCTTTCTGAAGCTTTTTTTTTTTTTTTTTTCCTCTCTCTCTTTTGTGGTTGATATTTAAAATGAATGAAGAGAATTTGAACATTTCCGAATGTATTGCATCTCCAAAAGGGAAAAAGGAATGTGAAGAAGGGTAAATAATTGCATATGACTCGATGTTAGTGAAGATAATTATTTGAAATATTCCAAGGTCGGCATGATTACAATTAATTTGAAATGATTTAGGAAATTTTAAATTAATAATATAAAAAATGGTTTATTAAAGCTAACATTCTCACATTTAATATTTCTCGGTAGGCTTGGGTTTTAATATTTACTCTCTTTAGTTCTTGGCCTCTTAACTTAATTTTTAGGCCTATCATCTTTCACCTATTTTCAACTTTTAATATCTGGTTTTACTTGTCGTTATGCTAATCGATGAGTCTTCCTCTTCATCAATCAAACGATTCTTGACACAGTGCATTAGAGTCTCTTCTATTGGCTACTTCCCACATCGAATATCTTCTACTTTCTGACGTTGATGCCTCATTCACCTATTAAAACGACGTAAAAGCCGATAAGGAATCCGTCGTCCCCTCTGTCCCCTTTCTCCCTTATTCACTTCATTTTTAACCTTCTTTTTTTTTTTTTTTTTCATGTAAGCTAACTCTTACCAGATATAAAGAGTGAAACACACGTAGCATTGACATGGCACATACCTTATAAAGCCACACATCTACATTATCTATCAAAACCATTAGTATCATCTTAAGTTGAAATTACTAATTATTGATCGATCTTGCTCCTTTTTCAAGTAGCAAAAATTATAAAATTATTCTTACCAAATATAATTCCTTGAATCATCTAACTTTGCATTCTGTAATTATATTCAAGTTTACTCTATATATTTTTTTTGTACAATTAATTTAATTCATAAATACAAACTTATTTACAAAATTAAAAATAAATCATTACACAATTGATCCACCATTTATGGCCTTATGAAGCTAAACAAATAAGAGAGGTTTAGTACTATCTCTTTCTTATGTCTTTACAAAAAAGAAAACCACACTATAGGAGATTAACGTTTTGATTGACCACTTAAGTTAGGTTTAATAACATTACTTTTAACTATTTAAAATAAAGAATCAATGCTTTGTAAATTAATATAAATGCAAGATCTCCTTGGCTTGTCATTATAATACCACTAATTTAATCTAATGTGGTCATTATCTACTAAGTGGCTTATATGTGGCACTATAATGTGGCATTTTATTACAAATACAAATGAAAAAAAGCATATGAATTTATTAAAAACATGTGAAAATTATTAAAAAATGAAAGGTTAACAGAAAAATTAGAAAAGGAAAAATATGCAAAAATAAAAATCAAATTATATAATTACACATATGTAATTGAACTAATTAATAAAAATTGAAAAAAATAGAAAAGGAAAAAGTGTGAAGATTATAAAAGGGAGAGTTGGCTAGCCCTAACCATGAATGGCTAAAAGCAACATGGTCACTTATCACCTAATTGTTTGGGGTGGGGTGGGGTGAGGGTGGGATGTTACTGTGTAATTCCCTGGTAGTAGGTAGCCATGCACTATTATTTTAAAGAAAAAAATAGAAAATTGTACTCTTGCATAAATTAGGTTTCCCATCATTTTTCATTTTTTTAAATGGTAGCATTGGCCCCACCAACTTAAGGGAGGGGAGGGTTGCATGCTCCTTTTGCTAATAGGTAGCTACCTATTATCCTTTACTGTGTTGAATGACTATAATTTTATTTTATTTTATCATGATTCACCGATTATTTAATGGTTGCTTTAGCCATCTAAGGCTAAAGGGTAGTTGGCAACCACTTGAGATGGGTCATTTTCTCTTTTTTATTTTTTTAAAATTTTTAATTAGTTACTTCAAATCATACGTATGTAATTACATGATTTAATTTTTATTTCTGCACCTGGTTCTTTTTTCCAAAATTTTATTATACCTTTCATAGTTTTTCAAATACTTTTTACTTTTTTATAATTTCATTTGCTCTTGTTGCCTTTTCTTTTTTATTTGTAATAAAATATCTATGTAAGTGCCATATTAGCACTAAATTAATGCCACTTGGTAAATAACGACTACACTAGATTAGATTAAAGAAATTATAACGGTGAGTTAATAGAGTCCTTTATTTAAATTACTTTGCAGAATAATAATCCCCTTATTTTAATTAGTTCAAGGTTTAATTCCTAATTTGAATTAAACTTACACATAAATATTGATTCTCTCTAACATAGTTTTTCCATTAAAAAAATCGAATCTAAGGAAAGAAACAATTTTAGTCGCACATAAGTGATAAAAACACAACAATTGCACATCATTCTACGATAAAATGGATCTTTTCTTAGATTAAGTAGAATCTGACAGAGTGAACATTCAACTTGCATACAAAATGAATTCTAAACGATACTTAATTGCACCATCTACTTACTAAATAATTAGAAAAATACTATACGAGGATATATGTGAACCTTCAATATCTTATCAATAGTTGATGTAGGGTTGAATAGTAGTACAACGTGAAAGATTTCCTGATGTATCAACTTGTTCATTGCTATAAGGTAATCTCTTGATCATTGATAAAAGTATCTTTCGAAAAAGAAATTGGGATTCTACTTCCATTGAGTTTCCCTTCGCTAGGCACGTTTAAGTTCTATATTGAAAAAAAATGTGAAATAAACACTTGTACATGAGTGTATTATAAAATAACTCTAAAGAATTTGGTAAAATAAAATAGATATTTGAGTTATATATAAAGTGATGCTACGACACTTTTTTTTTTTCCAAAAATGTTTTAGGTTACAATATTTTACTCAAAAGAATATATGAAAGTAAACTTGAACAATTGTTGCCAGCCAGCCAGCCATGTGTAAAGCTGATTTTGAATTTGCATGTTTCCAATGTTATTTTATTATTTTTCAAACAATTCGTTATTGACTTTCGTAAAAAAAAATTTATGATAACTATCACTATGCTTCCCCCCCCCCCCCAACCAAAAAGAACTTATAAGTACTTGTACAATACATAATTGCACCATCTACTTGTTAAAAGAACTTAGAACTTTTATTAATCGCTTTCAAACTTGTAATATCATAATAATTAGAATTACTATCTAAAAATATATGTGATCCTCCAATACCGTTTCAGCAATTGATTTAAAGTTGTATAATAAATTCTGAAAAAAGCAAGAGATAAAGTATGTTTGAATTGAAATTTTGATCCCACTTTAAAGTTTCCTTTTCTCTAGATGTAATTCTAATTCTAAATAGAAGAAATGAGCATGTGCATATGAACTAAAAGGGAACACTATTTATGTGATGCAGTAGCTTGCATGTGTTTGTTTTATGTATATGCATAGTAGCTATATAATTGAAGTTGTAATGATTAAATTATTCAACTTATGGAATAGAAGAGTATGCCAATTATAGTAAATTGTCTAGTGTAAAGTTGCATAGAATCAACATTTACAATTAATACAATATTAATAATTGGGTCATGAGGCCAAAATAAGAAAATTGAAGTCTTTTCTCATGCTTACAAAAATTAAAATAAGCAAAGTAATGTTATCCACATATTGGTGGTGAAAAAGAACAATTTTCTGACATTAATGCATGTTAAAACTATTTTTTCCTAAGATTTCAGTATAATGGATTATTCAACTTATAAATTTTAGGAACTTTGTAACTTCGGAAATTTTGATTGAAAATAATAATGAATTCATGAAACTTGAACAATATATATAATTACACTTTATATTTTGTCAATATAAAGTAACTATTGGTAATATATTTGAAACATGTAATGACCAAATAATTCAACCTATTAAACCTTAAAAATGATAGCAACCAAATAATTCAACTGTTCCCATAAAATAAAATTAAATAGAAAACATTCATGTAATTTTCTTCACTAATGCATATGTAATTAATAAGGCTATATTTTATATTTAATTAAAGAAGATGGTGGCTTGATGTGTGCTGCCACTAAATGGGTAAGAGAGTCCTCTTTTTCTCTTCAACTTTTATGTCTTTATAGTCTAAGGTTAATTCTAATTTAATGGTTTCACATGATCTTGAAGAAATTTAGAAAGGAAAAAGTGGGTGCAACAAAAACCTTGAGTAATTAAAAGATTCAAGACAAAAGTAAGATAGAGACCTTGTAAAGGTAAGTTTTCTTTTAAAATATGGGAATGTAATGACATAGCTTTTGTTAGACTTAAATTTTTAAGTATTGGTGTCTTCATGGCACAAACCCTAAAGAATTAAGGTTTTCTCCAATTAATTAGGTAAGGATCTATAAGGAATTAAACAAACCTTTTTATAATTTAAGATTCTACTTATATGGTTAATTGCAAAAAAAAGCTTATATTTTTGCAATCTGGTGGTAAGATACCTCAGGCACGTTTAGAATTGTAAATGGAAGTATGAACCTACAAAGATACTTTTATTCTTTTGGTTATTTAAGTTTGTTAACTATAGGAGTGATTAGGGTTACATATTTATAATTGTGAATTCAAAGTATGTCATTAGGAGGAAAAGAAAATCTATATTGTGTTGCTATGAGTTTGTTAAGAATAAATCATGGGAAAGTTGATTTAGGGATTGTAGTTTGGTGAAAATGTATAAAGAAAAGGATTAGATAAGATTGTTCCGTTTTTTGGAATTAAAGGAATTGAAATCGGAGGATTTAGTGGTAATTGGATCATTTGTAGAAATTTATGCTTATTGAAGTGCTTAATTGGATAAAAGATGAAAAGTTGTTGGAATTGGGCAATTGGGAAACAAGTATATGAGCTTTGGGTGTTAAGGAGTTCATAAACAAAAATTTACTAATTATGTATTGATTGCTTGATAGATATTGTGTTAATCAGTGTGTGTATTTTGATCCTTTACAATGTGTATCTTGTCATGATTAACTTAATTCTGTGGTGGAGATAGAACATTTGTTGATCTATATTTCATGAATAAGTGAGAAGGATTGTCGATTATACCATTTATTCATGACATAATAGGCTAATCATATGCCAAATTAAGGGAAATTGTTAATTAGTGTTAAAAGTTTGCTAAGGAGGTATATGTTTTATAAAAGTAATTAATCTTTTATGGATTTTTAAAAGTTGTTAATTCATAAATGTAGTATTTTGTATTGTATTATAGAAATAAAAAAAAAGTAATATTACAAAATATGCTAAGCGTTATAAGATTTGTAAGCGATCATTAAAATGATGGATTTTGACATGAGTTAATTCATTAAAATAGTAGAAGTTATTGTACTGATTTTTTTTTTTTTCAAAATCAAGTTTGAAAAGTTAACTTTTATGAAACAACAAATGAGTATAGTCGATTTGTATGTGTAGGTTTTGATATGATTTAGCATTTTGGTAAAATTGATTTGGTTTCTTTGTAGGATTCTAGGAGAAGAGCGTTTGAATTTTGGAGTTTTTGAAAAAAATTATTAAAAGCTAATTGAACCTAAGACTAAATTATTTAGGATTTTGTATTAAATTAATAGTTAGTCGTTATAATGAATAATTTCTTTATGGTTTGTAATTGACCCTCACTAATTTAATTAACAAAAGTTAATGGCCACAATTAACTTAATTGATAAAAACTAATGGATCTATTTTACTTAATCAATAAAAATTGATGGCTCCTAATCAACTTAATTATTTAAGGTTAGTTAAGATTTTAAATATGATTTCATTTAGGTTTACTATTGGATTAATAAGTTAGTTAACTGTGTTAAGTTATAATCAAGTATAATAAATAGGTCTTAGTTAGTTGGTCTATTATTGAAAAATAAGTTATAAGAAATAAAAAATAAAATAAAGTTTATTAATTAATAAATAGGTAGTTAGTAGTTGTTAACCAATAGTTAGATTCCTTTCAATACAAAAATTATCCTTTTCTTTAAGTAAAGCTAATGAATTCAGGTTATGAATAGGTATGAATTAATAAAATTTACTATATATATGTATATAGATTTAGATTCAAGTTAGATAAAGATTTAGAAAGTTTGGACAATTGAATCTTAAGTATGTAACCTTGCTTACTATATTGTGTGTAATAGGTAGGGGCGAGCAGGTATATGCTGGGTAGGGTTTAGGGCCTTATCAGTACCCTATACTATGGGTATAGATCTTAAAACTTTATTAAATCTTATACTATCTTGCCGTACCTTAGAACTATCCTATATAGGGTATTATGTAGAATCTATAGATTTTTTTCTCATAGATTTCAATATGAATACTCTTTTCAAAATATAAAATGCCCTTTTTTAAAAAAAAAAAAAATATTGTTCAATTTAACCGATCTTTCAAACTAAAATATTCTTCTTCTACAAGATACATGCATTAGTAAAATTAGATTTTCCTCTAGTAATAATACTAAACCTTTCTTCAAATATATATATATAAAAGAACTATTCCATTATAGAAAATAAGTAATAGATGCACTTTATGGTTTGTAGGTGGTGGTTAGAAACTAAAAACTCAAATTTTCTTTTTCAAACTTTACTAGATAATGGATTTAGCAAAGGATAAAAGAATAGAAAGAAAATGGCAACAAAATAAAGACTAAAGAAGAAAGATAGAAGGGAAATAACTGACAAACATTATATTAGGGTTTTCGATGGGATGGGCTTTGTTTTATTATAATGAGAAAGTATTCTTTTTTATCTATTAATATTATTTAATTATTATTAAAGGGTAGGTAAAAGATACCCTAAAACTTGTATTGTATATGATTTAAAGTACAAATTTTAGAGTAGATACACGATACTCTAACTTTATACTTTATACTTATATCTTACCTTATGTGAGCAGATTTTGGAAAATTATTATTCGAAACTTACCTTATAAACTTAATTACCTATCCATAATCTACTTGATTAAGTAGGATTCTAGCAGATACCTTATATGGTAAGGTTATTCGCTCAGCCTATTAGGCTAGTTGTAAATAAATGATAACTAAAGTGAAAACATAATTGCTTATTGCTTATGCTTATAGCTGAAGATCTAAATGATTGGTGAGCTAGCATTGCACCCAATGATTAGTGTGTGAATCTGTCCATAGTAGAGTTATATACTGAGATGATGTGGTAAAATTAAACTTTGATGTTCTCAGTGGGTTACTAATTATGGTGATGTTGAGAAAATGAATTTAAAAATTATAGAGAGAAACTATTGATTAGGTCAGTATGAAGGTTATAGAGTTCTTATGGTAGATGTTCACAGTAGACTAGTCTCCTAATGGACCGATCAGGTCTTAACCATGGGATAACGTTACTATGGATATTGTTGATGTCGTTGTCCTACTTTGAAGTTTCTCTTCCTTGGGTAAGTTATAGTGCTATATTGAAGAAACTGAGAAATAAACGCATGCATGTAAGCCAATTGTAAAATAAACAAGAACATTCTTTATTTTAGGTCTTTAATTACACTGATATTTCTGTAGTAACTCATATGTGTTTATGTTGTACATATGTGTTATTGTAGTTATATAATTGGCAACCTTAATGCTTGCATAATTTACTTATTTAATAGTAGAAGACATGATCTAAAAATCGATAGTACCTTTAATACCCAATTGATATTCTAGTCTCATCTTAGAGTTCTCTAAATTCTATCCATGGTATTTGAGATCCGGTCAACTATTCATGAAACATATAAGAGAGCTCGACTCATAGAACTAATTTACTTATAAACATACTACTAATTCATACATCTCCATATATATCTAAGTCTCCAAAAGGTAATATAAAGTATTGGTCTTAAATGGATGTAATCCCTTAGGATTATAGCATATGTGTTTATGTTGTATGTATGTGTTATTGTAGTTATACAATTGGCAACCTTGATGCTTGAACAATTCACCAATTTGATAGTAGAAAGCACAATCTAATGATTGATAGTACCTTTAATACCCAATTGATATTTCAATCTCATCTTGGAGTTCTTCTCCATAATGTCTATGCATCATTCACTAAATGGATAAGCACATTAAAGCACAAACACTTGCTTGTAAGCCTTCTTTAGACTTATAAAAGATATCATTTACTGTATGCTATGTACATCACTTATCAATGAAACCCTTTTTTGAAGGAAAAAAAAGTACAATACAATAACCAAGTAGTAATTGATGTAAAGTTATATAATATCTTGTAAAATGCTAAAAGGTAAATGTTAAGTTAAAATTTTAGCTTTATCTTCAAATTGCCCTCTTGAATGCATTTGTTGGTCCGATATTGAACATAAAGTAATAAAGTGTGAGCATGCAAATTTAAGAAATTATGAATTGGGAAAGAGCATTTTTCCTTTTAAATTTTGCTTACTTGGTAATTACATAATAGATTATGGTGATTCTACAGTCCCTACCATCATCTGTACCATGCCCTATAGGGTACCCAAGTCGTGACAAGCTGCCATAAATACTCTCAGAGATAAAAAAATTGTATCTACGCTATATATGATCTTGTCTAATATTCATGAAGCATATAAGAGTGCTTAACTTATATAACTAATTTACTTATAAATATACTACTAATTGATGCATTTCTACATATACCTAACTCTTCTAAAGGTAATATAGAGTATTAGTCTTAAATTGATACAGTTCTTTATGATTACAACACAAAATTTCTTATAATAATTGAGTATAAGATAGCACATAATACAAATCTTTATTCTCTTTTTTGATTTCTCACTCTAAGCTTAATCTAAAGCTACAAAGTTTAGATAATTCACAAACAATAGCCTCATTGTGGTGCTATAATACCTTAAACATAAGATATTAATAAATCTATATAGGTATGAGTGAAACCATAGCTTTATGAAGCAAGATACATTCTCAATCACTACAATTTTAATAAAGTTATCAAGTATGAGCTATGTATGAGTAATTATATGAAAGTAAGCATTATGCACAAGTAACCCAACATGAAATCTAGGGTATAACCCATTTAGACATTGGGTTGAGGATTTTGATTGATATATCGGTACCTATGTAGCTTGTACCTAGGCTATCGACAATTTATCCATTCCTAAAGGAGTCTAAGTAAGCTGGCCTAAAATAGTGATGTGGTTTAAGGCTTCGTCATCATACGTGACAACTCCGGGCTATTATATAGTGGAGCTAGGTTACTCCCATACTGATACGTATCATAATGTAGAAGTGATAGTCATCAACAATGCAACATGTTATGCAATACATGATAGATTTTATTATTACTCTAATTAATAATTAATCTAATTACCGGATGATTACTTAATTAAATAAACACATGTGAAGTAATAGATGTTTAAAAAACTATATAGAAAACAATTAGAAGTATTATCTACAATCATAATGGAACAATCAAAATTTGCATCGATTATTAATAGATCTTAACACACACGCGCATGCATACAAACATAGCCAACACTCACATCTACCAACATGATAGTATTATAACAATTGTATTCATTATCAATATTTTTTGACACATATACATACATACAAGTGTAGTATACATATATATACTATTATAAATGTTGTTATTTCTAGATCAACTTATTCATATCACTATACAAATATATACATATGTATAAATGGATATCAACAAATATGTTTCAAAGTTTATATATTCATTTTCTTTTTCTATACGTGAATATAAACATAAATATATATTATTAATCAAAATTTATTATTTTGATTAACTTTAGGGTTAACACTCATTTTTTTTTTATGAAAGAAGGATATTCATTTAAACATCGACGAAAGAGTCCAAAACACTTATGTTACGCCCCGAAGTTGCAGAGTCTCAACAGTCCTACCATATAAACCATTCTATGATAGTAACTAGCCTCACAGTGCCTACCATAAACATGATGTACACTCGCTTTGAAGTAAACAGTCCAATTAACAGTTAAACTACAATTTTGATAAGTATTACAAATTCCTAGTAAACATGTATAATTATAAGTAAGTCCATAGAGCGTTCCAGGAAGTTTTACATAAACACAACAGTTCACTAGATTACATAATAACTATCAGTCTTTCATCCCTAACTACAAGGTCACTCTAGTTACACATTATACTAAGTAATTTAATCTTCACACCGTAATTGTAGGGTGGCATAAGACTTGAAGTGTTCGGAAATCAAGACCTACAAAAGGATCTATAAGGGTATGAGCAACTACAGCTGAGTAAGTTGAATTGGAGACTCATGAATACATACAAGCACAAACAGGATAATCAAGCAATTATTTTGATGCAATGAAATAATTAAGTGTCATCGCACAATGTAGTCCGGTTCGTTGTGAAATTAGAACAATTTTACCCGTTCCAATCCGAGTTGAGGAGTTTCTATGTTATGTAGCAGCTCACAACCAAACCCAGGCTTGTGCAATTGAGACCTCGCTCCTCCCTCGATTACCTTCGAACCATTGACTTCACCCTCGTCGCGACCTCCTCTCTTGTCACTTAGTTCGACTAAGGATGAAGAATGGACCATTTTGCAATCCTGCGCTATCCTTTTCGAAGGGGTCGGTATTTGGTTGGAGAATCCTATGATCCTCTAACGGGTTGCAATGCATGAAATTTTATACTTTAAGGATTCATATTCTAAGTTATAATTTAACTCTGTTTTCCATGTATACCTATTATATCCTAATGATTCTTTGTAATCTATTTCAAGGTTCAGACCCTAAATTTGATTCTAGTTTTGATTCCTAAGTCCTAAATATGATAGAATCCTAATGTGAACTTAATCACATTAAGCTCGAGTAGTTAAATATCCTATTGGGTCTTAATTTAGTATTCTAAACTATTCGGCACACGCTAGTCCTAATTGGGGTATCGGATTTATCCCCGATGTGAGAAAATCTTATATTTTTATACAATTACCTAAAATTCAATCTTAATTCAGATTTAGTATTATTCTGATTTTTATTCTAATATTATCTAAATAACCCTAATTTTGTAGATTTATTAATTTTCAATTCAACATATTACTAATTTCTTACAATTACTACCTAATTTGCTAAATTAACTATACTTAATACTCCAAAGGCTAGGATTAGGGTTCCACATCAGAGATTAACATTCCTAAACATCTAATTACTATCTAAATCAGTAATTAGTATCTTAATCACCTAATTAACCCAAAATTACCTAATTTTTCTATCATTTAAAGCTAGAAATTAACTTAAAAATTTCAAAAATTAATTTAAAAAGAAATAGCTTCATAGCACTATTCTATATCACATAAGCATTCTACCAAAAAAAAAAATGAGCTCCAAACTACACTCTTAAGCTTATTTATTTCTCGTTCTAATCATGCTCGGTTTTGATCAATTTGTTAAGAAATCTATATTTTCAGACATAATTAAACTAAATCACTATTTTTTCCTAAATCTACATACAATAAAATCTCAGAATAATAAGTTTCATAATTTTCTGGGCAAAATAACTAATTTTACAAAATTATTCAAAATCGGGAAAATTAAGGGACATACCGACTCGATGCTTTTTGGTCGTCTAAATCCGGTCCAAGTGTCAGCCGGCCTAGACGGTGGGCTTGGAGTGGTGTGGTGGTGGTGGCTCGGTCCTAGATGGTGTTGAGGTGTGGGTTTCGCTCACTAATCGAATTTGCACAGTTTCCTTTATCTTTTTCTGGATTTTCTCTTGAATTTTTGAAGTTTCCTAATTTTATCTAATTCTAAATTGTCCAAAGGGGTTCTCTGAAATTTTTCCCTATTTATAGACATTTTGGGTAATTAATATGTATTAATTAGACATGATATTGCCCAAATTCCTTAATTTTTGGCTTTTGTGTTGTTTAATTCTAATTGGTTAATTTTTCTTTTTCAGATTCTAACCTGCTACGACCATATTTGCATTAATCCACACTCTTCTGATTTTTTTTTCTGATTTTTCTTAATTAATTTAATAATTTTCTTTAATTATTTACTAAGTTTTTGACCAATTTAAGTAATTTCGCATATTTTTATCTACACGTAAATACATGTGGGATACATGTGAACATTCCTAATTATGATTTAGGTCATTTTATGATTTTTAGTATATATATAATCTATCTCTAATAATTTATTAGGTATTAACTTACACTTTTCGCCTTTTCGATAATTAGCAATTATTATACTAAAAATTTGCAAATTTTGTAGTCTCCTATTTTATTACTTATTTCTTAAATTCAAGTTTATGGGGTTATTTTTACTAATATTTCTCTCCATAGTTTATAATTCGAGTTTGATCGGATCCTTTAACCGATCACCCTAAACCTTGTGCTCTAAATTCAATCCTACAGTATTTTGACTTAACTTTAGGGCTTACAACTTACAAGGAAGACACGACAAAAAACTAGCTTATCCCTTCTACGATGGGCACTAAAGTAGTAGTTTGATCTTCGCTATGGTTAGGTACAACCATAAATAAGAACAAAGGTAGCTGGGTAACAAAAAACATAGGAAAAGGACGTTATAGCCCTTTCTTTGCTAAGAGTTCAGCGGCTGCAATCTTTTCACGGGCAACCTTACAAAGAGAAACATTATTAAAGAGGGTTAGTGCTTCCTTGGTTTTTTGTAAGATGGAATGACATTTATCCAAGTCCACTTTATCATCGAGTAGCCAGTTAGTAGCTTGCTATAAGTCTGTCATGCAAACTACTTTCTTATGTTTTCTTTGATGTGCAAAGCGTAATCCTTCATTTATTGCTTGTAACTTAGCTTCCATAGGAGAAAAGCTCCCTTCCCTTTTATGGAGAGCCTAAAGAACCTCCCCTTCATGGTCAATATAGATGACACCCAAGCTCGAGCAGCTTTGATTTTCTAGTACAGCTCCATCAATTTGGATACTTACCTAATCTTAATCAATCTGGGGGGTTGGGAGATGGAAGTTTTTGTATTTTAAATTGAGCTTTTCTTTATAGTTCAAGGACCACCATTCAAATGCTTCTTTTCTAATGGTTTCCTACAGTGCCTCTTCTTCTTCTCTTTCTTATCTGAAGATTTTGTTGTTTCTTGACTTCCAAATATGCTTTAAGGTAAAAAGAATGATGACTTGCCTTAGTACATCTACTTACCGCCAGTCTAGTTTTGGTTTTTTCTTTTTTTCTTTTTTGTGTTTGTCTCAATCTAGTTTGTTAGATCCTCAAAAGTAGACTACTGATGCTACCAAGTTATGTTTAATCCATTCCATATTCGTTTTACCCATTTACAATTCATAAAAGCATGCTGTAAAGTTTACGTACCTCTATCACAAAAAGAGCAGTTGGTGTTTACTAGGACTCTACGCTTTTGAAGATTGTCCCCTGATGTAAGGCCATTATGAAAAATGTGCCATACCAATAATTATACGCTTAAGCTGGTTAGTAGTTTCCATATCCACTCCCATCATTTCCTTGATACATTTGAGTTTACATCCTTCATAAGTTGTGAATAAACTGATCACGTGGTTAGCTCTCCATCAATTTCATATGGGCAAACTACTTTATCTTCTTCCATTAAGTGACTAATGCCATACCAGACTCTCAGCCTTTGTCTTATATTTTCATCCAGAGGGTAACCAATAATATCCTCTTTCCATCCTTCAATATCATCCCAAACTTGATGAATGGTTAAGGACTCATCATATTTGTTCAATGGTCTTTATAACTAGGATGTAACAGCTTCCCTTTATCGCTAAGTGTCTCTTCAGAGTCTTACTGATTCCCCATTTTTTACCTTCATGTGGATCTATTGTTTTAGCCAAACATTAGCTTTTCCCAACTCTAGGAGGAATGTTGATCCCACCAGCTTTCATCGTCCATTGAGTTGCAATTCATACTTTTGGTTAATCCGTGCTGTCTATAGGAGTTTCTTCCTTTTCAAGTTCCAGGTTAGATTTATAAAGTTCACTTGGTTTCTCTTCTTCAAGTCCATGATCCTTAACCTTCCTTTTTCTTTTGGGGTCTTAAACTTTTCCTAGTTGATCCAATGAAGCCTCCATTGTGTCTCCATATCCCCCCAAATGAAGTTTCGGTTGATTTTCTCCAATTTAACAATTAAATTCTTCTTCATTGGTAAAACTTGGGAGTAATAGTTTACCATCCATTCTAAAGACAATATTGCCAGAAGTTTTCCGGCCAGCCATGCTTAGAAGGTTTGCTTTCCACCAATTCAATTTTCTTCTCATCTTCTCTAGGATAAAGTTAAAATTAGAGCTCTTAAATTTACCATTCTCATAGACAAGGGTACTAAGGTACTTGCCCAGGTTCTCATCTAATTGAATGCCAAAGATATCTATAATGCTCTATTTTAGCTCCTTCGAGGTGTTAAGAGAGAAAAAAATATACGATTTATAGTAGTTGACTTTTTGTCTTGATACATCCCAAAGCCTTGCATGACTTCCATTACTAATCTTGCATTATCTACTGATGCTTCCCCCATGAGCAGGATATCATTAACAAATAACAGGTGCGAAAGGGATATGTCCATTCCTCTAAGATTTAAAGGTTTCCAATTCCCTGGTGACACCATTGTAGTTATAATTCTACTCAATATTTCTATACCAAAGATGAAGAGGTATGGTGACAAAGGGTCACCCTGTCGAAGACCTCTGCTGGTTGAAAAAGGTTCTAGCATAGAACAATTAAAGATGAGGTGATATGAACTAGAAGATATACATTGGCAAATTAGATTGAACTAGGATGGAGGGAAATTAAGGGATTGGAGAGCGAACTTGATAAAGTCCCATTCCATGTAGTTATATGCCTTCTCTAGGTCCAATTTTACTAGTATCCATTGCTTACGTCTGGATTTTTTACTCATTGATTGTTGGATTTCTTGAAACATAATGATGTTATCCCTTGCTGCAGGACTTAGGATAAAATTAGATTGCTTTGGGCTTATTAAGTTCATCAGTAAGGGCCTTATTTTGTTCACAAGGCATTTACTGATTATCTTGTACATGGTGGTGCAAAGACTGATAGGTCGAAAGTCCTTAACCTTATTTGCCCCCGTGGTCTTCAGGATTAGGGTGATGAGAGTTTCACTCACCTGATGCGGAATGACTCTTGATTCGAAGATGTTTTGGATTAATTCACATACCTTGGGTCCAATAATGTCCCAAAATTTTTTATAGAACTCAATATGGAAACCATCTACTCTCGGTGATTTATGATTACCAATACACCATAAAGCATTCTTGATCTCAATGTTGGTCTAGGGTTAAGTAAGGTAGTCAAAGTCCTCATTGCTCAGAATCATTTGATTGCTTCTCCAATCACTCATCTCCTTCTATACAAACAGACATTTAGTTGTGTAAAGAGATCTGAAGAAATTCACAAATAAGTTTTTTACCTTCGATATGTCACTGATTTAGTTCCCTGTTGAGTCAAAGAGGCCAATAATGTTTGATTTAGTTCTTTGGGCAATCATGCTACCATGGAAGAATCTGGTGTTTTTCTCCCCATTAACGATCTAGTTGGACCTTGCTTTTGTTACCTATAATAGTTCTTCTTGTCTAGCTATCTATGAGAGTTCTTCCTAGAGGTTCCGCTCACGATCAACAATATCTTGTGTCAAATTATGAAAAAGTTGTTAGCGGATACAATTTAATTTCTCAATCGTTTTTCTCTTTCTCACTAAAATCACCTTAAATACTTCCTTGTTCTACCTTCTAATACAAGCAATGAAATCATTCAACTTCTTTAAGCAGCTATAGGATGGGTGCTTCCAAAAGTTTGCTACTACATCTTTGAAGTGGGAGTGATCCAGCTACATTGGTTGAAACCTAAAAGGTCGTGAACTTTTCTCAACATTCTTTAGCGAGGGCCATATATTAAGGAGAATGGGCAAATGGTCGGATTGGTTTGAGAAGAGGTGAAAAAGTTTCACTTCTGGGAAGATGCTACACCACTTATAGGTGGCCCATTCTTTATCAAGTTGTGTTTGTATGAGGTTCGACAGATTCTTTGATCTTCTCGACTACATGTATCTTGGTCCTACAAACCCAATATCCACGATACGGCATGAGTTCATGCGGTTTTGATATTCTCATGCATGCCTTTGGTTTATTTCTTTACCACCACCCCATTTTTCCTCTCTACTTAGAATTTCATTAAAGTCTCCCATAAGAACCTATGGCCCAGTGATTTTCTTTGCCCAGATGGTGAGGTCAATCCACAACAAACGTCATATATTTCTATCTGGACTAGCATAAATAGTAGAAAGAAACCAGGAAAAGGGAGAATTACATACCTTGATTTCTATAAGGACGTCTTGTTGTGAAACATGGTGAGATTAAATAGAAGTTATCTCAGCGTTCCATATTATGAGGATTCCACCTCGCATTCCCTTTACTTCCACACAAAGCATCTAGTTATACTCTAATGAGTCGCAGAGAGCAGAGGTAGCTTGATGCACCATCTTGGTTTTTGTGACAATAAAGACTTAAGGCTCATATTGCTTCTTTAAATCACGAATCGCTTAGCAATGATTTTCAAAGTCCCTTCCCCCCCCCCTCCCTCCAGCTAAGGACCTTGAATGGTATGTAAACCATATTGGAAGAAAAAGTATCGGATTCTTCGGTTGTCATCATCATGGCTATCATTGTATACTAATATTAAGCAGTATATTTTTCATCGGAGTAATCAACCCTCATTTTCCATTGTCATAGCTGAAAGGTTACATAGAACATCACCATTTGCATTTCTTAAGTAGTAATCCTCACTTATTTGTTTCCTTCCTCCATCATTGGAATGGTAAACGGGATATGTTGGATCTCTAATGGAATAATCTCTTGAAGATATGCTCTCTTCGCTAGGGTTTTGCATGTCCATTCCATCATTCGCAAGATGTCCCTATGCATAAGATCCTCTCGAAAAAGTGACATCTTGACTATCACAAAGCATAGACGTGTTACTTACATTACTTTTGTCCCTTGATTGAAGGTTCTTGGTTAGTGCACAACTAACCTAAACATTATTTCTAGTGCCTGTGTTCTCTTCCATTAAACTTGATGTAGTGTTAACCCTTGGATTTCAATCCATACCAGCATTAAACTTCCATTCCTTTCGATCTCCCAAATTCAACTCTCAGGATGTTGGTCCGGTTTGTCTAGATCCTTGCATAGTAGCTACATTTGTATTTTTGCTTCCAACATGTTGACCATATTGGTGTGTAAGTTTTTTCAATGTTGTTCTGGGGGGCTTTTGCTTGTTTATGAGAGTAGGAGGTTTGGTAGCTGATTTTAAAGGCTCCTTAGCTTTGGTAAAGTCCGAGGCATTTCTCAAGGTGTTCGCCTTAAATACTTTATGTACATTCAGGTCTTTTGGTAGAAGTACTTGAGATTGCGTCCCTTTAGTATCCACTCGTTGCATCTCTTCACTGGTCTCTAGAAACTCATTTAATATACTAAATGATAAACCCTGTCTGTTATTCATATTTTCAAGTAGAGGATGAGGGTTTTTTCCTTCCTTTTTTTTGGGAACCACTTCTTTGTATTGTACTTTTACTCATGGTTCGGCTGACTCTTTCGTTATGCTTTGCTTCTCCCTTATGGTGGTTACTTCGATGTTCATGTCTTGATCTGGCATCTTATTTTCTCCATCCTTTTCAACAATTTTCTTTTGTGAGGCATTTGATTGTAATTGCTGCTTTTCTCCATTACTTTCTACCTCCAGTGTTTGATCTTCAACATTAATGTTCCTATTAATGGCTTCATTGATATCAGTGTTCCCTTGGAAATTGACTTTTGGTCATATTGTTTTATTATGACTTATGTAGCCGCAGGTTTGACATAATCTAGGCAAACCTTCATATTGCATTGCATAGTTCTTACCATGAATCACTATTGTGTGTTTCAATGGTGTATTTATATCAACTTGGACACAAAATCTTGCAAACCTTCCCCTTTCTAATCTGACCGTGTATGAATCATACCGAAGCACTAGACCAATTCTTTCCCCTATTTTCTTTATAGCATGGGGAGAATAGAATTCAACTGGGAGTCTTGCAATGCGTACCTAAATTGCTAACACCTTGAAATATGATTTGTTTATTTGGAAATCAGGTTCCCATTTCTTTAGGACAAGATAATGTCCATTAATGAACCATGGTCCATTTTTTATTACCCATTGGTAATCCAAGTTATTATCAAGTGATGAAATAAATCCTTAAACCCGCATGGATCAATTTAAAGTCACTTAATCTTCGCCACATTCTTTTTAGTCTATTTCCTATGACTTTATAACTAAGGTTTTGTCCCATGACTTTTTCTGTAAATGTGTTTTGCCATGGAGCATATAAAATATCTTTTTCTGATATAGAGAAAGAGATATAGTAGATCCCTAGATCATTACCATCATCTACATGATCCTCTTCATTATTTGTATCATCGTTGTCATGTTCCATGGTGATCTTATTTTGAATATTTTCTATCTCAGGAAGATAATATCTCTTGTATGCTCTTGGGATATTCATGACCACCGTTTCCCTAAAGGAGAGCTTTTAATTCTCTCTTCCCCTTTGTTGATTCACATTCACCTCTACTGTTGTAGGTGATGATTTTTCATTTTCCGCTACTAGTCTTTTCTAGCTATGTTGGGTTCAATCGCTATTAGCATCTTTTGAAACAGAAAGGTTTTGGCTAGGGTTTCCCATTAATAGCGGGTGTCTCTTACACCCATTTATTATACTATGAAAATAAGTTAAATAAAAGAGAGAACATCAGCCTACAAGGATTCAACCTAAATAGAATAGACAAGGTGAACTATAATAGCCTATATATATATATATGTATATATATATATATATATATATACAAGTTTAGGGAGAAAGGGATAAACTAGCATCGAGTGATGTTAATTTCTCAAACATGCTTACTTAAATCTAGTTATGTATCTAAGTCCATAACTAGCAACCCTACCAATGTGGATAAGCATATGCATAGTAAAGAAATGGACTAGAAACCTAAGAGAGTTTAAATCGTGTTTAATGGTAATTTATTCGAAATAAAAGATCACATAAATTTAACAAATAATCGATTAGTAAACAGACAAAACTATAAATAATTTACTATAACTTAAAAGAGAAAGGGGTAAAAGAATTAAGAGTGGATATAACGTGCAGTTTGGATTACCCTTTACTCTTTACGACGATACAATGCATCCAATCAAGGAATTTATGCCACTTTTATTAAATACCACATAAAGACCTCTCAAAAGCCAAATACACAATTGTTTCGATCAACAAAAATATAAGTGTAGAACTCTTTATCATGATTGTAAGTAATAACTCTCTTAACACTATACTCAACTCTCACTCAATAGAGAGTGAATTTATGAACAAAGTATAAGAGAATTTATAAGCAATATAACGAGTAATAAAACTGTGAAAGAGCTCTTTTTCTTATCCTAATATCTACTGTATGGGCTTATATTTATAAGATTCTCTCCAAAGTAACCTTTGGATAAAAGGGTTCAAGAACTTGTATAAATATGATTGTATTGGTCATTTGAATGGCTGTTTGAAAATGAATGGCCATTTGGAAGCACCTCTCCTCTAACTCGCATATTAAAAAACAATCTAAGAAAGAAAAGCATCCCATGCAAATGTCAAGCCATCCTCATTCAAATGCCCAAACAACTTGGCCATTCAAATGGAATAATACAACAAGCTCCAATAATTAGAAAGAAAAAATCAAATAAACCCTTAATCAAACTTTGGTTTCTAAAATCGATCCAAATGCACTCAACACTATTTAAGAGTATTTTTAACAAGCAATTCAACTAAATCAATAACGGAGCCAATTTATTTATTCATTTTATGGTGTAAAAAAGGGTGTTTATTTAAAAATACTTAAATCTTAGTTTTGTCTCATTAAATTAATTCAGATCCCAATAATTCAACATTTTTTCTCTTTTGATGAAGATAAAATCTTTTATAAAAAACTATCCTCTATCAAGTATTTGGTTTGAAAAAAGATTTCTAATATCCTGTTGAAGAACTCAACATTTAAGTTGAGGGATATTTTGAATTTTAAAAATTCATTTTCTTAAATAAAAACCTAAGTTTGATCAAAATTTTTTAAACAAGGATGCATTGGCAAGTAGAAGTCGTATGACTTACTTCTTCTATTCCTTTGGCCTAAAATGACAAGTGGAATATTAGATGGTTAAAGGGAAAGAGAAATGAGACAAACTAGGATGAGCTAAGTGTAAGCCTAAGAACATGCACCTTGCAACAAAAAAAAAAACAATAAGAGTAACAATAGTATCAAAACTTCAACACAAGCACACAACTCATCCTGGCACACAACCCATGTTTTAGTTCCAAACATCATACTTAGGTGTTGTAACTAGGGACTTTAAGAATATCCTAAGACTACAACTCTACAAGAATACGTCATAAGCGATGTGAAAATGCATCCTTTAGCGACAAACATCATTCCGTAACAACAACATTCCTAACTTTACAACTTCAACCCAAAATACTAAACAAACTCTAGAAAACAATAGAACTTATGAAACAATGTTAATAACATTGATAATAAGATGCAAATTACCATGCTAAGAGAGGATATGAATTAGCTAGCCTTAAGAAAGAAAATAAAAACAAAAGTTTGAGGAAAGAAAATAACAAACGACGGAAAAACATGGAGCTTAGGAGACTACTTGGCATTAGAGACAGGGACATCAATTGGCTTAATAGGTCAAAGAAGAGAATAACAAGCATAAAAAGTGCTCTAATTGAAGCTATACATCTTGAAGTTTTGACTTATAGTAGCGCTCCGTTGCCCTACAAGTTCTTAGGGAAGATGGTTAAACATTACTTCATGGGTGGAAAAAAATGTAGAACAAATATAGATTATTATCATCATTTCTTAGGGAAGATAGTTCTCGCCAAAACTAAAATTTAGAATATATATATATACATACATATAAATTTGCTACGAGAAGTTTGTTTCTAGCTATATATCAGTTGCCACAAGTCAAATTTTTTGCAGTGAAATTCTGGTAAAATGAAATAGATATTCGACTTATATATAAAAAGAATTATGATACTCTTTTTCTTTTTTGTTAGAAGAAGTTACGATGCTTAAATAATACACGATTGCAGCATTTACTTTTTAGAAGAACTTCAAACGTATTAATAGATTTCAAACTTATACTATCATGATAATTAGACGTATTATCTGAAAGTATATCTAATCCTTCAATAGAGTTTCAATAATTGATGTAAACTTGTATAATACATTCATAAAAATGCAAGGCAAAAAGAACTTTTGAATTGAAATTCTGATCCTATATTGAAGTTTCCCTTATTTGGATTTTTTTGACCCTACATACAAGAAATGAAGAAAAAGCATATGCATACAAACTAAAAAGGAACACTATTTATGTCATATTATTTAATACACTTGACAATTATACGGTAGTTTGCACGTGTTCACGTGTCTGTATAACATAATAGCTATACAATTGAAGCTATAATGATTGAATCATTTACCACATTAAATAGTACAAAACATTAGTGAGAGTAAAATCTAATTTCTAACACTCCATGAATAATTTATGCAAATTTGTATAATAATAAATCGATTTATAATTATTACAATATCAACAACTTTAATGAATGATAGAGTCTCTTCTCACTTTTAGAAAGAAAAAACTGAAAAGAGGCAAAGCAATATTGTCAACATGTGGGCAGTTAAATTTTTTTTTTTTTTTTTTTGCATATTAATCCATGTTGAAGCAGTTTTTTCTTTCTTTCTTTCTTTCTTTTTTTTTTCCCACTAAGATTTCAATATAATGAATTGTTTAACTTGTAAAATTTAGTAATGTTATAACTTTTCAACTTTTGTTTTAAAATAATAAGGAAATCGTGATACTTGGATAATGTATAATTGTATTTTCTACTTTGTTAGATAGAACTTTACTATTGGTAGTAGGTATGCCATTTGTAATGACTAAACAATCCAACGTACTGAATTGCAAAGATGTAAATAATTTAAGTTAACCCACTCTTTGACATCCTCAATAATCGACATAGAGTTGTATGATACATTGAAATGTTATCCATGTTGAGTGACCTACCAACTTCCCCTCAATAATTAATGTAGCGTTGTATAATACATTTCTTGATATGCTAAATATATATATATATATATATATATTTCTATTGGCACCAATTTGAAGTTTCCCTTCTCTTAGTATGTTTTAGTGTTATATTGAAGAGGTTGTGAAATAAACACTTCCATGCAAACCTGTTGTAGGCTAAGAAAGAGTACTATATACTTTAGGTTTTCTTTTGCACTTGACAATTTTCTAGTGACTCATATGTGTTTATGTTACGTGTACGAATTATTGAAGTTACATAATTGGCAAACTTTATGTTTGGATAGTACCTATTTGATTGTAAAAAAACACAATCTAAACTTTGATAGTAGTCTTGATACCGAATTGAGATTAATTCTCATCTCAGAACTCTCCTTCCTGAATTATGTGCATTATTTATAAAATGTAGGACTATGTTAAGACATAAACGCTCGCACAATATATTTTGTGGACTAGAGTGGAGATTCATAGGTCTTCTTGTTGGCATTTTCCCATTTGGTGCTAAGCCTAATGTATGGACCATAACAAGCCTTCTTTAGACTCGGAAAGGAATGTTGATCACTTGGCGACAGTACAATAGGTTGTACATACTTGTGTGTGATAGAATAATCAAACGACTTAATAATTAATCTACAAAAGAATACTAAGGTTATTGTGGTCTATTCCGATTATTGTTGATCTTCCAAAATGATGAATCTGGATCAATTTTTCTCTTCTTACGGTTATAATATAGGATAGTTAGGAAAAAAAAAAATCTACAAATAATAATAGTAGGTTAAAAAAAGATAGTATAATTCAACACACAAATAACAATGGATGTATAGTTGTATAATGTTCCCTAATATGTTGAAAGATACATTTTAAGTTGCAATTCTAGCTTCATCTTGAAATTTCCCATTCTAATGCATATATTGGTCTTATATTGAAAAAAATAAAAGTAACGGAATAAAATACACGTACAACACCCAAGCAATAATTGTAATATATGTAATAGTTGGGGAAAAAAACCTAAAAGAGAAGGGAATAATAGTGTGGTTCGAAAATGATAGTACAATACGACACCTAATAATAATTGATGTATAGCTGCATAATATCTCATAAGATACTGAAATGCACATTTTAAGTTGAAATTCTAGCGTCATCTTGAAATTTCCCCTTCCGTTGTACCTATCGGTCCTATACTGAAAAAGAAATGAAGGAATAAAATGCTCGTGGACAAACGAGAGCTTATCGTAAGTTAGGAAAAAGCAAATTTTCCTATGAAAATCTGCTCACTCGACAATCACAAAATGGACTAGGGTAATTTTAAGGACCCATCTATTGTCTATTTATGACTACTAAAATTTTCATTGCATTAAAAAAAAAAAAAGAAATGAAAAAACTCTTGTAGACATTTTACTGGTTAAATAATAGATATAATGGTTCCTGCCATAAATGATATGTATGCTGATAAGGTATAAGTTCTTTATGAGCTTGACACACAATGAATGTGTAGAAAAAAGTCAAATGCTTTTCCACCAGGATGGCTGTCATTTTGGATTTGATTTTTTTCAGCCAATATTTGAAGTTTGATCAACACGTGTAAAATGTTATCTTTGGCTATAATTTATCAACAAAAGAACAATCGGTAGGACCATATTAGCCATCGTATCAAATAAATAAGGGTACGCTACGGCTATACAACAACCACGCCTACACAAAAACTCAACGATGGAAACTGTTGCTGAATGGGGATAAGCCATCACTGTGTCCAGAAAAGGACTAAGATAAGAACAAAAGAAAAACGACATCGTAGGACCGTGACGAATGAACTTTTTCCCGAGAAAATTCCCAGTCGTTTCTCGGAAACTTCTGAAGATTCGCCTTTTGTTTTTTTTTTTTTTTTTTCGCTTCTCATTTTTCGCTTTCCCGTTACTTTGCTGTTTTCAATAATTTTCCCTTCTTCTTCTTCTTTTTTTTTTTTCTCTCTCCTTTTCCGTTTGGATTCCTCAAATCCGTTTCATTTTTATTCCCTTCCTCTCACGGCACTTTCTCCGAAATATCCATGGACACAGAGACTCACCAAAGAGAGAGAGAGAGAGAGAGAGAGAGAGAACAAATAAAATGAGTGTTAGTGGACTTCTGTGATGTCACTGTTGAGGTTTGTCAGAAAACAGTTATAGAGGAAGTCAAGCTGTGGTTGGTGAAGAAGAGGAGGAAGTTAAGTTTGTTTAGAGTTAGTTAAATGCGGAAAAGGATTTTTCGTACTTCGATTTAGTTGAGTTCAACTCGGTTATTATTATTTTTTTAAAAAATTCGGTTCGGTTTTGTCTGGTTTGTTAAGGAAACAGTTAAATGGAGTGTGGATGATGGAGTGAAGTAGCTTGTCAAGGCTAGTTAGAGAGAGAGAGAGAGAGAAAAAGTGGTTCTGTTTGGTTTGGTGGAGATGCATACAAACTGTGTGGATAGATCAAATGCTATGGGGAGAGGAAAGAGAGGTTTGGACCAAACGTCTGCTGAGGAAGTTCAACCTGATAGGAAAAAACCTGCTTTGGCTAGGTACGTTTATTATCATCACTATCAAATATTAATTTTAATTTTTAATTTAATCAACATGCTTTTATAGGTAATTTACTAATTTAAATTTTCAGAATAATTATAACGGATCTATATTTTAAATATTACAAATTAAGGATAAACGTTCTCATATATAATGCATACAAAAATTGTTTTAATTGTTTAGTTTATTATAATTGGATTATTTCTGTTTAACCTTCCCTATTTGCATTTGACTTCTTAATGCACTATATATTTGCTATTTGCATTTAAAAGTAAATGTATCTTTTCTAACTTTGCAGCCTATAGTGATGCAGTTATAACATGTAGTTAACATATATGTTAAATACACTACATATAAGATGTTTATCATCAACTGGCACTATTTAAATCGTATATTCTCTATTTATTTTTGAAGTTCAATATGCATCCTCTCTCCATTAAAATTATCTCTTTAAACATTTTAAACAAACATGCTTTTATTAAAAACAGAAGGTTTTTTAAACTCTTTTTAATATTTATTATAAGCTAGCATTTAGACGATAGAGTTTCTAATTATTGTTAATGATAAGTGGCCATGGTGGTGTTAGTATTAGGTTGTGGTGGTACTTAAGGTAGCAGTCCATAGTTGGTGATGGCTGGTTGACTAGAGCGGAACCTGTGACGGCAAAGATAACCATCACCGACACGTGTCGGCACCACTGCAGTCTATGCTCCTACCATCATGTACCAGTAGATGTTTGGCAATTATAAAAATTTAGATTATGTCAACAAGCCATCAACAGTTGTTGGAATTGCCCTCTAAAAATTTCATGGTTTTTCTTATGTGAGTTGAGTTATACATAATTTGTAATAACAATCATAATCTCGGTATTATTTATTTATATATATATATATTATCATTTATTTACATTAATGATAATGTTCGTGTACGAGTTGATACCTTTTTTATATTTATCATATATACCTCTTTGTCAAGAATAATTCAGATGGCTTTGGTATTTCTATGTTGGCTTCAAATTCTAGGATGAGTGACTTAAAAAAAAGGGTGTTTCCATTTTTAACAACAATGCAGTGTTATTGTGGAAGCTCTGAAGGTGGATAGCTTGCAGAAACTTTGCTCATCTTTGGAACCAATTCTGCGGAAAGTGGTAAGCTAAACTTACGCACATTTTCTTCTCTCAGCTTCTGCTTCCAGAACTCCTCAGCCTCGCTTGTCTTTGTATAGTTTGATTGTTAAAAGCTGCAATCAGTTGTAGATCTGATTGATTTTTCAGCTTTGATTCTTTTAGTAAAATTTAGGGTGTGGCCATGCATTTTAACACACTTCAGATACTAGTTTTCGAGTGAAATAAATTTACGGTAAATTATGCTAAGTCCCTTGAAAAGTATTTCGAACTTATACAAAATTAAAAACACCTGAAATTCAAAACAAAAGAAATTTAATATTACATCTTTTGTTAGAATCGTGGGTCCACTTCGTAAGCCTAGCTATTATTTAAATACATACTCTTAATCTAACCTTAAAACTCTGACGGTGTATAGTGTCATAATTTTTTATTTTTTATTTTTTTGGATGTATATGATATTTCAATACTTTTCAAAAAGCGTCTGACATAAATTTCTCATAAATGTGAATAATTATACTTTTATATTTTTCAGAATATTGTAGATATGTGTCGGATTTCTCGATATAAATCGAACGTTTGTCTTGACATGTCAGGGAATAGTTTTTAATGTTTAAAACTAGGGGTTTTGTTAATTGAGTCCTAAGCATTCCTTAAATCTGTCTTATACTTGTTTTGATGAACAGGTAAGCGAAGAAGTGGAGCGTGCTTTATCAAAACTAGGCCCTTTCAAGCTTACTGGGACGAGGTGGGTCATTCTTAAACTACCCTTGAGAACAAACACCTCATTCTGCTGTTCGGGTCCATTAAGTCTCCAAAATGGTCGATTCTGTCTGTTTGCAGCCATAGTCTTGGTATCTATTCACTATTGGCAATACGGGTGCTAAACAAAATGTAATTCTTTAACATAATTAAATATGTATAACATAATTAAAATGGTCCTATCTGAATCAGTCTATTTCACTTTTTATTTTGTATCTATTAGATTTGAATCATTAAATTAATTTTATTTTTAAGAGTCCAGATTTAATAGATATAAATTAAAAATAAAATGAAAAACTGTATGGATCTTCTTAAAATATTTTTATCTTATAATATTAATATCAAAATCCTCGTATCTCTTTAGGATTTTACTTGAGGTAGAGTGGGTTGTAAATTTTTGTAAATGTCCAGCAATTTTTTGTTTTTAATTTAAAATATCCAATATTAGTTGGAAAAGACAAAAAAGATGGAGGTTAGGGAACATGGTCACGGGGACTCCGCTTCCCTTCTGTGTCTGCTACTGCTGGTAATGCATGACTGTATGATTCACGTTTAGTTGCTTTTATTAGAAACCATTCGGTTTTTAGTGCAACGTTGTCAGATCTTGCAGATTATGTGTTTTTGAGATCAACTCTGCAATTGCTATTTATTTTTCAACTATGGTGCTTTATTTATAACTATGGTATTTAGATCAAATTATTCTACTTTTTATGTGATAATATTAAAATTATCATTTTTCAATTTTATCTATAAAATTTGAAGTTATTAAATATTATATTCAATTGATTAGATAAGTGATTAATTTTCATATATAAAGTTTAAAGTTAATAAATATTATACTCATTTAAATTTTTACTTGCCAAATATTTATCCTTGCCATCTTTAGAGAGATTAGGTAAAGTTGATATGGGATAAATGTTTAGTGTTCCGAAAATTTCACGATACAATTATAAATAATGGGGTATGTAAACTTAATAAGGAAAGGTTCGTTTATTAAGTATGATATTTATATAATTTTAGAATTCATATAAAATTATAAGGATGTAAATGTCAGGAAAACAGATTTAAATTTTTCTTCATTTCTTTTAATTTAACTCTTTGATATTCTATTATGTGTAATTAACTATTATGTCGGTATAAGGCATTGCAAAATCTAAATAATTTTAATAATGGATTTTTAAATTGAGAAAAATTAGGAAATGGGTGAATCGACAGTATCGGATAGGAAATTTCTTGACATTATTATCGTCTTATGATTTATATTATAAATTCAAGAGATTCTAAATATGCAGGTCGTCGCCGAAGCGGATAGAAGGTCCCGATGGGAGAAACTTGCAGCTGCATTTCAGGTCCAGGCTATCACTGCCGCTTTTCACCGGAGGAAAAGTGGAGGGCGAGCAGGGTGCTGCCATCCATATCGTCCTCATCGATGCAACAACTGGCCGCGTCGTTACATCAGGACCCGAATCCTCTGTAAAACTAGATGTCGTCGTTCTTGAAGGTGATTTCAACAATGAGAACGATGATAACTGGAATCAAGAAGAATTCAACGGTCATATCGTGAAAGAACGCGAGGGCAAGAGGCCGCTTCTAACCGGCGATCTGCAAGTAACCCTAAAGGATGGTGTAGGAACACTAGGGGAACTCACATTTACGGATAACTCCAGCTGGATAAGGAGCAGGAAGTTCAGGCTAGGTCTGAAAGTTTCATCAGGCTCTTGTGAAGGCATTCGCATTCGAGAAGCGAAAACCGATCCTTTCACAGTCAAGGATCACAGGGGAGAATGTAAGTTCATGTATCAAAGCAAGTTATGATCAAATCTTTACAGTTTTCAGGACTTTTTTTTTTTTTTTCAATATTTTGGTATGATTAAATGATAATATTTGACGATTCTGAAGCTCTGCCTATAATTAAGCCCCCAAAACATTTTCCATGAAACAAACGTAATAATACTTTTTCAATTCAGTCGTTATCTATTGGAAGAACTAATTCATTTTCCTCCTGTTGACAGTATACAAAAAGCACTACCCACCTTCACTAAATGATGAGGTCTGGAGGCTAGAAAAGATCGGCAAGGATGGATCATTTCACAAGAGGCTTAATAAAGCCGGCATCTTCACAGTTGAAGATTTCCTAAGACTTGTAGTCAGGGATTCCCAAAGGCTAAGGAATGTAAGAATCTAGGACTTCATTTTCAAATTTCCATTTGGAAACAATATCTAATATCTCAGAGCTCTAATATTTGCTCTTCTTTCTCCCTTATATTAGATCCTTGGGAGTGGCATGTCTAACAAGATGTGGGATGTTCTGGTAGAACATGCAAAGACCTGTGTCTTGAGTGGAAAACTTTATGTGTACTATCCTGATGATGCGAGGAGCGTCGGGGTTGTTTTCAACAATATATATGAATTCAGTGGCTTGATCACTGAGGGACAGTACATCTCTGCAGAATCTCTTTCTGATAATCAGAAGGTAACTTGTTAAGTAGCTCTAATATGGTTGAGTCCTAAGCTTGTGACACCATTTATCTCTTGAATATGTGGACCCGCAACGGGTTGCCTGTACTGCATCACTTTCACTGGAAATATATCCTATTATGCATCACCGAATATTTGCTTAATTTCAAGCATGCTATACGTAAGGATCAGTGGACTGCAGATTTTGTTCGCCTTTTTTTGTGTTGCAAAATCATAATGTTGACATCTGAATTGATTTTTTTTCTTGCATATAGGTGTTTGTTGATACCTTGGTGAAGCAGGCATATGAGAACTGGGCACATGTGATACAGTATGATGGAAAGTCTCTTCTAAATGTTAAGGAAGATAGCAACATGGGCCCGACGCATTCCGAATTTTCACTAGGCCCTCAAGATTATTCATCTCCTTTTGAACATCAGATTCCCCTTCCAAGCCTATCAGTTCCAGTCCCTTCAGAACAACCTACTATGGATTCAGGTCAAGGTGGTGGAGGTATGCCCTCGATCTGATATCGTCTAACCATACTTTATTTTCAATTAGAAATGGGTTAAGAATGAATAAGATAAATATTCTCATTTGTTCATTTCTTGTAGAAGAAAATAGTGAGTATAGATTATTCATGAAGTTCCTTTAGCAGGGCTTTTTATCTTATGTCACAAACATAAGAATATATATTGATAATTAGACGGACCTCAAGCTTAATTTTGTGATAGCAGTCTATTATGAGGAAACTTCTGTCCATAAAAATTTCATAACGAAACTTAAATTGATTTACAAGATAGCAGGTTCGTGTAAGGAGATGACAATTCATGTTTCATACGTAAACGCCAAAATATTTAGGCCTTTTCCTGAGTCTTGGAAGTTTCAACCCACCTATAAAATATAAAACCACACTAGATCTGATAGGCTCGGACTTTTAGATCAGCTCATTGTGGATTTTAAAAATTTTATCGATTTGATCGCCCTTTAACATGTATTTTCTGGATACTATAAAGTCTAGAAATCTTATTTCGGGTTTTTGCTCACTTAGTTCCTAGAATTGATTTTGGAATTTCTGTTTCTGCCATAAATGCAGGATATGGTGATGGTATGGGCACTGGATTTCCTATGCAGTCTCAGAGTGTGAATCTCAACAATCCTATTCATTTTGATCCCTCTTTATTCCCTATGCAAAATCCATTGATGAATTCCCCGCACCACCCTCAAGTAATGAGAACCGAAAACGTTCCCCCCATCGGTCCACCACAATCTGCCCCTTTGGGATTTCATGCTGCTGGTCCATCAAATCTTAACCCCTATAGAGATGTAAATGAATTCTTTCCAGAGGAGGAAATCCGCATGCGCAGTCATGAGATGCTCGAAAACGAGGATATGCAGCATTTGCTTCGTTTGTTCAACATGGGAGGCCAAGGCCATTCATCTCCATTCAACATTACCGAAGATGGCTACCCGTTTTCATCAGCATGTATGCATAATCCATCTTCAAATTTCAGCTTCGACGATGGCAGAGGTCAATCATCGGGCAAAGCTGTCGTTGGATGGCTTAAGCTTAAGGCAGCACTCAGATGGGGTATATTTATTAGGAAAAAGGCGGCGGAGAGACGTGCTCAACTGGTTGAGTTGGATGATACATGATCACAGTCCCTCTTCTAGCCTTCCTAATTCCTCTACTGTTTAGAAATTTTCCACATCTAGACATGACCTAGTACTACGCTTGGTAAGATCTTAAACGTGTTACCTCTTGCATGGCATTGATCAAAACCCAGCTCGCCTCATCGTCAAAGACATTCGAGGTTTGAAGTAGCTTAACAAAGATTTGATGACTGATGATGATCTGGCAACCACATGGTTTCGAATGTTGATGCATCCCAAGTTGCCCTGATAAAGCCTAGAGGAAGCAGCCTTTTTCCTTGTCTCCGATATTATTGTCAGATATGGAATGAGAGCAGGGGAAAGAGGAAACGTTAGCTGTTGTATCCCCTTTGTTTCTTGTTTTCTAGTTTGTGAGCTGTTTAACTGTAGTGTTAAATTCTTTAATTTGAGGTCCAAGATTAGGACTAGTTATCTTAGGACCAGTTATCTGTTTCTTCTATTAAGTTTTAGAATAAATTGTGGTAGTTTCGAATGTATCAATGCATTGTACAAGAGGCTGATGTAAATTAATACTACGTTACTAGCATATTCGTTTCTTTTCTTTAGAAATGTCGACTATTGTTATAATAATCTTAAAATTTTGTAGTTATTAGTGGTTTTTAGCTTGCATTTAATGGTTTGGAGATGAAGATCACAGTCGATAGCTAGTAGTGATGGCTAAACATCATAGCATATCAATAAAAACAAGTGAAGTGATTTTTTTCTTTTTCTTTTTTTTATTTTTTTATTTTATTAAAAAAAAAACATGATTTTCCAAATATTCATTCGCATTTTTGTAATTGCCAATTACCACGATCTATAGTCAGCTTTTCTTTTTTAATATCAATCATAACTTACTGCTGTAATTCTCTAATATCTGCAGGCATATAATAATATCTACCAAATTTGAAAATTTGATTGTAACAAATATGGAAACTCTAAAGGTTTTTTTTTTTTTTTTTTTGGGTTACACCTAACACGTTTAGGTATCTCTGAAACTCTTAGAAAGGAATAGTACTAGGTGATCCATTTGTTGCATCAGGTCAATCGCATAACAACTGGTGCAGAAGAGGGCAAAGGAAATCACAGGTCCCACCTGATTAGTCAATGCCTTTGTCTTCATACATGCACGTTATCATATAGTTGCCCTTACTAATGTGATAGAAGATTTTTCCCGGTGTGCAAGGCGGGAGAAAGAAAAAAAATTAAGAAAAAAGGGAAAGAAGAAGAAAAATAAATATATAACTTTTTTTTATTTGGACCGAAGAAAAGAGAAAGAAGCAATGTGGAAAGAAAGGTTAATAAGGTAATATTTTAAACCATATTATTATTATATTGCCTTTAAAAAGGTTATAAAATTTAAAAAATACAGGTATAATTGGAATTTCAGAAACTTTCCTTCTTAAATTACTCTATTTTTGGGGCGATAAAAATAAGTAAGGCTTAAGGGAAAACTTTCATCCCTAAATTCATCTCCTCTCACTTTCCTTCCATTTTCCAATAAAGGAAAATTCTTTAAAATTCACACTATTTATTCATTTTCCTTCCTCTCTTAATTCTTTCCTTCTTCCCAAACATAGTGCTAATGCGACTATGTCTTATGAAAAATGTGAATTGGCTTATAAAAATTTGACAAGTTGTCTAACATATAAAATGCTATTTTTACAAAACACAAACACTAGTTATACGTAGGATAATCCATGTCTATCGACATTTAAAAAAAGAATTACATAATTATAAATTGTACAAAAAATATTATCAAAATAGCAATGCTATATTACATTTTGAAAATTTGACATTAACATTTATTTATATGATGTGACATAGCATTGGTATGTGAAAAATAATATCACATATATTGCATATGTCGTATTTTCAAAATACAACATGTAAACCCCACAACTAAGCAATTCAAGGTTTCGATCGGTTGAAAGACCGATCGAGCCTAAATTATAAAGTAAAGCTAGAAATATTAGTAAACCGATCCCGTAAGTTTGAATTTAAGAAAATAAGTAATAAAATAGGAGGCTACAAAATTTTCAAATTTTAAGTATATAACTCGTTATTTATAAAAAATGCGTAAAATGCATTCCGGTACTTAACGAATCGCTAGAAATAAATTATATGTATACTAAAAATCATAAAATAACCTAAATAATATTTAGGAATATTTATTTGTACTATATATGAATTTACATGTATGTAGAAATACGCGTAATTATTTAAAATACGCGTAATATTCCAAAATAATACTAAATAATTAAAGAAAATTCATAATTAATTAATTAAAAATAAATAAAAATAAGGAATGATCTAGATATAAGTCATGGCAGCTGGGAAAAATTAGAAAAAAATCGGTCAATTAAATTAAGACAACACAAAAGCCAAAAATTAAGGGATAAGGCAATTATCTTGTCCAATTTAACGCACAATAATTACACTAAAGCTCTATAAATAGGGAAAAAAATTCAGAAGCTCATTTGGACAGTTAGAAATTATAAAAAATTAGGGGGAGGTGAAAATTGAGAGAAAAACCAAAGAAAAAAGAAAAGAAAAGAAAAGAAAAACTGTGCAGTTAGGGTCACAAAGGAGAACCTGAATTTGACGGGCAGCTGGGAGTGGATGGCCACCACCACCATATGGTGGTGCCAACGCCCAGGTGGGACGACATACCCATGGCCACCGATGGTGGCCGGAGCCACCCAAATCGGTGAGTTCGATTTCCAGCTCGATTTTGTGTAATTTTGTAAAAATAGTAAATATTATTAGAAAATTATGAAATTTGTTATTATGGAATATTTTTGTATGTAGTTTTTAGGGAAAATATTATTTTGATGAAAACATGTCTCGTGATATAGGGTCCTTAAGAAATGGTGCAAAACCGAGCATGTTTCGGTTTAGAAATAAATGACCTTAGGAGTGTAGTTTCGGGCCCCAAATTTTTGTGTAGATTACTTAGATGATATAGAACAGTTCTATGAAGCCCGTTTTCAAAAATTAATTTTCTAAATTTTTAGGCCCTAAAATGAGGCATAAAATGGGTAATTTAGGGTTAATTAAGTAATTAAATGATTAATTACTGATTTAGTGAATAATTATATGTTTTAAGATGTTGAAATCTGATGGAGTATGATACTTGTAGCATTTAAGGTGTTAGATGTAATTATTAGGTTAATTATGTAGTAAATGATTAATAAGGAAAAATAGTTAACTTTAAGTTAATTTTGTAAATTAGGGAAATTAGGAGTAAAATCTGATTTATGATGAATTTAGATATTTTGAAATGATAATTAATGTTTAGGGGTGGTAATTAAAGTGATAGAAATATTAGAAATGCATTATGTAGATAATAGGCAATAATGCATAATATGTAATTTTTGAAAATATAATAAATAAAAAATATTAGGATAAAAAAATTGATATTATATAAATAATAAGGATATATAATAAATTTGATAAGAAACTTGAATTTATGTAATTATATGAAAAATGTAAAAATTTCTCACATCAGGAGTAAATTCGGTACACTACTAAGAATATAAGTGTACCGGATGAAATAAAATACTGACTAGGGGTACTAATGATATTTAGGAGATCGGAAAATAATGTGATTAATTTCACATTATGAGTTGAAACGAATTTCTAAGGTTGGAATATAAAACATTACTTAGAAATCGAACTAGAACCTAATTTAGAAATCGATGTGGAAACCGAACTTGAACCTAACCCCGAACCTAACCCCAAACCTAGAATAATTATAAAAGACTTAAGACCTAGATAATTAGGCATATTAAATCTTAAACAAAACCTAACAATAAGCGTTATAGGATAAAATGAACCTATAATCATTATATGAAAACTGAAACCACGTTTGTGTTATAGAGATGATCGACGATGGCCTGAGCAAATTGGACCTCGAGTAAGTGAGCGAGGAGTCGAGGTAAGTTAGGATTAATACGATGTTGTATTTTGGAGGTTTAAGATTATGCTTGGTTGTGCTTGTTAGATAGTTGAATGTGTGCATGTGCTTGATTATGGGTGATGCTATGATTCTGTTTGTTGTTCTAGCATATATTGTATGAATTGTATGAAAGAATTGATCACCCTAAACTGGACTTAATCAAATATCCGACCAGTAATCATAATCGGACATGCATGGCAACCCGTTAGGGGAACTTAGGACTCTCCGGCCAAATACCGATCCCTTCAGAAGGGATAGCGCAGGATTGCAAAATGGTCCCTTCTTCATCTTCAATCGAACTAAGTGACAGGAGAGGAGGTCGTGGCGAGGGTGAAGATAGTGGTTTGAAGGTAGTCATGGGAGGAGTAAGGTCTCCATTACACAAGCTTGGGTTTGGTCGTAAGCTGTTGCATTAACGGCAACTCCTCAACCCGGATTAGAGCGGGCGCAATTTTTCTAATCTCATGACGGGCCGGACAACATCATGCGATGGCATTTGCTTGCACATGCATTGCACCTAATAAGTGATTGAAAACCTTGTTTTATGTATGGTATAGTTTTAAGTCCTCCGTCCTAACTTACTGGGCTATGGTTGCTCACATCCCTATAGACGTCGTGCAGGTGCTGGCTAAGAAGCGGCAACAACTACTCTGAAGCTAGCAACCGCTGGATCCTAGGAAATGAGGAAAAACATTGAAGAATCAACACATATGTTATTACTTTTCATTTTTGAATAATGTAATAACTGAATCATAGTGATTATATATAACTTTTCTTACTTTCTTAGGTAAATGAATTATTTAAATTACAAACTGTTTATTTCAAAGCGGGTTAGTCGTGGACGCCTTGTGTAGATCAGGTCTAAGATAGCGGTTGTAAGGTCAACTTCTATCTTAGGATGGTTTATACGGCGGGGCTGTTACGATTCTGCCGCTTCGGGGCGTAACACAACATATGTTTAAATATATTTTTTTAAATATCATATCTTCAAAATGGAATATATGTACAAATGCCTGCAATATTATAGTTGTGTTTTGGTAATATTATTTTACAATTTGCAATTATTTAACTTTTTTTTAAAATTTTAATAGTAAACATGCAATTTTCTTAGTTATACATGCCACGTGCCACATCGTTGTGGCTAGATACATGGAAATGGAATTTTCCATATCTTTTATCATGCCACGAAAATATTGAGATACAATAACTTCATCACCTAGCCCTATTCATAGTAGGAATATGCAAGACTTAAAAATGATTGCCTAAAATACAAAAATAAATATCTCATTATAAAATTTATAGGCTTTTTCTAGTCTAGCCACTTAGAAGCCATCATACGGTATGGTTACTTTTGAGTTAAAATCGCCACCGTTTTATAGTTAATCATATTTATCAACGATAAAAATGTAACTATGTAAAGCAAAAATGAAAATGTTAAAAGCAAAAAATTTAGGAAACACTAAGCCCCATATGGTTTGAACCCATTTTATGAAACCCATTCCAAACTCGTCTTGGTTACATCTTTATTGAAAACCTTCAAACTAAGATTTATGCATATTTAATGTAGAAATAATTAATTTTTATTACCTTTTTGTTGAAATTAAAACGGTTTCTCAATTTATTTTCATAATATGTTATCATACAATAAGTTTTATAAAATTACTTTAAATGTGAAAAATGTTTAAAAACGGATTGATTTGTATCATCAATTGTTTATTTGTAATAAATTATAGAATATAATAAAATTGTCATGTATAATTTTCTATTAATTTAAGGGGTTAATATCATAAATGGTACCTAAACTATACAAAAAATGCTATTGACATTGGATTTTAGTTCGGACCAAGGCTTAATGAGTGAGGCCTAACATGTAGATGAGCAACAAGTTAGTTAGTCACCCCATAACCTCCTCGCAAGGCTGTGTACCTGCCTAAGAAACGTACAAGTTGAGCAATATCTGTCAAAACAAGTTGCCCCCTGTTGTTGAGTCGGCATGCATCGATCATTTGTTGTTGACTCAATGCTCAATTCGCCCTTGATCAGACATCAATAGATCCTTTTCTTAGCATCTTAGCCTGACTTTTGTCTTTAGCACCTACTCTCTACTGTAGCTCATTAATGAGTGTCTGACATCCATGAGATGGTCCATATACTCGACAGCCTTTGCTCTTATTAGGTCATTGAGCTGTAGATTTAGTGATTTGGCCAACCACCACATGCAGCTCGTAATGAATCTCAATTTTTACTGCGAAGTGCATTGTTTACTGGCAGTCAGTACAAGCAAACCCTTGATCGCCATGTGCCTAGATAACCTGCATTAAAGACGTCAAGTGCCAAAAAGTAAAAAGGAATACTTGCCAGTCTTTTAGAACTTTTCTCTTCCCTTTCTCTCTAGAATAGAAGTTTGACATACTACATATACTGGGCGAACATGGTCTACTAGGTCCTTCGTGCTTGTCTTCCCTTTTTTGGCCTTCTCTACTAACTTGAGCATTAAAGAGCCCTTATGACTATGTCCATAGTATGCTTTTTGTAGGTATGGAGAGGTAGGAGGCAAAGTCTAAGCTTACTCTCGTTGGGCTCCATGTAAGTTAACATATCTTAGTTGGTTCAATCATGATCAACATATATAACTTACTATCTGTACTTTTAAAATATTAATTTGCTACCAAATTAAAATTTTCTTAATTATTTTTATTATTTGATCTAACTTTATTAAATCCGATTTGCTAACATGAATATAAGGATAAATTAAGAATTGACCTATAACTGATGGTGAGTTGAATGACTTACTTTTTGAAGTGTATTATGATTCATTTCGCCTTAACTAGTTGATCCTATCACCCTAGGTTTAGGGGTGATCAGTGGCCACTTGGAAAGAGAGAGGGGTGGTGTGGTTACGTAACTCTCTACAGATGGTTGCTTGCCTTCCTCTAACTTTTGGGTGGCTAAAATGTTTAATTCTTCATTCGCACTTATGTTTACATCAGCAAACATATTTAACAAAATTAGTTTATGTAGTAAAAATAATCATAAAAACTTCATTTAGGTAGTAAATTGATCTTTTTAAAGTGTAAGTAATAAATTGTACTTTTTGACAAAATTTAGGTACCGTTTATAACAATAATCCTAATTTAAGTACTTTGTAGAGTTTTCTTTTCTTTTTTCTTTTTTGAAATTATTTTAAATCTTCAATATTGTTAAGATATGGTATTTGACCTATTAGTAGTGTATAACTTCCTTGACATTTTTTCCTAATATTTCCATAAAAAGAAATAATGATAAAGAAATTAATGAAAATAGTTTATCATATCTTGGTTGTTTTTTTTCCTGTCCCTATTATTTCCATATCTCAAAGTCTTATGTTTAGGAAAAAGGATCGTTAGAGTTGAAAAGTATTCAAATTGTTTACATCTAAAATATCAAACAAAAATAAGCTTATATGCATATCGTATATTTGAAGAAAGCATTAAAGTTTACAATGAAATATGTAATATATAACGGGAAAATTGAATGATCTTTTGAGACAATGGACTTGATTCACATATTAAAAAACCGGTAGTGCCGCCCATATTTCAAGTGCCTTTAAAATGTAATTAATTAGATACATCTTTTATATATGGCATTGTATAAAGGAAATGCAACTTTTCCTTTTATGTGGTCGTTTTACTTTATCAAGAAAAAGTAAACGTATATATGATCTCACTTCTGGTTGTGACACAATTAACTAGGGTTATTGTGATTTTATGAAAATCATTTGTGTTATTCTATTTAATTTTTATATACACAATGCAGATGTGTGACTCTAGCATTAATTAAAAAAAGATACAATAATTATAACTCATAATAATCAAATTGATGATCATATTACATAAGACGATGGGATTTTATAAGCAAAGTAAAAGTCCTTCAAATTTCACTTTAATAAAACATTTGGTATATAATTTAAACAAGAATATCAGATAAGATATCTAATTTATTAATAAGCATGATCTTTCTGAAAAGTACATCAAAACTTAGGTCTAGAAACTAAAAAGGAAATAAAGCCTAAAAATCAAACAGGTTAACGGGTTGATGAATGAATTCAACTTGAATATATTTATAAATTGGGCCGAACTCCAATCCGTCTGTTTCCTACTTTTTATTTTCACGTAATAGGTTTAATCCTCTACCTCATTATTAATTTAAATTCTTATAAATCTGAACTACTGAATTTAAAATTAATTAAATAATTCAGACTTAAATGATTATAAATTAAAAATGATATCAAACGATATCCTTTAAAAAATAAGAATAAAATCGTAAGGAAATCCCGTTTATAAATAATGCTAAAATCCCCTGTGTAATCATCTCGTACCCTATCCTTGCTTTCACTTCGTCTTAAATCGCCAACGCTGCCTCGATGCGCTACGCACACGTACATATAGAATAACGTTTCGTGTACTCACTCGGTCCTTCTAAGCCACTTTTTCTTCATCCTCACGCATCAAAAGGTACTTTTAATTCTTCCCTTACGAATCATGTCTACGCTTGTTTTCTGGTACTAATCAAGGTCGGATATTATTCCAAAGCATTTCATATGATAAAACTACTACTTTCGATATTTTAATAGTTTTTAAATCGATAGAAGAAGTGTTTTTGTGATATTTTATCGCAATGTATCAGATTCGAATATATACCTACTTGTCGTTTTTGGGTATTGGCTAGGAAAGATTTATCTAAGATTAATTGTATAAACTTGAAAGATAAAGAATAGTGTTGGACATCGGAGTATTGTCTAATAAAATCACTCAAATATTTAAGCTAGTTAAATTATAAGGAGAATAAGAGTACTCAAATAAAGGGTAATATTTAGTATGTAAAGTATCAAGTGGTTTAACGTTAAGTTATTATCTTGTATTTACAGAGGAAATGAATTAGTGGATAGAAGTTACATCGGTATGTATTAAACAATGGAGTTACGATGTCGAACTTAGTTTGCAAATGTTAGAGATATATGCTATTGACTTGATTACTTGTCTTTATTTATAGTCTCCTAGCTCTTGTTGATCGTTGTAGTTGAGTAAGTCGAATAACGTGCGTTAAGGTCGACCGTAAGAATAGGAAGGTTGAGATTACATAGGCATGGTATAGGTTATAAGTTTAATTAGGTCGGTATAAGTTTGAAGAGCTTATGTCCAAAAAACTCTGTCAATACTGTTTTCTTAAGATATATTGTAGTTGAAAAAAAAAAAAAATTTTTTAAAGTACTTGCCTATATTATCATGTAGGAAAGAGAAAGTAAAAAGGAAAATATATATTGAAATTTCGATATTCTTCAAATATGAAAATATTGATCATTGAATAAAATTTGAAATGTGACTTTTTGTTGCAGCATCTCTTCTTGCTATATTCTCGAACCATGGATGATGAAATATCTTTGATTCGAGATGCGGAAACTAAGAAGTTGAAATGAAAGCACAGTGTCTGTGACGGCAATGGGAACATTAAACGATCTACCCGAAGCAATTCTAAAACATATGTCGGTATTATTCAGTATGTAATTCCTTAGTGGAAGTTGCTAAAATATTCAAGGTTTATTTGCATCGCTTTGTGACATTGGAACAACTTTGGTATCGCGCGATCAAGATTCTACATGGGTTGCATGACGTCCAATCCTTGTATTTTCACGATATAGCTTTTCTTGTATGTCTACTGCTTTGTAGCGAATATTGAATTATACCCTTGCTATATCATACGAATGCCAATTAAGCTTAATCATTTCTTAAAGCAAGGATCGACTGCTTCATGTTTCTTGGTCAGTTAACGGGAGCCGTACGAGATTGGGGTTTTGGATTTGCCGATTTTCCGGAACATGAAGTCCTTAGAATCGAGTGAATTAGACACCAACATGCTTGGAATGTAATTACATCGTACACCTGCAGCGAGGTGTCCACAATTAAGTAAAAGACAACAATTCAAGTCCTCCGTTTGCAGAGAACAATGGAGTCGCATGCAACTGTGAAAATGGGTAAACAATATTTTTTTGGTATTTTCTGATAATTTTTTAGAGCCCCTTTACAGTGATTTATGGAGATTCCCAATAGTGTAACAAACTTAACAAAATAACAAAATATCTATAGCGGTAAGTTTCCTCATTAATTTTTTATGCTACCTCACTGTGTAATAGATGTCTCCAGTAAATATTGTGCTTGGATAGAGCTAAATATTAAAGGCCTCTAGCCCAGGCCCAAGCCTATTGGCCCGCTTCACTTAGTCACAGCCTGCCCAAAAGTCAAGTAGTCAACAGGACTTCATTTTGTGTCACACTTCAATTCATCGCAAACCTGTTCCCCTTGTTTCTCTTTGTCTCTCTCAAATCCTAACATCACGACAACATCCCCTCCCTTCGAAACCCTTGACCTCAAGAATATGTGAGGAAATTGAGCGATCAACCCAGAGTGTTACTCCTATGTAACTTCCTCCTCTGATTTTCCCTTCCACTAAACCAAAACCATCTTATCAGCAACACTTCCCCCTTTTACCATGCTTCTGTCTAGTATGGCTTCTAGTTCTAGATTGGTGGTAGCGAGAACATCAGGCAATGAAGGAACATGAACAGGTGATGGTCTGACATATCGTTTGAGAAGGGAACATAGAATGTTGGATGGATCCCAAATCTGGTGGGTAGATCTAGCTTATACGCAACATGACCAATCCAATCCGTCATACGGTGAGGCTCGTAGTATTCTGGTGATAACTTGTTATTGTGGTGTGACTTTAAGCTATACTGCTTGTATGTATGTAATTTCACCCAAACCAAATCACCTATTTGAAACTGCCTTTCACTTTTTTTTCTATTAGCAAGTTATCACATTCTATCTTGAGCGCGACATAAGTGGAACTTAAGTTGCTTGAGTGTCTTTTCCTTGTCTAATAGCATAGTGTTGATTGTATCAATCCTATGTTCACCTGGAATGTAAGGTAGGTGAATAGGCGGTGGGTAGCCGTAAAGAGCCTCAAAGAGTGTTGTTTGAATGCTGGAATGGCAATTAGTATTGTACCAATATTTCGCTAATGGTAATAATGAACTCCATCTCTTAGGGTTATCACCAGAGAATCATCAAAGATAGGTTTTAAGGCATTTGTTAACCACTTTTTGTTTGCCCATCGGTTTGTGAGTGATAGGTACTAAAAAGTTGAAGTTCCATACCCTGCAACTTAAAGAGTTCATGCTAAAAAGTGCTAACAAAAATTGGATCGTGGTCATTCTATATCGTTAGTCAACTCATGAAGCTTATAAATATTGTCCAAGAATAATTGTGCAACTTATTGTGCTATATATGAATGTTTTAAGCTTAGGAAGTGACCATACTTACTTAGCTGATGAACTACCACTAGGATGACCTCCTTACTTAGCGACTTGAGTAGGCCCTCGATGAAATCCATCGAGATGTTAGTCCATAATCTCTTTATCACCGGTACTGGTTATAGTAACCTATGAGTAGTAATATTCTTTAGCTTGTGTTGTTAACATGTACTACATTAACAAATGTATTGTTGGATAGCACGTTCAAGCCTTAGCTAATATAAAATGCCACTGATACGATTGTATGTTAATTGTCCTCTTGAGTGTCCACCCAAAACGCTATCATGATACGATTGTAAAAGCCTTCGCCTTAGTGCCTTATTAGTACCAACTACAATCTTCCCTTTCTTCCTTAAAATGTCCTTGTTGAAGGTAAAATTCTAGATTGCATCTCCCTTCTTTAACCTGTTAATTAACTTGCTGTAGAAGGCATTGTCAAGCCAACTAGCTTTAATGTCATCAAATAGTTTAATCGAGACAATCGTAGTGAGCACAAAAGTCTGCAAATTAACTTGTTCAACATAAGACACAGTGTCAGCAACTAAATTTTCATGACCTTGTTTATATTGGATCTCATAATTAAGACTAACAAACTTGGTCAATGATTTTTGTTAGCATGGAGTTAATGCTCATCGTTCAAGCAAGTATTTCAAACTTTGATGATAAGTTTTTATGATGAAATGTCGACTAAGTAGGTAGTGCCTCCACTTATCTATAGCATAAACTAATGCCATCATCTCTTTTTCATATATAGACATACCCTTTTGCTTAGGAGCTAATACCTTGCTCATATAAGCAATAGGGTGTCTATCTTGCATCAAAACGGATCGGATCCCATCCCCACTAGCATTCGTTTCAATCACAAACGGGTTAGAATAGTTGGGTATTTATAACACAGGTGAATGAGTCAAGGCTTCCTTGAGTGTATTTGAAGCCTTAGTAGCTGTCTAATCTCAAGTGAATTTGTCTTTTTGCAACAGGTTGGTTAATGGTTTGGCTAGTAACCTAAATTTTTTTATGAATTAATATTCGGCCAACCTAAGAAATCTACGTAATTGTTTGCTGATGTATGGTGTTGGCCGTTTTAAAATGGCTTTAATCTTTATCGAATTTGTAGTAACACCTTGATTATTAATAATGTGGCCTAAGTACTCTATCTTTGTGGCCTTAAAAATAGCTTTTTTTTTTTCTTTCAAGTAAAGTTTCTTACTCCTTAATATTGCAAAGACCTATTGTAATTGTTCTTTATGCTTTCCTATGGATTCACTATACCAATATATGATAAAAAAACTCCAAAATGAATTTCCTCAAATAAGACTTAATTAACTTATTCATAAGTCCTTGAAAGATTGACGGGGCATTAGTGAGCCTAAAGGGTATCATTAAAAATTTATAATGTTGGTCATGAGTTTTAAAAGTTGTCTTATATACATCCAAACGATACATATTGTCACGCCTCGAAGTGGTAAAGTTGTAACAGTTCCGTTGTGTAAACTAACCCGCTTTAAAGTAAACAGTTTGTAATTTAAATAAATCATTTATTTAAGAAAGTGAGAAAATATATATATACACTAAAATTTAGTTATTACAAAGAAAATTTATATTTGTTTTTCAAATATTTTTTTTCACTCTCTAAAATCTAACAATGGTTAGCTTTAGTATAGTTGTATGTCACTTTTTATTCAGTACCTGCACGACGTCTATAGGGATATAAACAATCATAACTCAGTAAGTTAGGATGGAGGACTTAAAATTATACCATAAATATAATAAAGTTATTAATCAACTTATTAGGTGCAATGCATGTTCAAGCAAATGTCATCGGACGTTATTGTTCAGCTTGTCATGAGATTAGCAAAATTGTGCTCACTTTAATCCGGGTTGAGGAGTTGCCGTTAATGTAACAGCTCATGACCAAACCTAAGTTTGTGCAATGGAGACATTGTTTCTCTCGTGACTACCTTCGAACCATTGACTCTACCTTCGCCGTGACCTCCTCTCTTATCATTTAGTTCAACTAAGGATGAAAAAGGGACCATTATACAATCCTATGCTATTCCTTTCGAAAGGGTCGGTATTTGGTCGGAGAATCCTAGATTCCTTTAATAGATTGCCATATAGGTCCGATTATGATTACAGGTCGTATACTTGATTAGGTTTAGTTTAAGGTGATTAATCATTTTATACAAATCACACAATACAGGTTAGAACAATGAATAGATTCATAACATTATTCATAATCAAGCACATGTACATAACTAACTATCTAATAAGCATAACTAAGTATAATCTCAAGCCTTCAAAATATAACAATGTATTAATCCCAATTTATCTGAACTTTTCGCTCACTTACTCGAGGTCTAACTTGTTCAGGTTTTTGTTGATTATCCCTATATTATATACGTAGTTTTAGTTTTTTATCTAACTATTATAAGTTCGTTTTATTCTATAACACTTATTGTTATATTCTGTTTAGGGTTTAATATATCGAGTTATTTAGATTTTCAAATATTTTACAATTACTCTAGGTTTGGGGTTAGGTTCGGGTTCAGTTTTCGTATTGATTTCTAAAATAGGTTTTAGTTTGATTTTTTAAGTATTGTTTTATACCTAAACCGTAGAAATTCGTCTTAACTCATAATGTAAAATCAATCATATTACTTCTAGATATCCTAAATATCATCATTACCCTTAATTAGTATTTTATTCCATTTCTGATGTGAGAAATTTTTACATTTTTCATATAGTTACATAAATTTAATTTTTCTATTAGATTTATTATATATCTCTATTATTTATATAATATCAATTTTTATCGTAATATGTTTTATTTATTATATTATATATTATGTATCATCACATATTATATATATATAATACAGATGTAATATTTTTATTACTCTAATTACCATATCTCAATATCAATTATCATTTCAAAATGTTTAAATTCATCCTAAATCATATTTTTCACCTAATTACCCTAATTTATAAAATTAACTTAAAATGTACTATTTTTCTCTATTACTTATTTACTATATAATTAACTTAATAATTATATCTAATATCCTAAACGCTACAAGTATCATACTTTATCAGATTTTAACATCCTAAAATATATAATTATCCACTAAATCAATAATTAATCACTTATTTACTTAATTAACCATAAATTACACATTTTATACCTCATTTTAAGATTTAAAAATTATTTAAAAATTTCGAAAATTAATTTTTAAAAACGGGCTTCGTAACACTGTTCTATATCATCTAAGTAGTCTATAAAAATTTTAGGTTCAAAACTACACTCTTAAAGTCATTTATTTTCAAATCGAAATATACTCGATTTTGCATGATTTCTTAAAGATCATATATTACGAGGCGTATTTTTATCAAAATAATATTTTTCCTAAAAACTATATATAAAAATATTAAAAAATAATAAAATTAATAATTTTTTATAAATATTTACTATTTTTATAAAATTACATAAAATCGAGCTAAAAATCGAATTCACTGATTTGGGTAGCTCCAGCCACCTTTGGTGGTTATGGGTGTGTCGGCCCACTTGAGCGCTGCCACCACGATGGTGGTAATCGTTTACTCTAGTTGCTCCTCTAGTTTGAGTTCTCCTTATAAACTCTAACTGTACAGATTTTTGCTAAATTTTTGTACAATTTTAATTTTTTCTCAATTTCGCCTCTTTATTTTTCTCACTCTTTAAGCTTTTAAAAATTTCTTGCTATTTATAGAATATTAGGGAAATTATTGCGTATTAATGAGATAAGATAATTGCCTTATCTTTTTTTTTTTTTCAATTTATCGCATTTTAATTGGTTGATTTTTTTTCTTTAATTTCAAATTTCTACGCCCCAATTCTAGATATTTTCTTATTTTTCTATATTTTTCTTGATTTTTTTCTTGATTAATTATGAATTTTCTTTAATTATTTATTATTATTTTTACACATTTCGCGTATTTTAAGTAATTACGCGTATTTTTACTTACATGTAAATTTATATATAATACAAAAAAATATTCCTAAATATTATTTAGGTTATTTTATAATTTTTAATATACATATAATTTATCTCTAGTAATTCGTTAGTTATTAGAATATATTTTACGAATTTTCGATAAATAATGAGTTATATACTTAAAATTTGAAATTTTTATATTATTTTATTTTATTTCTTATTTTCTTAAATTCAAATTTACGGGATCATTTTACTAATATTTCTAAAATTAATTATAATTTAGGTTCGATCGGATCTTTCGACCGAATCCGATCGAAAGATCCAATCGAAACCTTGAGTGACTGGTTGTTGGGCTTACAATGTTTCCTAAATACGCGATCTATCTTGAAAACCTTTTGTTAGCTTCCTTTGCTGTACTAGTTGAGAACGCGTGAAGGACCAACAATTCAATGGCATGACAAAGAAGTGAAGTTGGGAAATCAATAAGTGCACTTCGTCTGTAAGAACGGCTCAGGGCGAATCACCAAGGGGAGCAAAGAAACAAAGAGATGATAAGCCTACTAACAACAGGCCATCTTTGACATATTTTTGTCCCATGGCCAAAATATATCAAATGATTGATCGGTGGCTCTATGATGGAAAAATCAAGCTTTCGAGTGTCGAATGCCTCCATACAAATGAAGAAAAGAGTGATCCCAAGTATTGTAGATTTTATCGGATTATTAGTTACCCAACTAAAGATTGTTTTATTTTAAAGAAAATATTCAATGATTGAGTTGTACATGGTGAATTGATCATCGATAACAATGATGTTAGAAACGATCTACTTCCCGCTCATAACAACCAAAGGGGTGCTGTCAATGTCATTAGCCATGATCCCATTTTACTGAAATAACTGATGCCCAAACTATTGGAAATGATGAAAATAAAGGAAAGTTGATCAAAGCTCAAGATGATGAACACCTACCTGTTGTTATGGCATTATTGAAGGCAGCTAACTTTAGGAATTTCTTTAATCTCTTGGGATTCAATGAGAAAGCTCAGCTTGGGGCAGCAACTGTACTCATATAGATCTCTAAGAGTCAATGAGTGAAGTGTAGTTCAGCTTAGCCTGTGAAAAGGATGGCTACAGTATACGAAAATGCGATTTTATTTATTGATGTAGATATGCGTGGAAGAATTCTAATCACAATCGCCCTTTATATGTGGAAAGTATGCTTAACGGGTCCTCAATCAAGGGAACATTCATTGATAATGGTTCTTTGTTAAATACCATGCCAATGAGTACTTTTAAGGTTACTGGAATTGATATCCGACGATTGATTAAACAACCTATATTAATAAATGGATTTAGCTATGCCCCTACAGATTTTGTTGGGTATGTTCATGCTAATCTCAAGGTTGGCCTCATCTATGGTACTACTACTTTTCATGTAATTGATGCGCCAGTCTAATACCATCTACTCATCGGTAGGAAATGGTTATACGATCATAACTTGGTCCCATCCACATTGCATCAATGTATTAAGGGCCATTAGAATGGGAAAGATGTATTTATTCCAGTTACCAAGAATCCTTTCGAGCAACATGAATCATATTTTACTGAGTTAGCTTATTTTGATGAATTTGGTGAAGACGATGAGACTGCAATAGCTAAATCGATTGGTGTCCCTTTATTTTCATGGGAAGAAATTTAAGATGGTCAGCAAAAGAAAAGAAAGATGCGTCGGTGTCATAGGGGAAAGAAGAAGAACAAGCAGCCTAAAGCAATTGAAAGCTTCGTTCGAGAAGATGGAAGAAGGGTATACCGCTTATGATGATCCTAGGGGTCTGAGGAGGTACTTTTTCCCTCTTCAGATCTATACTAGTACAAGAAGTCTAACTCGCCCTACAATAACTACAAGATCAAATGAAGCCATAAGTTAAGGAAATAGAAGAATTGGATCTAGTGCAATTGGGAGAGTTGCAACGGCCAATCTTCACAAGCAAGAGTCTCTCACAAGAAATAAAAGTTCATATTGTCAAGTTGCTAAGAGAATACAGAGACAAATTTGCATAGACTTACGAAAAGATGTCAGGATTGAATCTTAGTCTCATAGTATACAGATTAAGTATTGTCCTCGGAGTTATGCCTGTAAAGCAAGGACAAAGGGTTTCTTGCCATGAGATTAAAGTTCAAATTAAGCAATAAGTCGAGAAGTTATTATGAGCTGGATATATAAAGCTCATCCAACATCCTACTTGGCTTGCCAATATTATTCTTATAAGAAAGAAGAATGGACAGATAAGAGTATGTGTGGACTTCCGGGATATGAACAAGGCTTGTCCTAAAGACGAATTTCCTGTACCAAACGTCGTTACTCTGATAGACGTGACTACAGGACATGATTTATTTTCATTTATGGATAGATTCGGTGGTTATAATCAGATTAAGATGGCAATTGGGGACGTGGAGTATACTTCCTTTCGAACATCGATTGGAAATTTTTATTATATCGTTATGTCATTTGGACTTAAGAATGCAGGTGCTACTTATTAAAGGGTAATGACTGCTATATTCCATGACATGATGCATGACTTTATGGATGATTATGTCAACGATATAGTCATTAAGTCTAAAAGGATACATGATCACGTAGTTCATCTACAAAAGGTTTTTGAACGATGTCGGTTGTACAAGCTTCGCATGAATAATCTTAAATGTGTTTTTGAAGTGTCGTCGGGGAAGTTTTTGGGGTTTGTCGTCCATTGGAAAGGAATTGATGTTGATCTTACGAAAGTGTAAGCTATAAGAACGATGCTATCTCCTATTACTTTAAAAGGAATTAAAAACTTTCATGGGAAAAGTCTCTTATATCATGAGGTTTATATCAGTACTTGCAGAGATTTTATACCTATTGCACCAACTTTTGATGAAAGGAATTTCATTTAAATAGGAATAGGTTTACGAGGAGGCAATTCAAAAGATCAAGATGATCTTGACTTCTCTTCAGATCATGATCATGCCCGTCAAAGAATTGCTATTGATTTTATATTTCACTTTTACAGACAAGTCTATTGGAGCCTTATTTTTGCAAGAAGTTGATGGTCGAGATCGACCTGTATACTATCTAAGCCGAACCTTTCAACGCATTGAGGTTTAGTACTCGGCTTGCTAGAAAAACTGTCTTGTGCTGGTATTTGCCATGTAGAAGTTATGGCATTACTTCCTTGTGTATAAGATCAACCTGGTAACTTGTTTGGATCCAATCAAGTATTTATCATCATAATTGGCTTTATCAGGACGAGTTGCTAAGTGGTTACTCCTTGGAGAATTCAACATCACAGTATAGTCCCTTTGAACCATCAAGTCATAAGCTTTGGCTGATCTATTAACACACTTCCTAAATGTCCAAGAGGGCTTGACTATAGGTGTAATACTATCTGAATTTCATGAAGATACTTTGATGGTTGAGGCGAATGGTGAATGGATACTTCAACTTGATGGTTCTACAGGAAATCAAGACTAGGGAATAGGAATCGTATTAACATCACCTGAGAGTCAAGAGATACCTTCAGCATTTAAACTTGATTTTCAATGCACTAATAATGAAGCCGAGTACGAGGCAATATTACTTAGTTTGTTGTCTGCACGAGGAGTTGGAGCACATAATTTGTGTATTTGAGGTGATTTAAATTTATTCATTAGAGAAGTTACGGGTGAGTTTGGATTGAAGGAACCTACACTTGTGCCTTATAGGGCTACAGTGTAGGTTATGGTTTAAAAATTCAATTTTGTACAATATAAGCATACGAGTCGATCAATGAATAGGTATGTTGATGCATTGGCCACACTAGCATCTAAAAGGTTGATTCAAGATGTAAGTGGTAATATCCAAGTAGTTAAGAAATCTATCCATGTACGGCTTTAAATTTTGTTAATAAGGATGAAGACATGCAAGATGATTGGTGCAGTCCATTTATGGAACAGTTAGCACACCCTAATGTGACTTTTGTTTTGGCTTTGAAGAATTTTGTTAAAATTAACGAAATGTTATATTATAAGGGTCCATAAGGTGTTCTTTCTCGATGTATTGGTTCTAAGGAAGCTCGTTTTAAGTTAGACAAATATCACTAGATTTGGTGTGGGGAGAAAAGGCCACCACTATATCATCGTATTCAGCGTGTGAGGTATTATTGGCCATCAATGGCTAAAGACGTACTTCAAGTGTAAGTACATTGCCTTAAATGTTCTAAGCTTCCTGACCAAAGTGAGTGTAATCTTATATCTAGTGCTGGAGACTAAAGGCGCCCATATATTGATTACTTGAGGAATAATATGTTACCGATGAATAATACGGACGCTAAGCTTGTAAAGTGAAAGGCCAGGAAGTATCTTACGTATGAAGGTGAGCTTTATAGAGTATTGTTTATGGGAAAACCCTTAAAGTGTATCGCTCCTCCTAAAATGGAAACGTTTTTGATTGAGGTACATGCTAGAGAGTGCGGGAGGCATCAAGGAGGAAGGAAACTATATTATTATCTACTTAATAGAGGATACTATAGGTTAACGATGGAAGTGGATGCTTTCAACTTCACTAAGAAGTGTGTTGTCTATCAAAAGCATGGTGATGTCATTCATGCTCCTGCAGTCACACTCCACAGCATCACAACTCTTTAGCCTTTTCATACATGCGCTTTTAACCTTATTGGACCTATACATTCACCACCGAGAGGATGCATTTGGATTCTGGTAGAAACAGAATGCTTTACGAAGTGGGTAGAGACAGCTCCTTTAAGGAAGGCTACAGGAGCAGCAGTTGTGGGTTTCATGAAAGAGAATATCATATGTAGGTTTAGAATCTCGAAGCATATTTTATCTGAAAATGGCACTCCTTTTATTAATTTGTACGTTCGCCAACTACTGGTTTCCTAGAATATTAATCATGTAAAGTCTATGTCGTATTATTTGAAAGGAAATGGACAAGCTGAGGCCACTAACAAGAGCTTGTTGAAGATACTTAATTGCATGGTTCATGATAACCATAAGGCATGGTATACAAGCTATTATTAGCGCTTTGGGCCTATAGGATATCTTTTAGTGTTAGAGTAATCTTACCCTATGCTGTCACAAAGGTATATGAGTGAGCGCTCTAACAGGGCATGATAGCTCGCCAAGCTTCTATTTCTTGTAGGTGGTGCAAAGTTAAATGAGAAGACACCCATATGGGGTAATACACCCTTGCTTTTTCCAAAACGGATGTGTATGCGGGATTCTTGAAAATGTACATCACCCAAGACAACCGGCCATTCACTATGTGCTTTGAGCCATCAAAACTACTATCTGAAAGAGGGATTTATTTCTTCTCATTTATAAAGCGTAGCATAGAATCTGTTTCTATCTAAACTCTCTTATGTACTAGAGGTTCTTTTCTTATGAAACGCAACTTACCATCTTTACGTGGATGTGGATGTGTATCCCGTCTCTTTATATCTTGCCAGAAGAAGTCACCTTCAATAATTGGGTCTACCCACTTATCTTGAGGTAAGGGCGCTGCCGAGATGTGATCTTCAGAATATGCCAAAATTTTATTGTTTTTATCAGTATTTTTGCTATGAGAATGGCTCTTGCTAGATTCTTTGCCCATGTTGATGATCCCTAAAAGCAGTAATGACGTCTATATGAAAGAAAGTTAGCACCTGTAAATGAAGGGGAGCAAGGGAGTTAGTAAGAGTAAGGTGCCTTCGAAAAGTATGACATCCTATTATGAAAACTAGAGATGACACATACGCATAAGGATTCTTGCAATACGTAATGAGAATATGCAATTCACACATGAGATTAGTGATACTACGCCCAGCTTACATGTTTATGATGATATTTAAATGATGTTTTCCAACACATATTCATGTTAGAAGACTTCATGTTCAAGGGGACCTCACATCACATTTAGTGCTCCCATTGTGTCCAATGTTGTGTTCAAGAGTTATATGGTTTTCAAGACTCATGCCATGGTGTAGCCTCTGGTTGAGTTCACGCCTCGCATCATGTTCACACCTCGTGTTGAGCTCAGGCCTCATGATATATCATGTTCAACACTTATGATATATTTAATATTCGTTCCATATTCAAAGCTCATGTTACATTCATAGATGATGCCATATTGAAGATTCACTTTGAGTTCAAGACTCGTGACTATAGCTTACATTCACTTACGTTTGACCCTAATTTCAAGAATCGTATTCACTATCATGTTCAAGGTTTATATGCGACCCTTACATTCACTTATGATCAAGGCTCAGGTATTAAGGCTTATGTTTGATGCATATGATGAGACTCATGATTAGCTTAAATACCAAAAGTATTGTACTTAAGTTGTGTACATGTACTTATATAGAAAGTTTAAAAGTGCTCATAATGGAAGCATACATATGCTTGTGCCAAAGAGACTACGTTGAATTGAAGTGTTCAATTCTCATGTGTTCAAGCGTAAGATTTATGTCACACTGAGCTCGCGAACTCATACTCTAGTCGTATGCACTTATGTTTAAGGTTTATGTTCAAATTCACATTTTATGGTTATGTAGAGGCCTTATTGTCCTTCTACATTATTATTCTATGTGTTTGTATTGAGGGGCAGTGAAGTTTATTTTACATATTACTTCAGAGGTACTTAAGTTAAAGGGAGGTTATGTCTAACTCAAGCTTGTTACTCTCATATGCTCACGTCTTAGACTCATGTTCAAATCGTAGGTGCTCAGCTTATGCTTGACTTTCGTATGCTCGTGTGTGCATGCCTCAACAATTCGAAATTCACATTTAATTCATGTTACAAGTTGCAATTAGTTTTATGGAGGTTACAAAAGAAGACTACATATGACCTAAGTGTTATACCTCTTTGCTATCACCTGTTGATGAAGATCAGTACTTAAGCTACGACTGTAAACTCCTAACCTTCGATCGGTAAATAGTCACAGTCTGGGTGGTAAAGAGTCTATTCTCTTTAAACCATGCCAATTTGCTAACTATTGCGAGTTTGAGATATGGTTCTCAAGTTGTGATCGTAGACTTTTAGCCTTCAACTGCAAGCGACTACAATTCGGGTGATAAAGAGATCTTTAAATTGAATTCTCAAATGTTGATTATGTTATCGGCAAAGCATAGATAATGAGGAGATGTCAATTTCAAATTTTAAAGAAAAAGGGGAGGAGAAGGATGTTATAATTCAATACCTAAAGACACACATCAAAGCACGAGCAAAATTACAACAACAAAGGGATCAAGTAGTGGAAACTATCTCATTATTCATTACACAGAGAAGAAATATTGGAGCTAAAGAGGATGCATTGATTTGAGTTATACATAAGATTCTCAACATCTTAAGTCAAGTAAACAAGTGGCTATTGAAATAGTGAAATAAAAAAAAAAAGAGGGAGAAAGATTATGAAGTGAAGGGCCGCACCACTATGGAAAAACCAATTCAGTCATGTTATGTTGAAAAAAATATTATGGCAAACCTTCAAATTAAATGCCTACGGTAATCTCTTTAAACTTCAAGAAATCGAATGGGACAGCTATACGTCTAAGTGACTAAGAGGGCATCTATTTATCAATTCATCAAAGCAACAATTAGATTAAACTCAAGTAGTCCCTTCAATTGTCTAAGTCGAGCCAAAATCTAAGCAGCAAACCAAAAACTAGTTAGAGTAAATTTGAAGACCAAATGAAAAAAAGAAAAAAAAAAAAGGGTACAACCATCAGGGCGGCAACAAATAAAAAGATAAAGTAGGCTCATTTATTAAAGGTCCAAATTTGGCTAAGATTGATACAAGTTATCATGACAACCAAAATTATGTTAACATGGTGTTTCCAGATGAATCATAGAGACAGTTTTAAAAAAGGGAATTATTATTATTTGGCAATAAAGGGAAAAAGAAGGGTCCCAATAGAAGGTTCAACAAGAAGCATATTAGCTCGTTAAGAGGGAATTCTCAATGTTTAAATGTTACGAAAGAATATCTCATGAAAATTTAATGCAAGATGTTTCAGCAATTATATATGGAATGAAGGGTGTAAGGTTACCTGACAAAGAGAAGTTCATAACAAGGATAAGTTCATAACAAGGATGGACATATGGACAGAATATAAAACAAACGTAATCGGACAATTATCTTTGCATTGAGGTTACATGGATGGTAGGTCATAGCATTTGAAAATTCATTAGCCAAGAATTACACTGTGAAGGAATATTTGGATATAATAAAAAGAAGAATTAAAAAATAGGAAGGATTTTTGTCTCTTATGGTTGTTGAATTTAGAAGTCGACTTCTGATTGGGCAATACACAAGCTTTCAAAGTCTCAGCCATACCGGTGGAACTATTTACCAGCGTAAAAAGTTTTCTAAAAAATTTTCAGTGGACACTAAAGAACTAGCTTTCTTAGCGATTCATGCCTAGGCCAAAAAAAATTTTCCGTTGGTATTTTCAATTATAACTCACGAGTGACCATCAATTATCAAGTGAGGCTCACCGTGAAACTTTTCTACCTAATTCCTTCCTTCAAATTGAAAAGTGCTACAAGGTTGATCCTCCTCTTCCCTTATGACACCTCTTTCTTTGAAAATATTGAAAGCCTCTCACCCAAGAAAACAAAGAGAGTAGAGAAGAAGGCATGCATGTATGAAAAACAAGATAATGGATAAAAGTAAATGAGAAGGACAAAGATGGGACGCCTGTTTTCACTTTCACTTAAAAGCTTTGTTTTAATAAATGGTGTTGAGCGTCTCCTTCGGCAACCTTTGGGCTTTTGACTTCAGCTTTTTCTTTTAATATTCTTCAAATGGCAATAACTTCTAGCATTGGTCTCCGACAACAATGGCCTTGCCTCAACTTCGCTCCTTACCGGTCTCCGAGCTTAACAGTACTTAATGTAGAATTCAAAGGAAGACCTGTAAGTTAGTAACACAATGAGGAACCAAAAAAAAAAAAAAAAGGAAGGTGAGGGGGGGTGGGTGGGGGTGGGGTGTGGGTGTGGGTGGGGACAGAAGAACGAGATAAGAAAGAATCGGTGAAGAATGTAAGAACTTACGTAGTAAATTGAAGCATTTGATCTTAGCCAAAAAGAAGAAGAGTGAGCTGCTTATATGGATTTTCTTGTCTCTTGCAATGGGGATTGAGTACTATGAAAAAGGATTGTGAAAATTCTGTAGAGTCCAAGAAAAAGTAAAAAAGTAACAATACACCTATTGACTTTCTAATGGGAGAAGAGGTTGAAAAAGAAAATTAAATTCTGCTTCCCATCTTTTCCTTCTACTGTGAGGAAGCGAAATGGGATTAGGATTGTGGATTGATGAAATGGGCCATATGTTAAATATGAAAGGGGGCCCAATAAATATATGGAATTCCCCATCTCTTCTAAGAAAAGAGAGAGAATAGATGAAGAAAAAGATTGAAAATAATTTGAGCTTAATCATGGATGGATGAAAAATGGAAGGTCAGTTGTTGATAAGGATGTCTTTTTAAAATATTTTCGAAGAATTTCTCTAAATAGACATTTGGAATTTGGATAGTAAACATTTGTACGACATTTTGTATGTAACAATATTGTAATATAAATTGAAAAATTATATTGTAAATGGGATGTAATGAGAATACACCTATTATATTTTAAACAACTTTAAAATTAAATTTTTTTAGTTCCACTACATTAGCAGTTGCTTACGTATCTAGTATATAGAATTACACAATTGTAGTTTTAGAACAATCTTTATATATTTTTTAAAACCTTTAGTGTGTTAGTTAGTTTTTATATTTAAGAAAAACCGTCATGTTTACGTGATTAGTTATATTAATTTTTTTTAAAAAAGTCATATAGTATTGTAGAAGGCCAAATTTAATATTGAGTTTCAAGCTTATTAATCAAATGGTTATGACTTCTTAGATTATGGTGACAAGGCTCGAGAAGCCAAATTTATAAATTATCGAGATGATCAAGGGAGATTTGGCATGATGGGCTTAGAGTAGGGCCCGTTGGATCGGTTCATTTGATCTAACCTTTCTTGATTTGGCTCACACTAATGAAATATAAAACCTTTATTTGGGCCTAAACCTATGAAAAAAAAAAAACTCATTTCATACCTATATATTTGGCTTCAATCCTAACCATTGATCAACATTACGATCTAACATATCGAATTCACTTACCATATCTTATAAATACTCTATTCATTTCCTCATTTGGACAAGAGAAAAACCCCTATTAACGTCGTTATACTGTTAGAATTTTGCCTCAAATGTCAAACACTTAAACACTTCAAGAACATTATTCTGTTCTTCATTAATCTTAGAGTTTGATACCGTCGCGCTTCTCCACCTGTTACCATACATAGTAGAGCTTTACTAAGATCGCTTACTCCTCCTTTCTAAGCGTTTTTCCTGATCATCTTGTGTGAGTTATTCAAGTCATTTCTTTGGTCACGTATAGCGTGACTTTACACGCGGCACGCATGTGACACCTGCATCTGTACTCAACACCCCTACAAGTACAAATTAATTTTTATTTTAACACTTTCAATTTTTAAAATAATAACAATATTACTAACTTCTAGATTTTAGAAAAAGTTGATTAGGGATTTTTTTTTTAAAAAAAATTATCTAATATAAGTATCGAATACATAAAATAGATAGGAGAAAAATTGTCAGTGCTATTTGGTTGAAAATTTTTTAGAATTTTTTTTTGAAAAATTTATCTTTTTTTTTTCTCATTGAACCGGCTCAAACCGATATGTTGAACCACTGGTTCATCCCTTGGGTTATCAACCTGTCGATTCAAGTGGGTTACTACCTATGACTAGCATGGACTTGTCGGGTCCAATCACGAGTTGGACTCAACTAATCTTGGTTCGATGCAATTCACATATCAAACTTAACCCTTCCTATGTCTACCTTAGTGTAGTTGTGCTATTTTTAGACTTAGAATCAAATACCTCACCTTATTTAAATAAATAATGATAACTTACACTATCAAATAATAAAATAAAAAAAGAAATGAAAATGATTGGGGTGTTTATACTTTGGTGATAGAATTACATTGACTACTTGGGAGTTCCTTTTGTTCTCAGTTTAAAAATCCATCATTCTCTCCTTGGTTTCCTTTAATTTTTCTTTATGGTTTAACTTTTTTTCTCTCGGTGCATTGGAGCAACTGCTTTCTTCCTTCTTACCTGGATCCCTGGCCTGGCTACCAGAGCAAAGGTACTTTTTCATTCTTTCCTTGTTGATCATATGGTTATGTTTTGTTTTCTACTCTGCCTCTTTATTATTTTGAAAATATGAAATGGTTGGCATCTGTAACTGCAATGAAAACCCCAATCGTGATACATTATGCAATGGCTCTAGAGCAGCTTGAAATACAGTATCAGTTTTATATCGATGGGAGAGAGGAGGAGTTGCAGAGACAGCTGTTGAATCATGCTTGTGGATTAGGAAATTGTGAAATTAAATTTTATGGTGCAAGTAGGTTTGCGCCGAGCATGCTCTCTTTGGTGAACCTAATCAATTTTTCTAAAACTTGCCTCTCTATGTTCATCTTTGACGAGGAGCATTCGCTCTTGTCCTAGTTGGATTATAATTCTCCTTTCAGTATTTGTTAAAATAAACTACGATAACTTCATATGGAAAACTTAGAATTTGATATTACACACCAACACGAAGTCAAATTTACGCATAATCGAGCCAATATGAGTATGACTAGTTTTTATTTTTGTTTTTTAATTTTTGTTTTTTTTTTTCAGAAGTTGTAGTTTTTCTATTATTTAAAGTGTTTAAATTAATTTTTGTAAATATTGACAATAGAAATTATTAATTTGTATTACCTTTCTATTGAAGTTGAAATAGTTCGTCGACATTGTTCCGTAATCTATTGTTATATATATAATAAATTTACTTTTAGTATGAAAACTATATGAAATTGATTAATTTGTTCTTTTATTGTTAATTAACAGTGTAAAGTTAAATTATATATATATATATATATATATAGCATCTTCCATTCGCTTCATGAGCACTTAACTCTTTTATTTTAAAGTTGTGCCTTTAGATCCGCTAGTCTTTAATAAACATGCATTTATACCTCAAAATAAAAATGTACTAGTTAAAAAATGCACCTTTTTTATTTAGATATATTTCTGATCTAAACGTAAGGTTTTAAAGATAAAGGATTTAAGTGTATCTTATGCAAATATGAGAGGTTATATTTACGATTGACCATTTTTTCTAATATTGGGAAGAACAATAACTAAAATAAAAAGTTTCAACAAATATGCATAAATATCGAACTTGTACACATCAAAGCAGTTTTGTTAGTTACTGATAATTTTTCAGTGAATTCATTTGGCTACTATACTTTCGTTTTGGAGCATTTGTTCGTCTTCATCTCTTCAATTCAATGTCTATAAGTTCTCCACTTTTCTAGTGATGGTATTAGAGTAGTAATCGGGTGACCCTTCATCTTTTTTGTTCATGCACTCTATTTCAATTAGGTTTTCTTTATTCAAACTGTCTGTTTCAAATAAGAGTTCCCATTTTCCTTTCTGGATATCATAATCTCGTTGCCATGATAACAAACACGATATTCAATAATTTGAATTTCCTTGATTGGAGTGGACCATTAAAATTTGACTTGTAAGAGTTAAAGCAAAGCAAGGTTTCAAATATATTATTGCATCTGATGCAATTATATAATATGGTGTTGGCTCTTAAAATCAATTAATAAAGAGCTATCGAAAGTGTTTATGTACACAAAATTTACACAAGAAATGTGATTGGTTACTTCAAATGTTGCTGTATATTTTAACAAATTATAGAAGTTGTGGGATGAAATATTAAATCTTTTTGAAGTTTCCGAGTGTTCTAATGGAGCGTTTGAGAATTGCACATATGATTTGAGAGGAAAACTTTTTGAGATTGATAATAAAAATAAATGGATGCAGTTTTTCAACAATTAGCAAGGCCGATTACTTGATTTGTCAAGTGAGAAACGCAAAAACAGATGGTAGAAGTCATGATGGGATGTTAAGAAGTGTCTGCTGCCTATAATGCTACAAATGTGTAGAAATCTGTTAGCAAAGAAAAGAAGGATAAAAGAGGGAAACTGGAACCAAATTATTTCATACTTTATGCAGATTGCAAGAAAAATGGATACACAATTGATCCTTGCTTTAAGATAATCAGTTTTCTAGATTGGTATAAGGGTCTAAAAGAGATGAAAGACATGTGGGTGGCTGCTCAATTTGGTATTAATGTTACATAAAAATATTATTTCAACATTTATATATAAAATGATATGCATTTTTGAATAGCTAAAAGATACTATTAATGAAAAAGTATGAATAACAAAGTTTTCTAAAATTATGTATAAAACATGAGTATCATTACGCATAACTTTGTACTACATATTTGTGCATTTAACGTTTAAATACATAAAACATTATATCCTAACATAAACAACTATCATAAAGACACTATTAAACATATATTAGAGTATTTCTAAATAATTATAACACAACTATTTTATATTGTCAACTCTATATACATCCTAACACACCTGCGATTTCCCCTTACCCAAAGTCTTCTTTTCACTATGACTGCGAAATATTAAGCGGAGACCCTAATTTTCATAATCAATGCTAATAAATAAGTTCAGAAGTTTGGTTTATTAATTAGGGTCACTATCAAGAAAGAAGTAGCAAATGGATCCCAAATCTCTGGGGGGTATTTCTTTTGACTGATAATTTGATTCCCTTAAGGATTCCTTGATGTGATGTTTTGAAAGACAAAGTATCCACCATTAGCAGGCTTTCTCTCATTGCTCCATACTTTTTTTTATTTTTTTTTTATTTTCAGATATTCACAAAAAAAAAAGAAAAGAAAAAATTCCATGTAGACTTATAGAATAACTCGGTTCTAGGAGAGATTTTTTTATAATTCTATTTTTTATTTTTTAATAAATTGATCTCGTTCTTCATCCTATTTGTAATTTATATTTTTTAAAATTAAACTAATAAATTTGAATTATTGAATCAATAATTTAAATGAAGAATTAGATCCCCCGTCAAAATAGCTACAGTATAATCAAGCCTTCCATGATATCTGGTGACCAACATGCGTCACAAATGTACATGAATTTTGATTTCGTTCTCTCTCTCTCTTATCAGTTCTTTACTGTACTTTTGAGTTTTGTACTTTTATAATGTAAATTTCAGAAAAACATATCGAAAGAAAAACATATCAAAACAGTACGTTTTCAAAAAATTTTATGAAACTAATATTATTTATCTTTTTTTTTTTTAACTAAAAGTAGGCTCCTTTCAAGGTATAAGGAAGACGCAAAGATGATGTGCGCCTTCTGTATCCAAGAAAGACACACTCTATATGCACACTTTCAATTTAATTTTTGTTTTTTTTTATAGATAGCGTGCCTTCGATGTTAATTGATTTATTTCTAATTTTTTTAATAGTCAAGCAATTATATAGATGCGCATTCCTTTCGTACGCCTTTAATATCCAATAGCACGTGTCTTCAATGTTACTACTACGTATATTTGGTTGACACTTAACATTATTTATGGCTAAATACTTTGAAAATAACAAGTTAATTACCAATTCCGATCCTAAATTAAATTTACGCTTCATATTACCTCTCGTTAAGTATACTTCTTACTAGAAATATTAATGTAAAGAGTCGGCTTAAATAACTTACCAATTTACCAACTAAACTTGTTAAAAAAAACTATAGTATAAAGAATAAGTATATATATCCAATAAACAATTAGTATTAAGGAAATAACAATATAATATGAAAAATAATTTATAAAAACCATATACACAATAAGCAATAAATGTCGATAATACATAACAATTAAACTATGTAATCTAAATATAGTTATTTACAACTATTTTTTTCTAGATTTAGTTAATTGTTTTCCAAAATGAGTTAATAATGATGGTCTGCGAGTGGATAGACATGGTTAAGGCTCAGATGACTATAGAGAAATATCAGTGAAATCTACATGAAGGATTGGAGTAGGTGGTCATAGAGTTAGTTCGGTGTCGGCCTCTTCTATGTATACTGTCTGAGGCTATCCTATATGACATTTACGAGGAACTAACGGTGTAGGCTGCAGATACATTCACACGAGAAGATCTGGAGTGTCGAATGAGGTATGACTCGAACTAGAGACATAAGCAAATGGTGCACTATTACCAATTTCACCCAAGTCGATGGAATAGCGAGATCTCGATGGTATAGAATCAGCATCATGTCCTTGATCACGTGTCTATGTTAGTTGACGGCCTCTTGTACGAACTCTAAGTCTTGCACGTGGTGGAAAGGTAGGTATAAGAGCTGGGTTAATTGGCTAGTCGGGAAATAATATCAAACCGCTATGGTAAAGCCCACCATTGATGATATGATGAATAGCATGGATATCATTTACTAACTTCGCTCGACGTAGAGTATCCACCTACAGTTAATGAAACAATTCAAGTCATATTCATATAGATTACTTTTGGAAAAAAATAAAATAAGATAAATGAAAGGAAACTTTACCAAGTATTCCATTACAGCCCCATGATGAGTAATATATCAGCATCGACAACCCATACATGGCAATCAACTTAAGTTGATATGTATCCTTGATGGGAGATTGACCAATCTATATCTATTTTACGTCTAAGGTTGATATGATGTAGCTTATTACTTGTCTGAGCGTTGACTAGTATCATATAGAATCCTCCAAACTACCGTAGAACACAATCGGGGAAATAGAACTCCATAATGTAGAAACATATCAATAGAAACATATTAGTGGAACCCTAGCCGCCCAGATAGCTCAACCAGCACTGCAAAGTGGCGGTAGGAGATCAATAAGATCATCCAGGTATGGCTCCCACACGACCTACAATACATTTGAAAAGAAAGTGTATTAATAATGCTTAATTTTTCAATAAAGATCAATAACAGAAACAAAATCAAAGAAGTACATACTTGTTTACTTGTCTGCAGATCAAATACTGTCTTGTACACAATAATATTATACATAGCATGATGTGTAGTGTCTCGTGATATGACCCATATAGCAGCTAGTGGTAGGCCCTTTAGTATAGTAAAGCCAAACCTAATCTGTGGTGCAATATGGGGAAATGATCCTATGCCCATATCTGTAGTAGTATGATGCTACCTCCAATTTCATGTACTCTTGATCGTGCTGCCTCACATAGCTAGTGATATAGCTAAGCCAAATAAGCTGATCCTTAATTGAACGTTGCTACATATGGGAAAAACTCCAAGATGGGTAGAAACATCATATGAACGAGGGACGAAGATTTATTCGCAAATAAAAATCCATTAAACAACTGCAAAATGTATGCATAGGTGTATCGATGAATGGTCTCCTCATTTATACCTAAAGGAAGAACACTAAATCTATTTTGTAACCAATGCAAACTAACACATCCCCTTCTACTAGTACTGTTGGTGAGGTAGTCTCCTAGCAATCCCTTAGCTATTTGAGGCCATACTAACTATATAGGTGCAATCATTGTAGTGTCATCCACACAGTGACCAAACAGAACTTCTATATCCTGTAGAGTGATCATCATCTCCCCGTATGCCATATGGAAGGTATGGGTCTCGAGTCTCCACCTCTTGATTAATGCCATTATGAGATGATGATCGATTTGAATGAATGGCAGCCATGCTACCCCCAAGAAACCAACATCAGTGAGGTAGGTCTTGAAACGATCGTCCAATGATATCTAGGACGTACCCTTCCATAGGTTGGACTCTACTCGACGAACCGTAATGTGCTCGACTCTCTGTAATATTAGATTCAAGTTCAGTATAACACTATAAAATTATTGAACTGTACAGATTAATAGATGATTTAATATTAAAACACACCCGACGGTCCCATATGTCTTGCGATCGATGTCATCCCTGTCCATGCAGTATCGACGGGTTACTCGGTCCTAGATTCATTTAACCTACAAAACAATAAAAAAGTATGTTGTGCCATTGACTTATGAAAGTATAACATTATATGATATATAATTTAATGTAAGAAAACAACACTTATATATCTATCTATACTGTTTCTATTAAGTTGAGGATACCTTCTCCTATTGTATCTTTCCATTCTACAAATGCTACACCTGCTCTTATTGGTAGGCTCCCTTAAGTCTATCTCCATATGAAATCTCTTCTTTCTTGGTTTACCCAATCCACGTTTCAGTTTCTTGTTAAGTATGAGGAATAGGTAATCGAGGCGGGGCCATTTTAACTCATCACCTATTGGCATGAACTGTTTAACGTAAACATCTAATTGATGGGACTACTATACCATACGCCTGCATACCAACCGATAGTTACTTGAATAGATTTAGGTGCCCTTATCGCATGTGAGCACGGGATTTTATAGATTTGTCATTTTCTACATGAACATGTCATTCTATTTGTGTCTACAATATGTGTTCATTCGCTTCGTTTCATCACTCCATTTACTTTGTGCCTCTAGCCTGTCTTCACCTCCCATATCCCATTGTCACGGCTGTATTGCTTAGTAGAATGTGTTAGAGCTCGCTTGACCCATGTTTTTAGCTTTTTTGTAGCATACTTCGTATTCACTTGCCCTACGTTCATTCCTTTCCTCACTTGTTCGACTCTTCTTTCTTAATAATTGACACAGTTATAGAAAATTCTCTTCACAAGTGAAGTTAGAGGCAATCCTCTATAACATTTCAAAACGGCATTGTAGCTTTCAACAATGTTAGATGTCATATATCCGAATCGATAAAAACCGTCATAAGACAACTTCCATTTGCTCCTATCAAATGGTAAAAACCATGATGGGGCATCCTCCTAAACTTGTACCATTTGATCCATTAAGTATTTAAATTTTCTAAGTTGTGCCTGCATGGCAGCAATAGTAGTAAGCTTCTTGCATAATTAGTTCTTATGTGCTTTATTGAAATTACTGGTGACATGCTATATGCACCATCTCTAAACTGTAAATGGTTCCTTTTAGCCAATTTCTGTTTTGTCGAGCACATTCTCGATACTTGAGTGCTTGTCCGTAATTAGGCAAATTATCTCTTCTTAACCATTCACAACGAATTACTTCAATCTTTTGAGAAACCAACCCCAAGTCTTTACGGACTCCTTGTCAACAAGTGCAAATGCCAAAGGGACAATATGGTTATTTCCATCCATAAAACAAGCGATTAATAGTACATGACCATACTTCCCATACAGAAATGTACCATCAATATAAACAACTGGTTTACATTACCTGAATGGGTGTATACATGGACCAAATGTCCAGAAGACCTACTTTATTATCGAAACACCAGGCTTAGGGGATCCCTTCCATCCCCACACCACCTTGGTTTCAAGATTTGATATCTTGATTGCGTTTAACAAAATAGGAAGCTCGTTGTATATTTTCTCCCAATTACCATATACCATCTTCATGGCCTTTCTCTTCGCATCCCAAACTCTCTTTTGAGTCACATTATAACCAAATATGTTTAAAATGATTGCTTGTAAGTCTGTAATCTTTATATCAGGATTCTCTTTAATATTAGTGATGAGGCAATTGGCCATAAGTCTCCTATCTATCTGTTTGTAGTCTTGCATCACATTAGGGTTGACATAAGTGTGTGGACCATCAAGAATTGTTATGACAAATAGTTACATTAAAATTTTATACGATGCCCTTAGCTTCTACTTGCATCTATTATCCTTCTCTCTACAATAAATGAACCATAGGTTTAGTTTTGATTAATCGATGCGGTAGTTACAATGGTTGTTAATGTAATATCTTTTGACACTGTCAATAAGCTCATCCTTCGTACTGAAGCGTTGTCCGATAAATAAATCTACGCCGTCAACCTAATTACTACTCTCTGCCTCCATTTCCTTCTTGAATTCCACATAACCACTATCACCACCAATATTCATATACGGAATTGAATCTTTAAGTTGGGATATCGACATCCCAGATTGATTATATTGGGGAACCATCTTAATCCCCTAGCTAGCAATAAACTGAGGTATAGATGGAATGCTGCTCGATATATACTCTGACATAGTCGTATAATATATAATGTTTTCAACCTTTACAATTTCATCATTTACTTCATATTCAAGCCTTACTTGCTCCTCTTCAACCTTAATTCTAAGTCCCATTAGAATCATGTCTTCATTAGGGTTGTAGCCTGGGTCAATCGCCCCGGTCATCTTGTAAGATTGACCCTATTTCTGTATCAATTGCCTCGTCATCCACACCAACCCTCATCAAAAGTAAGGTCTTCAACTTGATAAGTTTCTAGATCGTCATATATAGGGTTATCTTTATTAGTTTGCTACACATGAGGTTGAGAAAAACTGGAAGACCCAACCCGTAAAGTTCTATTGGCAAAAGTCCTGCTAGGTTGATTGGAAACTTTAACATATATCTCTTGTATCTGGTTTTCCCCAAATGCGTCGGTTATTTCTATAAAGTTTTCTACATCATTGTCATCTATAATGGCCATCAGAGTATACGAAACATCTCTCTCATAATAATAAGGATGTCGATAAATAAGCTTAACCTTATAAAGATTAACTCCGATGTTCGTACAGATCCATTAGAGAAAATAGTTGAAGTTGAAATCTTTTCTCATCTTCAACTTTTTTACTAAGTCTCTATCATATTGTGGACCGTTACTTTCATTTACAATATTCCCACTCACATACACAATTATCTTCACGTAATCAGCCATCAATAACCTGTTGAATCACGAATGACAAAATCAGTAAAGTCCATACGATTTTGCATAGTTTGTAGTACCTACATAATTTCATTTCTCGATGAGGCATCATAACTTTACATTATAACTATAAGCTCTTATACGATTTCATTTTTTAATGGGGCATGTCATTGTACATACACAATTTTACTTCTCAATGGAGTATCTTATTACACTTTATAAATTCACAATATAACTGTAAGCTCCTACACAACCGTGTTTTTTGGTGGGGCATCTCATCGCATCTATACAATTCCATCTTGGTAAAGCGTGTCATTGCACCCACACAATTTTACTTCTTGGTGGGACATCTTATCACACTCTATAAATTCACAATATAACTATAAGCTCCCACATGACTGTGTTTTTCGGCGGGGTATCTCATCTTACCTAAACAATTTTTCTTTTCATTGGAGCATCTTATCACTCTTTATAAATTCACATTATAACTGTAAGCTTCTACACGACTTTATTTTTTGGTGGGACATTTCATCACACCTACATAGTTTCGTTTATCGGTGGGGCATCTTATCGCACTCGCGCAATTTCATTTCGGTGAGGCGTGTCATCGTACCAACATAATTTCATCTCGACAGGATATCTCATCGCACCCATACAATTTTACTTTTTGATGGGGCATCTTATGAAACCCTATAACTTCACACTATAACCTGTATGCTCTTATACAACATTGTTTTTCGGCAAGGTGTCCATTGCACACACACAATTTCATCTCAACGAGGCATCTCATCATACCTACACAATTAAACTTTTATATAGACTAGCTTATCTCACATTATAAATATAATTTTCTATATGATTTCATTTCTTGATATGACATAACTAATATATCGTTAAAATCACATAACATATACAAGTTGCATATATATATATATATTTTTATGTAACCACCACAACTTATATAACTATAAAAATTATAAACGCTACAAAAATTATAAATAACACAAAATGAAGAATAATAAACAAAATTAAACATGCATATTATGAAAATATAAATACTACAAAAATTATGATGTAACTACATTTTACATGTACAACATAAATATAACTGTAAATACAATGTAATTAATAATTAAAAAAAAATTATTGCAAACCAAAGATAGTAGATAGTTACGTACAATATTACTGAGAACGTTACTGCTTAGAGAGAAAATAAGGCCAAGTTATTGCTTCAAGGCAAAATATCAAAGGTTTTTAGGGTTTTGAATGTTTGAAAGTGGTGCAAATGAAGAGAGAAGGCAGAATAAGCGTATATATTGTGAATGGAAGGTACGTAGGAGGATCGTCTTTCCTAACAACACTGAAGGCGTATTCTTTCCTTGCGCCTTCCTTGTTATAGGGAAGGCGCGATCCTCCTATGCGTCTTTCTTACAATATAAAAAGGTGCAATCTCTCCATGCGTCTTTCTTACAATATAGGGATGTGCGCGCCCTCTAAGCATACCTTCAGTTAAAAAAAAAAAACAATTTATGCATGTCTTCATTATACTAGTTTTTTAAAATTTTCTAAAAATGCACTATTTTAGTATAATTTTTCAAAACTTGTACTATAGAAGTACAAAACTCTTATTCCTTTCCTATTCACACTTATGAGAAGCCACTTTTTGTTTTGCCTTACTACTCATGGTTGCGTTTTGTTTCCTCATCTTCTTCCCTCTTTACTATGTTGACGATATGAAGCGAAATCACATCCGCGTAATGGTAATAAAAACCTAATCTTTGATGGATTATGATGTTGTTATCATGCATTACTTTTGTGTTTTACATTTTGTTATTAGTATGTTATGTGTTGAACTTGAATTTGTAACAATACACTGTAGATAGCTAAAACTGAAAATGGGTCCTAAGCTTAGCAATTAAAATGAATTTGTCTCATTAGGTTAATGTAACAAGAGATATAGAGTCAAGTTACTAAAAAATTTGAAATGATCATGAGAGATTTAGTATGACGGATTTGGAATAAGGTTATTAGATTGGTCTGTCAAATCCAACATTTTTTAACTTGACTCACACAATAAAATAAGGTCTAAGGTTTATTAAAGGAAGGGATGAATTTTAGCTATGATTATCATCATGATTTAACAGATGAGATTAATGAACATCCTCTATAACTACCCCTATCCCTCTCTTATTTGGACAAAAGAGGACAGGCAGAAACGTTGTTACTTCATTGGATTCTCGTCGTGAAAAATCAAATACTTAAACATTATAAGAGTATTATTTTGTTCTTCATCAACTATAGAGTTTGATGTTTTTTGACTCATTCACCTATCATTATAAGTGCTAGAGTTTTATTGAGATTATCTATCATCCTCCTTACATTTAGCAAGTATGTGACCTTCATTCTCAAACCCTTACATCCACACACACCTAATGTTCAGTGCTTGAATTTCTTGTGTTGATCAAAGCATGTTATTTGCTAAGACTGCAACTTTTCATGTCTTGTTGATGTTTTATTTAATTTCTTCTTTTTGTAGTTTTTAAATGCAGATAATATGATTTTATTGTAATGATTACTTTGGATAAAGTTACCTCCTTAATTGTTCACCGATCAAAATTATCATATGGATTTATTGAATGTTAGATTATCCATAACAACATGTAATCGATGTAGATAATGGATTGAGACAACATTGGGGACAAAGAAACTTCGTCTGATTGATTAATTATCAATTACATAGTATTGGATACACTCTTTTTCTTCTGGCTGAAGTATTGAACCATGGATGAAAATCGTGCCATTCACAATGCGCAAACTAAAGAGTTGAATAATGAAAAACATGAAATCGGTAATGGCATTGGGAACATTGACGATCCGCCTGATCCAATTCTTGAGCAAATCTTGTCCCTTCTTCCCTTGAAGGATGCTGTTAGAACAAGTTTATGATCGAAAAAACGGCGGTATTTGTGTTCATCTTCTCCTAAACTTGAATTTGAGGAGAGATCTTACTCTAACCGGGAGCTTTTTATGAGTTCCGTAGAAAGGGTGGTTCTTCTACGTGATGATGCTCCAATAAAAAAAAATAAAAAAAAGTTTCACATCAGATGCAAAATCATGTGTGATGCTGACACTTCTCTTATTGGATGGGTCACCAAAGCTTGTGCTGCAGATAGTTTTTTTTTTTTTTTCCCCAGCCAACTTGAATCAAAAGATTGTGGAGAACCTCAAGAGATTTTTCCGTGCTAATTCAAGCGTCCAAGGCAAAAGGTTGGATAAAATTTCTTTAATTTTAAAAGATATTATGACATCAATCTCTTAACGAATGAAACAAATTTGAATATCTCTTACTTGAAGTGGTAATGTAGTGGAAAAAAAAATTTCTTAAAATATAAAATATATATTCCATTTTTTTTTTAATTTTAATTATCGATAGTGTTTGATTAAAGCAACATTAGGAATAGGGAAACTTTGCCGCATTGAATTATGTTAAGGTTGGGTTTGGTATTGAAATGAATTGTTATTTTAAAATATAAAGGAGCAACATTTTTTTTTTTTGATAAATTAAGAATCATATGCTTTTGACAAATGGTCATCTATATATATATATATGCATGCTAAAATTCACCAGCAAATTACTCTAGTTTTATTAAGTATTATTTGATTCAGGGGAGATTGTCCATTTCCTACCTTGAGGTCTTCTTCTTAATGTGATGAAGGAAATATTGGGTAGAGATTCTAGTTTTCACAATTAATGCGAATAAATAATTTGTCAATTTTTGATAGATTGTTCAAATAAACAATGATAATTTCACTCCATAAGATAACAAAATGGAAAAAAAAAAAAAAAAACCACATGGAGAACTTAGAATTTAATATTACACACTAAGACTAAGTCAAATTTCCGCGTTATCAACCCAAATCGAGTTAAATTGCTTTTTCTAGAAGTTCTATTTTTTTTTTTTTTCATTTAAAGTGTTTAAATTAATTTGTATAAGTATTGACAAAAGAAATCGTGAACTTTTATTACCTTTCCCTTAAATTTGAAAGAGTTCTCAACATATATCCATTATTTATTATTATACAATAAATTTTATAAATTTACTTTTAGTATGAAAATTGCATGAAATCTATTAATTTGCATTTTTGTTATTAAATAATGGTGTAAAGTTGGTTTGTATAGATTTGGGTAATTTACAAATTTATTCTTTTATATTTGTTTCTTGTGCACTTCATCCCGTTATTTATGAAATCGTGCATTCAGATCTGCATATGTTTAGTAAACATGCATTTATAACCTAAAATAGATGAGTAAGTTAAAATAGACCTTTTTTTTTTCTTTTTTTTTAAAGATTTTGGGTTTATATGTATGATTTTAAAGATAAAATAATTATACTCGAGTGCATATATATACATATTGTACTAGTGGACAACGTATCACAGGTCGATTTAGAGGGGTAAAAAATCATGAGGTTCATTCAAGCCCAAGAGAAAGTAATCCAGAATATTATAGAAGATCTAGAAGGTTCTAGAATAGATGGTAAGTAAGGTAGATAGATGTATTTAATGTAAAGGTAGGTAGGGATTTATTTGTAATCGTTAGATCGAATTGATTTTAGCCCTCCATCTTGAGAGGCCTCTCGTATATATAGGGGAGATTCCTTTAGTTGTAGCAACAAGTTATTAAAGTGAATACAATATTCTTTCAGAGTTTCTCTCTCTACTTTCTCTCTCTAAACTTTGTGAGTGTGTTACAGGCTGACTTAGCCTTCTTTAGTGAGGTTAGGAGTGCTAAGTGCTGCACGGGGTCGAGAGACGGAATCCGCCTGTGACAAGCGGCCATGCGCCAGGAGATTGAAGAACTTAAGAACTAACTAGCAGCGTGTCGGGTGGTAGTGGTAAATGGAGTGACCATCCAGTTTGCTCATAGGATCGATGTCCCCAAGCCGAAACCTTTCAATGGGATACGATCCGCTCGGGAGATAGACAACTTCCTTTGGAGAATAGAACAATATTTCAATGCTGTAAGAATCTTGGATGACCTCGAAAAGGTACGTACTGCTGCTATGTATTTGAAAGATTCTGCTATGGTATGGTGGCGTAGGAGGGCAAACGAAATCAATACTTGAGCTAGCTTTGTACATGAGATCAAGGGGTAGTTCTCTCCCCAAAATGCTGCTAAAGAAGTAAAGGTGAAGTTGCGTCACCTAACTCATAAGGTTAACATCAAGCAATATGTGAAGGAATTCTCAGAACTAATGCTAGAGATCCCAGACCTTAACCAGGATGACGCTCTAGTGATGTTTTTAGATGGTCTGGAACCTTGGGCAAAGTTAGAGCTAGATAGAAGGGGAATAGAAGACATCTCTAAGGCCATAGCAGTTGCTGAACGCCTAACGGAGTTTAAGAAGACAGAACATAAGATCCCAATAGGAAGGTGGGAGGGGGGAGTTGAGAAGGAAAGGAATGGGAGTTCCTTAAGAGGGAAGCCGAAGATGGAAGAGAGAAATAATGATCGGGGAAGAACTCGTGAAGGAAAAGATGGGGAGCAATAGAAGCCTCGAGAATTGAAGTGCTATTTTTGCAATGGGCCCCATTATGCTAGGGAATGCCCAAAGAAAGATCGATTGGTAGCAATTATGGCAGATGAAAGATCCAGTGAAGAGGATGAGGCCAAACTGGGTTCGGTACGACTACTTAGTACTGTGAAGATGCAAGAGAAGCGAAAGGGGTTGATGTACATTGAGGTGATAGTTGCTAGCAAGAAGTTAAAAGCCTTTATTGATACATGGGCATCTCATCTGTTCATCTCCGATGTAGTAGCAAGTAAGATTGGAATGGAGGTGGAGAAAACCAAGACATGGCTCAAGACGGTAAACTCAAAGGAAGTCCTTACTACTAGAGTCGCTAGGGAGATAGAGCTCCATATGGGAGGGTGGAAAAGGAAAGAAACCATCGAAGTAGTACCTATGGATGACTTTGAATTTGTGATTGGGATGGAATTCCTAGATCGTATAGATGCACTAATTGTTCCTCGTGCAAACTGTATATGTATACTCGAGACCAACTCTCAATGTGTGGTGTCTGTTATAAGGAAAGATGGTCAAGCCACAAAATTTCTTTCCGCTATGCAACTAGCGAAGGGCTTAAAGAAGAATGAAGTTACGTACATAGCTACATTAAAGGGGGGAAGAAGAGACGGGGGATCAAGAGGTAATTCCACATCGAGTGGGGGAGTTGCTAGAAGAATTCAAAGACATTATGCCTAAAGAGTTGCCAAAGAAGGTATCATAAAGAAGGGAAGTGGATCATGCGATTGAGCTAAAACCAGGTACAAAGGCCCCTGCTACAGTTCCTTATCGCATGCTCTCAAAAGAATTAGAAGAATTGAGGTGACAATTGAAGGAGTTGTTGGAAACTGGATTCATCTAACCGTCAAAGGTACCTTTTGGAGTTTTAGTTCTCTTCCGGAAGAAACACGATAGGCCCCTTCAGGTGTGTATTGACTATAGGGCCTTGAATAAGGTCACTAAAAAGAATAAGCATCCTATTTCTTTGGTATCAGACTTATTCAATCAAAGGGGAGAGGCAAGATACTTTTTAAAATTGGAGCTACGACTGAGATATGGAGATGAGTCCAAAAACACTTGCGTTACAAGCTGTGGTGCATTTAAGGTTCTTGTTATGCCATTCGAGCTCATAAATGCCCTAGCTACTTTTTGTAGTCTTATGAATAGGGTATTAGCACCATTCTTGGATCATTTTGTTGTGGTTTACTTGGATGACATCATGAATTATAGCAAGCCTATGGAAGAGCACCTAGAGCATCTTCATACAAATTGCTTAGCCTTAAGGGAAAACGAGTCATATGTAAAGCAGGAGAAATGTGCATTTGCAAAGGAAGAAGTGGCCTTTTTAGGGCATATAGTAGGAAAAGGGAAGATAAAAATGGACGAAGAGAAGATACAGGCCATTCGAGAATGGAAAGAACCTACTAAGCCCATCGAATTGAAGTCATTTCTTGGCTTAGTAAGTTATTACAAAAATTTCATATGTGGATACCCTCGAATGGGTACCTCCTTAACGGATTTACTCAAGAAAGATGTCTTATGGGTATGGAGGGAAGATCGACAGAAGGCATTTGATACCCTGAAGGAAGCAGTCATTAAAGAACAAGTTTTTACGCTCTCTAATTTTGGTGAAGTATCTGAAGTATGTATGGATGATAGTGATTATGCTATTGGTGAGGTTTTGATGCAGGAAAACCATCCAATAACCTTTGAGAACTGAACGTTGAACGATACAGAGAGGCGATACCCAGTAGATGAGAAGGAAAAGACAGTTGTAGTGCATTGCCTTCAAGTTTGGAGGCACCTTGTAAGTACAAGTCAGTGGGACTGGTGTAAGTTATTGGATGTCATACAGTTCTCTTTCAATCTACAGAAGAATGAATCAACAGGACATAGTCCATTTGAGGTTGTCTTAGAGAGACAGCCGCTAAATACGGTAACCACAAGATATATGGGGTTTAGTTTTCTAGCATATAAAATTGCAAAAAAGTGGCAAGAAGGCTAAGACTTAGCTTTGAATTATTTAGACAAGGCTATGCAGAGAATGAAGGAAGTTGCAGGTAAGAAGTGTCGGCCAATAGAGTATCCAGTAGGGGATCAAGTACTTGTGAAGTTACACCTGATCCAGTGGACCAAGGGCCAATTGTACAAAAGACTAATGAGGTGTTATGAAGGGCCGTTTTTCATCATAAAACGAGTGGGACGAGTATCTATAAGTTGGGTTACCTTTAAGATTAAAATTCCACCTAGTATTTTATGTTACAATGCTTAAGTAATATCATAAGGATGAGGATGGCCTTAATAGAACAATATCACAGAAGGCTCCAGTTGGAATTCAGGAATCATACGGAAAAGAAGTTGGAAAAATTATTATGGATAGATATGTGAGAAGACGAAGCCACTCCCCTAGGCACAAGTATATAGTTAGAAAGGGAAGCCGGAAAGTGTGACTAGTCAGGAACCTACTAAAGTTCTATGGCAGTTTTCTAAACAAAATTCAGAAGTTCCATGAAGAATATACGACGAGGATGTAGTCAGATTGAGTGGGGGAGAATGTCACGGGCCGATTTAAAGGGGGCCAAAATCATGAGGTTTATTCAAGCCCAAGAGGAAATAATCTAAAATATTCTAGAAAATCTAGAAGGTTCTAGAATAGATGGTAGGTAAGGTAGATAGATACATTTAATGTAAAGGTAGGTAGGGATTCATTTGTAACCGTTAGATCGAATTGATCTTAGCCCTCCATCTTAAGAGGCCTCTTGTATATATAGGGGAGATCCCTTTAGTTGTAGCAACAAGTTATTAAAGTGAATACAATATACTTTCAGAGTTTCTCTCTCTACTTTCTCTCTCTAAACTTTGTGAGTGTGTTACAAGTTAACTTAGCCTTCCTTAGTGAGGTTAGGAGTGTTAAGTGCTGCACGGGATTGAGCGACGGAATCTGTCCGTGACAAACGCACCCGCAATGAGTGTGCAAATTAAATAAAATTATATTTATATTTTGAAAATTCATCATTATCAATTTGGTGAAAAATCATAATTTTTTGTTAAATAATATAAATATAGATTTATTCTTTTTTCCTATTTATACTCACTTTAAATTATTTAATTTTTTACTTATGATCAAATCAAGATTACAAACAGAAATCAATCCATACGAGTGGAAATCAATTATCATCATGGTTATACTTTATCATAATCTGAATTTTGCCGTGCAATACATACACTTAAAGTAAAGTGAGAGAAAAAAATAGAATATGAGAGAAACGGTCAAGGAGAGAGATTATGGAATAAGCAACATGTTGTGTGGAAAGATAAATAAAATTTTAATTGAAAAATTAAATGGTAATATTTAAAGAAACGACTACTTAAGAACTAATTTGTTTAAATAATATGTATGTGTTTTTTGATAAAATGGCGATTTCCCGCTTTTATTGAAGAAAATTCAAAATGCATAAAAGAGTATTGAAACCTTTCTTACCAGAGGAACGCGAGGAGGAACCGTAGAAATCATAGCCATAAATCGTTGGTGGGATTCTTATTTCTTCATCATCGTCATACCCATTATTATCCCATCATCATCTTGCTTGTCTTCCTCGTTATAATCGTCTCCTGACACGCTTCCTCACTACCATGATGCATACTAAGAGCAATATGGATTACATGTATTAACTTCACTTCACCAAATCTATTTTTGTCTATTCGCTTGAGGGAAACAGTGATTCTATTATCTTCTTATTTCTTATTAAATCTTTATTACTACGTTTCCTTTATTGAATCACAATTACTAAGGAATTTCGATTTTTCAAAATTAGGAAGTAGAATTCCTTATTTGAAGTTATAAATTGTAATTCCAAGAAAAAAATGACTATTATTACCCTCTTTTTCTTCTTCTTCAACAACGTCATCCACCACTATTATCTTCTTCTCACCCACCATTGCACCACCACTGTCACCCACTTAACTCCGATCACTTACCGTCGACAACTATTTGACAACTCTCATATCCATCAAAGTACTTTGGTAAGCTTTTAATTAAATAAAAACAAAATCAAGCCAGAGTCATCAAGATTCGTTGAGATTGGGGCTTGGACAAAATAATTGATATTGGAGTAGGATTGAAAATGATGTTGAACTCGTATGGAAGGAAAAGCAAAATTATTGTTGTCGAGATTTATTGTATAAACAAGTGTATGCCATTCATTGGTTTTTATTTATTTATTTATTCATTTCTTTGAAACCAAAGAGGATGAAGAAATTTTTGAAGTAAGTGCTTAGATAGAAGATTTAGAAAAAAAACAAAAAATTGAAGACGAAGGTTTGATGATGAAAAGATCATATTAAAGACGATAGTTAGATTTCTTTTTTTTTTTTTTGGTAAATACATAGTTTTTGAAAAGAAAATAAACACTAGAAAGAGAGAGAATGAAGGTAAAATTGACTTTTTAATTTTTATTACATGTTCAAGCTCAATTAAACTTTTATATAACTAAATACTATAATTAGCATTACTCATTAATTGCATTCCATTATATAAGAATCTTAATTCAATTCCTCCCTTATTTATTTCAATGAAGTGAACAGGTTAATAACAACTGTATCCCCTTCAACCATATCATAAATCATAAAATTGTTATGGAAACCCATTTCTTCTATGCACATAAGCGTCTCATCTTCTTTCCTTCTTGGTCACTTATAGAAGTTTAATTTTTTCTCCTCATTTTCTTATTATTCTCTCCTATCTTTTCTTTCAGTTTGTTATTTTTTTCCCTTTAAAGTTCTATTGTTTTTTCTTTTTTATTTGGTTTCCAAATGATGTCCAAGTTGGTACCTTTTCCAATTAAATATTGTCATGCATGAACGACCTTTAACATATATCCCCTTTTTTACCCTTTTATATATATATATATATATATATATATACTCTTATATGATAATATTTGATTAAAGCAGTGTTTAAAACAAGAAGCTTTATCCGACTGAGTTATATTGAGATTGAGTCTAACATAGAAATGAATCGTCTACTTAAACTCTTTAGGTCTCGACTTAAGCAATAAAAAGGGAATAGTGAATTAGTTACTTTATTAAATTTAAAACCACTCTAAAATTGAAATTATATCCTTTTTATTACTTAGATTCGTGAAACAATATTCAATAATGAAAAATAAGAGAAATGACAATTGCATGGATAAAACGTTATGAAACATGCTACAAACGGCAAGTGACTTTCACTTTAATATACTATTCCTTTTCCAATGCTCCATGTAATGAAATCAAAGCAAGCCTAATCTCGTATCATGTACTTCTACACTCCTCACCTGGATTAAGTGTCAGTATTTTTTTTTTTTCCCCAACTACTCTTCTCTTTTGTAAAAAGACTAAAAATAGGAGTTTTAGAATGTCAATATTAATCTGATGGTATTTTTATATTCTTCTTTTTAATCCTTTAATGAAACCATAATATTCCATATTTCATTTGCATAAATAGTCAACCTTGGTGGTAATATTTAGTTTATGGATCATCAATATCTAGAATGTTAAAAGCAACTAATAAAGATGTGATAAAAATCAAGTACATTGGACATGAGTTTATAGGTATAGACATTCTACTGCTCCTTTTTTTAGTCCTTTTATAAAAGCGAAGAGCAGAGAGAAAGAAAAACAAAAAAAAAAAAAAGAAAAAGAAAAAGAAAAAAACCAACATTTAATCCGGACGAAGAGTGAAAAATTGATGAGACAAGATTAGCCTTACTTTGTTTTCATTACAAAGGTGTATTGGAAAAGGAATGATGTATTAAAGTGAAAGTCTCCTGTCATTCGTGCCATGTTTCATAATATTTTATCGGCCTAGTTATCATTTCGCAAAATATAAATATGTGAAAATTAAAGAGAAAAAAGATAAGAAAATTATTGTGGCTCAATTTTGTGCCTAATTTACTTTTTCAACTTCACTGCTAGGAATTCAATCTTTTTCATCAGTATTATTCTACTATATATGAATCAAATCAAGTAAGAGATTACAGTTGTTTTTTTATAATAAAAAACCAATAATTCTGTCCAGGTCCCCAAGCTTACATTTTGGCTAATCACAAAACTACAATAAATAAGATTGTAATCTTCTCACTAATATGTTTCCTAGCTCTCAAAATAATTGATGATATGAAACAAATTAATCCTCTATTAAAAAAAAAAAGCTAGAAATAATAAACTATAATTGTGAAATGTTGAAATTGATATATTATATATGGCTTTTTGTCGTAATGGCTAAATGATGTAATGTGATAATCTTGTATATTTTTCTTGAAATCTTAACTTAGATGTTGGATATGTTCTTATCTCTTCATTTATAGAAAATATCTCTTGATATATCATAATTAAATTTAAATTTTGAAATTCAAAAATCAAATGCCATTCTGAAAAATTCGTCCAGAAAATGTACCGATTTTTCCTCTTGATATTTTTCAACAAAACAGCCATAAAACCTTGTTCAAGGCTATCCTTCATATTTATGTGAATTGTTTTGGATGAAGAATGAACCGAGATGGAAAAATTATGTCCTAAGTGCTAGTTAAAATATAATCTGAATTCTGCAGAATAAACTTGCTAATGCCACGTTTAAGATGGTGATAAATCTTCGATAAATATATATCGATAGATGCCGTCACACGTCACATTGAAATAAATTGGTATACCAGAAGCTGCTGGGCACATGATTTATCCATTTACTTAATAAATAAATATACTAAGCTGTCGGTCTAAAAAACTATTCTTCCGAACGTGAACACCCAACATAATTTCTGCGTCATGTTAATCGATTGAAAGGATGAGCGTATTTAAATTGACTCTTTGCTACACATGTTGAAAGCTTGAAGAACTCCCATAGTTTAATCCTCATGATGGATTAATCCATCATTGTCTATCGAATTTTTTTCACCTTAACTAATTTATATGGATATAAATCCTACTTAAACACAACACATAGAATATATTATTCAAATATGTTCGATAAGTGGAGTTGGGTCATTATTCATCCAAATATTTAACTTAGATACTAATCTGTAATGTAATATCTACAACAATTCGTCCATTCCAGGTATATCCTATGAGAAATCTTTAGTTTAGTCTTTGGTTCTCGGACATATCTTGGAATTCATCCTCTAATCATCTTAAATTTAACTTTTTTTACATTAAAAATTTAAACAACCTGCATTTTTAATAAACAATTAACTTAACATATATTTTTTTATCATTAAAACCAAGTTAGGAGATTTAACACTATAAACAAGCAACATTTTTTTCTTTTTTTTTTTTGTGATAAAGATATACTAACAATTAGGCACACACTGTCAAGAATTTCCTTACTGATCAAAGTCAGATCCTTGACCTTGAGCTAGATTCCTTGACTGCTAATGATCCTTGATAAAATTATATGGTACCAATTTGGGTAGGCAAACATCGAGAAACCAAACGGGACACTGAAACCTCCGAGTCATCATCGGAAGTGATGATAAATCTATCGTGAAATGAGCTTTGTTCATTACTCTTAGTGACTGATCTTCATGAACATAGGGACTTACGTTCGCCAGAAGCTTTCCATATGAAATGTAGTCTCTAGGTTAAAAGTAATTAATAGCCATATTAACAATTATTAATAAGTCCATTTTAACAACTTGGTATAAAAGAGTACGATTCCTCCTCATAATTCATGTGGGATCATATATATATATATATATATATATATATAAAAGGTGTCACAGTCTCTTATCTTTAATCACATAATATCTTTATAGTGAGACTTTATAATTTGACTTGATTTTTTCTCCTTTTCGGTGTATGATTTGAGCTGATCTCTACCCATAGATCACTCTAAATGTATGTTAGGAGTCATCACCTTGATAGTACTTTTTTGCTTTGCTCTTCACCCTCCTCAAATCTCTTCTTTAAACTTGGGTCAAGATAATCCTTGAATTGTCTACCTATTTATTTATAAGACGTCAGCTTTAATATCATTTCTAATATTATAGCTAAAAGTAGTTAATAACCAAGTTAATAAACAATGACGGGTTCATTTCAAGTGATTGGCCCAATTGTTTATAACTAGTGTTATAATGATATGTACTACCCCAGCCTTATAAATAAGTATAACTCCTTCCTAAAATTCGTGTAGGACTATACTTACATGGGGGCATAACAGCTGCCCCTAGGATTACTGGAAAGAGAATACTCATGCAAGAAAGATAATCAAATAAAACAGGCTAAAGGAACATGTCTTCAAACTTGCAAGTGGTGATAAGATGTAGAATAAGATGAATAGGATAAGGAGTCATATTGTATATCCGATCAAGTAATATGGACCTACTTTATAATCTTTTGAAGTCATTCTAAAACCACTAAACTTCTTAGAATCGTGATCAGTTGATTTGCTAGTGGTGCCTTTTGCCCTAGACCCCCAAGTCTAAACTCGGTCCAAAGCCCATATGTCATATGCTAAAGGAAGGAAGGAAGGAAGGCATGAAGAGTTACGGTTAAATATGGTAACGGATCATATTCTCACGATATCCTTCATGATCCCTTTACGCTAGTTAGATAATTGGAGATCCACGAAGAAGTCTAGTAGTCGCCATATCCTGCTTCCCTTCACCAATAAATCCTCATGAAAAAGAATCTAAAACCTCAATTTCGTACTCTCATATTGTTGTCACTCTTGATACATTCCCCTTTATATTCAGCTAACTTGAGCTTCAGAGTGTACACATTAGAGTGCACACGCCGAAGCAACGTGCATCTCTCCTGTAACGTGTGTCGTTCTCTTTTGCGGATCATCCAAAGCCTTCACATATCCCTTCTTAGGTCGGATCATATTTGGTGCCTACCGTTAAAGGCTTAATAACGAAGCCATGGCCAGATCTTGAAAAATCGAAAATAGCCCCACAAATACTAAGAAACGATCTTCTTAACCACTCCAACAACGCTAACGGCGACACAGCTTATGGAGAAAGAGCACATGACGAATGTGGAGGAACGCCTAAATCAAATCCTCGCCAATAACCAACGCCTTAGGACATAGGTTGATGAGTTATCGCAACTGCGCCCATGGTCATACGGTACCGTCACCAAAGGAGCAAAGCCACTATAAATCCCCTCGATGTTCTCAACAGGTTGTTTCCAAAACCAAAAGTATGAATAGCCGTGGGGTATAGGCTGAGCACTCCATCTGTTGATGAGATCGACGATCTCAAAAAAGTATGATATGATAAATAAAAAGATAAAAAAAAAAAATTTAGAAATACATTAGTGGGACCGGAGAGAAAATGAGATATATAAAAAGTGAAAGAGGTTTTAAAACTATATATATTATACAATATGATATGATAATCAACATCTTCGTAATATCATTTTGAACAATTCCAAAAAATAAAAAACAATTTCTTTTGGAATTCAACAGGATAATGTGGCAATGTCCATAAAAAATAATTTAAACAGATAATTACAGGAATAAAGATGGAATATGTAGTCAAGATTATTGTAGTCCGGTTGCATCACCAATGGTTTTTCATTATTACATATTTGTCAAATTATAAGTAATTTGTATTAGAATCCCCCATTCCATAGTTAGCAAAAGAAAAAAAAAAACGATAGAATAAGTAATTTGTATTAGAAGTTCTTCTTACATGAATTTTCCTCCCTCTTATTACTTGTTTGTCAAATTATAAATTATAGCTTTTTTCTAGAAAGACAAACAAATAATAAAAATTTGTAGCTATTTTCTTCTTCCATAATATCTAATAAATTTTATGGATAAATAAAAGCATCTATTGTAGCTGTCTATTTATATCAAAAGTATCCTTGTATACGCTAAATCATGATTATGTTTGTTTCTTCTTATAAAAAAAAATTAAAATCATTTGGAAAAGAATAATCAAATATATTTCACTTTATTCTATCACTTAGTTATTTGAATTGATTAGGTAGAATTTGAAGTGATATCTCCTACTTTACCCATATTAGACCCCATCACCCCTATTACACTTGCACATAATTTATACTATCAAACCGTGCACCATTGATGTACGAGCTAATAACATTTATTTGAAAAAGAAAAATCAATATTCACATTATTCTATTCCTTAGTTACTTGAATCAATAATTATATGTAGACATCTAATTTTTGCTACTTTGTAATTTTAATTTTAATTTTTATTTTTACAAAAGGGGTCCTAATTACAAAAAAAAAAATAATAATAAAAATTAGCAAATGATGAAAATACAAAAAAAATAAAAAAAGGAAAAACTATAAAAATTTTGTAGAATTTTAAGAAGTAACTTATATTAGGAACAAATAATTTTAGTTTTAGTTTAATTAAAAAAATTTATTTTAAGGAATCAGATAGTTTAAGTATAGTTTAATTATACTAAATATCAAGGTATAGGTCAACGTTTGATAAGTATCGAAATGTTTAGGTTGGATTTAATTCAAGGTCTTAGGTTCGAGTAAGCGCAGCTCCATCCTCACCACCAACAGAACACTAGAGCGCGGCTGCTGTCCGCTGGTCATACTTCAAGCCACGTAGACTATATGAGCATTCGGCAGCACAAGTCGATAGTCTGATCTACGCCTGATCCAAGCTTTACTGACTGAACAGCATAACGGCCGAGAACACTGCCCGCACGTCAGCACACCTAATGTCTACCTAAATGACTAACTGCGCCCCCAACTACTAACTGTCCGCGAGCGCTTCACACAACCTAACTGCACGGAATTAGAGCTTCATGCCACAGCAGCAGCAGTTAGTGACGCCCATGCCCACGTCTTGCGCTGTTTGTTGATCACACAACTCATAGTGATCAACCAACGCTCCACCGCAACGGCTCCATACAGCAGCAACGTCTACTGTTGCTACACATCACCAAAGCTAGCCCTTGACACAACGCGATTACAATAGAAGCAGCATCCCAATCCCCACGCTTCACAGCCGCATCCCAATGACAGTACACTGTTAGAACAGTCCTGCGACTCTGTCACAAACAGTGACGCCAATCCCAGCAACATACGCGCACGATCCATCCCCTTCCTCTAACTCTAGTCGACACTCACATCTAAGACGAACCCCTGTCCTCGTGCAATTTCCTCCCTTCGACCCATACTCGACGAACCAACACCATTCTCCTTCACCAAAAGCCCAAATCAAGTTTGGTTTTGATTTTTTTATTTATTTGTCTCTTTATTTATTTAGTTATCATTATTATTCTCTTAGTTATTTAGTTAAGTTTATAACATGATAGGTAAATAGATATATATTTATGTATTTATATACTCAAATATATTCTTAGCATTATGATTTTAGGATTTTCTCACTTAAAAATTTATTTTTGGAAATAAAAATAATAAAAATCCCGCTTTAAAAAAAAATAGGACTTTTAGAGAGTTTTTATAAAATAGAATAAAAGACTTAGTGAATTAGGACCCTTTTAAAGTTTTCTTTGAAAAAGTAAATTGATAATAATGTAAATTCGGTCGATTTTTCAAAATTAAAATCAATTAACACATTAAAGATTTTTTGAAAGAATTACGATCGTCTGATCCTGGCTAGCAGGTACGTAGACATCTTTGTGGAGATGATAAAATATGTAGAAATTTAGGTTCTTTATTTTATTTTTTTATTTATTTATTTTTAAATATTATAATTAGAATAAAAATCCTAATTTCGGTAAATAGGTAGTGGTACCCGTTAGGATTTAATAGGTAAGCCCTGAACTCAGAATACTCTAGTTTTTCATCGATAGCCAAAATTGTAATCAATCTACCCAATTGATTACGTTTTTTATTTTTTTTTCCTTTTTCGACTTCGGTTGGGTGGCGACTCCAAAAATTATTTCAAATAAAAAACCGGAATTTCTCAATTTCTTTAATCGAGGATTAATATTAAATGGGTTAGGATTTAGTATTAATCGAAAAATGGGGAAATTAATTTTAAATAAAAGAAATCGAAAAATCAGGCTTGATGCTATACAATTCTCCAAACATTTAAAAAACAAATAAAAGAAGTTTTAGACCACTTCACAGATTTGATTACACATAATTTTTATAAAATCTATATCATTTGACTTTATCTACTTTTTTTTTTTGTTTCATTGGCTTATCTTCTCTACCTTAAGTCCACTATCAAATCATGAGGCTATGGAACTTGAACACTTTGAATTAGACAATTCTTTTGATGCATTAAATTCATAAATTTTCTTTTTTTCGGTGATTATAACAGAGTCCAAAGAACTCGAACCTATTTATTCTATTCGGAAAACTAATATTCTTGCCATTAAACGACATCACCATGGATGATTTTTCATAATTTTTATAACATCTACATTGGAAATTTGATTATTACCATTAATATTCTTTTCCTAAAAAGATGAGCAATTTGATAACATTACATATAAAGTTTGAACTTTAGTAATATATATAACATCATCTTGCATAATATTTCAAGTGTAACATGTGTAATTTCATACAATTTTTTGATCAGTCACTCAAAATTTCGATCGGCTGAAAGATCCGATCAAGCCTAAATTATAAGTAAAGCTAGAAATGTTAGTAAAATAATCCGATAAGTTTGAATTTAAAAAAATAAGCAATAAAATAAAAAAAATATAAAAATTTCAAAATTTAAGTATATAATTTGTTATTTATCGAAAATGCATAAAATGCATTCCGGTAATTAACGAATCGCTAGAGATAAATTATATGTATACTAAAAATCATAAAATGACCTAAATAATATTTAGAAATATTTATTTGTACTATATATGAATTTACATATATGTAGAAATGTATGCAATTACTTAAAACACGCGAAATATGCTAAAATAATACTAAATAATTAAAAAATATTCATAATTAATTAAGAAAAAATAAATAAAAATTATAAAAAATAAGGAATGATCCAGAATTGAGTCGTGGAAGTTGGCAAAAATAAGAAAAAAATCAGCCAATTAAATTAGAGCAACACAAAAGCTAAAAATTAAGGAATTTAGGTAATGTCTTATCCAATTTAATGCACATTAATTATCACAAAGCTCTATAAATACCCCAAATTTTTTAGAAGCTCGTTTAGGCAGTGTGGAGAGTGAGAAAAATAGATATCTTTAAAAATTCAAGAGAAAAACCAAAGAAAAAAAAAAAGAAAAGGAAAACCGTGCAGTTGTGGCCACAAATGAGAACCTAGACCCGACGAGCAACGGGAATGGACGACGACCACCACCACACGGTGGTGGCAGTGTCCAAGTAGGCCGACATACCCATGGCCACCGATGGTGGCTGGAGCCATCCAAATCGATGAGTTCAATTTCCAGGCCGATTTTGTGTAATTTTGTAAAAATAGTAAATATTCTTATAAAATTATGAAACTTGTTATTATGAAATATTTTTATATTTAATTTTTAGGAAAAATATTATTTTGATGAAATATAACCCGTGATATATGGTCTTTAAGAAATCATGCAAAACTGAGCATGTTTCGGTTTAAAAATAAATGACCTTAGGAGTGTAGTTTTGAACCCAAAATTTTTGTGTAGACTACTTAGATGATATAGAGCAGTGCTATAAAGCCTGTTTTCAAAAATTAATTTTCAAAAATTTTAGATAATTTTTCGGCCTTAAAATGAGGCATAAAATGGATAATTTAGAGTTAATAAAGTAATTAAATGGTTAATTACTAATTTAGTGAATAATTATATGTTTTAGGATGTTGAAATCTGATGGAGTATGATACTTTTAGTATTTAGGGTGTTAGATGTAATTATTAGGTTAATTATGTAGTAAATGAATAATATAAATTTTAAGTTAATTTTGTAAATTAGGATAATTAGGAGTAAAATATGATTTAGGATGAATTTAGACATTTTGAAATGATAATTGATATTGGGAGATGGTAATTAGAGTATTATAAATATTAGATGTGTATTATATACATAATAGGTGATAATACATAATATATAATTATTAGAAATATAATAAATAGAAAATATTAGAATAAAAATTGATATTATGACAATAATAAAAATATACAATAAATCTGATAGGAAACTTGAATTTATGTAATTATATGAAACATGTAAAAATTTCTTACATCAGGAGTAAATTCGGTATACTATTAAAGATTTAAGTGTACGGGATATAATAAAATACTAACTAGGGGTAATTATGGTATTTAGGATATCTAGAAGTAAAGTGATTAATTTCAAATTATAAGGTGAAACAAATTTTTAGGGTTCGTGTATAAAACAGTACTTAGAAATCAAACTAGAATCTAATTTAGAAATCGATACGGAAATCGAAACCCAAACCGAACCTAACCCCAAACTTAGAATAATTGTAAAAGACTTAAGACCTAGATAATTAGGTATATTAAACCTTAAAAAAAATATAACAATTAGCGTTATAGGATAAAACGAACTTATAATAGTTATAAGAAAAACCGAAACCACGTTTGTGTTATAGGAATGATCGGCGATGCCCTGAGCAAGTTAGACCTTGAGTGAGTGAGCAAGGAGTTCAGGTAAGTTGAGATTAATACGATGTTATATTTTGGAGGCTTGAAATTATGCTTGGTTGTACTTGTTAGATAGTCTGTGGAGTGCATGTGTTTGATTACAAGTGATGCTATGATTTTGTCTGTTGTTCTGGCTTGTATTGTATAGTTTTTATGAAATGATTGATCACCCTAAACTGGACCTAATTAAATATATGACCTATAATCATAATCGAACCTACATGGCAACCCATCAGGGGAACTTAGGACTCTTCGGCCAAATACCGACCCCTTCGAAAGGGAAAGCGCAAGATTGCATAATGGTCTATTTTTCATCCTTAGTCGAAATAAGTGACAGGAGAGGAAGTCGCGACGAAGGTGAAGTCAATGGTTCGAAGGTAGTCGAGGGAGGAGTGAGGTCTCCATTGCACAAGTCTGGGTTTGGTCGTGAGCTGTTACATTAATGGTAACTCTTCAACCCAGATTAAAGCAAGAGAAATTTCTCTAATCTTACAACGGGCCAGACAACGTCATGTGATGGCATTTGTTTAAACATGCATTGCACTTAATAAGTTGATTGATAACCTTGTTGTGTTTATGGTATAGTTTTAAGTCCTCCACCCTAACTTACTAAGCTGTGGTTGCTCACATCCCTATAGACATCATGTAGGTGCTGGTTAAGAAGCGGCAAACAACTATTCTGAAGCTAGCAACTGCTGGATCCTAGGGAGTGAGGAAAAACATTGGAAAAATAAACACATATTTTGAAGGTTTAAGCTTGTACTTTAAAATTTTTCATTTATGAATAATGCAATAACTAGGAAATACATTACGGAGAAATATTGTAAATTTTAATTGCAATAACTGAATTACAGTGTATATATATATTTATTTCCTCACTTTTTTAGGTAAATAATTTATTTAAATTACAAACTGTTTGCTTCAAAACGGGTCTTAAGATAGCAGTTGTAAGGCTAACTTTTATCTTAGGATGGTTTACACAGCGGAACTGTTATGACTCCGCCGCTTCGAGGAGTGACAGATAGATCGCGTTTAGCATTTTTTTTTTATTTTTTATCATACTTTCAAGGTAATTCAATTGTTATTTACAAAAGACAACATTATAATATATGAAAACGATACTTCATTGTTATATTTAATTGACTAATAAAATTATCTCCACATGAAGAAGAATATATATCACGATTCCAAAAGCTTTTAATTGTGTATTTCTCATCTTAAATTATTATTAATCAATACATGTGTACTTAGATTCATAAACTACAGTAAATAGTTACATTTTGCCGAATTGCTTGATTGGAAAGAGCAAAATGTGTCGGCTGTGGCGATTAGCAACTACTTAAATGAAATTCAATATATACAAAACCTTTCATTTTTTGTGGCATTATAATTATCTAAAATTCAAATTATTTGAAAACTACTATATAAATCTAATTGTTTACCTTTTCTTTTCCCTACTTAAGAAGGGAGGATTCAAAAAGTGATCCATTCTCACAAGGCCTAAGCAATGCAATTGTCTGATTTTAGTTTTTGTAAGGATGTAGCTAGAATGGGTTGAAGATGGGTTTTATAAAACTCAAACTTAAATTTGGGGCTAATTCAAGCTTGATAATTCATAAGTTGGTTCAATAGTCTATGAATAGGCTCTCTGATTTTTCTTTAATTTTTTTAAAATTTTTTTATGTAAATACTTTCTTTATTTTTTATTTTTTTTACGTAATATTTTTAAACGTATATTATATATACCAAAATGTTCAAGGTGAAAACTGTTAAGTTTGATAAAACAATGAGTCACAAATAAATTAGATTTGGATCTCTCTATATTTATGGAATTGATTATCCTAATTAATTGATGTACTTGTTTTTATCAGTATTAAAAGTTTTGTAAGACGCAAATTGTTTTTTAAAGTCATTATTCATCTAAATATCCAAGAAAAAGGTAAAGGCTATTGTTTTTAATTAAACTTATTGATAATTGAAAAAAAATTATTATAAGATTAATAGGAAAATATCCTTGATCTATCAAGATTAATTAATAATGTTGGATATATATTGTAAACGGTAAAAATGATGTTTTTTAACTTGCCAGTTCATTAACCCGGTTTCCAGCCTACTGATTAAACGGGTTATATGGATGGATTGCCATGACTTGTTAGGCCTAATGGGTCACCATCTGGTTCATTGAACTGTTAGGCTGGAATCAGCCCAACCTTAGGTATGCCTTCCTTCCTTAAGTATACCCGAACTTGCCTCAATACTTCATGGGTTCCTCAGAACCTATGGAAAATCTGTGAAGTTTTCAACTATGAACCCACGACTTACCCTGATTAGCACATAGTAAATCTATTAACCATCCCTATCCGACTTGACAAGCCTATTTTAGTATTTGTACTTATTATTTGATTTTGGAAGCTGTATTAGCACATATTTTATTACACGCAACCATGAACAAATAGTGACATTCAATAATATGTTGAATTATCTTCTTAGCTTTACCGAGCATAAATGAACCTAGGAGTTAAAATTGTCTTTGAAAATTTAGTTTGCTTGGTCCCTACTTACCAAGTGAACATCAGAAGCTCTTAGAAGAATTGATTGCTCTATCATTCCTTTTACTTTGGCCAACTTTGGCCAATTACACTGTCCTTTTCAAATTCGTTTTATACAGTGTAGTATAGTTACACGACAATAATAGTGTATTTTTACAAATAAAACAACCGTCTATATTAAAATAAAAACGTCTATCGTGTTCAGTAGAATAAGTTATTAATGTAAGCAGGCATATATTAGACTTTAATTATATTATTAATTTTTGAAAAAGAATTATTAATTTATAATTTTTATTGTATTAAGTTTCTCGTTGATCTTTTATATATATATATAAATCTAATAACTAACCCTAAACTTAATCGGATCTGAAGTCATGTCCCAAAGCCTGACTTGTACCCTTAGAGGATAAATTTATAGGGTTTTTATCGGTTCGGTTGATCGAATATTTTACAATGATTGTTTGATTATGCCACTTAGTTTTTGAATTTTGGTTAAAGAAAAACTATGTTTTATTTCTATTGTTGATAGGCTTGATGGGAAAAAAATTCATTAAATAATATATAGTGTATTTTGATAAATAATAGATAAGTATGAATTATATTTAAATATATATTACTAATAATAACATGTTATACTCTTACTTAACTTACCTATTAATAAGTATACACAAAGTATTAGTACTATTCTCACTCGGTCGACGCAAACGAGTTTTTTCTTCTTACTCGGCTTGCATCAAAAAAATTTATTAGCAGAATGCATTTACTAATCATGCCCGCTCATATATTGTGCAAGGAAATTTCTCTCTAGCTTTGCGCACATGAAACTTTCATTCTCTCTCTTCACTGGTCTTTCTCGGAGTTTTGTGCTTCTATAATAGAAATTTTGAAAAAATATATCAAAATAGTGCGTTCTTGAAAAAATTTATTAATATGCGTTTTCACTGTTCATTATTTTTTTTAACTGAAAACGAGCTTAGAGAACGTGACTCCATATATTGTAAGAAAGGCATATAGAGAAATCATGCCTTTCTATATTGTAAGAAAAGCGCGTAAAAGGATCGTACTTTCCTTATAACAAGGAAGGCGCAAGGAAAGAACGCGCCTTCAGTGTTGTTAGAAAGGTGCGATCCTCCTGCATATCTTTCATCACTATATATACCCTTATTCTACCTTTTCCCTTCATTTGTATCACTTGCAAACATTGAAAACCCTGAAAACCTCTGATAATCTATCTTGAAGCAATAACTTGGCCTTATTTTCTCTTTTCGAGCAGTAGCATTCTCAATAATATTGCATGTAACTATTTACTATTTTTGTTTCGCAATAATTTTTTTTAATTATTAATTACGTTGTATTTACAGCTATATTTATGTTGTACATGTAAAATGTAGTTACATGATAATTTTTGTAATATTTATATTTTCGTAATATGTATGTTTAATTTTATTTGTTATTCTTAATTTTGTGTTATTTATAATTTTTGTAGTGTTTATAATTTTTATAGTTATATAAGTTGTAATAGTTACGTAGAAATATATATATATATATATATATATATATGACTCGTATATAGTATGTAATTTTATTGATATATTAGTTACGGTACATCGAGAAATGAAATCGTGTAGAAGATTGTAGTTATAGTGTGAGATAAACTAGTTTACGTAGAAGTGTAATTGTATAGGTATGATGAGATGCCCCGCCGAGATGAAATTGTGTGTGTGCGACGAGACGCTTCGTCGAAAAATGATGTTGTGTGGGAGCGTGGAAGTTATAGTGTTAAGTTATAGAGTTTGATGAGATACCTCACTGAAAAGTAAAATAGCATTGGTGTGATAAGACGCCCTATTGAGATAAAATTGTGTAGGTACTACGAAACGTCTCACCGAGATGAAATTGCATGAGTGCAATGAGACGCTTCACCGAAAAACAAAATTGTGTAAGTACGATGAGACATCCTACCGAAAAACGAAGTTATGTGGGAGTTTACAGTTATAGTTTGAATTTATAAAGTGTGATAAGGTGTCCCACCGAGAAAAAAAATTGTGTGGGTGAGATGAGATACCCCACCGAGATGAAATTGTGTAGGTGCGATGAGATTCCCTATCGAAAAACATAGTTGTATGGGAGCTTATAGTTATATTGTGAATTTATAGAGTATGATAAGATGCCCCACTAAGAAGTAAAATTGTGTCGTTGTGATGAGATGCCCCACCGAAATGAAATTGTGTAGATACGATGAGATGCTCCACCAAAAAATATAGTCGTGTGGGAGCTTACAGTTATATTGTGAATTTATAGAGTGTAATAAGATGCCCCATTGAGAAGTAAAATTGTGTGGATGGAATGATATGCTCCACTAAGAAATGAAGTCGTGCGGAAACTTACAGTTATAGTGTGAAGTTATGATGCCCTACTGAGAAATGAAATTGTGTAGGTACTACAAAATGTGCAAAATCATATGGACTTTACTGATTTTGTCATTCATGATTCAACAAGTTATTAATGGCTGATTACGTGAAGATAATTGTGTATGCGGGTGGGAATATTGTAAATGGAAGTAATGGTCTACAATATGATAGGGACCCAGTAAAAGAGTTGAAGATGAGGAAGGATTTCAATTATAATCATTTTCTCTAACGGATTTATACGAGTATTGAAGTTAATCCTTATGAGGTTGAGCTTGTTCATCGACAACCATTTGGTAAGGGTAGTGTGGATGAAAATGCAATTGATACAGAAATAGGGTAAATCTTACAAGATAAAGATGACCCTGGCTATGACCCTGATGAAGATATGATTCCAATGGGACTTGGAATTGAGGTTGAAGGGGAGTATTTAGGGGTTGAATATGAAGTAGATGATGAAATTGTGGAGGTTGAAAGCACTGTAGATTGTGCGGCCATGTCAAAGTATATATTGAGCAACAGTCCATCTATATCTCAATTTTCTGTTAGCTAAGGGATTGAGATGGCTCCCCAATATAATCAGTTTTGGATGCCGACATCCTAGGTTAGAGATTCAATTTCGTATATGAATATTAGTGGTGATAGTGGTTACGTGGAATTTGAGGAGGAGATAGAGGTGGAGAGTAGTAATCAGGTTGATGGCATGGATTTATTTATTGGACAACGCTTCAGTACGAAGGATGAGCTTATTGACATCGCCAAAAGATATCACATTAAAAATCATTATGACTACCATATTGATCAATCAAAACCGAACCTATGGGTCATTTATTATAGAGAGAAGGATAGTGGATGCAAATGGAGGTTAAAGGCATTGTATAAAAGTTTAATGGGGCTATTCGTCATAACAATTCTTGAAGGTCCATACACTTGTGTCAAACTCGATATGATGTAGGACCACAAATAGATAGATAGTAGACTTATGGCCAATTGCTTCATCACTAATATTAAAGAGAATCCTGATATAAAGATTACAGACTTGTAAGCAAACACTTTAAACATGTTTGGCTATAATGTGACTTGAAAGAGAGTTTAGGATGCGAAGAGAAAAGCCAAAGAGATGGTATATGGCAATTGGGAGAAAGTATATAACGAGCTTCCTATTTTGTTAAACATAATCAAGATGTCAAATCCTAGAACTAAGGTAGTATAGGGATGGAGGGGATTTCCTGAGCTTAGTGTTTCGATAATGAAGTAGGTCTTTTGAACATTTGGTCAGTGGGTATATGCATTTAGGTATTGTTAACCAGTTGTTTGTATTGATGGCACATTTCTATATGGAAAGTATGATCATGTACTATTGATCACTTGTTCTATGGATGAAAATAATTGTATTGTCCTTTTGGCATTTGTGCTTATTGATAAGGAGTCTGTAGAGACTTCGAGTTGGTTTGTCAAAAGATTGAAGCAATTCGTTGTGCATGGTTGAGAGGAGACAATTTGCCTAATTACGGATAGGAACTCAGATATCAAGAATGAGCTCAATAAAATAGAAGTTGGCTGGAGGGAACCATTTGCAGTTTGGAGATGGTGCATTTGGCATATTGCCAACAATTTTAACAAGGTACATAAGAACCAATTGTGCTAGAAGCTTGCTACTGTTACTGCCATGCAGGTGCAACCTAGGAAATTTAAATACTTAATGAATCAGATGGTGTAAGTTAAAGAGAATACCCCATCGTAGTTTTCACTGTTTGACAAGAGCAAATGGACGTTGTTTTATGAAGGTTTTTATCGGTTCAGATATATGACATCGAACATTATCAAGAGCTATAACATCGTTTTGAAAGGTTAAAGAGGAATGCCTTTAACTTTGCTCATGAAGAAAATTTTCTATAACTATGTTGATTATTGACAAAGAAGAGTCAAACAAGCGAGGAAAGGAATGGACGCGAGGTAAGTGAATATAAAGTATGTTGCAAAAAAGCTAAAAACGTGGGCCAAGCGAGCTTCAACATATTCTACCAAGCAATACAGCCATAACAATGGGATATGGGAGGTGAAGACAAGCTAGAGGCATGAAGCAAATGGAGTGATAAAAGGAGGCAGATGAACACATATTGTAGACATGAATAGAATAACGTATTCATGTAGGAAATGACAAATTTATAAAATCTTGTGCTCACATGTGATAAGGGCACTTAATTCTATTTAAGTAACTACCAATCAGTATATTGGCATATGGTACATGTGTTCCCATCAGTTGGATGTTTATCACCTATCTCTAGCGATGCCAATCACCCTTAGACTTCCTTCGCGAATTTATCTTCCTAGTCTCAAATTCTTAAGTCTTTCTTATTTCACATTTTTAGATGCTGACTCGACCCAACAGCTTTTTTCTAGTCCATCTCTTGTGGAACTGAATATAGACCATTGTTGCTGGTTTCCTCTCAGGATTGTAACCATTTCTGCTCCTAAATTAAAGATCTTAATTATCAATAATGACTGGGGCACTAGAGATGACTATTGTCAAGTTGTGATCCATAAATGTAATCTTCACTTCTTTTCCATCGGTGGTCAACTCCTTAATGATTATTCATTATCTAATTCATCAGTGGAAGCTGCTCAATTCAAGGTTTACCACAGTTTTCAGGGCACATTGAGACAGGTTGCATGGGTTGCATGATGTCCAAAGTTTGCGTCTTGGCAGCTCAACTATTAATGTATGTTTACTGCTTCTGGTGAATATTGAATTATGTTCTTACTATATCATTGTCATATACATATGTCTTTTGAGCTTATCTTTTGCTTGTGTGAATTCCATTTCTATCTTGGTAAATTGATCACTGCTTGAAGCAATTGTTGACTGCTATATGTATCTTGACCATTACTGTAGTTAATTGAAGCTGGAGAGTGTTCTCCTTCATGGGGTTTAGGTTTGCCTGTTTTCCACAACATGAGGTCTTTAGATTTGGGAGATTTATATATCAACATCCTGCGAAAGATATTATGGTGTACACCTCATCTCCAAAGTCTCTGCTTAACCAAAGTACTAAACCTATTCTCTTTCATATTCAATTTCGACCTTGACAGTGAATGCCACTTCTTTACTTGGAAATTGTCCATTTCAGGGTTGGAAAGCAACTTCTGGGAAAGAAAATGACCAGATATGCAATCCTGTACCACCATGCCTACTTTCAAGTCTCAAAAGGATAAAAATAGAACTTTGTCGGAATTGAGTTATATTATTGACGTCCAGTTTAAATAGAGGGCAATATTGGGCATTTGGTAGAGTTGGAGACTCGGGCGTAGGTGTTTGTTTTAGGCTACACATGCCATGGAACCTACAATGGGGGAGGGGGATGGAACCAACGGTTTTCCTTTTAGCTTTCTCATTTCTAAATGATATAATATTCAAATTGTAAATTAATATTTCTTTTAATTATATATTGTAACAAATATAAATATAATTAATTTCAATGAACTCACAAAATAATAATAAAATGCAACAATCGTAAACCAAGGTAACAACTTGAATTGAAGTATACATGTAATTATCCAACATGAGTGCTAACCTGAAATATTGGTTACAGCTTGGCCAATATAGTTCAATTTTTGTTATATTTGTCAAAGTAAATTATATGTATTAACAATATTGTAAATGTCAACTTTTGGCTATCCTAACTATGATGAGAAATCGTAAGTTTTCTAAGGTAGTATGTGGTTGGCAACGGTTGGATTGGATAAAAAAAAAAAAATGGATAGTATATATTTATTGTACTATATTTGGCATAAATTTTTTTATTAAAAATTTAATTATTTATGTTATAAAATAAATAAATTTTTTGTAATATTTAATATTAATATTAATTAACTCAATATTATAATATCAAGAATTATTTTTTGAGAATGCAAAATATTTTCATTTCTATCAAATGAATTTTATTTTTTTATCATGATATAAATAGCATAAAATTTGGATCTTTTGTCTAATTCATCAACTCAATTTCTTGTATAATCATCAAGTAAAGATACAAACCAAATATATGATACATTTTTTTGTTCAGTTTAATGCCTTATAAATTGTGCAACCAAATATTATCTAAATATAAATACATCATGATATTTGTTGTAAAGTGTAGATAAACCTGTGTAATTTTCATATATTGTTCCCACGTTGGACTTAAATTCCAACCACAAATACAAGATAAGAAAAATCACAGGCCTATGCCAAATACACGATACTTCTGTGGGATGATGCATTAAATTTTTACTTGAATTTTAGATGTTACTTCAATTTTATAGGTTATCAAATATCATATCCAATTAAATTTTACTTGATAAATTTACTATCTTATTTATAATCGAACTCATGGATGGATGATTATTTACCACATCATATATTGGAGATCGTAAATTTGACAAATTTTGTTTCAATTTGGTACATTTAATAACTTCAAATTTGAAGTATTAAATTTAACTAATAAGAGATTGATGGTAAGTTTTTAAGCAGTTTTAAACTTCATGTGTAAAATTGAATATACAAAATTAAAGTAGTAATAATAGAAATTATCCACTGAAAAAAGAAATAAGTGAATGGAAAACATCCTCCCATAGCAAAAGAAAATTTATACTAAATAAATAAATATAATTACTAAAAAAAGGTTCCTCTCATCTGGCTTTCTTCTAGGAAAAAACAGCTGAAATCATATATTTTCGGAATTTATACTCTTTGTCTAGCATTTCTTCATTGTTTTCTTTTAGTAAACTATTCCACAATCCGCAACGAAATAAAACTTAAGAGTATTTTAATTAATTAATTAATTAACTATAGTTACAAACTAACCCTTGATTCCGAAAGATCCAATCTAGAAAATGATCGTGGATAACCATTTGAAACTTTCTTATCACTCATTGTATTCAATGTTGTTAAATCCGATCTAAATAGTCAATCCCAATATATAAGAGGGTCAAATATTAAAAAAATAAAATTGGGTTTTATCAGAATTAGACTAAAATTAGATTAAACTGATTTTATGAGTAGATCAAATCGAACTTGATTGAATTGTGAGAATCAACACATATTTGATTATACTAATTCTATTTAAGACTAGCATTTAGTTTTATAATTTTTATAATACTGAACTGGATAAATTTTTTTTTCTCATATTTGGATTGTAACTTTACTTAATGACTAGACAAAAATTAAGTCAATGTACTAGACAAAATGTATAAATTTATTAGATAAAAACAAAAAATATTTTATATTTTTAAAAATACTCTTCTATGTTATAATATTAAGTTAATTAATATTATTTTTATTAAATATTATCAAAAAATATTTATTTTTTAATATGAATAATTAATTCTTTAATATAAAATTTATCTTATACTCTAGGAATCAAATATAATATAATAAATATATTTACGCTATATAGGTTGTTGATACTGCAAAAGTGTCACAACTAGGTAAAAGCTTATCGTAACACCTAATTGTACTCGCCAAGCCGTCCGATGTTCTGAAAGTAATTATCTTGATCAAGAACCAATCCGTGGACCGTTCACATGTGCTCTTATCCATTCGCATCTTGACATTACGATTCAATTTCATGGATGATGCACCATTACTTAGTTTAATTCTTTTGCTAGGTTAAGCAAATCAACTTAGACTCGTTTGGATCAATGCCATGGCGGAAACCATACAAGTCATTCATGATTCATCAAGCAAGCTTGTGATATGAACTCTACATTTAGAAGAAGAAGTGTAATAACGACATTATAATATCATGGTCTATGCACAGAGTGCATCATAATAATTTCAAGTATGAAATTAATTTTTACTTAGTATGGTCTTCTTCTTCTTCTTGACCTGAGCATGGACTTTATCTTTAGATTAACCCAAGCTAGTTAAGGCAAAGATTCTATCATTTTTGTCATGGATAGGTTTAGCAAAATGTCACATTTTGTGCTTTGTACCAAAACTAACGATGTTTCGACTATTGCTTTTTTATTTTTGTGGGAAGTAGTTTGCTTATACGGAGTCTCGAGGAGTGTAGTGTCAGACTGAAGCCCAAAATTTCTGAGCCATTTCTAGAGAACCTTCTGGCATCGGATATGAACCAACCACTATTCAACACCTCTTTCCATCCTTAAATTGATGGCCAAACTGAGGTAGTCAACCACACTATAAGATTATTGCTTAGAGCTATAATGGGGAAGAACTTAACCAATTGGGATGTCTGCTTGCTCGTAGTCAAATTTGCTTACAACAGGATAGTACACGTCACCAGTGAGCATGCCCATTTGAAGTCCTCTATGGTTCTAACCTCAAACTAGCCCTCAATCATACCTCGATGCCACTTATTGACCCAAAAGATCCAAAAGCAAGAATTAGAGCTCGATCTATCCAGGCGATTTATCAACGAGTCATGTAGCAAATTGATCAAGCCGCCAGAAAACTAAAAGAGAAAAGCAAAGGAAGGAAGACTAAGTAGTTGCAACCCAAAAACCAAGGGTGGTTTTACTTGAGTAAGGAAAGATTTCTTAATAAGAGGAAGAACATGCTATCTGCTTAAGCTAAGGGACAGTTTAGGATACTCCAGAAGATTAATGATAATGCATATCAACTTGAGCTTCTAAAAAACCTTGATACATCTTATGTGTTTAATGTTGCCAACCTTAGCCCTTACCGACCCGAGGAGAACTTGGATGAGGACTAGCTAGATTTGATCCCAAATCCCAATTAGCCAAGTGAGGATAATAAGAATCAAACCACTAGACCCTTAATTTTAGACTGAGCTCGAAGGTTGGAGAGCATGGCTAGATGAATTCTTTCCCTACAACCCACAATCGAAGAGTTCAAACTACTACAATCTGCCAACCTGATGCCTTGGCCGAGCCAAACCTTTTCACATTCATCATTCGTCTCTAGCTATTGACCTGAACTACACTCAAATATTAGCTCGACTCACTTGACCACAAGCTCACCTAACCTAAATTTGAGCCAAACTAAATATGTTTGAGGCAAATTTACTTTGGAATTTTGTTATTGGAATTCCATTAAATTTTGTTATTATAATCTCAAATTTTACAAAAAGTTCATGGACTAAATCTAATTACCTTTTAAAGTAAGGAAGACCATTTACAAGTTATGAGGTTTTTAATTATTATAAAGGTTAGCTAAAATAATTTACTAGTATACCTTAAAAGGTTAATAGCCTTATTCTAAAATAGTGACTTAACTAGTGGTAAAAGAAAATTATTTTATAATATATAGGGAAACCTTTTGATTTGAAAAACAATGCAATTTTTATAAAGATAATAAGATTACTAGATAAGATTTTTTACAAACATGAATAAACAAGCACTAATGTTTACATATAAATAAATAAAAGAAAAGATGAAGGCACATGGATGCAATTACAAAGGGTAACCAACTAAATAATAATATGGTAATAAAATGGTTTAAGGTTAGGACTTTTATTGGAATTCCATTATTACTGTATAAGGAAAGTATATTACAACATTTTTATGATATAATGGAATTCCAATAAAGTTCTGGCCTTTTGTTGTTGATATGCTCCATTACTATTTATTCGTCATTCTAAAAGTCGTGTATGCGATTAAGGTACATTCTAAATGTCTTTAAGCTTTGTGACCCTACGTACTTCTAAAGAAACAGTATATTGGTTACATTAAAGTTTAAGTGGAGTAGCATAATCAATCCTGAATGGTAGCTATACCACTACACTCAAAGCTTATACATAGCCCATCGTCTTAAGGTTTTAAGACGGTTTAGGTCTAATAGTATCTATCTGGCATCCTTGATGCAATTATTCCTCCCAATGCCCAAATATGATGCATGCAACAAGTGAATATGGCAATTTAAAACAAATTATATTTACATGAAACAAATCATAAAAATAAATATATAACATGTGTATTTTGAAAGGTAAATTTAATTTTGAAAAGTTTTTAAGTGGTTAGCCCTCTTAATGTCCCTAATGGAGTTGTCAAGTTGTGAGGCTTAGATTTTTCTCCATTTTTATTATTTTTTTTAATCCGATCAATATTAAACTCTATCCATTTAATATTAACCCTTGACTAAGAATTAAAGAAATCTAGGTTTTTAAACATGTTTTGAAAAATACTTAAAGTCACTACTTGACTGAGGTCAAGAAAAAAATGGGTTAAGTTAAAACCAATTGGATGGATTGATTTTAACCTAAACACATGATTACATGAAAACCAATTTTAAAAATGGTATTTGAAAATTAGAGATTCGAGTCCGGGGCCTAACCTAAACTCTTAACAGGTATCAATTTCAACTTTCTGAATTTAAATTTAGCTTTCAATAATAACCTTAAAAAATAATATTTATTCACATAAAACTAAGTAAATTCAATTGAATCTGCAAAAAGAATAAATTGAATAATTATTTACAAACGGTGGAACAATAAATTTTTTTCCATATTTTGAGTCGCCTCGTAGATGCCCACATACCTGTTATTCAAGATCAGACTTTCGTAGTTCGTTCACAAAAACTTTAAATGTGTTGGTTTGTTTTAATTTTAAAAATTGGTTGAGTTTATATCTCTTAACCAGTTCAATTTAAGAAAAATTCTAAATGACCTAATTTGGGTGTCTTATTTTTGGAAAATTCTAGAAATCATAATTTTGAAGAGGGTTAATTGACAATTTTTATTCTTTTGGAAAATAGATTTTTCTAAGTGATAAAACTTTTTTTTTCATTTATCTTTTTTTCTTTTTATTTTGACCAAAGAATAAAAATAAATAAAACAAAAAAATTAGGATTTTCCCTTTTTTTACTTTACTTTTTTTTTTTAGGTTTCTTGTAAAATAAGAAATAAATAAATTAAAAAATATATATAATTCAAACATGAAAAAAGAATCGGACCAAGGGCAGCAATTGGATAGCAGGTTGGGTGCATTGATGGTTAGGTCAGATCATTGGGTTGAATTGTAGTTGTGGTTGAAGAGAAAATAGAACAGCATGCAAAGGTGGTTCTAATCATCTCAAGCTCTAGATTTACTTAAGAGAAGCGCTTTTGTGAGTTTCCTATTAATGAATTGGGGGGTAGAGGATAGGTAGGGTAACCTCGACTTACTATGGCCATTTCATGGTAGTTGAAAACCACTTTGTAGCGGCCAAGCTTGGTGGTGGTTGGGTATGAAAATTCACTTGGGTTTAAGGTTTTGGGGGGGTACTAAGCTTGGCTATGTTGACTGTTTTAGTTGAAGAGGGTCAGAGATGTGTGTTTCGCATAGTAGTTGCTACCGCTACCAAACCTTAAGTGGTCGCAGTGCTTTTAGGGGATATGGTAAGGGTCGAAAGGGGCCTTATTCAAAAGCTTACCTCATAGGGATTATTGCCATGGTGGTCTCGAGCTTCAGAAGTGAGAAATGAGAGAGAGTGTAGATGGCCGTAGCTGAGGGTTTTAGAGAGAGAAAGAGAGATTGGGCTTTGAAATGAGTGTTTCGAATAATTATTCTTACTCAAATGCAACCCTAAGAACCCTTTTTATATGAATTCGAGCTCACCCAAACATGGTAAGCATAAAAAAACATCATAATCGTAAATTACAGTACATTGGTTTTTCACTTACTTGAAATTTAATATCAACAAAAAATTTGAATTTTCAATGAAATCCGTGATTGAAATACATTTCTTAGGCTCATTTTTTACTTATATATCACTCAGAAACTTCAAAAATCAATGAAATGCTTGAATCATAGAATTTTCAAATCAGATCATTTAAGTGTATTTTCCATTTTTCAATCTAATTTTGACAAAATTAATGAACGTAATGAAGCTATTCTTGGATTCAAATTGTAGTATTTCAAGTGCACTTCGTGATTTCAGCATTAATTTGGTGAAATCACAAAGAATACTTGATAAAAAAATGCCTTCAAAATGGATACCTTAAGCATGTTTTGCACAAGAAAAGGAGATAAAGACTGAGAAAGTGAAGGAAAAGGGGTGTTGATGTGGTGCCACGTAGATGCCACTTCAGCTACGTGGTCCAATTCGACCTTGTTACATGTTAAAGATCACCCGTGGATCAATGGGTGGTTGATACATGGTATTGTTGGGGGGGGGGGGGGAGGGGGGGGGGGGGGGGTGAGGCACAAAAAATAAAAGGCTCAAAGTGCCCAGTGTGAATTTTGAACCCAAGATCTCTAATTCATTCTAGCATCCAATACAAAGTGTATTACCAAATGAGTTGTTAGTTGATGACTTAAAATATAATATAACTAAATTGTATTTAACCTATAAATCCACCTAAAACTAAACAAATGGAAAATAAACTAAACCAAGCCTATTGACTTAGACGTAACTCTAAACTCTTATTTTCTTAAAAATTACTAAAAATATTTTATTTTCCTAAAAAGTTCCTTTTTAAAAAAAATTCTATTTGTTATTTTTTTTTATTTTTGTAAAATTTCCATTTTTTTGTATTTTTCTAAAATTTTCTATTTTTTTTGTATTTTTCTAAATTTTTATTTTATTTTAAAATTAAGGCTCTTTTTTTATCATAAAAAATTCTAAAATTATAGGAAAGCAAAAATGAGATGTTTACAAGTGTCCTACAAATAATAGCTCGAAATGAACATTCTCCACATAACTCTCTTCATCTCATCTCAACCCTTAACTTTACGTTCTCATTCTCGTTCCCATTCTCGTTCCTATTCTCGTTCCCATTCTCTTTTATAAGTAGCTTGTAAGTTCTTCCACCATAAAGTAGCATAGCCAGTAAACTCTAACACAGTAAGTCTGACCTTAGCATTATTAGGCACTTCATAGCAGTTAAATTGTTTCTTGATTTTATCTACCCAGTTTAGGTAGACTTCTGCATCATCACTTCTAGAAAAACTAGAGATATACATTCTTAACCCTTTTACTCTAAGAGCTCGGACATTCCTCTCCTCAAGTTTATAATACTCCTTTGCTTCATAACCTTCTTCCTCATCTGCTTCTTTGATTTTATTGAATGCTAGCTTGCGTCTAGCAACTTTATCTACTCCTCTAGCTCGAAGCAGTTAAACCGGGGCATTAGCTTAGGTATACTGACCATTGCCTTTATCGTATTGTTCATTGGTTTGTCCTTTATGTGGACCATTTCTAGTTTGTTGTCTATCTTCATTTATGACAGTCATTAAACTAGCCACTAAGTCGATGAGTCTATTCAGTTGGTCACCTACTAACTGGGGTACGAAGCTTCAATGTTGACCTTGGCTATTTTGAACGCCATTCTTTCAGTTATCCAAAGTTCCTTGAACACTAGAATCAGACATCGTAAACTATTACGGTAGATTAACAAGTGAAATACTATTCAAAATTTCCTTCTATGAATAAGAATAAATAATGCTGAGAACACCAATAACTAATATAACCAACATACAATGAATAAACTAACAATCTGTTTCGCATGCAAGAAATAGGGGAAAATGAAGTACGAAATTTCTTTAACACTAAACACTCCTTAGACAATCACGACGACAATAGAACTTTTGTGACAAATGAAAACAACAATAAATCACTTAGATTACAAAGTAACAGAAACGTGCTGGAACGTAACCAAACTTTGATATTAAGATTATATTAGCACGTCGTGGATGAACATATGTTGTTTGGTATTGCACAAACTAAGGGGATGAGTTCGAACCATGAGATGATCTGAAAAGTAAATGATAGTCGAAGGTTTAAGTAAGGGTTCTTATGCACTGACAATGGATACGGCGCACCAATGCCTCACACAAGCTCAGGTCGTACTTAATATTATGTATAAGTGTGACCGAAGGGCACTTGTCACTAATCCATGCTCACGATGGATTAGATAAGAGTAAACAAAAGACATCTCGCTCACAAGAGTATGTCTGAATATCAATGGTATTAGCTGTTGTGGTTGTTGCAATTTACAAGTATTTATATGACCTAATTAGGATAAGTCTCAAGTTAGTGTAAATTACAAAAAGTTTTTTACTATAAAGAAAAAGGAATAATTTATAAGGGTAGAGTTATAATTGAACAAAAAGAATATTCGGTTACAAAAGGATGATACAAATGTCAAAAAATAGGGTGCATGTCAACTGTCCATTCTATGGTCCTTATGATGTTACTTGTTGAGCAGAGTAAGGACAGAACAAATCAAGTCGAGTTCGGCAGCTCGGATGTTCTAGACTAAGAAAGGGTTGGTTCGAGAGGTGGTCCATTTTCAAATTGGCCTTGGCTGGTCGGCTTGAGATCGGAGTTAGCTTGGCCTTAGCAGTATAACAGGTTAGCAGTATGTGATGCTTAGCATTAGACCGATGTATTGTGGAGGGTTGGCTTGGTAATAGGTTGGTCAGCTTAATAGTCTCATGGATGAAGTGGAGAGAAAAGTAACTTAGTGGGTTAGATTGGAGAATGCATTGCTATTAAGAGTTTAACTCCCTTCAGATAGCTCAACGAACCACATGAGTGAGTCCTTGAGCTCAGGAGCGCACAATAGTTCTGTAATCCTTATCAAACATTATCCTCCCTCATACTAGGTTCCTGTAACATAGTAAAAAACATAAAACTAGAACTAGAAGAGAAGACATAGTTAAGATAAACGGAATATGATCCAAAAAACATATGGAGCCAGGAATCTGTAGTTCTCATTTGGCTAAGCAGTTAACTGCTTCATTCCTTTCACGGACAACTCTATATAAAGAGATTGAATCAAATTTTGTTATCAAGTGCTTTCAATCTTGCAAAAGAACATGGCATCAGTCAATATCTATATTTTCATTTCTAATCCACTCCAACGTTAGCTGTGAATTCGTAACACAAATGATTTTTTCATGTCCTTGCCTTTAAGTTAGTTTCAATCCTTCATTGATGACAATGATTTCAACTTCTATTGGTGATAGTCCGAATTTTTGTTGGTGTAAAGCCTAAAGAACAACTCCATTATGATTAGTGCATTTGACCCCCAATACCGACAACAAATGAAATTTCTTATACAGCTCCATCACATGCTATCTTTATCCATCCTGGTTCTATTACTAAGTTAGGGAGGTTTAGTTTTTAACTATAACTTTTTCTTTCTATGAAAGGTCTACTACTTAAATGCTTCACTTCGAATTTTTCTCTGCAATTTTCCTCTTTAGTTGATTGCTTGAAGATTCTACTATTTCTCTTTCTCCAAATGCCTTTGAAAATAACTAAGGTATAAACCAGCAATGGTGGGGATGTACACTTCCAATCAATTCTTGTTCGTTTACAATTGTACTTGATCCATTCTCTCATGTCCTTAAAGTTGTAAATTCTTCTGTCTATCCAGATCCCCATGTCCTGCCAAAGTTGCTTGCTTTAATAGTAGTTGAGGAAGACATGATGGATTGTTTCTGGATCTCTTCCATATAAAGGGCATAAAGGGCTAAGAGGTAGTCCCCTTCTCTACATGTTTTCTCTTGTTGCTAGACCTTTTTGTAAAATTCTTTAGATGAAGAATTGAGTGCTCAAATAAGTTGGGAGTTTCCATATCTACTCCTAATTCTCAATGATTCTGTTAGATCAAATTTCTTTAAGGAGATGAGAGTAAGCTAATTTTGTGGCGATTTCATCGTCTAATTGAAACAACCACTATATCACATCTTCATCTTCCTCATTTTCACTTAAAGATATGAATCCCAATTTGGTTTGAATATTTTCATTCACTGGATATCCAATTATGTCTTCATTTCACCCTGTTACATTATTGCAAACTTGGTGGATATGGAGTTCTTCATCATATTTGTTAATGGATCCATATAGCCAACAACTAATTGAAACACCCTATCCATATGTCCTTCCAAAACCATGCAATTTTCCTATTTTTCACTCTGATATGAATTCATTCGTCAATCCATTCCGTTGCTTTTTTTAAGGCAGAGAAAAGTAGTGATCCTTTTGTAGCCCAATTCCTTTCTTATTGTAATTGATATTTTTTATTGATGAGGTTAGTCCATAGGAGTTTTTTGCATTTTAGTTGCTAGGTTAGATTAACAAATTGTGCTTGATTTCTTCTTCTCAAATCCATTTGTCCCAAGCCACCTACATCTTTTGTTTACTTGAATTTGTCCTAATTAACTTAGTGCATCTTTCCCCTCTCTTGTATACTCTCTAAAAAAAAATCTCTATTAATTTTTTCTAGTTTATTCATGAATATCTTGGAATTAGGGATCACTTGTGAATAGTAATTGACAATGGCCTCTAAAGCCGATGTAGCTAATAATTTCCAACCAATCATACTCAGTAGTTTTTCCTTCCATCTTGATAACTTTTGTCTCATTTTGTCAAGAATAAATTGTAAGTCTCCATTTACTAGTTTTCTTCCCTCTCGAATTGGGATACCCAGATATTTACTAAAGTCCGAATTTTTCCATATGCCAAAAAGTTAGATAAGTGGTTCCCAATGTCAGCTGGAGTGTTTATAGAAAATAGGATACAAGACTTGGCATAGTTAACTTTCTAGCCTGATAGGTTTTCCAAACTTGTCCATGATTTCCATTATTACTTGCGCATTTTCTACAATTATTTCACCTAACAATAATAGGTCATTAGTAAAAAACAAATGTGATAACTCTTTTGATATCCATGCAATCCTAAGGGTTTCTAGTTACCAATAGCAACCATAGTGTCTATGATTCTACTTAACACTTCCATACCTAAAATGAAGAGGTAGGGCGAGAGTGGGTCACCTTGTCTTAAACCCTTGCTCGCTAAAAAAGGTTCCATCATAGATCCATTAATCATAAGTTAGTATTGGACTGAAGCTAAGCAAGATTTACTCAACTATATCCAACATGGAGGAAAATTATGAGCTTTCAGGGCAAACTAAATGAAATTGCATTCCATACAATCATTTGCCTTTTCTAAGTCAAGTTTTACTATCATCCAACATTTTTGTCTTGACTTTCTATTAATAGAATGCAAGACTTCTTGGAAAAGGATGATATTGTTCTTGGTAGATCTTCTGTAGATGAAGCTAGCTTGTTTGGGGCATATAACTTTAGGAAGAAGTGCTTGTAGTCTATTCACAAGACACTTGCTCACAATCTTAGACATTGTGGTGCATAAGCTAACCGGTCAAAACTCTTTACTTTATTTGCACCCATGACTTTTGGTATAAGACTAAGAGAGTATCATTCAATGGTGCAAAGGCATAATGCTACTTCGAAGGATGTTGCCTACTATCTCGCATACTTTAGCCCCTACTATATCCTACATTTTTATTATAAAATTCTGTGTATAGGCCATTGATGCTTGAGGATTTGTTGTTTGTGATACATTAGAAAGTTTTTTTTTTTTCCTCATTAAGTAAAGGTCGCTGCAATAGGTGGATTCCTTCTTCTTATTGAATTCTTTGTTCACTTTTCCAATTACTTAGTTCTCTCTAAACAAACATCCTCCTCTAAGAGTATAAATTATTGAAAAAATCCACAATTAACATGATAATCTCATTTGTTGAAGGAGTCTAAAATTAAAAAAATTTGATCCATTATTTGAAGATCAACATAATGAATTTACAATTGACCTAATAAAATATAAAGATGAGAATACTACATTATTATATGCATCTATGTTTGATCATAGTGCAACTTTATCCTATGTATTCATATTTGTCTCAAGAGTAGTAGCAATAAACTTCTCTAAATAGGAAAAATTAAAGATATGCAATAACTTGATATAATATAAGAAAATAATAATAATAAGATAATTCACATACCAATTTAATTTAAGTATTGATGATGTTTGACATTAATCTTTTTTTTTTGTCATTTTCTCTCATTCCTTGACATGAGTAGCGAAAAGTACCATTTATCCACTCACCTTAACAATCTTTATGTGCTATACTTCTTTGAATGCTAAACCCAATATCTTTAGCATATCGGTTATAAAAATCATATACTTCTTCTTTAGCATCAAGCATTTTCCCTATTTTTGGTATATCCTTTTTTGTAACACTAGTATAAATATATAATTTTCTCTCATCATTATGCGTGATTGGAGTAGTGCCAAAATCATCATCGTTCTCTTTAAATTCTTGAGGAAAGCCAAGTTTTTTACTATATGTTGGATTTCCTTCTAGAGAAATATCATTTTCCGCTTTCATGGACCTAAAAATGACATCATATATGTAAAAACTATAAATTAAAAAATAATAATAACTTAACTCAATTCTTACCCTTTTTCCTCACACTAAATGAATAAGTTATGTTTAGAACTAAAAAATATATCCATTAAAATTTGGAATAGTAGGTGAAATATCTGAGGGAAATGAAAAAAAAAAATTCAAGTGATAAATTTTAAATATTTATATTTCTAATTCTATTTTATCTACTTCTTTCTTTTTCTTTTCGTATCACAATTCCCAATAATTCTATTTGTACACCTCACAATTTCTAATCAATATCCATTCTATCATTATTTAACATTTAAAATTCATCACTTAATTTTTATTATTTTTCCTTCTCACAATTGGGTATTATAAGTTCATTCATCAACAATTCGAAATTTGTTGTTTACTCTGAAATTTGCTTAGATGGTGTATTAAAATTAAAATTTCACCACAGAGTTATCATTGGTGATACGGAAAAAAAAAAAAATTGGAAGGGAAGTTTTTTTTATCCAAAATAATTAAAACATATATTTCAATTCTTTAAAAACCTCTACCTTGCAAGAATTAGTTGCTTCAAAGTTGAGTTGAAATTTATTAAACAAGTATAATAAAATATCATCGCTTAATCTTATATAATTAAAAAAATAATAACAAGAAAAAAGAACAGCAGGGCCAAATAATCCGTTCTTTATATCAAGGAATTAATTATATCAAGAAACAGTAATATATCAAAGAATTAAAATGGTGAATCTTAGCTGTTTATTATTAACCATCACAAGACTATGCTGACTCATCATGCAAAACAAAGAACAATTTTGTAGCGATGGGGATAGGTTAGGTTCCAGACTACAAAGAACTATTAGACGTAGTTGACATTGTAATAAATATAAATATAATTAATTTCCACGAACTCACGAAACAATAAAACAATACACCAATTTTAAACTGTACTCGAATTGAGAATTAGATAGATTTTAAAAATACATTATTATATTTTGCTTTTGAATTTGGACATCTAGCCTCGTGAATCTTAGAAAAAAAAAAAAAAAAGCGTTTTAACCTCTATGTCACTATTTTAAATTTGATTTCATATGTTTTTTGAAATTTTATCATTATTTTATTAATTTTATTTGAGGAAAAGAAAAAGGTAAAATAGGGTTTAAATGCATTCAATTTGAAATTTTAAGATTCTAAACATTTTATGTTAAAATAAGAGGTCAAGCGCACATAAAATAAATATAAGGATTGTGTTTGCTATTTATCCTTAAAAACTTGATATACTTGTAATTTATCTAACCGGAATGATAAGCTAAATATTGGGTTATAGTTAGGCCAATAAAGTTAAATTTCTATTGTATTTGTCAAGTTAAATTATACATGAATTAATGATATTGTAAGGTTAATATGTTAGACATTTTGATAAATCATAGCATACTTTAAAAATTAAAACTTATAATATATATAAAGTATAAAGTTTAAGTAGATTCCAAGCGATATACATGATTATACCATATATTTTACTCTATAAACTTGGTAAATGCAATTTTATTATAGAATAAAAAAATTAATATTAATATATAATGTGAATTAATGAATAAAGTACAAATGCTAATGGTGCCCGTCTTGCTGCCCATTATCCCATCAAATATCTAAACGAAGACACGACATTCGAGATCCCAGTAACAGGTCGTGAGTATTAGAATTCTATTATATTTGTCTTTTAAACTCCAAGTTCTTCATATTTTAGTTGATTTAAAGTCTTTTACTCGTATGTCCTCGAATTAAATTTAAATTAGTCCCTTAGACATTGTTCCTATTTACGGCTTTGGAAAAACTTACAATAATATTTCATTATTTATTATTTTTATCAGGTATCGTGACATGGTAAATCATTGCAAAGTTAAAAATTCCAACCTGCAAATATTTAATGAAATTGAAAATAGTTGAACATTCTAACTGGTTATGATCAGTTCTCATGCCTCGAAGACATACTAAGTTAGAGCGGTGGATATTATGTTCTTGTTATTTCATTTAGGAGTGAAATTAGCGGTAAATTGAGACGTAAACTTTATAAGGTAATAACCTTTTAGTGTTTTAACAAGGTGTTGGGATATAGTTTCAGGTTGAGGATCGAGTTTTAAAATCATAAAAATATTTTATAAAATATCCAATCTAATAACAAATTAATAATAATATTTATTTTTAATTTAAATAAATTCTAACCTAAATGTTGGCATATTGAATATATTAAGCATTTGTTTAAAGATAACATTGTCATTATTTTATTAATTTTATCATATATATCTTTTTATTAAGAAGATTTATGAATATATTAAATATCTGTCTATAAAAATCTTTTTAAGAATATGCTCAGAAAAGTTTAAAATGTCAAAAGCAAATATAGTATTTTATATCATCGTGAAGAGTACGGTTGGGTGTTGGGTCCGAAATGATCCTTTGGGGATATGGCCGGATTGGTTTCGACAATAAGACAAAGAACGGCCTTGTGCTTTTGTGAGGTTCTAGTGACGCTAGACTTCTAGCTTTTCCCATCAACAGAGCCAGACTCAAGGTGGTTGTCTCGTACCCAAATTTAGCAGAAAACACTTGACTGTTGGTCAAAACAATTGTGGCACGAACATAATCCATCCGTGCAGCTAAACTAAGTATCTCTTATTTTTTCTATCATCTTCCCACTTTCCTTGATATTTTCATTTGATTTCAAGTGGTTACTTGTCGTTCACTTCACTTATTTTTGTTAACCAAATTTTAATACAGCCGCATCCAAAATGCGCTGGAGGGATTTATTCCACGAATTGACTTCTTATTCAAGAATGCAATCCAGGAATTTGTAAGTAGCACATGTTCAGTTTATCACTTCTACTTGTGAGTAGCATGCATATGATTGCATAGTTTTTGTTGATCTATATGATTTGAAAGAAGATAGCATGACCGACGTAACAAAAATGACAAAGTGTTAGATATTGCTTCACGAGTAACTATTAAATAGTACTTTTCTGAATGGCATTTTTTTTTTTATTTCACTACTTGTGCCTCTTTAGTTATTAGTTGCCACTTCTTCAACCCTTCGAACTTACCGTTCCAAAGCTAAGAAAGATACATACATCGGCATGCCATTCCTGTGAGAAGGCAAGTAAATAAGAATTTCCTATTTTTAAATTACAAGTTCCACTATAGATGGACAGTTAAAAGTGTGCTTTCTGATGAATCCAAAGAGGTAGATTGTCTGGAAATTGCTCTTAGAGGAAGCAATCTCTATATTAGTGGCGTGTTTTGTGAAAATCACTACATTTTTTCTTTCATCAATAAAAGGACTTCTTGTGTGGTTCCTGCATTTTTTCTTATTTATTTACATGTGTGATGGCCTTTGAACAGGTTTGCAAGGAATTGGATCATGCTAATCCTCACTCCTTCAAGCTAGTTGAAAGGTTTTGATTTTATATGGATTTATAGTATTCAACTAACCACGTATATTTTTCTTCATCACTAAGTTTTCATGGTTCCCTAATTTCCTTTATATATATTCCTCAAGTGCATTTACCGCAACAGATTTGAGAAACATACTCAAAAGGTCTATTCAAGGATTTTACATATTATATATTTTTTTTCTTTTTGGTTTGTTCATTATGGAGTATTTTCTTTCCCCCTTCAGGTAGTTTTCTTCAAGAATGCTTCTTCCTTTAGAAAGTTTAAGCATACTCATAATAAATCATGCTGCAGGACTCTTCCAACAAGTGCTCAATTTACAGATATGAGAAACATGCAGCTACGCTTTAATTCAGAGTTGTCCCTCCCCGTCTTCACCACAATACCACTACAAGGACAGCAGGGGTGCCCAATCCAAGTCCAATTGATTGATGCAAACACAGGCAGGGTTGTAACATCAGGACCCGAGTCTTCTGCGATGTTGGATGTCATTGTTCTTGAAGGAGATTTTAACAGAGATGGTTATGATACCTGGTCAGTAACGGAATTTGAGGAGTACATGGTGAAAGAGCGTGAGGGGAGAAGGCTTCTGACTGGCAAACTGCAAGTGAAGCTTAAAGAAGGGATGGGGGAGTTGGGGTTCTTGTTGTTTCTTGACAATAGCAGTTGGAATAGGAGCAAAAAGTTCAGAATAGGAGTCAAAATTGCATCTGGTTTCTGTGAGGGCATTCGAGTACGTGAAGCCATTACAGAAGCATTCACTGTCAGGGAACATCGAGGAAAATGTAAGTCATGCAATTCATCATAGTTTATATCGGGAAAGAAAATTTGCCCATGGGAAATACATAAGGTGTTGATTATCTGATGTCGCTGTTATTTCTTCTCAGAATTGTGTATCAAAATCTGGTTGCAGCTACTTTATGAACAAATCTATACAATATAAAAGAATCACATAATCAAATGTTGTATATATCCACCAACATTAATCAAGAGCTTTGCAGTTTCCTCACTTTGAATAACCATTTAACTTGTAGCATATGAGAAGCACGATAACCCAGCATCAAATGATGAGATATGGAGATTGGAGGAAATTGGAAAAGGGGGACCATACTGCAAGAGGCTTAAGAAAGCAGGAATAAATACAGTTGAAGAATTTGTGCGGAATCTGTTTGGAGACTTCAAGAAACTGAGAAATGTAATATATTTGATCAATTAATGTCCTTTCTTTCCCAGTGGCCAAAAAAAAAAAAAATGTCCTTTCTTTCCCTCCTGGAATATTTGTTGATATCATTTTCGCCCCTTATCCAACTAGATACTTGGAAGTGGAATGCCAGATAAAAAGTGGAATGCTCTTAGAGATCATGCAAATAAATGTGTTCCGGATGGGAAAAGCTATGTATATTATCGTGATGACCAGAAGGATTGTGGTGTTGTGATCAGCAATATCTGTCGATTGAAAGGCTTGATTGTTGGCGGGGCCTATAACACAACAGAACAGCTTTCAGATATCCAAAAGGTATGTGTTTAATGGTATCAATGATTTCCACCAGCACTCCATGGCGTATTCATCGTTGAACTTTTCCTTTCGTATATGCATGTATCCACATCTGTCAACTTGGTTTGAACTGAAAACTCAAAGTGTTCAGGATGATTATATTGACCACCCATGTCTCTCCTTCTCATTATTCTCACACATTTATCTTGCAACTGATCAAGAGGACAAGGTACATTCCTATTTATTGGATTTCATCCTTACGAGCCATATCTACACTTTGATGTACTACGATTTTGAGAGCATTTCACAAGTCTATATCCAAGACACAGTCTGTTATTTATCAAATAGATAGGGGCATGTCTTGCTTCGCAACACCTGGAAGTTTAAGATGAAAAGTCCTGAAGTCACTTAAACTTCAAAGCTTAATAGTGCTCTATTTTCCTCAGAGGTATCTTCCTTGGCAACTGCTAATGTTGCCATTAAATACAGGATATGACCATACTGAAAACTTAAAATAAATTTAATACTTGTTTTTAGATAAGTGTGAAAAATCTGATTTTCTTAAGGTTTTTGCTATACTAAGAATTATAAATTTTCATATAGCAAAGACTCTGGGCAGTATTTATGAGAAATTGTTAGATTTTTAAAGTTCTTGAAAACATATTGAAGTATTTCACTAAATTATATGTTTGTCTTTTCATGATATGACGAGATGGTTAGTGGTGCTTGCCCTCAGACCCATTAGCAAAAATGTTATATAGCCATATAGTTCTCTGTTTTTTATGTATCTATATAAAACTTTAGGCAGTTATTTTGCAGTTTTGATCAAACATGTCCTTCTATCAAATATTATTATTTTATCTGATGCGTACCTGACTCAAATATTGTGTAGATACTGTTTAGGAATTCTTTTATGTCGCTGAAAAATGAGGTGTTTGTACCTTTTTGGGCTGATAGCCATATGCTTAGTTTATAGAAATGGCCATATAATCATGCCCTTTTAAGCTTCTCCCTCTAATAATATCCTCAGTGTATATGACAATTCTATAAAAATTGTTGTTACTGTAGATATACATGTATATTTATATAACCTCTTTACATAGGGCTATTTTAGTCTATCTCCTTGTAATATTAGTCTTATTGGGGTTCTCTTTCTCATGCATAAATGCCATAATCATACTTTGTACATAACAATATTCGATTACATAATATTATCAACTTGTACAATTGCAACTTATTTAAGGGCATACCGTGGTTTTTGCCTACTTTTAGCTGCTTACATAATTAACAGAAGACGGATTGAATAACCTATGTTATGTGATGTTAGAACCCAAACCTACGAGGAAAAGTTATAGAGTAGAAGGCCAAAATGTTATATAAGCATTGTACAAAATTTTTTACAGACAAAAAGATTTAATAATACCGATACGTTGAGTATAAGTACCAATAATATTTATTGTATTATTCATTCATTTACATTGCGTGTTTGTACCATTGAAGTTTTTCTCCACCACAAGAGATACCTGTCACGAAGCCGAGTTAACTAGATGTGGCAGTGCTTTCTCAACTAGTACGGTAGTGTAGACTGATTACGGTGAAATTAACTCTGGTACTATTTGAGATTTAGCTCTAGAACCAACTGAGCTTAAAACTTTAGTGTGCTTTTATATTTGTTATTTACTACATAGATTCTGCAAACTTCAATTTTACAAATAGTTAATTGATCTTATCACAGGCTTTTGCAGATAACTTGGTGAAAGCAGCTAGTAAGAACTGGAAGCATGTCAAGGAGTTCAATGGTGAATCTTCTTCCACTCCAGTGATAAGCAAAAGCTTGACTGCTTGTCCGGTTGAATATCCTAGGAACCAGCAACTTAGTGGCGATCCATCTGATTGTCGCTTGACTCGATTGAGCTTTCCCAATACACGAAGTTCTGAAGTTCCTCTGGGAAGTTCGGTACCAGTATCAAGAGGTGAGTAGTCCAATGAACAAGACCAGTGTAAGATAATATTCCTCGATATTTTTCCCTATTCGCTTCTGAAGGGTTTGCTTAATGCCATATGACAATTAGGTCTCACTGTTGGATCTCCCAGTGTAAATCACAACCATATGCTGCCAGACAACACAAACCTCAACAACATTGTTCCACAACAGTATGTTAGTCCATCGAATCAACAGGAAACCTTTGCAAAAGAAAATATGCAATGCACCGAGCTGGAGCCACATGGGTCGCCATCATCCGACTCGTTCGTAAATTCTTTGTTGAACTTGGACATGGAGAACCTATTCGATAGCTCTTCCGATCCGCATTTTGGTAGAAGTTTCACACAAGGAAACGGCAGAGGTGGTATTATTTGGCTTATGGTCAAGGTAAAATTCCAGTGGGGTGATTTTGTCAGGAGGAGAGCTAATGAGAGAATTGTGGAGTCGGATTAGCATCAGGCTCTCCTAACTTGTTCACATGGTAGAGATTCAATTCTTATTTCGGAGGAAATCATTGCCTTATACAGCATCACTCCATCAAATTAAATACAAATTTTACTAAACATAAAACTGAATTCCTATGACCGAAAGGTGATGGCTGAAAAAACCAACTTAGCTGTTGCTGGGTTGTGCTTTCAAATTGGTGTCTGGGTTAAACCTTTCATAGATACATCTTGTATGTAATAGTTTAGATGAGAAACTCAATACTTAGGGGCTTAGGAAAGCTTATTCTTTTCATGTCATTTCTATTATGACATGAGAGATTAAGCTTGTAAGTATGTTATGAATTATTATATTTATTATTTAATACTTTCCTTCAATTGTGGTTGAACTTTGGTTGAGACTAGAGTAGTGCATGAGTTATGCAAGCAGGCCGACCTATTTAAATACAAACTTCTTTATATCTAATCCACTTAACCTATTGATTAAAGCGGGCCAACTAATTGTGGGCAATTGGGTTAGCCTGCTAACTCACAATAAGAAAAAAAAAATAAAGGAAACTAAATATATATATATGTGTATATTATATATATATATTATCTTAAAGTTTCATAGATAGCACATCTTTATTATGTTATTATATTATAAGATCATCATCAATGGTTCAAAGTTCTTGTTGTGGTTTTTATATAACCATTATAATGTTAGCGGGAATTCCATTGATGTGATAATAATGGAAATCTCGGTCTATTTTGTTACAAATATACCTATTATACTGTTAGCTATAGGATTTTTTTCCTTTTTCATGTTGATGTAAATGTATATGTGTATATTATGTATATATTCTCGCAGAAAGATTGATACTTTATTTCTCTAAAATGAAATAAAAAGTAAATTTTGTAGTAAATAAAAATTAAATATGTACATTAGAATTGGTAAAATTATGAATTATGATTTGTGAACATTCTAATATGATTTACGGATTGGCTCGCTTAACCCTTCAACTCGTCAAACCCGTAGTAGGGTGTTTTGGATTGGAAATTCCAACTCGCTTTTATAAGCGGGCCAACCAGCTTAACCAGTAGGCCAAAGTGAAGTGGGGCGAAATGGCCTACTTAGCCCATAGTTCTAATTAAGACGCATTAAGTGGAAGACTTAATAAAAAGATAAATGACTACATAGAGATTTGAATTGAAGATCTTTGACTCTAATATCATGTAATGACTACTACCACAATCATAAGTAAAGGGGAGTATTATATAATATAATAGTCCATTTCATATCTATAAACTTAAACTTTTAGATTAATAGGTTATGGTACTATTTGCAATAGTCCCAACTTCCTCATTCTGTTTTCTTGGCTCAAACCCAACTCTTCTTAATTGAAAGAAAAAAACTTCATATCTATTGAAGAATTAAAACTAGAATCATCTTTTGATTTGTTTCATAATGATAGTTACCAAAGTATAAAGAGAGAATTATAAGCATACCTCATTAATCATTACTCCTTAGCAATGCTATGTCAAATGCTTTAGAAGGGAAAATCTCTTATAGAGAATTTGTCCTTTCTAATATGTTTGGGGCTTATGCTAACTTATTTTCCTTAAATGAAGTAGAAGTAATGGAGATGGAGATGAAGCTTCTTATTAAGTTTAAGATTTTTTCTAGATACTTAATAGTTGATGTAATTTTGATATTTTATGAGGTAATAATGAGAAGTAGTCGAAGATTAGGTTGGTTGAAAAAGTGTTTAGAAATTGCATTTTGTGGTTGTCCTTAGTTCAAGGAATTCTATCTCATGTTTGATAGGATTTGGTATTACTGTAAAAAGAATCCTTGTATATGGCTTTGTTTTTGCAAAATAAAAATATAAGAAGAAAAAAAAAAATCGATTTCAAGCACTTATTTTTCTATCTACTTTCATTTTATCTTATCTGTTATCAAGTGGTATTAGAGCTGTAAATTCTTAAGGGTCCTATGAGAGGGTATCTGAACTTTCTTCTTGAGTGTTTTGTAAGGGGAGAGATCAAACATCATAAGGATTGAAAGAGATGGCTTCCGATAGTTCATGAGGGACGACCTCCAATTTTTATAGGTGAAAACTATCATATTTAGGCAATTAAGATGAAGGCATACTTGAAGGCCCAAAGCTTATGAGATGTGGTAAAGAATGATACTAATTTGCTAGCGTTAGGGGCTAATCTAACCTTAACTCAGATGAAGAAACATAAAGAAGATTTGGTAAAGAAACTAAAGTGATGCATCTTCAGGTTCATAAATACAGAAAAACACTACAACGGAAAAAGCCAAAAGAAAATAAAAGAAGATTAGCAAAATTCGAGCAACCACCAATCGGATATAATATACCAATTAATCCTACTCAGCCTACAATTCGTCAAATATGATTTACCGGTTCGAACTAGAAGGTCACTCGCCATTACTCATTAGTAAAAGAAATATATAAGAGTTAAAGAGAAGATGAGAACATTAGGATTTCTCACAAAGAAAACTTATAATAATCTGATAATGTAATATGATGATGTCTGTATACAAGTAAATAAGGTTTATATACTAGCTCCACTAGGGTTATAAACATACATGGAAAAGAAAAAACAAGGTAATTTACAAATTAAAATACATAAATTATACTAAAAAGGGTAAAAGAGACAAAGAATATTATATATGAAAAAGTGAGGAATCCGTCTAAAATGCCGTGTTAAAAGACACATTTCAGGGGTTAGTTGATGCCATATACAAAAGCTATTCTTGTTGAGCAGAGTTTGGCGTAGTTTTGCTGTTATGGGAATAAGCTTAAGAGGCATCGAAAGGGGGTTTAACAACTAAGTAGATCTGCTCCTATTTAGGTTACAGCTCGGATACTAAGAGATATTCGGAGTTTAGGTTAGCATTTCTTCAGGTTGGATGTTTTGGCAACTTAGCTCGGTCAGACGTCTAAGGTTGATATGCTTGGATGCTATTTGGATCATTGTAAGAGCTCGGTGATAGGTATGGCTGCTCGGTAGGTTGGCATGTACGCTTGGTAAGTTGGCACGTCTGCTTGGTGTGTCAATATGACTACTTGGTAGGTCGGTATAACTGCTTGGCATCTTAGAAACTATATTGGCACTTATGAGAGCTCAGTACTTAGGTTGGTAATGATGCAAAAGATGGGGTTCAAAATAAGAATCTTCATCCTAAATGGGGCTTCAAGCTAGTATTTTTTATGTGAGTCCTTACAATCCTCTAGCTTGACTAGGCATAATTGGTCCGGGGAGTTGATTCCTATCATCTACTCAGGTATCAGAAAGATTTATCCTCAAATTGGAAGAGGTTTTTGGCACTTGCTTTGTTGTAGCATTTGTTAGGTTTTCTTTTGGTCGATGGGGAATCAGGTCGGACACATTGAAGGTAGAGAAAACACCATAGTTTTCAAGCAATTCAATCTAGTAAGCATTGCGATTGATTTTCTTTAGAACTTTGAATAGACCATCAACTCGTCGAGATAGCTTGTTTTGTCTCAAGCATAGAAATCATTTTCAACTAAGGTAAATCCATACTAAGTCTCCTAGTATAAAAGAAACAGTTCGGTGGCTACGACTACCAATCTTTTGTTGTCTCTAGTTGAACTTGTTGATCTTCCTTTCCACGGACTGATGTAGCTTTTGTAATTCTTGGGCTCAGTCGACTCCAGATTAACTTTCTTCAGCAGTTGCGGGAATATAGATCAAATCTAAGAGAATAGTAGGATTGAGGCCATATACAACCTTGAATGAAGACCTTCCAATAGTGCTGCAGACAATTTGGTTGTACGCAAACTCTACAATGGGTAGACATAGATCCCAATCCTTCAAATTCTTTCTTACAGCAACTTGGAGTAAATTTCCTAGTGTCTTATTGACCACTTTAGTTTAGCCATTAATCTGAGGGTAGCTACTAGAATTAAATATAAGTTTAATTCCAAGTCTTCTCCAAATAGTATTTCAAAAATAACTCAAGAATTTTATATCGCGATCTGAAACAATTGTCTTCGACACTCCATATAGTTGGACAACTTCTTGCAAAAAAAAAAAAAGCAATATACAAAGCATCGTTAGTTTGATGGCATGGAACAAAGTGTGTTATTTTACTAAAGTGGTTCATTACAACAAATATTGAATCTTTTCTTTTGAATATTTGGGGCAACCTTAGGACAAAGTCCATGATGAAGTCAATCGAAGGTAAAGATGGTGTAGGTAGGGGCATATACTCTCCATGTGGCTTTCTCTTTCCCTTAGCCCTCTTACACACTTCACAACTTTCGAATTTTGAATACTTCACAACTTTCGACTACCTTATGGACATCCTTGGCCAAACTAAGCTGACAAAATTTTTTTTTTTTTAACAAATTAGCTATTTTGGTCTCTCCAAAACGACTAGATAATTCGCCACTATGAGCTTCCCTAACTAACAGCTCGCAAGTGGAACAAGTTGCTATATACAACCTCATTTCTCTGAATAAATAGCTGTCCTTGATATAATATCCTCCAACAGTAACTTCTCTTTTACACTACTCTAGGATAAGACCAAAATGGGGGTCATGAGCATACTGCTTAGTGATTAGCGAAAATCTCAATAATTTCATCTACAGAGTGGTCAATAAGATTTACTGACAGACAAGGCATCTGTAACTACATTAGCACTACCTCTCTTGTGTTAGATCATATAAGAAAAACCTTCCATAAACTCTAACCACTTAGCTTGTCTCTTTAAAAGTTTGTTTTGACTCCTAAGATACTTCAAAGATTCATGGTCAGTATAAATTACAAACTCTCGTAGTATTAAATAGTGTTGCTAAACAATAAGAGCTCAAAAAAGAGAGTACAATTTTTTTTTATATACGGAATAATTCAATATGGCACCATTGAGCTTCTCACTGTGGTAAGCTACTGGTTGTCGTTCTTGCATAAAGACTATATCGATGCCGATGCTAATGCCTAATGCATTGCATTCCAATTCAAATAGCTTGTTAAAATTTGGTAGTGATAAGACAGGAGCAACAGTGACCTTCTCTTTGATTTCCTTGAAGCTCTGCTCGGCTTGATCATTCCACTGGAATCCTTTACTCTTCTTCGTTAGTTCGATTAAGGAGGCCACAATTGTACTAAAGTTTTTAATGAATCTTTTATAAAAAGAAGCAAGGCTATGAAAACTTCGTACTTCAGTGACATTCTTTGACGTTAGCCATTCTAATGCGACTTGGATTTTTTCTTCATCTACTCAGATTCCTTCTTCAGATACTACATGCCTAAGAAAGATAACTTCCCTATGATAGAACATACACTTCTTTAGGTTTCCATACAACTTCTTAGCTCGTAAAATGTCAAAAATAGCTCGAAGATGTTGAATGTGGTTGTTCAGGTTGTCACTGTACACTAATATCTTGTCGATGTACACAACTATACATCTTCTAATCAGCTAACACATTATATGGTTCATAAGCCTCATAAATGTGCTTGGTACATTTGCAAATATGAATGGCATAACCAACCATTCATAGAGACTGTGCCTTGTCTTGAAAATAGTCTTCCATTTATTACTAAGGCTGATGCAAATTTGGTGGTAGCCACTTCGCAAATCAATCTTTTAAAATATCTTAGTACCATAAAGCTCATCTAACATGTCATCAAGCCTCGATATTGGATATCTGTACTTTACAGTAATTCTATTGATTGCTCAGCTGTTGATGTAAATGCGCCATTAACTATCCTTTTTTGGTACAAGTAAAGCCGGTATTGCACAAGAACTCATGCCGTCCCTCACATACCCTCGTTTTATCAACTCATCCACTTGCCTTTTTAGGTCAATAGCTTGCTTAAGATTCATTCGGTAGGTAGGTCACTTTGTGATGTGTCTCTAGGGTCAGACACACGGAGAAACACCATAACGAAGAGAAAACAAAAGGAAATAAAGGAAAGCTAGCAAAGTCCGGGTAGCTACCAACTAGATATGACACACCAATTGATCTTACTCTACCTACAATTCATCGAATATGAGTCATCGATCTGAATTGAAAGGTTATTAACCACTACTCCTTACTAAAGGAAATATATTAGTTGGAGGGTACTAAGAATAATAGGGTCGCTCAAAGGAAACTTGTATAAATTCTGATAATAAAGATTGATTGTCTATGTACATTTAGTGGTGATTCATATACCCATCCCACTAAGGATACTTTACATGTTTGAAAAGAGAAAATACCATTTTAAAAGTAGGATACATAAAACATGCTAAAAAGGGTAAAAAAGACAAAGAGTATCCTGTATGGAAAAGTAAAGAATCCTCTTAGAATACCGTACTAGAAAACATGTGTCACATGGTAGCTAGTCCTCTTAAATTATAGTATAAATTAGAAGAAATGAAGAAAGGGAGTTTGCAATCAAAGGCCGACTTGATTTGGGTCAGGTCAAAGGTTGGTTAGCCATTTGCTATAGAGTAAAGAACTTGGGCTAAGATCAGACATCATGGTTAGCTTAGGAGTTCGACTCGAAGAGTCTTTAGGCTATTTATTCGAACATTGTCATGATACAACTATTTGGTAAGACCGGTGCAGGTGACAACTCGGTAGTCAGGTCAATAGAGGAAGGAAACATAGAGGTTGGGATAAGAATTCTCATCTTGGATGAGCCTTCAAACTAGTATTCTCCTAGTAAGTCCCTAAAGTCCTCTAGCTCGGTTATGTGTGATCGGTTTAAAGGGCTAATTCATATCATCTGCTTGAGGATCGAAAAGATTTGTTCTCAAATCTAAAGTAGTCTCTAATTCTTGTTCTTTTAAGGCACTTGTGGGATCCTCTTCTCCTTGACGGTGGGGAATTAGGTCGGACATATTGAAAGTGGAGGAAACACCATAGTCGTCGGGCAACTTGATCTAATAGGTGTTACAGTTGATCTTCCTTAGAATCTTGAATGGACCATCAACTCGAGGAGATAACTTGTTCAGCCAAGGTAAATCCATGCTAAGTCTCCTAGCTTGAAAGAAACAGCTTAGCGGCCTTGACTACCGATTTCTGTTGTTTCTAATTGAACTTAATGATCTTCCTTGTCATAGTTTGGTGTAGCTCTTACAGTTCTTGGGCTCGGTTAACTTTGAATTAACTTTCTTTAGCAATTGTGGGGATACTGATCAGGTCTAGGGGGATAATAGGGTTGAGGCCATAAACAACCTCGAATGGGGTCATTTTAGTAGTGCTGTGGACGATTTGGTTATATGCAAACTCCACAATTGGTAAACATATATCTTAATCTTTCGAGTTCTTTCCTATGAAAGCTCTAAGTAAGTTGCCTAGCGTCTTGTTTACCACTTTAGTCTAGCCATCAATCTGTGGATGGCTATTGGAGCTGAACATAAGTTTAGTTTTAAGGCTTCTCTAAAGAGTCTTCTTGAAATAGCTCAAGAATATTGTGTCTCAATCTGAAACAATAGTTTTCAACACTCTGTGTAGTTTGACCACTTCTCATAAAAACAGATCAACAAAGTATAAAGTATCGTTAGTTTGATGGCACAGGATGAAGTGTGCCATTTTGCTGAAGTGGTTTATTACTACTGTAGACACTTAAATTTTGCCTTTCCATAGTTTTAATTTTTTATTTTTACAAAAAGGGTCCTAATTTAAAAAAAAACAAAAAATTAATAAAAATAATAATAATTAACAAATAATGAAAATACCAAAAAAAAAATAAGAAAAGGAAAAATTTTGTAGATTTTTATGAAGTAATTTATATTAGGAATAATTAGTTTTAGTGTTAGTTTTAGTTTAGTTAAAAATTTTATTTTAGGGAATTGTATAGTTCAAATATAATTTAATGGTAATAAATATCAAGGCACAAGCCAACGACTTAATGGATAAATGACGGAATATTTGCGGTGGATTTAGTTAGAGATCATAGGTTTTAGTCTTAGCAAAAAAATTCAACGACATCCAGCATTTTCCATTGAACGACATCTAAAAATATTTTTTTTTAATTTATTAGAATTTGATAAAAAAAATATTATTTTTTTTAATTTATTAGAATTTGATAAAAAAATATTATTTTTTTTAATTTATTAGTTAGTTTTATTGTTTATTTTACTAATTTATTATTATTTTTTTGTTTAAAAAGAACAGCAGTACTCCTGACTCACTTGTAACGACATAACGTCCACTACTTTACCATGAACCACATACTATTACTGATCATCACTGTTTACGCAAATAGGAAATCCAGGTACTTTCTTACAGTTTTGATTCCTTTTATTTGTTTGTTCATATTGCCGTTATTATTTAGATTTTTAGTTTTAGGAGATTTGTATTGTTTTATGTGAATAGTTGTTAACTAAAAACATCTTAGTTTTATTGATTATGTGGATTGAGGATTAATTAGATTATATTGGTTTAATTGAAGGTTTATTTAATAAATAGTGATATGTTTTAGTATTAGTTATTATATATGGGTATCATATGGATTATTATTATTTTTTTTTTGTAAAATATATATATATATATATATTAGTTTAAGAGTCGTTAAGATCAATTTTACTATATATATACATTATTATGTTTTATCAGTTAAAATAGTATATAATATATGCATATGTTAGCATAAGAGTTTTAGTGATAGATCTTGTATAAATGTATTATATGGAATTATTTTATTTTGATAGATAGTTATATATATTAGTTTAGTGGTTGTTAGAATTAGTCATATTTTAGGATTTGGTTTTATTTAAAGATTTATCACATAAAAGATTGTTTTTCTTTAAATAAAAATTAATAAAAGATCCTTTTTAAAAATAGGATTGTTAGAGCAAATTTTTTTTATAAAACAACAACATTTAAGAATTAGGACCCTTTCTGTAAAAAAAAAAAAAGAAAAAGAAAAAGAAGAACAATTACACATTTATTAAAAACACGCTCGAACCCACTCCTCAGACCAATTCTATAGTTGTGCGCATAATAGGACTGGGAATCTAATCTATTCCTTTTCATCAACTTTGCATGCTTTGCTTTGCAGGTATGTAATGGTGGTTTTTAATTATTGTTTATAGGTTGTTTTATTTATTTATTTTTATCTCACTTAGTATATGCATAGTTATTTTTAAGACTTGTATTAATTTTTTATTTTGTTTTATTTTATTTTTATCACGTCTTTAATTGCTAGTAATTAGTTATAGTATTAGTGTCTAGTGAACATATATTAAGTTAAGTTTTAGTTTATTATTATTTTTTATATTTCATGTTTTCAAAATGATATTTTTATAAAATCTCATATTTTACAAAATCTTGTTCTTTGCATTTGTATTAATTTAGAAAAATTGCATTAAGCATGTTAGGTTTTTCTAAATAAAAAAATCATTTTGATGTTGATAAAATAAAAAAAAAACTTTAATTGACTTCTTTTCTATGGTTAAACATCTTTTCCATAGTTTAGGTTTGTTTTCCATAGTTTAGATGTCTTTTTCATAGTTTAGACGTCTTTTCCATAGTATAGGTTTATTTTTCATGATTTAGACATCTTTTCTATGATTTGAATATCTTTTATATGGTTTAGACATCTTTTTTATGATTTAGACATCTTTTCTACGATTTAGATTTTTTTTTCTATGGTTTAAACATCTTTTTCATAGTTTAAATTTTTTTCTATGATTTAGACATCTTTTCTATAATTTAGATTTTTTTTCTATGTTTTAAACATCTTTTTCATAGTTTAGACATCTTTTCTATGATTTAGATATCTTTTCTATGATTAGGAAATTTTTTTTTCTTTCTTTCTTTTTTAATGTTTTAAGCATCTTTTCTATATAAAAGTTTCATCATGTAGAACATTGCGTATTTCATAAAATCTTTAGGCTTTTTCTTAAAAATAAAAAATTATCACTTAGTTATTTTTAAATAAAAATTTTAATTTGGCACTTTTCAAAAATTAGGTTTTTAGGTTTTTTTTTTATATAATTAGGAATAAAAATTAGGTTTTTAGGGATTTTTCTTAATAAAAATAAAATGGTTAATAAAAACGCAAATTCAACTAATCATTTTTTATAAAAAAAACAACCTACTAAAATTTTTTTTGAAAGAACTATGATCGTCTGATCCGGCTAATGGATACGTAGGTACCTTCGAAGAAACGATAAAATATGTAGAAACTTAGGTTCTTTTTATTTTATTTTATTTATTTATTTATTTTTAAAATATTATAATTAGAAAAATAATCCTAATTTCGGTAAATAGATAGTGGTACTCATTAGGGTTTAATAGGTTAGCCTCTGAATTCGGAACCCTCTAGTTCTCTGTTAAAATTGAAATCAAAGACCGGTAGCTAAATCGTAACCAATCTATCCAATTGGTTACGGTTTCTTTTCTTTTCTCGACTCCGGTCGAGTGGTAACTCCAAAAATTATTTTTAATAAAAAATCATAATTTCTCAATTTTTTTAGTCGAGAATTAATATTAAATGGGTTAGGGTTTAGTATTAATTAAGAAATGAGAAATCAATTTTAAACAAAAACCGAAAAAATCAGACTTGACAACTACGAAGACCAAATCTTTTCCCCTGGATGCTCAGGGTAACCTTAGGACAAAGTCCATATTAAAGTCGGCCCAAGGTAAGGTTGGTGTTAACAGGAGCATATACTTTTCATGGGGTTCTCTCTTCTCCTTAGATTTCTTGTACATCTCGCAACTTCCAACTACCTTAGGGATATTCTTGGCCAAACTAAGCCAGTAAAAGTTTTCCTTCAACAAATTAATTGTTTTGGTCTCTCTAAAATGACTAGATAATCTACCATTATGAGCCTCCCTCACCAATAGCTCACGCGTGGAACAGTTTAGTGTATATAGCCTTCAATCCTTGATTAGATAGCCATCCTTAAGATAATATTCTCCAACAGCAACTCCTTCTCGGTACTGCTCTAAAATAAGATCAAAATGAGGGTTATGATCATATTGCTTGGTGATAAGTGAAAATCCCAACAACTTTATCTATAAAGTGGTTAGTAAAGCTTGTTGACGTGACAGGGCATCGACGACCACGTTAGAGCTTCCTTTCTTGTATCAGATCATGTAAGAGAAACCTTCCAGAAACTTTAGCCACTTAGCTTACCTCTTTGAAAGTTTATTCTGACTTCCAATATGCTTTAATGACTCATGGTCAGTATAAATAATAAACTCTCGTGGCAATAAGCAATGTTGCTAGGCCGTAAGAGCTTGAAAAGGAGAGTACAACTCTTTCTCATATACAGAATAATTTACGGTAGTACCACTAAGTTTACCACTAAGCTTCTCACTATGGTAGGTGATGGGTTGTCATTCCTATAATAAGATGGTGCCAATTCCAATGCCGAAAGCATTACATTCCAATTCAAAGGGCTTGTCAAAATCTGGTAATAATAGGACAGGGTGGAGGTAAGCTTCTCCTTGATCTCCCTAAAGCTTTGTTTATCTCGGTTGACTATCTGAAACCATCACTCTTCTTTGTTAGCTTAGTCAAGGGGACAGCTATGGTATGAAGTTTTTAATAAATCACTTATAAAAAGAAGCTAGGCCATGAAAAACTTCGAACTTCAGTAAAATTTTTTTACTTCGGCATTGGCCACTCCAGAATAGCTTGGATCATTTCCTTATCTGCTCGGATTCCTTCCCCTGATACCATATATCCAAGAAGAACAACTTTGCTTAGACAGAGCATACACTTCTTTAAGTTTCCAAATAACTTCTCAACTCGTAATATTTCAAAAATAGCTTAGAGATGTTGAACATGATTGTCTAGTTGGCATTGTATACCGGTATATCATCAAAGTATACAACCATTCATCTTCCAATTAGAGGGCGCATCATATGGCTCATAAGCCTCATAAATGTGCTCAATGCATTTGTAAGTTCAAAGGTATAACCAACCATTCATAAAGACCATCCATAGTCTTGAAAGCAATCTTCCATTCATCTTCTAGTCTCATGCGAATTTGGTGATAGCCACTTTACAAATCAATCTTACAAAATACTTTGGTGCCATGAAGCTCATTCAACATGTCATCGAACTTCAGTATTGGGTATCTATAATTGATAGTGATACAATTGATTACTCAGTTGTTAATGCACAAGCACCATGAACCATCTTTCTTTGGGATGAGCAGAGCTGGTACAGCACAAGGGCTCATGTTCTCCCTCACATATCCCTGCTCTATGAGCTCATCTAGCTGTCTTTTCAGCTCAACAGCTTGCTTAGGGTTCATTCTGTATGTAAGTCGGTTCAACAGGGTGGCGCCTGACTACAAATCAATATAGTGCTTTATGCCTCAGACTGGTAGTAGTCCTTTAAGCAGTTCCTCAGGAAATAAGTTAGAAAACTCATCAATTAGCCTTTGGATTTCATCTAGAACATCGTTCTGATCTCTTAACTCTAATAATCTTCTAATCAATAGAAACATAGGATTTTTGGCCTTCTCAGTAGCTTAGAGTTCTCTTCGGCTTATTACTAGAGCCTTCTTCTTACTTGCTTAGGTAAGCTGTAGGTTGGGGTCATAGGTTACAATACAATCTTCGTTTTATCCTTAACTAAGGTATAGGTATTCTTGTCCCCATCATAAGTAACATGTCGGTCAAATAACTAAGGTTACCCAAGCAATAGATGTGAAACTCCCATGAGAATGACATCGTACATTACTTTGTCCCTATACACACTCCTAATACTGAACAGTACAATTACCTGTTCAGTCACGTGCAGAGTACCCTTATTGTGAAGCCAATATAGCTTGTAAGGTTGGAGATACTTAAAGGTCGGCAGACCTAACCTCTACACAAAGGACTATACGACTATGTTATTACAACTTCCTCTATCTACTATGATGGTGCACAACTATCCTTTAACGATACACTTAGTATGGAATAAATCTTCCCTCTAATCTTCCTCAAAGTTCAGCAAGGAATTCAATACTCATCTTAGTACGAGGGTCATTACTTCTCCTTGGTTGGCATAGACACAAGTCTCCTCTTCCTCCTTGGCTTCAACATTTCTAACATCCTTCTCCTCCTTAAGTTTGCTCTTATCAATACTATCCACTACATCTCCTCGAAGCATTATGATACGTTGGTTCAGACATGAAAAACTATACTAGGAACACAAAGGACTATACAAATACGTTAGTACAAGTTCCTCTATCCACTATGATGGTGTACAACTGTCCTTTGACGGTACACTTAATATGGAATAAATCTTCCCTCTAATCTTCCTCAAAGTTCAGCAAGGAATTCAGTACTCATCTTAGTACGAGGGTCATTACTTCTCCCTACTTAGCATAGACACAAGTCTCCTCTTCCTCCTCGGCTTCAACATTTCCAACATCCTTCTCCTCCTTAAGTTTGCTCTTATTAGTACTATCCACTACATCTCCTCGAAGCACTATAATACGTTGGTTCAGACATGAAAAACTATACTAAGAACTCAATACCCAAATTTTAATTTAATACCAATTTCTTGATTTAAGCAACTAAATGAATGTAATATTGAAACAATAAAGCAATAATGATTCTGATCAAGATAGTGATAAAACAATGATGTATGCAAAAAATAAAAGAGATAGGGATAGAGAAGATCAAGCTCAAATTTAACGTGGAGTTTGGACCGCCACCTACTCTCCACTGATACATAATGCCTCCAACTGGGGGCTTCACGCCACTTTATTAATTTCTCAATCCAAGCTTCAAGAGCCACACATACACAAACTTGATTATACAAGTTTCATACTCACAACTCACCCAATCTTGATTTTACAAGATTCTCAATCACAATAACTCTCAAAACAAACTCAAGCTCAAGTATAGTGCACCCTCTCAAAGTTCTTACAAGTATAAATCACTTTGAACTATACTAAGGTTTCATAAATGATTTATCAAATTAAGTACACAAGACAAAGGGCAAGTGAACAAAAGGAATAATTATAGATTTCTAGCTCTATTTCTTGTCCTTCAACTACCCAACAATTTGTATTTATAGTCTCTTAAGAAAATTCAATTGTTGGTCCACGTTTCTCTTCATTTAATGCTTTGTAATGGCTCTTTTCTGTATAGACTAGCCAAGCAGTCCATTCAAATAAGGTCACCGTTTGGACGGTCTTTAGGTCACCAATTGCATGGTCTAACATAGCTTACTAAAGTACAACAACAAGTTGGATGGTCTAAGGTCAACTAGCCGCACAGTCCATCACCTACTACTGATCTGCAAAACCAGCCAAACAATCTAATGATAACCAGCCACATAGTCCATCACCTACTATTGATTTGCAGGAACCAGCCGAATGGTTCAGGGACAACCAGCCAAACGATCCATCATCTGTCGCTGATCTACAGAAACTAGTTGGACGGTTCAGGGACAACCAATCGGACGGTTCACACCAAAACAGCTGAACAACATACACTAAGATATAGCAAATAGTTTTATTCCCTTTTACTTCTTTCAAGAATTTCAAACTCAATCTAATCAAGTTACATTACATAGATATTATGCAAGGTTTTTTTCATAATCAACGATTAATTTAACATAACTTACATGGTTTTGTTCTCATCAAAATCACACACAAGAGCTTATTGGTTCAATAGGACACTCAATAGTTATGTCTTCGAAGCTTAAGCATTTAAAGCACTTCACCTTACTGGTCTTCCATCTAAAGGTCTATCCTCTTTCATATGTCCTCGGGGTTGGTTTGCCTCGGTTTGGCCAGGCTGGCTTGCTTAACCCTACTGGCCTATCCGGTCATCATCAGATCAGTCATTCCTCACCTTAGCTCAGTATGGCATCCTCGGCTTAGCTTGAATAGGTCGTCTTGGAATAGGGGTTGAGGAGAATGTTGATTTAGGTTGGCTAAAAGCACTTCTTCTTGTTTTTCGACCTTCTATAGAACCTCTATACCTTCACATTGTTACGAATCTCATATTTGTGTCTAGAAATGAACCTCAATACTGTACGAGCCTCTAGTCCTTGCACGTCGACTTGGATCATAAGTATCTGGAACTCTTTCATATAATCATCAATAGATCGGCCTCCTTGTGAAGTTTCTACAACTTTGCAAATTTATCCTGTAAATAGGTCTCAAGCACATATCTACCCCTCAACAACCTCTTCATCTCATCCCAAGTCCTTATACCTGGTCTTCTATCCCTTACTCTAGTTGCATTCGAATTTCTCCACTACATAGTAGCACTCCCAGTAAACTTTAGTACAGCAAGTCGAACCTTAACCCCATCTGTATATTTATAAGAATCAAACATCTTCTTGACCTTCTCTTCCTACTCCAAGTATTTATCTACAACTCCACTTTCACTGAAGGGTAGAATTTGGACCTTAGAATTATTAAGTTCTCGAGGAGCTCGACATCTTCACTCTCAGGCTTAATCATACTTAGCCGCTTCTTCTTCCCCTTTGTTATTCTCTACATCTACTTCCTCATCATCCTCTTTTATCTCTTCCAACTTTAACCTTCATCTAGCAGCTCGGTCTGTAACTCCTCCAACTCGTTGGGGTCGAATTAGGGGGTTGGCTTAGTTACCTTAGCCATAGCCTATCTCCATAACATTTTCAAGTAAGTTGCGCTATGACATACCTTAGGATTGTTACCTATTAACTTACATCGGAATGGCCAGACTCTCAACAAGATTAGTGAGTGTAAGCCCTAGAGTTAAGCCAAGAGATTGTAGGATTGAACGTAGAGCACAAGGTTTAGGGTGATCGGTTAATGGATCCAATCAAACCCGAATTATAAACTATGGAATGAAATATTAGTAAAAATGACCCCATAAACTTGAATTTAAGAAAATAAGTAATAAAATAGGAGACTACAAAATTTTCAAATTTTAAGTATAATAATTGTTAATGATCAAAAAGGCAAAAGTGTAATCAAATAACTAATAAATCACTAGAGATAAATTATATGTATACTAAAAATTATAGAATAACCTAAATAATAATTAGGAATGTTCACATGTACCCTACATGTATTTACATGTAGATAAAAATACGCGAAATTTCTTAAATTAGTCAAAAACTTAGTAAGAAAATTATTAAATTAATTAAAGAAAATTATTAAATTAATTAAGAAAAATCAAAAGGGTGTAGAATGAAGCAAATCTGGTCGTGGTAGGTCAAGATCTGAAAAAGAAAAATTATCCAATTAGAATTAAGCAACGCAAAAACCAAAAATCAAGAAAATGGGGCAATGTCATCTAATTAATGCATATTAATTACCCAAAATGTATATAAATAGGAAAAAAAACTTAGAGAACTCCTTTGGACAGTTTAGAATCAGAGAAAAATAGGGAACTTAAAAAATTAGAGAGAAAAACTAGAAAAAAAAAAGAAGAAAAAGAAACTGTGCAGATAGGGCTAGTAAACCAAACCTACACCTCACCACCATCTGGGACCGAGCCGCCACCACCACCACCACCTTACTCCAGCCCCACCATCTAGGTCGGTCGACACACTTGGATCGGAGTTGGACGGCCAAAAAGCATCGAACTGGTAAGTCCCTTATTTGCCCCGATTTTATATAATTTCGTAAAATTAGTTATTTTGCCCAGAAAATGATGAAACTTGTTATTCTGAGGTTTTATTGTATGTAGATTTAGGAAAAAATAGTGATTTAGTTTAATTACGTCTGAAAATATAGGGTTCTTAACAAATCGAGCAAAATCGAGCATAATTAGAACTAGAAATAAATAGGCTTAGGAGTATAGTTTGAAGCTCAATTTTTTTTTCTGTAGAATGTTTATGTGATATAGAACAGTGCTATGAAGCCATTGTTTAAAAATTAATTTTTGAAATTTTTAAGTTAATTTTTAGCCTTAAAATGATGGAAAAATTGGGTAATTTTAGATTAATTAGGTGATTAAGATACTGATTACTGATTTAGATAGTAATTAGATGTTTAGGGATGCTAATCTCTGATGTGGAAACCTAATTCTAGCCTTTGGAGTATTAAGTATAGTTAATTTAGGAAATTAGGTGGTTGTTGTAAAAAATTAGTAATATGTGGAATTGAAAATTAATAAATCTAAAAAAATTAGGGTTATTTAGATAATATTATAATAAAAACCAGAATAATACTAAATTTGAAATAAGATTTAATTTTAGGTAATTGTATAAAAATGTAAGATTTTCTCATATCGGGGATAAATCCGATACCCCAATTAGGAATAGCGTGTACCGAATAGTTTAGAATACTAAATTAAGACCCAATAAGATATTTGAATACTCGAGCTTAATGTGATTAGCTTCACATTAGGATTCGAGCATATTTAGGACTTAGGAATCAAAACTAGAATCTAATTTAGGGTCTGAAACTCGAAATAGAGTAGAAAGAATTATTATTATATAATAGGTACACATGGAAAAAAGAGTTAAATTATAACTTAGAAAATGAATCCTTAAAGTATAAGTACTAAAAGACCTATTTATATTATAGGATACCTAGAGACGAATCGTCTTGCAACTAAGTGATCGGGCGATTGAGAAATTCCAAGTAAGTTGGGTTATTACTTATTGTAATAGAGTACTAGTTTTATGGTACTCGGAGATTTAGGATTGTATATGGTTGTGATTATAAGTAGTTTACGCATGTGTTTGATGTATCTGAATTCGTGCTGAAATTATGGGTTGATGGATATTGTGTTATGATTGAATTGGTGTGAATTGTTTGAAAACCCTAAATGAAATTTAATCCTATTCGACCTTAAGGACCAAAAATGCAATGCATTGCAACCCGTTAGGGGATCATTAGGATTCTCCAACCAAATACTGACCCCTTCGAAAGGGATAGGGCAGGATTGCATAATGGTCCTTTCTTCATCCTTAGTCGAACTAAGTGACAGGAGAGGAGGTTGCGGAGAGGGTGAAGTCAATGGTTCGAAGGTAGTCGCGAGAGGAGCGGGGTCTCCATTGCACAAGTCTGGGTTTGGTTGTGAGCTACTGCATAACATGGAAACTCTTCAACCCGGATTGGAACGGGTGAAATTTCTCTCATTTCACAACGGACAGGACTATGTTGTGCGATGACACTTGATTGTTGCATTGCATGAAAATACTTGTTTGATAATCTTGTTTGTGCTTGTATGCATTCATGAGTCTCCAATCCAATATACTGAGTTGTAGTTGCTCATACCCTTATAGATCCTTTTGCAGGTCCTAATTTTTGAACACTTCAAGTACTATGCCGCCCTAAAATTACCTAGAAGTTAGTCCTTTTGAAGCTAGGGGTGTGAAGATCAAGTTACTTAGTAATAATATGTAACTAGAGTATCCTTGTAGTTAAGGATGAAAGACTGATAGTTATTATGTAAATTAGTGAACAGTTGTGAATATGTAGAATTTCCTGGGAAGTTCTATAGACTTTACATATAATTATACATGTTTATTAGAAATTTGTAATATTTATCTTAATTGTAGTTAAAACTTTTAATCGGACTGTTTATTTCAAAGCGAGGAGTCGTCGATGCCTTATGTAGATCATGTCTATGGTAGGCATTGTAAGGCCAGTTACTATCATAGAATAGTTTACACGGCGGGACTATTGCAACTCTACGACTTCAGGGCGTAACATCTATTCCCTTTAGTATAGAACAGTGGTGAGTCACCTTTCAATTCGGACTAGTAAGTCATATTCGGTGAATTGTAGGTTGAGTATGATTAATTGGTGTATCATATTTAGTTAGCAACTACCTAAACTTTGTTAGCTTTTCTTTATTCTCTTTTGTTTTCTCTTCGTTGTGGTGTCTCTCCATGTGTCTGACCCTAGAGATGTAACAGCTTTGCTGGTATTAGAGTACAACTACGAGAAAGAGTATATAAAGTTGCAGTAAAGTTTTAGTTTGTATTTACTATTTGTGGATGCTGTATTCCTTCCATAGCTACTTTAATGTGTTCGTGTAGAGTAAGTTTGGAGTCGTAAGCTAGGTAGTAAAGGTTTGTGTGTTGGTAAGAGTGGTTCCCTTGTTACGCTTGGCTATAGATCAATACAATATTTTATGCCTCGAAAATAGGGTAATCTTTTAAGCAACTCCTCAGGAAACAGGTCAGAAATTTATCAATCAACCTTCAGATCTCATTAAAAATATCTTCAAGATCTCTCATCTCCAACAATCTTCTGATCAATAGAAACCTAAGCTCATCGACCTTTTTAGCAGCTCAAAGCTCTCTTCGGCTCATCGCTAAAGTTTTCTTCTTACTAGCTCTGGTGAGTTGGTTATGAGTTTCATCTGAGTGGTTTTCGTAGGTTGTAGTATAATCTTCTTTCCATCCTTCATAAAGGCATATGTGTTCTTATATTCATCATGAGTAACACATCGGTCAAACAACTAAGGTCTTCCTAGTAATAGATGTGAAACTCTTATGGGGACGACATCACCTATCACTTCATCCATGTATACATTCTTAACACTAAAAGGCATGGATACCCGTTCTATGACGTGCAAAGCACCCTTATCATGAAGTTAGTATAGCTTGTAAAGTCAAGAGTGCTTAGAGGTCGATAGTTCTAACCTTTACATAAAGGACTGTACAACAACGTTAATACAACTCCTTCCATCTATAACAATGGTGTATAACTATCCTTTGATAGTACACTTTGTATGGAATAAATTTTCTCTCTAGTCTTCCTTGGAGCTTGGCAAGGAGCTCAACACTTGTCTTAATACTAAGGTCATCACTTCTCCTTGGTCAACATAGACATAGGTCTCCTCTTTCTCCTTAGCTTCAACTTTTCTAGCATTTTTCTTCTCCTCCGACTCATTCTTGTCGATGCTATCCACTATATCTCCTTGGAGTACAATAACACATTGTTTCAGACATTCAGCAGTCATGTATCCAAAACCCAAGCATTCAAAGTACTTCACCTTGCTGGTCTTCTATCTAGAGGTCTATCCCTTCTCATATGTCCTCGAGATCATCTTATCCTCAACTCGGCTATATTAGCCTGCTCGGTCTTGCTAGCCTACTCGGCTATCTTTAGGTCAGTCATATTTTTCCTCGGCTTGGCATGGCAAGATGGTACAGAATAGGGGCTCAGGAAAATGTTGGCTTAGGTCAGCTCGAAGCATTTCTTCTTTGTTTTACAACCTTCTGCTCTACCTTAACGATCTCTTCCAATATATGGAACCTCTATTCTTCCATAATATTACAAACCTTGTATTTGAGCTTATAGATGAAATAAGATATAGTATGGGCTTCAGGCTCTTCCACGTCTACTTAGATCATCGACATCTAGAATTCCCTTACATAGTTATTGACAGATTGACTTCCTTAGCAAAGTTCTTGCAGCTTTGTAAATGTATCCTACAAGTAAGTCTCAGATACAAATCTTTCCCTCAACAATCTTTTCATCTCTACCTAAGTTCTTACACCTATTCTTCAGCCCTTACTCTGGCTACATTCAAGTTCTTCTATCACATGGTAACATATCTAGTAAACTCCAGCGTAGTTACACCTTAACAAGATCAATATACCCATAACAATTAAACACTTTCTCGACCTTCTCTTCTAACTCTAAATATTCATCTATATCTCCATTTCCACTAAAGGTGGAATTTAGACCTTAATATTGTCAAGTCCTTAAGGAGCTTGACGTCTTTGTTCATGTGCTTGATAATATTCAACCTCTTCTTCTTCCTCTCCATATTCTTTAGCATCTATTTCCTCATTGTCTTCCTCAATCACTTCTAACTCTAGCCTTTATCTAGTGGATCGGTTGACAACTCCTTTAGCTCGATGAGGTCAAACTGGGTGATTAACTTAGCCACCTTTGCCATATCACTTTCAAGAATATTCTCAAGTAGATTATGATGTGGTATAACCTGTAGTTGTTGTCTATTGACTTGTATCGCAGTAACCAAACTCTCAATAAGATTGTGAGTCTGTTAAGCTTATCATTGACTAATCCAGGAGTGTTACTATCATTTTGACCTCAACCAGTAGGAGCACCATTAGTCTAGTCACTAATAACACCTTGAATCCAATATAGTATAATACTTCTCTAATAGATTAATAACACAATACACAACAAGCACTTCTTCTTACTACCCAAAACTCTATTAACACACCCTTAACAATTTAACAACCAAGACTCACTTGAACACAACATAAATGCACTTGCTCTGTTTTCGTAATGAAAAACAGAGTAATAATAGGAACTACACTTGCCAACACATGAACCTCCACATCATAGCTCACAACTTTAGACCTTGCTTCATACAAACACATTGTAGTAGTTACGGAAGGAACACAGTAGCCACTAACAGCAAGCACAAACCAAAAAGTTCACTATAACTTCATGTTACGCCCTGAAGTCGCAGAGTTGTAACAGTCTCGATATGTAAATAAACCTATAACAGTCCTGCTATGTAAATCAACCTATAACAGTAACTGAACTTATAGTGCTTATCATAGATATGATCTACATAAGGTGTCTACAACTTCTTACTTTGAAGTAAATAATTCGATTAAGACTTTAGCTAAAATTTATAATAAAAGTTAAAAGCTTAAGTTATATATATATATATATATGTATATATATATATATTTACAATTACATTATTGTAGAATTCCCAAGAGATTCTATATATTACAATAGTCTACTAACTTATAGATCATATATCAGTTCATAATTCTAGAGATACTAACAAGACCTTAGAAACTTAATCATTTGGCCAGTTGATCCTTACTCTCGCATAGCTTCGAAAGAGAACTAACCTCTAGATAATTGTATCGTAGCATAGTAATCAGAAGTCAGAACTTACAAGAGAATCTATATGGGTATGAGTAACCATAGCTTAGTAAGTTAAGTTGGAGACTTATGAAAGCATAACGAACACAAACAAGGTTATCAAACAATTAATTATATATAATGCAATAAGCAAGTGTCATCACATAACGTAGTCCGATCCGTTGTGAAATCAGAGTAATTTCACCCACTCTAATCCTAGTTGAGGAGTTTCCGTTAATGCAACAGTTTACAACCAAACTCAGGTTTGTGAAATAGAGACACAGCTCCCCCCAAGATTCTCTTTTAAACTAATGCCCCCATCCTTACTACGACTTCCTCTCCTATAACTTAGTTCAGTTAAGAATAAGAAAAAGACCATTATGCTATTTAACTTTATCTTTTTCGAAGGTGTCGGTATTTGGTTAGAGAACCATAATGATCCCCCAAAGGGTTGTAATGCTAGGGCACTTAGGTTGGTTTTAGTTAGGTAAAGTTTAGGGTGATCAAACAATTTCACACCATTCCATTCACATCAATAGTCCAACACAACACATAATACAACAGAAAATCAAATACCCAATCACATGCGTACATAATTACTTACAAACACAATCCTAAGTCTCCGAGTACTCTAAAGTATGATGAAGTATTAAACCTAACTTACTTGGTATCCTTGGTTTGATCAATCACTTATCACAGATTGACTCTTCTCTATGTTCTATAATATATAATACAAATACGTTTTTAGTATTTATATATTGATGATATATATATATATATATATATTCTAGGTTATGATTTAACTTAATTCTTCCTATATACATATTAGTTATTATTGATTCATCTTAAGTTAGTTTAGGATTTTGTTTCCAAATTCGATTTCGATTTAAGTTCTAAAGCAGTTTCAATTACAAATATTATACTTAAAGCCTAAAAATGTTATCCGAACCCTAATGTAAAATTAATCACATTAAGCTTGAGTATCCTAAGTATCACGTTTGGTCTTAAATCAGCATTCTATTTTACTCGGTATATTCAAATCCTTATTAGTGTACCAAATTTACTCTCAATATAAAAAATTTTTACATTTTTCATATAATTTTCTAAATTTAAGTTTTGCACTAGATTTAATATGTATTAATATTATTACTCTATTATCCATTTTAACTTAATATTTTATATTTACCATAATTCCAATTTCACATATTATTAAAATTACCTATGTTTACTACATGATACCCCTAAAAATCATATCTAATACCTTAAATATCACAATTATCATACCACATTACATATGAATATCTTAAAATCCCCAATTATATACTCAATCAGTAATTATTCAATTAATCATTAATTAACCTCAAAAATCCCTAATAATATACATATTTTAAGGCCCTAAAAATCACTTCAAATTTTCAAAATTTAATTTCTAAAAAGGGGTTTTGTGTCACTATTCTATATTACCTAAGTAGTCTATACAAAAATTTTGAGTTTAAAACTACATTTGTAAACGTATTTATTTCTAATTCAAAACATGTTCGGTTTTATATAATTTCTTAAACACCCTATATTTTCAAATAAAATTAAACCTAATTAATATTTTTCCTTAAATCTACATACAATAAAGCATTAAAATAATAAAATTCATAATTTTTTGGATAAAATTAATAATTTTAATGAATTACATAAAATTGGGCTAAATTTAGGACTCATCGGACGGTGGTCTAGGGAGTATTAGCCAGTTTAGGCGATAGGTGTGGGGTGTGGTGATAGTGGCGGTTCAGTTCCAGTTGGTGGTGAGTTATAAGTTCAATCTGATTGCCGCTACTGCATAGATTTTTTGTAAATTTTTGAAAAACCTTAATTCTCCCACTTTTTCGATTCTCTCTAATTTTCTCACAACAAGAACTATCCAAATGAGCTTCTGAATTAATTTGGATATTTATAGAGTTTTAGGGAAATTTTAGTGCATTAATTAGACTTCACATTTGCTTTATCCATTTCCAAATTGCCTTTCTAAGTGGATTAATTTAATTAGCCAAATTTTTTTCTTTCTTCCCTAACTTGCCACGACTCAATTTTGGAAAATTCCTCACTTCTCTAAATTTTTTTTTTATAATTTTATTTAATTATTTAGCATTTTTCTAGCATTTTTTAGGCATTTTAGAAAATTTCACATATTTTTACCTACACTTATGTATGTGTATATATATATATATATATATATATATATATATATATATATAGAGAGAGAGAGAGAGAGAGAGAGTATAAGTAAATACTCCTAAATATTGTTTATGTTATTTTATGATTTTTTGTATGTATATAATTTATTTTCAGCGACTCATTAGTTATTGAAATTTGTTTTATGCATTTTCGATAAATAATAGATAATATACTAAAAATTTGATATTATAATATTCTATTATTTTATTACTTATTTTTCTAAATTCAAACTTATGAAAACACTTTTACTAATATCTCTAACTTTATTTTCTAATTTAGGCTTGATCAAATCCTTTAACCGATTGCCCTAAACTTTACGTACTAAATTCGATTCTATAGTTACACTTCACACACTCTCTCTTGAAATCGTATTCTGATACCAGTGAAGCTGAGTCTCCAGGATTGTACACATGAAGAAACACCATAACGGAAGAAGCTAAAAGAAAATAAAAGAAGATTAGAAAAATTCGAGCAACTACCAATCGGATATGACACGCCAACTGATCTTACTTAACCTACAATTCGTTAGATATGATTCATCAATCTAAACTATAGAGTCACTCGTCACTACTCCTTACTAAAGGAAATAATAAAAGTTGAAGAGAAGATAATAATACTAGGGTTGCTTACAAAAGGAACTTGTAATAATTTGATAATGTAATATGATGATGTCTACATATAAGTAAATGGGGTTTTTATACTTGCCCCATTAGGATTACAAACATATATAGAAAAGACAAAAAAGGGTAATTTAAAAATTGAAATACATGAATTATATTAAAAAAAGGTAAAAGAAACAAAGAATATTCTATACAAAAAAGTGATGAATCCTTTTGAAATGTTGTGCTAGAAAATACGTATTAAGGGGTGGTTGGTGCCATATATAGAAATTGTTCTTGTTGAGGCGGAGTCTGGGATAGTCTTGTAGCTATAGGAATAAGCTTAAGGGGTATTGGAGGTGGGTTTGAGAATTGGGTAGATTTGGACCTGTTTGGGTCAAAGCTCGAATACTAAGAGATATTCGAACTTTAGGCCAGCATTTCTTCAGGTCGGATGTTTTGGCAGCTCAGCTCAATCGGAGATTGAAGGTTGATCTATTTGAATGTTGTATGGACCATGGTAAGGGCTCGATAATAGGTATGGCTACTCAGTAGGAAAGCTTGTATGTTTGGTAGGTGTTATGTTTGCTTGGCAAGTCGACATAATTTCTTAGCAGCTCGAAAATTGTGCTAGCACTTATGAGAGCTCGGTACTCAGGTTGGCAATGATGTAAAAGTGGGGGTTCGGAATATGAATCTTCATCCTAAATGGGGTTTCAAGCTAGTATTGTTTGTGTGAATTCTTGCAATCCTCTAGTTTGGCTAAGTGTGAGTAGTCTAGGGAGTTGATTCATATCACAAAGGCAGTTATCTTCTTACATTTAGCTATGTCTAATGTAATCTTTACTAGGATAATGGCATGTAAAACTCCAAAGGAGATATGGGACAAGTTAAAGGATGAATTTTAAGGAAAAGACAAGGTAAAGACAATCAAGCTCCTAACTTTATACAAGGAGTTTGAACCATTAAGAATGAAGAATGGGGAAATTGTTTATTATTTCTCTTCTAAGTTACTTGATCTATCAACATTAAAGTAAAGCTTTGTAATGGTACAATAGTTGAAACTCAAGGGAAGGGTTTCGTAGCTGTTTAAACTAAATAAGGTGCTAAATACATTTGCAATATGCTTTGCATACCTTATTTAGCTTAAAATTTACTTAGTATAGCTTTAATGTTACAAAATGGATATTCATTATATTGTAAGGAGGGTAGTTGTTTTTATATGCTTAATATGATTTTATTTTTTATAACAAAAGTGTATTTTTGTTAGCAAATGCATTAGGTTTTAAATACAGTAATAAAACTAATGAGAATCAAGTCAAACCCACAAGAAATAATGTCTAATTTATAAGAGATCCTATAAAGAGTGGGTTCGTAAGATACAATTATATCTCTTTTGAATGAATTTAATTCTTTCCAATTATATTTCTAAATAACCACACTTTATAACCATGGCCATGGTATTTACATATGGTCTTTCTATACTTTAATTTTCGCATGGAATAAAAGATATACGGTATACTTGGAATTGGGAACTCGACTTCATTCGATAAGTAAAACATGTCTTCCATACAATGAATGACCATGGACATGGTCCTTACTCATGGAGCTCTCGACACAATTTCTTTTTTTTTTTTTTTTTGGAATTTCACGTGCTTTCATCACCACATGTATATTTTTTAATATTGTACATTTTTCCTATAAAAAAATATACAAATATACAAATTAATGTAATAAATGGCTAAAATAAAATACTAACAAACAAAGTACTAAATTACACTTAAAAGTCTATAAAAGAAATACAAATCTACCTATAATATAGAAACAATTAAGCTTTATTAGTTTTATTATGATGTTAAAGATAATCTTGTTACTAGTTACATATGGTGGATAAAAGTTTTCCATTATGTTATAAGTGTTAAAGAAAGTGCAAATCTTGCTAGAGTGATTGACTGAAAGTTGTAGCATAAAAGGTTTGGATATTGCAACTATGATTCATCATCATTATTGTAGAAAATGGTCTAGTGAATGGTTTACCCGAAATAGTGAAACCTGATAGGATGTGTATCTGATGTCGGTTTGCAAAACAACATCAGTTATCTTTTCCACATGTAGCGACTTGGAGTGCAAAAGAGAAACTTGAATTGATTCATTCAAATCTATGTGGCCCTACGAAGACAGCATTACTGAACAAAATGGGTCGCACGAAGATAGCATCATTGATGGATATGGTCAAATGGGGAAGTTAAAAATTTAGCCAAAGAATAACAAAAACCAGCCAAACACGTGTAAAAGAAAGACATGTATCTTCTGACGTCAGCTGAGCCGCCTCTAATTTTAAAATCCCGTCCAATGGGTTGTGTTTGGACTATAATTTATCAGTAACTATAATAACTTTATGTTATAAAAAAATAGAAATTGGTATCCCAACAATATATCTTTATAAACTTATAAATATAAATATTATATATGTTATTAAAATTCAAAGATTAATATCTATATAATATATATATTTAATATATTATTAGATAATATATATTATATAATAAAATCCTTATTCACTATTTATTAATCTATCTATTTATATATTTTTTTTATTTCGTATATGTATACTCGAGATCATTTAGTTTTAAGTTTGTTTTAGCTCGAGCTCAATTAGTAAAAAAGCTAAACTTAAGTTCAAGACAAACAAAATTTATTTATTTAACGAACTGAGCTCAAGTCTCAATTTTAAGATCAATAAAAAGTTATGCTTAAGCTCGATAATTTTTAAACAAATTGAATTTAAACTTTTAAAAACTTGATTAAGCTCAACTTGTTTGTAACGATGCTAATATATATATATATATGATATTTGTTATCCAATTAATTGAAAATATACGAGTGGAAAATAAAATTAGTATTTGCTCTAGAAATGGTATATATATATATGTAAAAGATTTAAATAAATGTGAAGCAACATTTCCAGGTAAAGATGCCATCCAACGTTTCGCGGAAAAAATAACTACTTAAATTCTTCCTATAAATACCAATTCCTCGTGTGTGTAATCATTGTCAACTACCAGCTTTGACTTTATTTTGCTAGCTTTTCTTCCACTTCATCTTCTGTAATTGTCCAAAAACCATGGCCATGTCTAAGAAGCAGAAGAGGCCACTTGAGGCTAGTACTAGCAGCGGAGAAGAGGAAGGAGGTCAAGTCATGAAGAAGCTTGTGGATTTGTATAAAGAATCTCACCATGGAGAGCGACTTCCTGCTTATGATGGTCGCACAAGTCTTTACACTGCTGGACATCTTCCTTTTAAATCTAAGTAATTCAGAATCACTCTTATGGATGATGATGAGGGTGCAGGCCGTGAAAGGAGGGAAAGAGAATTCAAAGTTGTAATCAAATTGGCTGCCCGAGCAGATCTTCATCACTTCGGCCAGTTTTTGCAGGGCAGGCAAGTTGATGCTCCATTTTCTACGCTTGAATGTAGAAAATACATGGAAATACATTTATATATACATTAATACTTGAGAATAATGACCCCCCAGGATACTTCTCCTTGGATGGTATTAGACAAGTTTCCAGCTTAGCAACTGATCATTGAGTTCGATGGTTTCTATTAAGTAATAAAAATAAAAGCACACATTATATCCAGAAGCGTATATCAATAAATGGTTGTGGAGCTAGATCTAACAGTTTCAATTGGAGTTGCATAGTAACTAAAATGTCAGTTGCATCTTTTCACCAATGAGTCATTTTTTGATCCAAATGTTGCATAGACGACTCCCTTGGATATCTTCTCTCCGTGATAGATGGATACAACAGTTATCGATTATCGGTTTGTCAGGGGGGATATCGTGTACTCGTATTACCTAAATAAATCGCAAACACATGCTTTAAGGCATATACATGCAGGCAGGCAACGATTGGCTCCAGCCTGTCAATGCTGCGATGAATTAGTGCAGTGAAGCAAATTCGTGATCTGGTAGCTTAACCGTAAATGAAGTACAAAAAGTTTAATTCGTGACTTTCTTTTTTTCTTTTGTAGAGAACTTGTATAAAATTCCTCGTTTTTAACTCTTTACAATTGTGGACAGGTTAGAGAAGAAATGGAGCAAGCCAACTCGAACTTGAAAGAGCTTATTGATAGCTGTGCATATACGGCTCTGTTTTCTGTTGAGATATATTATGAGATGGTTGTACTTGCAATTTTTCTATAGTTAACTGATGTTGTGTCAGAAGAACCACCCCAAAGAGTCAGATTGGATAATGCTACTTGCTGTGGCATACAAGAGACATATTAATGCTTCATCTATTGAAGTAATTGATAAAAAATTCCTAAGTTAAGAGAGAAACCATCCCGACATCTCTTGTTGGATAGGTGAAGTTATCGATGTAGCTTTGGTCATCAGTCTAAATACTTGATCAGCATTTGGAACCTGTTCAATCTATTCCATGTTTGAGTTTTTTGGAAACCTGCTAAACATGGGGATGCCAATGGACATCTTCCCTGCTTGTAACTTGGAAAGCTGAGACTGAAGAATGACCTATATGGATTTCTACTGAATATGCGTGACAATTGTCTTGTTAATATCAATTAATACTGCTTCTTTAAATGACCTGGTTTACTTTTGTTGGGCTTTTGGCTACATTTAATATATCATCCTAATAAGTTTTTACTCCAGAAAGCCTGTTTCGCTAAAGTCGTTTGCATAAGCTTCTTTGCTTATAAAATATGTTCAAAGATCCCTTCTAGCTTTTCCCATCAACAGAGCCAGACTCAAGGTGGTTGTCTCGTACCCAAATGTAGCAGAACATACTTGACTGTCAGTCAAAACAGTTGTGGCACGAACATGCTGCTAAACTAAGTATCTCTTATTTGTTCTATCATGTTCCCACTTTCCTTGATATTTTCATTTGATTTCAAGTGGTTACTTATGGTTCACATCACTTATTTTTGTTAACCAAATTTTAATACAGCCACGTCCAAAATGCACTGGAGGGATTTATTCCACGAATTGACTTCTTACTGAAGAATGCGATCCAGGTATTTGTAAGTTGCGCATATTCAGTCTATCACTTCTATTTGTGAGTAGCTTGCATATGATTGCATAGCTGTTGTTGATCTGTATGATTTGAAAGAAGGCAGCATGACCAACCTAATAAAAATGACAAAGTGTTAGATATTTCTTCATGAGGAACTATTAAATAGTACTTTTCTGAATGGCATTCTTTTTTTTTTTTTTTCACCACTTGTGCCACTTTAGGTATTAGTTGCTACTTGTTCAACCCTTTGGAACTTGCCATTCCAAAGCTAAGAAAAAGACATACATCGGCATGTTATCCTTGTGAGAAGGCAAATAGACAAGAATTTTCAACTTTTAAATTACAAGTTCCGTTATAGACGGACAATTTAAAATGTGCTTTCTGATGAATCTAAAGGGGTAGGTTGTCTGGAAATTGCACTTAGAGGAAATGATCTCTATATTAGTGGCATGTTTTGTGAAAATCACTACATTTTTTCTTTCGTCAATTCAAAGATTTCTTGTGTGGTTCCTGCATTTTTTTCTCATTTATTTACTTGGGTGATGACTTTTGAATAGGTTTGCAAAGGATTGGATCATGCTAATCCTCACTCCTTCGAGCTAGTTAAAAGGTTTAGATTTTATATGGATTGATAGTATTCAGCTAATCACGTACATTTTTCTTCATAACTAAGGCTTCGTGGCTCCCTCATTTCCTTTATATATATTCCTCAATTGCATTTTCCGCAACAGATTTGAGAAACATACTCAAAAGGTTTATTCGTTTTGATAAGTAGACAATAATTACAATGGATTTTATATTTTTTTTTTTTCTTTTTTGTTTGTTCATGATGAAGCATTTTCTTTTTACCCTTCTGGTAGTTCTCTTCAAGGATGCTTCTTCCTTTAGTATTATAAAGTTTAAGCATATTCATAATAAATCATGTTGCAGGACTCTTCCAAAAAGTACTCAAATTACAGAAAAGAGAAACAAGCAGCTACGCTTTGACTCAAAGTTGTCCCTCCCTCTCTTCACTGGGACGCCACTACAAGGAAGGCAGGGATGTCCCCTCCAAATTGAATTGATTGATGCAAACACAGGCAGGGTTGTAACATCTGGACCCGAGTCTTCCACAAAGTTGGATGTTGTTGTGCTTAGGGGAGATTTTAACAGAGATGATGATGATACCTGGTCAGCAACAGAATTTGAGGAGTACATGTTGAAAGAGCGTGAGAGGAAAGGGCCTCTTCTGACTGGCACTCTGCAAGTGAAGCTTAAAGAAGGGACTGGGGAGTTGGGGAACTTGGAGTTTACTGACAACAGCAGTTGGAATTGTAGCAAAATGTTCAGAATAGGGGTCAAGGTTGCATCTGGTTTTTGTGAGGGCATTCGAGTACGTGAAGCCATTACAGAAGCATTCACTGTCACGGAACGTCGAGGAAAAAGTAAGTCGTGCAGTGCATTTCATCATAGTTTATGTAGGGCGAAAATGTTTTCCAAGGGAAATAGGTATTCTCATGATTATCCGCCATTGGTGTTATTCTTAGAATTATCTGTAAGGATCTGGTTGCATCTACTTTATGAAGAAAACCATACAATATCAAAGATTCACATAAATCAAATATTACACAAATCCACCAACCTTAAGCAAGAGCTTTGCAGTTTCCTCATATTATTTATCCATTCAATTTGTAGCATACGAGAAGCATGATGAGCCTAAATCAGATGATGAGATATGGAGATTGAAGAAAATTGGAAAAGACGGACCATTCTGCAAGAGGCTTAATGAGAAAGGAATAGTAAGAGTTGAAGAGTTCGTGCGACATTTGATTGGAGACTCCAAAGAACTAAGAAATGTAATTTATTTGATCCATTAATGTCTATTCTTACCCTGCTGGAATATTTGTTAATATCATTTTTGCCTCTTTTCCACCTAGATTCTTGGAAGTACGATGACGGATAAAAAGTGGAATGCTCTTATAAATAATGCAAATAAATGTGTTCCAAGTGGGAAAAACTATGTATATTATCGTGATGAAAAGAAGGATTGTGGTGTTGTGATCAGCAATATCTGTCAACTAAAAGGCTTGATTGTTGGCGGGGCCTATCACACAACAGATCAGCTCTCTGATAGTCAAAAGGTATGTGTTTGATGGTATCTATGAATGCTACCAACACTCCATAACTTATTCATCGTTGAACTTCTGTATATGAATGTACCTGCATCTCTCAACTTGGTTTGAATTAAAAACTCACAGGATTCAGGTTGAGTATATTGACCACCTAGGTCTCACTTTCTCATGAGTCTCTCACATCTATCTTGCACTTGACAAGAGGATAATCGCACATTCCTATCTAATCTGATTTTAGCCCATATAAGCCAAATCTATACCTTGATGTACTACAATTTTAAGAGCATTTCACAAGTCTATGTCCAAGACACAATATGTCATTTATCGAGTAGATATTGGCATATCTTGCTTTGCAACACCTGGAAGTTCAAGATGAAAAATCCTGAAGTCGCTTAAACTCGAAAGCTTAGTGCTCTACTTCTCCTGTAGGTCTCTTCTGTAGTAACTGCTTAATATTGCTATTAATTGCAGGATATCAAAATACTTGAAACCTAAAATAAATTTAATACTTATTATTAGCTATGGCTTAAATGAATAGTTTAAGTGTGAGAAATCAGAGTTTTTTGCTATACAAGGAATAATAAAGTTTCATATAGTGAAGACTATGAATGGTATTTATGACAAATTTCCAGATTTTCAAGGTTTTTGAAAACATATTGAAGTAGTCCATTAAATATATGTTTTCCTTCTATAATATAAGGAGATGGTAGTGCTAGCCCTCAGATACATTAGCAAACATGTTATGCAGCTGTATGGTTCTCTGTTTTGTATACATCCATGAAAATTTCAGCAGTTATTTTGCAGTTTTGTGTAACGTGTCCTCCAATCAATTTTGCGAGCCATTTCTAATTTTTATCTGATGTATATATCTGACACTATGTTGTGTAGATCGCGTTTAGGAATTTTGTTATGTGACTGAAAAATAAGTTGTTTGTACATTTTTGAACTGATATTTCCTTAATGATTGTAATGTGCTTTATTTATAGAAATAGCCATATAATCATGGCCTTTAAATTCCTCTAATAATACCATCAACATATAACTATAACTTCTTTTAGGATATTTTGTGGTTTTCACCTACTTTTAGCTGCTTATATGATCAACTAGGACAGGTTGAGTAACTTATGGTTATGTGATGTTAGAAAGCCAAACCCACAAGAAAAGGTAGCCTATAAAGTAGAGGGCCCAAAATATTGTATAGGCATTATATAGAATCTTTTAGGAAGAATCAAGTAATAAATGTTATAGCAAACCTTGAACTTACAAGTTTAAGCTTTCAAATCAGTTTGGTTGTGGTGCTAACTCTAATATGGTATCAAAGGAGAAGGTCTTGAGTTTGAATCCATGCATAAGCACTCACATTGATGTAATTAGGTCGTCCACTTGATCAACTCCAATCAAAATCCTAACCAACAAGTGAGGAGGATTGTCAAATATTAAGTATAATAATAATAATCCACATTATATCAATGCAGGAGGTCTTGAATTTGAATACTTGCATTGTTATTTTACTCATTCAATTAAGTCCCTCACTTGATGGGATTCAGTCAAAGTCATATCCTATAACTAAGAGAGAGTGTTAAGTAATGAATATTATAGCTCATACCACATCTACAACCTTAAGCTTTTATATTAGTTAACTATGATACTAACCTTAATATGGTATCAGAGTAAGATGTCTCAAGTCTAAATCCCTATACAGGTACTCACCCACATTTAATTAAAGTCGTCCACTTGATGGGCTCCAGTCAAGGTCCCAGCCAACAAGTGAGAGGGAGTATTGAATTGTCTATACCATATCTACAAGCTTAAGTATATCATGGTTGTGGTAATTGTCTTTACAAAAGCTATGTGGCACTTCTAACACCCCTCCACAAGAGATACCTATCATGAAATAAAGCCAACTAGATATGGCGATGCTTTCTCAACAAGTACAATAGGGCAGACTAATTATGGTAAAAATTGACACTGATACAAGGGGAGATTGAGCTCTACAGCCAACTAAGCCAAAAGTTATTAGATTTAGCATGGTTTTATATTTATTGATTTAATACGTATATCCTGCAAACTTCAATTTCGCAAATAATTAATTGATCTTATCATTGGCTTATGCAGATAACTTGGTGAAAGCAGCTAGTAAGAACTGGGAGGCTGTTGAAGTTTTCAATGCTGAATCTTCTTCCCATCCAATGCTAAGCAAAAGCTTGGTTGCTTGTCCAGTTGAACATCAAATGAACCAGCAACTTTCTGACAATCCATCTGGAGTTCCTTTGGGAAGTTTAGTACCAGTATCAGGAGGTGAGTCACACAATGAACAAGATCAAAGCATTATTGTTTCTTTAACAGATCTTTATGCAATTTTCATGTACTTTGGCTATGTGCCTAAGTTAGGATAGACAAACAAACAATCATCACTTGATAAATTGACATGATTTTAGAAAATATCAAGTAATAAATATATAAAGCTCATATCAGTCTACAAACTTTAATCTTTAAAATTGTTGTTTGTGAATTTAACGAGAACAACGTAACCAAGGGTTTGCTCTTTTGACTGGCAAAATGACATTTTTGATGATCATAAACTTTAACCTGCTGAATGCTTGTTAAGATAATATTCCTCTATACTTTTCCCTATTTGTGTCTGAAGTGTTTGCCTAATGCCATATGACAATCAGGTTTCTCTGTTGGATTTCCCAATGTAAATTACGACCATAGTTTGATGCTGCCAGACAACACAAACCTCACCAACATCATTTCGCCACAGGATGTTATTCCATGGAATCAACAAGAAATCTCTGCAAGTGAATATATGCAACACACTGAGCCACATGGGTCTCCATCACTCAGCAAGTTCGTGAATTCTTTACTTTGTGATGACTCTGGAGGAGACACGGTGTCTGAGAATGGGGGCATGCAGGATCTGCATTTTGATGGAAATTTCCCAAAAGGTAATGGCAGAGGTGTTGTTGGTTGGCTCAAGGTTAAGGCAATATTCAGGTGGGGTTATATTGTCAGGAAAGAAGCTAATCTGAGAATTGTGGAGTCAGATTAAGACGATATGTTACATTAGTCGTAGTAGACAGATTACGCATGTTTATTACGTTTTCCTTTTCATCAATTTTAGGATATATTATTGAATGGGGTATGAAATTTCAGATATTTAACTCAGTGTTATAGGGACATGCCTCTGTTTACGCAAGAGATTCTTTAATATTTTCTTTACATTTCTGAAGTGAAGACCATGTTTCAAGCTCTATCTTCAAGCAAAGCATCTTCCAAGTCTCTTTTGTTTTTTTCTTTAATCACATCCCGTCAATTTGGGAAATACTCAATCCTCGGACAGATTATCTGAATTTCTTTTCCAGCTAGGGTTGATTTAGCATCAGGCTCTCCTAACTTGTTCACATGGTAGAGATTCAATGTCAAATGTGATGGATGAAACAACCAATGTAGCTGTCATTGTTGGGTTGTGTTTTCAAAATGGTGTCTGGATTAAACTTTTCATGGATTCATCTTATATGCAATAGTTTAGATGAGAAACTCAATCTTTGGGGGTTCTAGAAAGCTCTCCTTTTCATTTCATTTCCTGTCTCATTTACCCAGTATTCCCTGCTCTTCTTAATCAAAAGAAAAAAAAGGCTTCAAATCATTGAAGAAAAAGAACCAGGATCATCTTTTGATTTGATTCACAATGACGGTATCAAAGCACAAAGAGAGAATTATAAGCATGCCTCATCACCCCTTACCAATGCTGAATCAAATGCTCTAGAAGGGGAAGTCTCTTAGAGATATTCAGTCCATTTTAATATGTCTAGTGCTTATGTTGACTTATTTTCCCTAAATGAAGTAGAAGTAATAGAAGATGGTGATGAGGCTTCTGATACTTCTGAAGCCAACGAAGAGAAGGATTCTTGTGTAGGCCCAGGTGTCTATTTCTTTGCTAGTGAGAAAACATCCCTAAGAGCCAAATGGAAATGGACCACTATTGTCAAAGTATATCCTACAAGTGAGAGAGAGAGAGTGTCAAGTAATAAATATTATGACTAACACTATATCTACGACCTTAAACTTTTATATTAGTTAGTTATAGTGCTAACCTTAACATAGTATCAAAGTAAGAGGTCTTGAGTCCGAATACCTGCACAGGCACTCGCTTATTTAGTTAAAGTCGTCTTCTTGATGGGCTCCAGTCAAGGTTCCAACCCACAAGCATGAGGGAGCATCAAATTGTCCATATTATATCTACAAGCTTAAGTTTTCATATTGTAGTTGTAGTACTTTCCTTTACAAAAGCAATGTGACACTTCTAACACCCCTCCACAAGAGATACTTATCAGGAAATAAAGCCAACTGGATATGGCAATGCTTTCTCAGCTAGTGTAATAGTGCAGACTAATTGCGGTAAAAACTGACACTAGTACAATGTGAGATTGAGCTCTACAACCAATTAAGCTAAAAGCTATTAGATTTAGTATGGCTTTATATTTATTGATTTTACACGTACACACTGCAAAACTCCAATTTTGCAAATAATTAATTGATCTTATCATAGGCCGATGCAGATACCTTGGTGAAAGCAGCTAGTCAGAACTGGGAGGCTGTCGAAGTTTTCAATGCTGAATCTTCTTCCCGTCCAATGCTAAGCAAAAGCTTGGTTGCTAGTCCAGTTGAATATCAAATGAACCAGCAATTTTATGACAATCCATCCGAAGTTCCTTTGGGAAGTTCAGTACCAGTGTCAGGAGGTGAGTCACACAATGAACAAGATCAAAGCATTATTGTTTCTTTGACATATCTTTATGCAATTTTCATGTACTTTGGCTATGTGCCTAAGTTAGGATAGACAAACAATCATCAATTGATAAATTGACATGTATTAGAAATATCGAGTAATAAATATATCAAGATCGTATCAATCTACATTAATCTTTAAAATTTGTTGCTTGTGTATTTAACGTGAACAAAGTAACCAAGGGTTTGCTCTTTTGACTGGCAAAATGACAAATGTTGCTGATCATAAACTTTAACCTGCTGAATGCATGTTAAGATAATATTCCTCTATACTTTTCCTCGTTCATGTCTGAAGTGTTTGCCTAATGCCATATGACAATCAGGTTTTGCGGCTGGCTTGCCCTATGTAAATCACAACCATAGTTTGACACTGCAAGACAACACAAACCTCACCAACATTGTTCGGCCGCAGGATGTTAATCCATGGAACCAACAGGAAACCTTCTCAAATGAAAATGGGCAATGCGGTGAGCTATATGAGCCTCCATCAATCGACTTGTTCTCTGTGGAAGGTTTATTAAATGATACCTTTGGCGGAAACATGGTGTTTGAGAATGGGGACATGGAGAATCCATTTGGCAGAAACATGGTGTTTGAGAATGGGGATATGGAGAATCCACTCAATAACATTAGATCCGAGAGCTCTCCCAATCCCTGTTTTGCTGGAAATTTCACAAAAGGAAATGGCAGAGGTGTTGTTGGTTGGCTCAAGGTTAAGGCAATATTTAGGTGGCGTTATATTGTCAGGAAAGAAGCTAATCTGAGAATTGTGGAGTTGGATTAAGACAATATGTTACATTAGTCATAGTAGACATATTATGCATGTTTATTAAGTTTGCCTTTTCATCGATTTTAGGATAATAGTGTATGAAATTTCAGATTCTTAACTCAGTGCCATAGGGGCATGCCTCTATTTATGCAAGAGATTCTTTGATATTTTCTTTCCGTCTCTGAAGTGAAGACCATGTTTCAAGCTCCATCTCCAAGCACATCATCTTCCAAATCTCTTTTGTTTTTCCTTTAATCACATCCCGTCAATTTGGGAAATACTCGATCCTCGGACAGATTATCTAAATTTCTTTCCCAAATAGGGTTGATTTAGCATCAGGCTTTACTAACTTGTTCACATGGTAGAGATTCAATGCCAAATGTGATGGATGAAACAACCAATGTAGCTGTTGTTGGGTTGTGTTTTCAAAATGGTGTCTGGATTAAACTTTTCATAGATTCATCTTATGTATATGAAATTTGAGAAGAAAATTTCTGTGTGTGTATATTCATGTCACAGGCCAAAGAGGGCCAATATATATATATAACATAAACGCACTAACCAAATTTGTAAACATAGAAAACAAATATCCTACATATACTCTTTACATAATTGACAGATATTCCTAAAATATTCTAATACCTTCTAAACATAGAAAATATCCTAAACACAGAAAATATCCTAAATATACTTTTTACATAATTAACAGATATTCCTAAAATATTCTAATACCCCCCCCCCCTCTCAAGTTGGTGCGTGAAGATTGCAAACCCACAACTTGCGTAGAAGATACCCAAACTGCTGTATCCCCAATGCATTAGTAAAAATATCAGCGAGTTGCTCAGAGCTACGTACATAAGCAGTCTAAACATGTCTATGTTGAATCTCATCACAAATAAACGCTCATGAAACACGGGATTTGCACTAATGTGTAAAGTTGCTTGACTATCACAATACAATAGCATAGGATGAGAGTGTACAACACCGAGAGACAGCAAAAGACCCTTTAACCATTTCAATTCACATACAGTAGTAGCCATAGAACGATATTCTGCTTCAGCAGAGGATCTCGACACTGTATGTTGCTTTTTAGTCTTCCAAGAAATGGGAGAAGTCCCTAACATAACAAAATATCCAGTAAGAGATCGTCGAGTTAAAGGACAACTCCCCCAATCAGAATCACAATAAGCATACAACCAAAGATCACTATTAGCTCATAAAAGTATTCCTTGTCCATGACTGCCCTTCAAATAACGAACTACGCGCAAAGCTGCTTCCCAATGAGCTTCCCTTGGTTGATGCATAAATTGTGCCAAAATATGAACACTGTAGGACAACTCAGGTCGAGTAAGAGTCAAATAAATCAGTCTTCCTACCAATCTCCGATACTTCTCTGAATCTACCAACAATGCACTAAGGCTAAATGATGATTTTGTTCAATGGGAAAACCAGATGGTTTAGCACCCAATAATATAGCTTCACCGATAATATCCAAAGCATATTTATATTAGCAAAGGAAAATTCCTTCTTGATTTCGAGCTACTTCTACGCCTAAAAAATACTTCAATTTCCTAAATCTTTCATGTAGAAGCAATGGCATAAATAATCTTTAAACTTCTGAATGGCAACTCCATTATTCCCCGCAATAACAAGATCATCGACATACACTAGTATACTCAAATGTATCTTGTCTCGATTTAAAGTAAACAATGAATAATCAGATTGAGATTGAAGAAATCCATACCGCTTTAATGCAGTTGTCAATTTGGAAAACCAACATCGAGGGGCCTGTCGTAACCCATAAAGTGATTTACGTAATCGATAAACTTTGCCAAGCTGTTGAGTAGAGAACCCAGGTGGCATCTTCATGTATACCTCTTCTTCTAAATCTCTATGCAAGAATGCATTATGAACATCCATTTGATGGAGTTCCCATCCCTTTGTTGCTGCCATTGAAAGAAAAGTACGTACAGTAACCATTTTTACAACAGGAGCGAAGGTCTCATTGTAGTCAATTCCTTCAATCTAATTATTGCCAAGAATCACTAATCGAGCTTTATAACGTTCAACCGAACCATCTGAGTTATATTTGATCTTGTAAACCCATTTACTGCCTATAGCTTGCTTTCCTTGTGGCAAATCTTCCACAGTCCATATCCCATTAGCCTCAAGTGCCTCAATTTCTTTCATCATAATTTCTTTCCATCGAATGTCTTTGATAGCCTAAATATAAGAAACAAGCTCCTTTTCGGCTGTCATAGCTGCTAAGAAAGAACGATGTTGTGGAGAAAATTTGTCACCATTTACATAATGTGCTAGGAGATACCTGTGAACGGAATTAGATTGGAGGAACATGCAGAGGGACTTATTTATTGTGCAGTATATGTCACAAAATCTCGCAGTCGAGTAGAAGCTTCTTTTGTTCTATGACCCCGTCCAAGTTGTTCTGGAACAGATTCACCCAAGATTTCAATGACACCCCCCCTGTTGTTATTATCACTTTGAGTCACAGTCGAATTCTCAGGTACCTCACTTTCGTCTTCCTCATTCAATTCACCATTAAAATGATTAGTGATATCGAAAGAAGCATCTTGTACAAGATCTGGTTGCATACCTTCCTTATCAGCATATGGAAATTCAAATTCAGAGAACACAACATCCCTAGATACAAAATATTTTCCTGTATCAAGGTCATAAACCTTCCACCCTTTTTTTTTCCGAAAGGATATCCTACAAATAAACAACGTTGACTCCTGCTAGCAAACTTGTTTTTTTCCCTATTTAAGTTCCAAGCATAACACAGGCACCCAAAAGTTTGAATGTGATTATAACTAAAAGGTTTACCAAACAGTATCTCATAAGGAGTCTTTCCTCCTAATAACTTAGAAGGGGTCCAATTGATCAAATATGCAGCCGTTAGAGCACATTCTCCCCAAAATTTGATGGGAAGATTAGCCTGAAATCTTAAAGCTCTAGCCACATTTAAAATATGACGATGTTTCCTCTCAATACGTTCATTCTGTTGAGGTGTTCCTACACATGAAGTCTGATGTAAAATTCCATTTTTAGAAAAATAGTTATGCTAGCCAGTAAATTCAGTCCCATTATCACTTCTGACTATCTTCACATCTTTTTGAAATTATCTTTTAGTCATAGCAAAAAAATTACGCATGACAAGTTCCACTTCTGTTTTTTTAGTTAACAAATATATCCATACACCCCTAGAAAGATCATCAACAATGGTAAAGAAATACGAGGCCTTACAAGAAGCATTAACACGATAAGGTCCCCACAAATCACAATGAATTAATTCAAAAATTTCATTTGCTTTAGTGTCACTAGAAACAAAAACTTCTCTTGTTTGTTTAGCTCTCAAACAAATGTCACATGGTTTATTTTTTACTGAACTATTACTAAATTCAACTTGAGGAAGAGATTCCATAATTTTTGCAGACGGATGCCCCATCCTCTTATGCCATAATTCAAAAGAATCTACATGGCTTGTCTTACATGCTTGGACTGATACTGCTGACTTCAAATAATAAAGTCCCTTGCACTGTTCACCCGTTCCAATCACCATCCTCGAGGTACGGTCCTGTATAACACAAATTTTATCGGTAAATTGAACATTACAATTAGAGCCATCAAGCAATTGCGACACAGATATCAAATTACAATTCAAATTTGGAACATAGAGAACATTGTCTAGTTTGATATGTTTTCCCAAGCAAACTGATCCCTCCTTCAATGCCATCACCTACTCTCCATTAAGTAATCCAATTGAACATGCCACAATTTCTTTCAAATTTGTTAAACATTCTAAAGTACCTGTCATATTTTATGAAGCACCGGAATCAATAATCCAATTCAGATTATCCTTACCATTCATCTTCTCACTAGTACCCGGTTTGCACGTGTTCAACAAATTGAGAAAGAATGACCATTGTTCTGTTGTTAAGGTCCTACAAGCTATATTTTCTTCCGTTATTGCCATTGGTGATGATGGCTGCCCAATTACATGGGCTGTATTCACCTTTGGCGTATTACTTTGCCTACGCCTTGCACTCTATCCCTCGCTAGTCATAGCGTTTTTTTTTTTTAACCAATCACTGATACTATATAAAATTTTGAGAAGAAAATTTCTATGTGTGTATATTCATGTCACAGGCCAAAGAGGGCCAATATATATACAACATAGACGTACTAACCAAACTTCTAAATATAGAAAACAAATATCCTAAATATACTTTTTATATAATTGACATATATTCCTAAAATATTCTAATACCTTCTAAACATAAAAAATATCCTAAACACAGAAAACATCCTAAATATACTCTTTACATAATTGACAGATATTCCTAAAATATTTTAATAATGTGCAATAGTTTAGATGAGAAACTCAATCTTTAGGGGTTCTAGAAAGCTCTCCTTTTCATTTCATCTCCTACCTCATTTACCTAGTATTCCTAGCTCAAACCCAGGTCTTCTTAATTTCAAAAGAAAAAACGCTTCAAATCATTGAAGAAAAAGGAGGAGGATCATCTTTTGATTTGATTCCCAATGATGGTATCAAAGTACAAAGAGAGAATTATAAGCATGCCTCCTTACCCCTTAGCAATGCTGAGTCAAATGCTCTAGAAGGAAAAGTGTCTTACAGATATTCGGTCCATTACTGTTTATGTTGACTTATTTTCCTTAAACGAAACAGAAGTAATAGAAGACGGTGATGAGGTTTCTGACACTTCTGAGGCCAACGAAGAGAAGGATTCTTCTCTAGGCCCAGGTGTCTATTTCTTTGCTAGTGAGAAAATATCCCCAAGAGCCAGATGGAAATGTGCCACTATTGTCAAAGTATATGGTGCTTTGTTAGGTCATAAAATTTCTTCATCGAAAACTCAAATCAATGTGGAATTTTACTTCCAAGCTTCTCCATGATCAATTTAGGAGCAGAATTTTACGCAACTTCTTTTCAAGATGTAAACAACTTAAATAGTGTAGTTAGAGACAGGCCTCATCTTTTTAAACAGTTTAGATAATAATTTATGAACTGCTTTTGGATTCTTATGATCTAAATGCTTTAAAAAATATTGATGAATTCAAAGAACTCAGATGCTGTCGATAACGGTAAAGAGCAACCAATGAATGAGAGCGAAATGTCAATGTGAATAGAGACAATCCACCTAATGAGGAAAATCCTCATGACAAAAATACTTTAAAAGAGTATGGGCATGGTTGATCTTAAACAGTCCCCAACTAAATCTAGAGAAGGCTCGTCGAATGATGTTTACGTCATATGAAACCCTCAATCCCTCGGAAAGTGAAACACAGGCTTAATCATAATGATAACTTATGGTTGATGGTAATAAATGCAAAAGAGAATGAAGGGAGGTCTAGTGAAGACACTGGAAGGCATTTCTCTTAAAGGGTTCCGACGAAAGCGAAAGAAATGGGGAGATCATTAACGATTATGGAATCAACTCTTATTCCTTAAGTAATCATACAAAGGACAACTTATCTTTAGTAATCCATTTTAATATTGAAATTTTGTTATATCATCCTTAACTAATTCTAATGATATAAGGTAGTGCTCTTTTAGAGGTTGTTAACTATCTTTAATGTTTTTAATTGTCAAAATAATCTTGTATTTACTTATTATTAATTTAAGAACCATCTTCTTTTTTTTTTTAATTCTATTGAAATTTATAAATCCTTAGCAACAAAAAATTACTTTAATGATCTCTTGCTTTAGATCCACTAACAAGCACCAATCAAACTCACATCTTACTTCTCCCATAAGACCGTTAAACAAAATCATTGATCTAATTACAATTCCAAAACCAAATTCCCATTTTATATGTTTCTTGACAAGAAATCCTTATATCTTTGAGTATTCTCTTCCTCCATAGAAAGAAAGAAAACATTTATTAGATGAAAATCTAACTGCCTACCCATAGATCTACAAAAAGACTGGAACTCACCTATGCTTAGTGTATCTTGTATGCTCTTGTTGGTTTATACTACTAATGAAACAAAAGGGGTGTAAAATAATGATGATAAAGTTGGTTTTGGGTTTATATACTTAAAAAGGCAAAATGCATAATGTGCTTTCATCATTTGATACTTACTTACCGATTTTGCTGTTAAGTTTGCTAATTAGTGCCTTTTTATTAAATTTGATGAAGTTTTATATTTCTTCTTTCTTCTCTACCTCTATTATCCAAACTCCTTTGGTAAGTCTTTCTCTTTACCTATTCCCCCTTTCTCTTTACTTTTATATCTTTCTCTTCTCGTCTTTTCCCTCTAAACACAGTTATTAAAACATTCATGCTTAAACCACGAATAAGTTTTTGTAGTACCTTTAATCTTCTTGTAGATCTCTCAAGAAATATAATATATATATATAGTAAAATAGATCAAAACTCGTAATTAAATCTTAAGTATATTGCAATATAAATCTCATTAATGGATGTCACTTAAACTCAAATCACATCTTTTTCAATTTTTTTAAAGTTCCCACGATAGTTAATTGTGTGTCTTAATTTTTACCTAACCAACAAGATACAACACATTAAAAAACCCTAAATCTGTACCTTGAATCAAGCTCTTAAAAGAGAGAGAGATCGAGAAGACGCCTTATCTTGGGAAACTTATAGCAACATAGGGAATCCTAAGGTTTTCTTTTCTTTTTATGTAAACGACTATATATGTAGTACCTTATGGTTTGTCATCATTAATATTTCCAATTAAATATTTTTTTATTGTTAACCAATAATTGCACAGACCATGAACTATTTTTCTTTAGGATTATAATAAGTTTATCCTATATACGACCAACATAAAACAAGATTATCTTATAATCTAGTCATTTACTTGATCATGGACATTTTCGTGATTAAGATAATATCAATGAATTTTCCTAAACGATGAACATCATCTGATCATGGACATTTTAGGTTTTACAAATTGTAGTTTTACCCTAACTTTTAATAAACAGCTCTATTCCAAAAATGCCTGTAAAAATTTTTTCTCTTTCTCTTAAACAAAAAAAAAAAAAAAAAATTCTGATCCCCGTCCGTTGTCTTCATAATTCAACCTTCCTTATCCCATGTAACCCAACTTTCACTTTCAGCTATAGCTGTCTTTTTTCTTTTTCTGGGGTGTGGAATAGTGAAAACAAGGCTTTCAGGTTCAAACAACGTGCGTGACGTATGAAATTGACACGTTGATTGTCAAACTTTGTCTTCAAGATTCGTAATACAACAATATGAATAAAATTCTAAGACAAAATTATCGTGGTTTGCTTTGTTCCACATCTTTTCCTTTATTTGTATCTTATTAATTATACGTTCATTCTTTTTTATTTTATATTTTTGTTTTATATGTATATATCTAATACATATACATGTATCTTTTAGTTTTTTTTTTTTTTTTTCTTTTTAACATCTTTATTATCCAAAGATCCAACGATACATACGCAAGCAGAAACCTCAGCAAATCTCAGAGTTAGAAGTTGGTTTTGTTGTTAGATCAGAATCAGAATATAGTCAGTTGACCTTAGGTTTGTGAAGTCTTTTTTTATTGTTTAAACTCGCGCGTAAAGGGATAAGCTTAGCTCAGCCCGGTCGTTCACTACATTGCTGACTCATCATATAGAACAAATAGATATAACTTTTCATTTGGAGTTAATTTCCAACTTGGATAAACTGAACTGAAGTTTTCAGTTTAACTTGAAACTTTGGGAAAAGAACAAGAAAACTCGATGAATACATGACCCGTATGTTTCAGACTATCTGTGGAACCTCAGATTTCTTTTTTGTTTTTTCTAAAAGTTGAAGTATTTTTTTAGTCAATAAAGTTTTAAAATCATGATATTCGAATTAGAGGTAAATATTAATTTAAAATTAATATAGTGAAAATTATAAATATAACGAAATTCAACTACTAGCTATAAACAATAATAACAATTTAAATTGGAGATTTGATATATTAATAAATTATAAAGTAAGCTAAAACTTAAAATTTGTAATATATAGAAATTATGTTTTGAGAAATTAGTATACTATGTGATTATCAGTTTTAAAAGTTTGAATTAGAGACCTACTTTGTCATATATATAGTATCCATCATGAGATCTAGTTTCAAGATTCTATAATATTTAAAAAGCATTTCGTATAAGAAGAACTAGGAGTATTGTATAATTATAACGGAATGATATAAGAAAAATTGAATTATAGAGTATAAAAAGAAGAAAATAGTGTAACTCTTTTATATAACATTTGGAATGTGCAGTACTAGACATGAATACTTTTTCATATCTGCTATTTAGTATATACAATTATTGAACATAAGAGAGAAAGAGATTATTTTATCAATAATTTAGGAAATTGGTACAAGTTTATTTTTTTATATTTTAATAAAATGTATTTATTTTATACTATGAAATAAATTCTTGTACAATCAAATATAATAGTTTGGTACCTTAAAGTTCCTTTTATTGAGTAATTTGGATTAATATGCAAAATAATTAGTAGATTAAAAATTTTATTTAGTGATGTATTATAAAAATATGGTAACAAAATGATACCTTATTATGTGGATTGATTATTCTTGAGAATTTCTTCTTCTTCTTTTTTCACATCTATGCTTTTCACTCGACACTTCTTAGAATAAGGAAAGCTCATTTTCCTACCCATTATCCTATCTAATTCAAACAAAGACTCGAGATCCCAATGTATCCATGATAAGTATATCATAAATCTCTCTCTCTCTCTTTCTCTCTCTAGTATTTCATATTTAAAATGAATAATTTAAATTATATATATAATCATATGAAATTATACATTTTGAATATGTGATATCTAAGAAAATTCAAGAAAATGTTTTTAAAATAAATGGCGTATATGTAATTTAGCTTGATAAGTTTAAACCCTATTTATCTTAAAATCCATTTACATTAGTCATTACATTAAACTCTAGCTAAACTCGCCCTAACCATCTTATTTCTTCTATTCTCTTTACTTTCTCTTCCTCTCAATTGAAACCAACTTCTAGGGTCTTAAAAACTCAAGGAAAATTTGTATTGAATCAAGTTTATGGTGAGTTTTAAGTATTAAATCCCTTTTCTTTAGTTATCTTGAAGAAAACCCTACATCTTCGTGGAGCTTTATTGGTTTTCCTAAGGAACTTAAAACCTAAAATAAATGTTAATGCAACTTTTATAGTGGGTTTTTGCTTAATCATCAGGATACAAGAAGCTTGCAACCAATCCAAGTAAGTTCTCTCATCTTTTTCCACTCATTAGTTGTTGGGCTTTGTTAAAAATAAAGTGTTTAAGTGTTTGATGTGAAAATTGTAGTTGGATGGATTAAAAAATGTATTTTAGTATTGGATTGAAAAGTATTTAAAGTAAAAGTGGGAGGACGGAAGGATGTGTGTTGGATTTGAGTGGGTTTCAAAGTAGGAGTTTTGCTTCAATGTAGGTGAAACGACATAGTGACATGATGGTATTGCATGACAGTATTCCTTATGCCTAAGAGTTGTGATGGGTCCTAAAGTAACATAGCCTAACGACATGGTCATGCCGCATGATTGTATCCATTACAGGTAGTTTGTTTAGAAAGTGATATAACTTAGTGACATGGTTGTATTGCAAGACCATGTCTAGTAGAAGGAGTTTGATTAGAAAGTAAGTAGCGGTGTGACATGGTTATGTTGTCTAGGTTCTGGACGTAACCTTATCAATACCCATCTTAACCAAACGTTTTCCTAACCTTAATGTTGCGTTCCACTTGACTTTCTTTTGTAAAAGTTCAAACCTTTACCTACAATTCTCAAGTCCTTTAAGTATTTGGTGAAAAAAAAGTTTTGGATGAGATGTAACGGGTGTTGAGTAAGTTAAGCTAAAGAGATTGGGAGTTAACTTGTAGTTTACATTGCATTGGTTTAATTTGAGTAATAGATTAAGTGATGATTGCCATTCCATCTAATCAGGTTCTTGTGCATAAGGTACTAGTTGCTCACAATTTTGACATTTTAGTTGGTACTTAACTGTTTAGGTGCATAGTGCATACTTGTTGATTGTGCTTGTTAGAATAAAGTGAAAACAAAATCAGATTAAATTATATTCGACTTAAAACTAGTCTTGCTAGTTATGCTTATCCTCGCTCATATTAAGTCTAAGGGGAATGTTGATCCTTAATTAACTTGCATGTTAAGACTATGCGGCTAGATCATAGTATAGCGAGATCATAACTTATAAGCTCCCTTTTGTTGTATGTGATTTTAAATTCAAGATAATTAATCTATTGTCTGTTATTTCTTGTATTAAATGCATGTGAATGATTAGTGTGGTATCTATGTGTACTTTTGTATTACCTATTGAGGTTTGGCTTATTGTTTTATTTTTATAGCTGTAGGTAATTAAGGTGAAGTTTGTTGCTTATAGAGTTAGGGCTATTAATATCAAGTTAGGAATAAAGGCACTTAGTAATTATGTATTTTTTATGTTGTTGATAATTTGTAAAGACAAGATTTATGGTGTTAAGTAGAATTATTGGTAGGTTTTGTTGCAATAGAGTTGGAAATCCTATTGATGGGTATAATTGTAATAAGAATGACTCGCTTATGAGTCATCTAAATAGTCTTTATTTAGAGAATTGTTTTTGTTATCCTATTGACAAGTTTATAACTAATTTGGAGATTGTAATAGTGATCTAAAATCTTATCGAATCATTAGATTCTCAAGAACATGTGATGGATAGTAGCAAATTTAGATTTTGAAGTACTCTAGAATGATTGTAAAGTTACAAAATGAAAGGAAAAGAAATTTATTTAAGCATAATTTAAGTCGTAAGAGAAAATAATGGTAGATAACTTATCTAATAATGTTAAGATACGAAGATATAAGTTTAAATGGCTTGTTAAAAATATTAAAAAAAATTATTAGTATTTTAATATAAATATAAAATCTATACTAGCCCATGAGATCCTAACATAAAGTTCAATTAAACTTAATCTAATTGCAATACTACTCTTCCAACATGATTGATTAGATTTGAAATCTCCATCCCTAAGGTATAATGCAGTAGGGGAGAAAAAGGGTGCAATTAAACCTACAATATCATTGCTTTAATAAATTTTCATATATTACTATGAATTGGAAAATAAAGTTCATCTATGAAGACAAGACATATACTAAGATTTCTGCTTTTAAAATGTAACATTTAAGTCCTTTTAAAACATTTATCATTTTGTAGAACTTTTTATTATATATATATATATATAATTGTTTTCTTTTAACTTACCCGATTTAAGAGTTTTTTTAATATAATTAATATTTCATTGATCAATGTGGTCAAATCGGAAAAACAAATTGATTTAAAAAACTATTACGATTATGTAATAATATAAAATATTAATTTACTATTACTTTTCATTTAAAATAAAATTCCCAGCATGCCCTCCTCTTTTAGAAAATTCAGGCAAAGATAACAAAAACCAACCAAAAACGTGTAAAAGAACATGTATCTTCTGACGTCAGCTGAGCCGCCTCTAATTTTTAAATCCCGTCGTGTAGGATGTCGTTTGGAATATATAATTCATCAGCAAATACCATAAATTTATGTTAAAAAATAGTAATTGGTATCTAACAATATATCTTTATAATTTTATAAATTGAGATAAATAATATTGTTTCATTATATAAGAATCTAATATAATAAAATTTTACTTGATTTTGATAGGTGAAATATTCATAAAATAAAAAGTAATTTTCTCATGAAATCATTCATAGCTGCTACTATTTATTAGAATTTAGTTAATAATTATCCATCATTTATATTAGTATTATCAAATTCAGTTAATACTAGTACTATTCAACTCAATTATAAAAGTGGTCTAGTCTAACTACGACTTAATGATTAATCGAAGTAGGTTCATTCTTCTAATCCAGAACTCTCTAATATATCTAAAATAACTATTTAAACTGAATTTGACAATGTTGATTTATAGGGCTATAAATAAGCTAAGCTGCTCGCACTTGAGCTCAATTTAAAAATGAGTCGTGTTCAACTTCTACTTTGACTTCGAGTTCGACTTCAAGTTTGAGTTTAAAATAAAGTTTATTTATTTAAATGAATTGAGCTCAAGTTTCACAAGTCTACTCACTTAGGCTTGCAAACCAATTTGTATAAGGTTTTTATATATATTATGAATATTATGTATGTTATTAAAATCTAAATATTAATATCTATATAATATCTTATAGGATAATATATAATATAATTCTTATTTACTGTTGGTTAATTTATTTATTTATATATTTTTCTATTTCATATACGTATGCTCAAAATTGCCTTACTTTAAGCTTAGTTTGATTTAAGATCGATTAATAAAAAAATTGAGTTTAAGTTCAAGATAAAGCTAGTTTATTTAAATGAGCTAAATTCGAATCTTAATTTCAGTCTTAATAAAAAATTTAACTCGAATTTAAGCTTGATAATTTTTAAACAAATTGAACTTGAGTCATGTATATAGAGGTGGTATTTGTTATCTAACAAATTGAAAATACATTAGTGGAAAATAAAATTAGTATTTGCTTTGGAAATAATATATATGTAAAAGATTTAAATAGATGTGAAGCAACATTTCCAGGTAAAGATGCCAACCAACATTTCGCGGAAAAAATAACTACTTAAATTCTTCCTATAAATACCAATTCCTCGTGTGTGTAATCATTGTCAACTATCAGCTTTGATTTTATTAAAACTTTCTTTTGTTAGCTTTTCTTCCGCTACATCTTCTGTAATTGTCCAAAAAGCATGGCCATGTCTAAGAAGCAGAAGAGGCCACTCGAGTCTAGTACTAGTAGTGGAGAAGGAGGAGTTCAACGCCATAGTAAACGCCCTGCTCCATTCGAGTAAACCTTTCTTCTTCTGCTTTGAGCTAGATTTTACGCGTTTTTGATGCGTTTGATTCATGATGATCATAGGTTTGTAGCTTAGTATTCAAATGATAACTTGGTTGTGTAATTTTTTGCTCACTTGTCTAACTTATTCCACAGTGTGTGTTTTTGTGGTAGAACCTGCTAAGTATGGTTTGCCTGTTCTCAAAGTTCGATTTTATGCGATTTTTTTTTCCCGATTTTCAATTTCATTTGTTAGAGGATTCATTTAGCTGACATTCATTGTTGTTGTTATATATACTGAGTGATATTTATAGCAGTTCAAAGAAGCACAAATCACCATTTTGTCTTAAGCATACAGGGTAGTACTAATACTGGTTGAAATGTAAAATGTAATTCACGTTTGGTGCTGAAAGTTGTTCAGGTTAATTCCGTAGAACAGAATTCCACCAGAAGCTAATTTTCAATTTTATTTTTGGTAAGAGCCGTATCGGGATCTGACCGCGAGGTTTAAAGGGTTATTTTTTGTAGCCCTCAATTTTGTAGAATTTTTGTAGTTAATTGAGAAAAGATTGTCGGTAAATTATCATTAAAAACAAGGAAAGAGGGTTTTTATGGAATCTTATTGCTTGGAATTAACTAAAAACAGCGTCACTGTCTTTAGATTTCAGTTTGCTATGATGAGTTATGATATTGCTGGTTTGTATGCAGGACCAACCTGCAAAATCTGCAGATCAATGGAACCGCAGGATACTTCACCTTGGATGATGTTAGACAAGTGGTAAGACAATTGTGTTCATACGTTCAATCAAATATGCATGGTTTCAAGAGCATCAATTGCATCATTTCAGCATCGAGTTTATTATTGAGCCAAATGTTGTGTAGATAACTCCCTTGGATATCTTCCCTTGTGATGGTGGCAATATCTCTGTACATGCTTCATTTCACCTTATGAATCACCTGTTAGAGTTTGTGATGTTTATCTACCTGTTGGGTCCTTCACTTGGACTTGGGTTTCCAATATGATATTAGAGCTCGATTTATTTGTAGCCACTTAGCAAGTTGGCCCTGTTGAGCAAGTATCGGCTGGATTTTCCACTTGTGACAAATATATCAAGGAGAATGTTAAGAGTCTCGTACTGCTCCCTTAAAAAGTTCTGCACGGTGGTCATATAACTTTTTGTGCTCTTTACATGCTACCTTTTGAGGTGCATTGGGTGTCTAGTCTCCCCTACACATGCCTTAACGTATGTCTGCAAGCAAGGATCTACTCCAGCCTGTCAATGCTGTGGTGAAGAAGAGTCAGTGAAGTCAATTAATTTACAATCCTTTAATTGTCATGGGAATAGAGAACAGAGGGTTTAGCTTAATATTTCATTTTTTGGTATAGAAATCTCTGTCTAGCTATGCTGCTTTTAAGATTACTGATGCTTGAATTTTACTGCTTTCACTAATGGACAGGTCAGAGAAGCAATGGAGTCTGCCAATTCTTACCTAATAGCGCTCATTGACAGGTGGGCATGTGTTTCTAATTTGGCATCAAAACATGATTTTGGACATTTCTTTTCTCCATTGAGATGTATTATCAATTATGAGATGGCTATATTTGCAAGCTTTATATAGTCTACTCGTGCTGAGGTAACATGATCGCCCATAAAGGGTTAGACTGTGGGAGAAGACATCAGATCAGGAGTGAACTATAGTGTTGTTATATACATGTGATATATCGTCCTAATATATATTTGTCCCCCTGAAAGCTTTGCTTGGCAATTGCAAAGCTGAATAAATAAGTTTGTTTGTCCAAAAATTTCATTTCAGAATCCCTCCTAGCTTTCCCACCGTGGCAGGCTTATCAGGTCGTTATGTTTTAACCAAATATATTTGAGCATTCCCTAGTGCTGCTCAGAACAGTTTTTGGTGATAGTCCTTACAGCCTGCTAAAATTAGAATCTCTTGTTTTCTGTTTCATGTTTCCCTGATGTTGGTTAGTAAGGGTTCACATTACTTATTCTTATTGTGTCAAATTTTAATGCAGCCGCATTGAAAATGCAATAAACGGTTTTATCCCAGAAATCCACTCCTTAAAGAGTGCCATTCCAGAACTTGTAAGTTGCACATACTCGGACATTCCTTTTTACTCTTAATTGTTAGCATATGATTATGTAGCTTCTCTTGGTCCATGTTATTTGAAAGGGGACTGCACAATAGTGTTCTAGAAGCATCAGAGTGTTAGATATAGCTTTTTAAGGAACTGCCTGGCAACAATTATCTGAATGGAATCTTTCAATCAATACACTGTGCCAAACTGGTGTATATACAGACACTCCCATGAAAAGCATTATGAGTTCCCCATCCTAAAGCTCAAAGAAGATTTGGGTGTGCTTGCCATTCCTGCAAGTATGCAAGTAAATGATCAAAACTTTCCATTTGTTAATAAAAAATTCTGTTGTAAGCAGACGGTCAAAATAGTCCACCCTTATGAATGTAGGAGTTAAGAGTACCTGAAATCTACATTTACTAGAGTGACCGTCAATGTAGTGGCTTAATCTGTACAACTGAAAGTTTTTCTTCTTTCCTCGGTTCATAAATATTTCTGTGCTTCCGTGCACTCTTTCATATTTATTTACATAGCTGGTGGCATTTGAACAGGTTCGGGAGGGAATTGAGCATACTGTTTCTCACATCAAGCAAGTTGAAAGGTGCGGATGTTATATGACTTGATAGTGTTTGCATAATCCCATAAATTTGTTCATTTATGAGGTCTCTATTGACCAATAAATATAAAACCACATCAAATCCTACAGCATTAAGATTTAAAGTCGACTAAGTTATAGATTTAAACTTGACAGTCTCGCAGCATGCCCATATCTCAGTTTGCATTTATTGTCAATTCTCAGTTGTGTAATCCATGATATCATCTACAAGAAGCTTACAAGGCTTTCTTTTAACAAGTAAACCATCATTATGACACACTTCATATTCTTTTTCCTTTTCTGCGTTCTGTTGCTTGAGATTAATTTCTTCTATTATTAAGCATACTTATAATATGTTGTGCTCCAGGCCTCCACCAAAATGCACTGAAATTGCAGATGTCAGAAACATGCAGCTATGCTTCAAGTCAAAGTTGTCTCTCCCTCTCTATACTGGAATGAAACTAGAAGGACATCAGGGGTGCCCTATCCAAGTTGAATTGATTGATGCAAACACAGACCATGTTGTAACATCTGGACCAGCATCTTCTGCCAAGTTGGATGTTGTTGTGCTTAAAGGAGATTTTAATAAAGAAGATAACAACACCTGGACATTGGAAGAATTTGAGCATAGCATGGTGAAAGAGCGTGAAGGGAAAAGACCACTTCTGTCTGGAAAACTGCACGTGAACCTTGTAGACGGAGTTGGGGAGTTGGGAGACTTGAGCTTTACTGACAATAGTAGTTGGAATAGTAGCAAAAAGTTCAGGATTGGAGTACAGGTTGCATCTGGTTTTTGTGCAGGCATCCGAGTACAAGAAGCAGTAACAGAGGCATTTACCGTCAAGGATCACCGAGGAGAATGTAAGTTTACAATTGATTATAATTGTCTTAAGAAAAACCCAACTTAAGCTTTGACTCTGCAGTCTAGCATATAGGCGTCAACACAACATTGATTCCTGGTGGTTCTGCTAATCTTCTTCTAAATTTGCCTAAAAAACCCTCTGCTTTTGCTTTGGTTATTTAGTCTTGATAAGTGAAAGGTACCTGGTTCACAGTCACAGACAAAGTTCATCCTCCGAAAGTCTGTTATCTAATAAACGAATACCCATGATTTTGATGATCTTAAAGCTCTTTTGGCATTTCCTCTCAGCCTTCTATAGATAATCGGTCATAACTCATTTGCATTAATTTTGGTCTAACTCTATTGGAATCATAACTCATATGAACATGTCTAGAAAATTCCACTGGAATCACATTCATAAAATCTTAATCGTGACTATAATAGCTTTTTGCATGTTAACTTTGGATTTCCTTTTATGCTTTAAATCTTTTATGTACATTTTCATCGAGGAGTTCCATTCCAAATAAAGTTGTTGCTTCCTACTGATTCCCATGAAAAATTCTTTGATTCTACACATGTAAAGCTAAGAGTTTCCATGTAGAAGTACACTGCAAGTGGAACTAGTCAAAAGCTTAAAGAAAATATTTACCCTGCTATGGGAGGTGTGAAAATATTTTCAAAAGAAAATGTTAGCTTGTGCCCCAGAGCACTTGTTGAGAAGAAAGGAGATACTCTTCACCTTTTCATGTTATTATCTTCTCATCTTGTGTATTTAATTGGAGAAAATGAGAAGTTTCGTTGTTGGGCCCTTTGGGCACTTGCCTTTTGGGCCGTTCTTCAAATAGAGAACAGCATGCGGCCTAATCAGCCTCTGTTAAGCTCCTTAATTGAAAAGGATATTGATGTATGTGCTGTGTGTTATTGTGCATTGGTAAATGATTACCAGATCACGGAGTTTGGTACCTATTATTCAAATAAAAGATTAAAAAATTTCCTCACACTCTAGATCCACTCAATTTGCAGTATATAAGAAGCACCATCCACCTGCAGCAAATGATGAGGTATGGAGATTGGAGAATATTGGAAAAGATGGTAAATACCACAAAAGGCTTAATAAAGAAGGAATACATACAGTTGAAGAATTTCTACGCAGTTTGGCTGGAGACTCCAAGAAGCTAAGAAATGTAGGCACTTAAATCCATTTCCTGCTTCCCCAACCCCCTAAAAGGAACAACCCCCTATATCTGTTGATCACTTTGCCTCTTATCCATGTAGATTCTTGGAAATGGCATGACTGAGAAAAGGTGGAGTACTCTCATAGATCATGCAAATTCATGTTGTCCAAACAAGAAGAGTTATGTATACTACCGCCATGACAAGAAGAATGATGGTGTTGTCACCAACAATCTCTGCCAGTTGAAAGGCTTAATTATTGGTGGGGACTATTATCCAATAGAGCAGCTTTCTGAAAGTCGACAGGTATGTGTTTAATGAGATTTTCTTCATCCATGAGTGCCACCAACAATTGACAATATATTCATGGTTGAACTTTTCCATATCTGCATGTATCGACATCTGCCATCCCAGTTTGAAACCAAACATTTTATGGTTCATGAACTTATAGGGACCACCAATGTCTCTCTTCCTCATTAATCTGACACGTTCATATTGCATTTGATCAAGATGAAATGGGCGACATGGCTTTTTGATTGCTAAATGGTGACTTTTTTTTTTTTTTTTTTGCATTTTCTTTCTGTTATGATTTGCCTATACAAGGGACTAGGCCATTCACTTACTTGATGGACTAATATTACGAGAGCACCTTTAGTAGTCCATGTCTACATCTAACATAAAGCAAAGCTAACTGAATATGGAAATATTCGCTCAACAAGTATTATAGGGCAGGCTGGTTACAGTGAGACTGGCTCTAATACCATATGAGATTTAAGTCCATTACCAACCAAGCTAAAAACCTAAACTTATTAGATGTGGTGTGGCTTTATATTTATTGATTTGGCATGTAGATCCTGTACACTTAAATTTCACAAATAATTAATTGATCTTATCACAGGTTGATGCAGATAACCTGGTGAAAGCAGCTAGTAAGAATTGGAATCGTGTCATGGAGTTCAATGCTGAATCTTCTTCCACTCCAATGCTAAAGCAGCTTCATGGCAATCCATCTGATTCTCGCTTGACTCCATTGATCTTTCCCAGAACACAAAGTTATGGAGTACCTCGGCAAAGTTTGGTGCCAGTATCAGAAGGTGAGCAATACAATGAACAAGATCAAAGCATTACTGTCTCTTTAACACGTCCTAATGTAATCTTCATGTATCTCTAACTATGTGCCTAAGTCAGGATAGATAAGCAAACATCATTTGAAAAATTGACGTACTTCAGAACTATCAAGTAATAGATACGTAAAGCATATACCATTTCTACAAACTTAACCTTTAAGATTAGTTGGTTATGAAGCTAACTATAACAAGAATTCGTTTGCTCTTTTGAGCAGCAAAGTGACATTTTTGCTGGTCATGTTATCTAGCCAGGTGCATGCATGTTACAGAATATTCTTCTATGCTTTTTCTTATTGTGTTTCCCATGTGCCATATCACAATCAGATGCCACTGTTGGATTTCCCAATGTAAATCATGAGCATAGTGATGGTATCATCCCCGAGTCGTTGATACTGTCAGACAACACAAACCTTACCAACAGCAGTTTGGAGCAGGATACCAATCCATGGAACCTACAGGAAACTTTCGGAAATGAAAATTTTCATTACACTGAGCCACATGAGTCTTCACCACTGTACTTGCCGAGACCTTCTCCTCCTTTTGAAGGAGGGTACTTCATGGAAGAGTTATGGTCATCCTCTGCATATGATGACTTTGGAGGAAACATTATGCCTGAGAATGTGGACATGCAGAATCTGTCCAATAACATTGGAGTTGCGAGCTCCTCCAATCAGCATGTTGGTAGAAATTTCAGAAATGGAAATGGCAGAGGTGTTGTTTGTTGGTTTAAGGTCAAGGCAATATTCAGGCGGGGTTTTTTTAAGAGAGTTAGTGAGAGATTAGTGGAGTTGGATTAAGACATTACGTAACATCAGTCATAGTAGACAGCTTATGCATGTTTTATGCATACAGCTTTGATTTGATTCTCATAGGTTTTAGGATATGTTAACGATTAGTGTATCCAAGTCCATTATTGCTTCTCGAAAGTCTTGTAAATTCAGGTGTACTCGGTGCTTTAGAACATGCCTGTATCTATGCAAGAGATTCCTTGATATTTTCTTACATTTCTGAAGAGAAGAACATGTTACAGGCTTTGTCTCCAATCACAGCAGCTTCGAAGTTAATTATTTTCAATCACATCCCATCATTTGGAAAATACCGGATCCTTAGAAAATTATCCGAATTTGTTTTTTGAATGGTGATGATTAGCATCAGGCTCTCCTGTTACATGGCAGAAATTCTCTGCCAAATTTGGAGGAAATCATGCGCTTGTATAGCATCTTCCCATCAATTCTAATTACAACTTTTACTTTCCGGCACTGCTAATTGGGTTCTGTTTCCATTGGTACCAAAGCCGAGTTGTGGATTGCAGGGTTAAGGCATGCATTGTGTGCCCGTAGTGGAGATTGGTGCTGTTAGGGGTTGTGGTGAATGGAGAAAAGATTTAATCTTTCTTGATTTTCTTGAATTGAAGAGATGTCAAATGAGAGCATATGCTGTTGGCAATATCCGAAGGAACCATAGAAGAGGTCATGATTGTGATAGTGAGGTCACCATCCAAGATATTCTAAGGTACTTAACCACGGCTATACAAAATATGGATGCTAGTTTGGGTGCTTTAGAGGGCCAGTGGTGCGATGGTAGGCAAATTGCACGGGTGGTTAGGGAGGAATTGGAGGAGAGCGAGGATGATAATTTTGAAGGTGATCGTGATGTTAGGCAAAATCGCTTCGGTGGGGGTTTAGAACATTGAGATGAATATTCCACCTTTCGAGGGTGGTCGTTCCACTGATACATACTTGGACTGGGAGCACATAATAGAGAGTTTTTGAGTGCCATGAGTCTTATGAAGATAATAAGGTACAATTGGTAAGCCATGAACGAAGGAGATTAGGTGAAAGGATGTTACTACTTAAGGTGAGATGAAATGGCTACTTTATGGTCAAGTTGTGCTTGGCACCATAAATAAGAGATGTACATAAAAGGGTGAACTGGTTGTAGAAGATTATATTAAAGAGTTCCAAATGCTTATTGCCCAAATTTTTGAAAGGAAAGAAAATGGTATTTTTCATTGATTAATATATTATAAAAAATATCAATATATATAAATAATGTATACCTAGTAGGTATACCAATAGTTAGTGTAGCAACCTAGTATTGTAAATATTTTCCTTTTTTTTTAATCTTTTAGATAGAATAATTAATAATCCCAGCTTCAAAATAATCCTCTGAAAACTTTCACCTTTAATCCCTTTGTTAAAATCATATGCAGATTGTCTTTCTAAGAAAATATATGACATACAAACTAGACCTTACTTTAACTTTTCTTTGATGAAATGCCGATCAATCTCAATGCATCCATTGCATAAGATTATGAACAATGGTGATTGTTGATTTGTTATCACCGTAAAACTTCATAGGTCTCACTTATTTAATTCTCAATTCATTTAAAATCACCCTCAACCATAGCAACTTGGACATCCCCTAAGTAAGTGCATAAAATTATGATTCTACAATTGATCTAGCTACAACATTCTACTCTTGCTTCGTTGTATTAGATGATTTCCTCCAAATATATATATATATATATATATATATATATAATAGCCTGAAGTTAACTTTTCATCCATTATTGATCCTACATAATCTGCATTATTATAGATTTCCAGCGTGAGATTATCACTCTTTTTGAACAAAATTCCCTTTCATAGGCTTCCTAATGTCATCCCACTACCTCTCCACATAAAGATCACTGTCTCAATCTATAGGAGTTAAGCTCCTGGTAATATCATTCAGGAAACAGAAGGCGTAACTGAGCCATATAAGGCAAAACCAAGCTTACGGTTTACTATTAACATTACAAAAATAGTAACAAAAGTTGTATAAGGCATAATCAAGCTTAATGTAATATAAAATCAATAAATGCTTATATAAGTAATGATATGTCATGCGAATGCACATAACATATACTGACCAGTATCGTAACCGAATAATTAATGAGTGGACTTAGGCGGCTCTTGAGCAATATTGAGTGGCACATGGTAGATATCGAGCAATAAATGAGTGCCTTAACGCAACTCATTGTAAGCCCTACAACTAGTTATTTAGGGTTTTGAAAGATCCGATCAAACCTAAATTATAATTAAAGTTATAAATATTAGTAAAAATGATACCGTAAACTTTAATTTAAGAAAATAAGTAATAAAATAGGAGATAATAAAATTTTCAAATTTTAAGTATAACAATTGTTAATTATCGAAAAGGTGAAAAGTATAATCTAATAACTGATAAATTACTAAAGATAGATTATATGTATACTAAAAATCATAGAATAACCTAAATAATAATTAGGAATGTTCACATGTACCCTACATGTATTTACGTGTAGATAAAAATATGCAAAATTACTTAAATTGGGTAAAAACTTATTAAATAATTTAAGAAAAATCATAATTAATTAAGAAAAAATTAAAAAAAATCAGAAAAAAAAAGGAATAATCCAAATATAGGTTGTGGCAACTAAAAAAAATAGCCAATTAAATTAGAACAACACAAAATGTAAATTGGAAGAAGATGAGGAAGTTATCTAATCAAATTAATGCACAATAATTTCCCTAAAACTCTATAAATAGCAAGAAAATTTTGAGAAGCTCATTTGGTCAGTTTGGAGAGTGAGAAAAATAGAGGGAGGTGAAATTGAGAGTAAATTAGGGTTAAAAAAAATAAGAAAATTGTGCAATTAGGGCCTTAGAAGAGAACCCGCACCAAACGAGCACTTGGGAGTGGACGGCCACTACCACCACACGGTAGTGGCAGTACCTAGATCGACTGATTTTATGTAATTTTATAAAAAAATAGTAAATATTTTATAAAATTATGAATTCCGTTATTATGGAATAATTTTTTATGTAGTTTTTATGAAAAATATTATTTTGATGAAAATATATCTCGTGATATATAGTCCTTAAGAAATCATGTAAAACCGAGCATGTTTCGATTTAGAAATAAATGACCTTAAGAGTGTAGTTTTGAATTCAAAATTTTTGTATAGATTACTTAGATGATATAAAATAGTGTAATGAAGCCCGTTTTCAAAAATTAATTTTTGAAATTTTGAGATAATTTTTAGGCCTTAAAATCAGGAATAAAATGGGTAATTTATGGTTAATTAAGTAATTAAATAGTTAATTACTAATTTAGTAAATAATTATATGTTTTAGGATGTTGAAATATGATACTTGTAGCATTTAGGGTGTTAGATGTAATTATTAGGTTAATTATATAGTAAATACGTAATAGGGAAAAATAGTACATTTTAAGTTATAAATTTAGACATTTTTAAATGATAATTGATATCGGGAGATAGTAATTAGAGTGATAAAAATATTAGATGTGTATTATGTACATAATAAGTAATAGTATATAATACACAATTATTAGAAATATAGTAAATAGAAGATATTAGAATAAAAATTGATATTATGATAATAATAAAAATATACAATAAATTTTATAGGAAACTTGAATTTATGTAATTATATAAAAAATGTAAAAATTTCTTACATTAGAAGTAAATTCAATACACTATTAAGGATTTAAGTGTACTAGATATAATAAAATACTGACTAGGGGTAGTTATGGTATTTTGGATATCTGGAAGTAAGGTGATTAATTTCACATTATGAGTAAAAATAAGTTTCTAGAGTTCGGTATAAAACAGTACTTAGAAATCGAACTAAAACCTAATTTAGAAATCGATGCGGAAACTGGAACCGAACCTAACCCCAAACTTAAAATAATTGTGAAAGATTTGAAAACCTACATAACTGGATATATTAAACCCTAAACAAAATATAACAATAAGCATTATAAGATAAAACCAACTTATAATAGTTATATAAAAAATAAAAAAAATAAAAACCAAAACCACGTTTTATGTTATAGAGATGATTGGTGATGGCTTAAGCAAGTTGGACCTCGAGTGAGTAAACAAGGAGTCCAGGTAAGCTAGGATTAATACAATACTGTATTTTGGAGATTTGAGATTACACTTGGTTGTGCTTGTTAGATAGTTGATTGTGTACATGTGCTTCATTATGAGTGATACTATAATTCTGTTTGTTACTTTAGCTTGTATTGTATGATTTGTATGAAATGATTGATCACCCTAAACTGGACCTAAACAAATATACAACTTATAATCATAATCGAACCTACATGGTAACCCATTAGGGGAAACCTAGAATTCTCTGGCCAAATACCGACCCCTTCAAAAGGGATAGCGCAGGATTACATAATGGTCCATTTTTCATCCTTAGTCGAACTAAGTGACAACAGAGAAGGTCGCAGTGAAGGTGAAGTCAATGGTTTAAAGGTAGTCGCGAAAGGAGCGGTGTCTCCATTGCACAAGCCGGGGTTTGGTTGTGAGCTATTGCATCAATGACAACTCCTCAACCCGGATTAGAGTGAGCACAATTTCTCTAATCTCACGACGGGCCGGACAATATCGTGCGATAGCATTTGCTTGAACATGCATTGCACCTAATAAGCTGGTTGATAATCTTATTATGTTTATAATATAGTTTTAAGTCCTTCATCCTAACTTACTGAGTTATGATTGCTCATATCCCTATAGACGTCATGCAAATGCTGTTTAAGAAGCGGCATACAACTATTCTAAAGTTAGTAACTACTAGATTTTGGGAAGTGAGGAAAAGCATTTAAAGAATAAACATATATTTTTAAGGTATAAGCTTTTATTTTAGAAATTTTCATTTCTGAATAATGTAATAACTAGGAAATATATTATGGAGAAATATTGTAATCGTTAATTGTAATAACTAAATTTTAGTGTATATATATTTTCTCACTTTCTTAAGTAAATGATTTATTTAAATTACAAACTATTTACTTTAAAGTGGGTTAGTCGTGAACACCATATGTAGATCAGGTCTAAGATAGCGGTTGTAAGGCTAACTTTTATCTTAGAATGATTTACACGGCGGGGCTGTTACAACTCTGTCGCTTCGAGGCATGACACTCGTGAGCAAAATATATGAGCAACACTTGATGGCTCCTAAGCAAGATATTTAAGCTACATTTAGCGGCTCTATAGTAATAAATGAGTGGCATTTAATGACTCCTTAATATGATAGATGAGTAGCACATAGTGGCTCAAAACTAAGTATGCAAATCTAAATGAAGTAAAACCGAGCGTTTCAAAATTTTTGACTTATAGGTACTTCCGTGTGAACCTATAGCATGATTCATACGAAATCTGATAACTCTTATTTTAAATACATATCACATGATGATTTTATAGTATTTCCCTTACATCTTTAGTTTTTTTTAAAGAAATTGATACTTAATTGAGTAAAGTTTTGATTACAAGGTTTGAACGCGTTCTTAGATTGAAAACAAAGAAAAGGAATTAAGTTTTACCTAATTTAGAGTTCAAATGAATGAATTATAAAGTTTTGAAGTTACAAAAATAATAGGAATTTTGGTCAGAAAGTTACACAATCTGGGACATAACTGTATCCTTGGGTTATGTCTATTCAGGAAGATTTGCCAAGGTTAGAAAGTTACACGACTTGGGAATACAACTGTGTCCCAAGTTGTGTTTGGTGACGAAAAAGGAAACCTTATAATATATTATAAAAAGACATACTAGGGTTTCACACATAGGGATTGAACATTCAAAAGAGAAAAGATTTGAAGAGAAGGAGAAGCAAAAGGCGAAAGCAACACCTAACTTCAAGATTGAAGAGATTTATCATCAACAAAAGGGGTTTTTCATGTTTTATTTCATGATTTTGTTGCAATTCGTTTTTAGTTTCATTATGATAACTTAAGCTTCTTGTATTTAAAATTGTGAAACTTAAGGTTTCATATGACAATTAGATTAATTGATAATTTTCAATAAAGTTTCTATCTTTTCTTGATTCAATTATGTTATTTAATTGTTAATTGATATTTTTAAGGTATCAATCTATGATATTATGCATGATGATTGAGAAATCACATATGTAATGAGATCTTAACATAATTGGAAAGAATTACATGTGTACTTAGAGATAAGATACATGTTTCTTCCAGAAAGTTATTCTTTTGTATGAGAATTCATTATACATTAATGTGATTCTGAGTTATATTACTAAGTGAAGAGATTTCGGTAAATAATTTAGGATCAGTGTTAATATGCTTGAGAAAAGTGTTAACTTTAATTGTGAATTCCTCCAGTTAAGAATAATAGAGATTGAATTGGATACATTTTAAGTGGTCACATGTTAAACACTAGGGGAAATAATTCCTAAATATGTTATTTGCCTTTTTGAAGTCATTCTTAATTTCATCGCTTTCTAAATTGCTTAATTAAGTCTCATAATTAGGTTAGTTTGTTAATTTTAGTATTTTTAATTCATTCAACTCATCACAATTTTCCGGTTAGATAATAGAGTTAAGGTTAATATTATTATTCGAAATCTCTGAGAGATCGACTCGAACTCATATCCGCTATATTAAAACTGATAGGTGCACTTGCCTGATATCAAAATCATTATACGGAATCTCAAATCTTTAAGAATCAAATATACAAACCTTGACCCATTGAGAAAACTAATGAAGAACTAAATGTATGATGGAGCTTGACCTTAGCATTAAGTATTTTAAGAATATCGATATCAATCAATAGAAAATACCTCATCTCTTTGATTAAGTAATTCACAAACCTTAGTATCGAGACCATAACCCAATAAATTATAGGGATAAGTATAAAAAAGTCCTAACGTTTACCTATATATACGAATCAGTTATTGACCTTTTATTTAGTATATTTTAGTCTTCAATGTTTTAATAAATTAACAAAAAAGTCCTTCGGTTAATTTTTCTATTATGTGTGGACACTTTGAGAACTAAAATGGACTAAATGAAAAAGATCAACGACTTATTTATATATACAACTAATCGTTAAGAACTGATTCGTATATACAAGTAAACGTTAGGGATTTTTTTATACTTATATGGATCAATTATATATTGACACATATATACAGTAACAAAAAATTTAACAAAGTTAATAGTATGACTTATTTGATTCAACTTAAAAAGGTTAAGGACTAAAATGAACTAAATGAAAGGTTAAAGAATAATTTATAAAAACATGAAATGTTAAGGACTTTTTTGTACAATTCTCTAAATTATACTAACTAGATAACCTTAGTATGATGAAGAATACAACAAAAATGTAGATTCTTGATAAGTTTAGAATTCGTAAAAGAACTAAAGAAAAAAGATAATATGATCTCTTAAAAAGGATTTAAGATTGTCCAAAGTATCAAGTGGAGCCCAAGTAGATTCCCATCATTTCCGCGCTCTTCAAAAGGATTCATCCTCGAATCTTCACCACCTACATCATAAGGAGATAAATCAGTTACATTAAAAGTATGACTCACATTATGCTCATCTAAAAGATCCAGTTTGTAAGCATTATCATTGATCTTTTCTGTCACTTGAAATGGTGTATCCCTCTAAGATCCAATTTGGACCTCCCTTGAGAAGGAAATCTTTCCTTTCTTTGGTACGACGAAACCCAATCACTTGGTTTAGAAGTCATTAGCTTGTGACCTTCGTTGGCTTGTTTAGCATATTGCTCATTCTTCTTCTCAATTTGTTGTTTAACTTGCTCATGAATCTTCTTCACCGCTTCAGCCCATTTCTTACAACTAAAACTTACATGTTCATTAATAGGTAAAGAAAGTAAATCCATATGAGTTAGTGAATTAAAACCATACATAATCTCAAATGACAAAAACCTAGTAAAAGAATGAACATTATCCTAAAATCATATCTTGCTCAAGAGAAAAATCCATAGTCTACATAACTTACTTAAGTTATTTCTCTAGTATGACCTCCCTCTTCAGTCTTTTAACTTTTTGTTCCTTTGTTTTTTTTACATGCTTAAGCAAATTCAATAAATGACATTTAATTTCTTTTGAATCAGAGCATGTAATATCATCATCAAGATCCTATTAGTAACTTTAATTTTGACCATTGGTCTATGGATGGCAAGTAATAGAAAACAAAAGTGTAATGCCTAACTTACCCCCACAATATTTTTAAAAAGTAGATAAAGAGCTTGATGTCTCCATCACTAACAATGCTCCTAGGAATGCTATGCAATCTAATGATAAACTTATAAATTTTATATATTTTTATCTAAAATTATATTACACTCGTGTATATTTTTATAGCAAAATTATACAAATTTGGAAAAATATACACACAAATAAATTAAGTGTATGATCTAGAATGGGAGAATGGGCACATACGGACCACTATCCAATTTGCAATTGAAATTGGAAGTCCACCAGTCATTGAAATCCACAGTCCATTCAATGAAGAATAAAATTTTAGCCCGTTGTCAATTGAAGTACCAGCCGTTCATGTGAATTCCAAAAAGCCCCATTTGTCTTCATTTATGCCACCGGTGGAATCAACCTGTGACATCCATCCAATTCTTCAAGCCATCCACGTCCAGCATAATTACAGTTCATTTGATAGACACCAAGTAACAAAAGTCCACGTCCAGCATAATTACAGTTCATTTGATAGACACCAAGTAACAAAAGTCCACGTCCAGCCATCATCATCAACGGAGACGAAAACGGAAAATTTTGCAATCATTTATCGATTCTTGGATAACTTGGCACACACTTTATTTTAAAAACATTGTGGTTTTTCAATAATAAATATTTCCATGACACACTTCTATTTTATTGTGTGTTTCTTTAATTCAATCACGTGCTAAATTATTTTGTGTGGAAAATGGATGAAACTTAACTGCTAATTGTTTTTGTGACTTTATTATAATATAGTTAGACACTTTGATTATTCTTGTTTAAGTATTAATACTGTGATTTTTTATTTAGGATCCAAAAACATAAGATTATAGAATATGTTTTTGAATGGGAAACTAATTTATATTTAATCAAGATTCATGTTTGATTAATTTAGTGTAGTTAGAGGATTGTAACTAAATTGAAGTTGAAAATAAGGCTTATTGATGTGTTCTTGTTAATTTCTAACTAGAGAAACATAGCAGAGATTGATTTAGGATACTACTCAATTACATATTAGAAGAGGTGTAATTGTATTTTTAATCCATATTAAATTGGCTAGAGGAATCTAAGAATTTAAGTTGATTAGTTCATAATTAACTGATTCAAGAGATGAAATAAATTATTAACTCGTAAAAAGAACTTTAAGACTCAAAAGGGAAATAAAGTACTTTAGCAAATTTACAAGCATAGCCAAGTAGCTAATCATAATTATAATTTAGTTACAATGCAATTTATATTTTATGGTGGATTCTATTTTCACATGCCATTATCATTGATTAATTTAGTAAAAGTTTTCTTAACGATCGCTTTATTTCGTTTCTTTAGTTTTTGTTAGTTTAGCAATTTAGTCTAGTTTTATTTTGTTAATTTTATGAAGGCTTAGACAATAATAGAATTAATGCAAGTCTATTACTTAATTTAATCCTTATCGGAGTGATGCACTACTCACTTGTTATTGCTTAATTGATACAGTATACTTCCCAATCTTTGCATTTATTTAAAATTTTATGGATCATCTAAAATCTCCTTAAAAACAAGTTACAATATGCATGGCATTATTAGTTTTGTTACATGCAATAAAGTGTGCCATTTTTGAAAACCTATCTACCACAACAAAAATTGAATCACACCCTCATTTTTGTCTCGAAAAACCTAACACAAAATCCATTAATATATCAACCCATAGTTCACTAGGTACGGGTAGAGGTGTATAAAAGTCCATATGGTGACACCTTAGAATTAGCCTTCTTACATGTAATACAACAACTACAACCCCTCTCCACATCTTTCCTCATTTGAGGCCAATAAAAATGCTTAATTAAAATGTTCATAGTCTTATTTACTCCAAAATGTCCCATGAATCCACCCCGCAAGACTCATGTACAAGCAATTCTCTCAATGAACAATTAGGTCCATGTAATTTTCCATCTCTAAATAAGTAGCCATCATGCCGTGAAAACTTGTTAAATGCAACTTTTTTACACACTTCATACACAATTGAAAAGTCAGAATTATTATAATACAAATCCTTGATGAATTAAAAACTTAATAACTTAGCATTAAGAGTAGACATAAGTGCATACCTGTGTGAAAGTGCAATTGCAACAGCATTCTTCTTATCTTGCTTATACTAAATAACATATGGAAAAGTTTCAATGAGTTCTATCGAACACGCATGTCACTTATTTATCTTTCCTTGTCCTTTTAGATGTTTTAAGAACTCATGATCGGTGTAAATAAAAAATACATTTGGCTACAAATAATGTTACCAAGTCTCCAATACTCTTACCAAGGAATATAGTTCCTTGTTCTATGTAAGATAGCTTAATGCAACTTCATTCAATTTCTCAAAAAAGTAGGCCATATGATGCCCTTCTTGCATCAAAACAACTCTAATGCTAATGCCAAAAGTATCGCATTCAATCTCAAAAGTCTTTAAAAAATTAGGTAAAGCCAATAGAGGTACAGAACACAAGTTTTCTTATATCAAATTAAATGCTTTTTCTTAAGCTTCTCCGCATTTAAAACCAATAAAAGTGCAGAAGGAAGCTAAGAGTTGAAAAGAGAAATGAAGGAGAGCCCCTATCTTCACAGAGCTAGGTACCTTTTAAAGTTTTAAACTTTTCTAAAGAATGAAGGATGTGAAACCCTGTAAATTTAACTAAAGATGCAATTGGTGCTAGTTTAGGGTGGATTTTATAAAATTCAAACCTACCTCTATAGGGTTTAACGTTTCTTAGAATCTTATAAAAACCTTATAAGGTTTTATCCTCTATTCCCAAAACCTAACCTTATAGAGTCAAGAATCCTATAAAGGTAAAGTTTTATGAGATTCAAATGATCCTATAAAGGAAAGTTTCCATAAGGTTTAAATGGGATTAAAGAAAAAGTAAAGTAAAAAAAAGTTAAGTAGAATTAGAATTACATTTATTGACTTCCATAATAATAAAAATTAAGAATAAAATGTGTTATACAATATAAAACTTGTGTAAGGTATATATCATGTGTAAGTTAAAAGTAGATATTTTTATTAATATATATATTTTTTATCGAACCGGGTTTCCTATCGGATTTTTTTATGTAATCATAAAATCTGACCCTAAATCTTATAGAGTTTTGAATCACATCCTAAAACCCGATTCTAAACCATATAAGGTATACTTTATAGAATTTTTATTAAGTTAAGCAAATCCGGTCTAATAACCCACCCGGTTACATCCTTAAATTTAGTTAATGAATAAACTAAGTTCGATCATATAATGATGATAAGAAGCCTTATAATGGAAGATCATAACATTGAAGATATCTCTAAAGGGTAGATTCAAGACACATAGATGGATCTAAAATGTATTTAAAAATCTTACCTAGACATCTTAAGTATTCCATCATTTGACTATCTAGAGATGAGCCTACAAGCATAATGTAAGTAAGTGAGATGAGGAAAATCAAAACGTTGATTAAAATAATAATTTATAAACATTAAGTACATATTTGATCTAAAATATTTCATTTAAGCCATTAGTAAATTTTGTATGGAAATACTATACTTTAGATAATTAAGGGTGTCCAATATTACACTAAAGCCTGCTTTAGGATAATTCCACATTGACCCTGCCAATTCCTCTAGGGTGCATTTTTGAATAAAATCTTCATTAATTCTTTTCCTTACTTTACAGCTTATATACTCACATCAAATAATACTAAACTTCCATCATCATTCTCTCTCTTCTCTAAAACTCTCTTAGTAAACCAAATCTCCTCATCACTTCAATCCTTTACATCCTCCCCATTTCCTATCCAAATAAAAAACCATAGGTTATATTGCGATCCTTATGGAGAACTTCAAATCCATACTAGTATTACCAAGTAAAAGTTTAGTTTTAGTTTTGAGTTGAATCAAAGATGAATGAAAGGCATTTAGTGTTGAAGTTTCTATCAAAATCTTTCTTAAAAACTAAATACAATAGAGTTTTGGTTAGTAATCTTGTTCTTCATGATCTTTACATGAAGATCTTGACTTCTCACAACTTTTGAGAGACTATTTCGAGTTGTAGACATGAGACTAAGGTGAATGGGAATTCGATGAATTACTACAATGCTTGCTTTCGATTGTTGTTTGATTGATGAAATAACTATGCTACGATAATGTTTTTAATGTATGGATTCATGTTTATGTTGTAAAAAGAAGTTTCATGGTAACTTTGTATGGATAGAAAGGTTACAAAAGCTACTGAGTGAAGAGAAATTTTAGGGACCAAACGATAGAGTAACTAGGGACCAATCAGTAAGAGGAATACACCCACTGACTAATCACCATCAAACCTACCAACCAGTTGATAATAGTATTACAAACCAGTTGGTCCATTGAACTTTGTCTTTCTTTTATTTTTCTCTTGTATGCTTTTCTCTAGTAGTCCTATGTTTTAGCTAATGCAAGCCATCCATGTTTATGTATTTTAAGTCAAGTTTAGTACTTCCTCGAATCTAACTTATTACTAAATTTGTGTACCAAACTGCTTTTACAACTTCTAGCCCTTTGCTAACTTAATATCATAATGCTTATTATTATTATTATTGGTCATAATATTGGAATCTAATGCAACTTATTCAATGAATTGTACGATTTGGTTTTGGAACATTGCAATTGAGTTGTTTGTGCTCTTTGGTGTTTTCTTAATTGAGATTTTATTGCAAAATATTGATTGTTCATTAAAAGTAAACTAAACCAAGAATATTTAGCTAAACTAAAATTTTCATGCGTTGCACCACTTCCCTTACAATATTGAATGCCATCATCGCTCTATAGTAGATGAGAGAATTTACTCAAAATGAAGGAGTGATTTTCTTTTTTTCCATTTATCAACTCAATGTCTTAGCGATTGTCACATGATGAAGCCTAAAGTTTTCAGTCTATTGTTTAGGGTTTGCAAACTTCTTATGAGAAGAAAACTTTGCTCCAAGAACTCATAGAGTATATGATTGGGATATTGAGATTGTGATATTAAAAACGTGTTAGATGATGGTTTTGGACAATTATTGGGCAATCATGATTGCTTATACTCCAAACTTCATGCAAGTATGATGCTTACATTCATATAATTACTTATACATAGCACATGATTGAAAACCTACTCCATCCTACTTATGCATGTGTAGTAGTGAGAATATTGCATTCCCATTAACTAAGCAGTGGCTGCTCATTACCCCATATTGTTCTATTCCTATAGGATCTATAATATATACCTTTACTAAAAGAACCACCAAGATAAGTTTTTAGTACTTGCAAAATGGAAATGATGTCCATGAATCATTGATAGAAGTCACCTAGCCTTGATGTAGTTATCTTTTCTAATGTTAAATAGACAAATCTTAGACTTTTGATCTTTTTTACTCTAATTGTAGTTCTGTAAGACATAATTTGTAGTTAAAATTAGAGATGCAGTTGAACTTTGTGTTATGACCCCTTTGTGACAAAGAATCTTCTATTGAAAATGTTATTTTCTTTTCTATATATGTGAAATGATTTCCAACCACTTCACGAGTGCTTATAAGTGGTAAGGCATTCATGGCCATATGCCTTCAGTTCGTGATGGGATTCAACTAAAGGTGTACGACCGTCATGCGCCTTCATTTGTAAGAAGCCTACAGCTAAAGAAGCATGGCTTTTATGCACCTTTTGTTTTTACAACTTTTTAACTAATTGCATATGTATCTTCTATTCTCGAAATAAGTTTTAGTAAGGCCCATTTTTTTTTTCCATTGAAAAAGGGCTCATTTAGGAACAAAACTCATGACTAGCATGCTCTTTCTAACCTAAGGAACATTGAAAACGAGGAGATGATAGCGATCCCAGTGCCTCCACTATAGTAGATTTTAGCATAGAGGATTTCGTCTTCCCTACAATACACCAATGAGAAGTTAAATTGAAAAGACTAATTGAAATGGATGCAATCATGCAACTTGCCATTGATAGGTAATATTTGTAATGGCAACCGATAATCACCATATCAAATCATTTCAATGATTGATGAATGGGATTTACAATGCATTTTTAAATTATTCGTAAGCTTTCTAGAAGAGACGTGTGATGTCTCAAAACTCAATAGCCTGCTAACATAGGTCAAGACTAGTCAAGCTAGTCTCAATAAACCTTAGTCCAAACCTCATTAATCCAAAACTCGATAAACCATTACAATTATGGTCTTGATTATTTAGATCCTACCACCGATACAAGTAACTAGTTCAAGGTATTTCTAGACTCCATCCATTTTAATATACTTGCATTTTAACTTCTCTCCCAAAGTTTTTCAAATGGAGGAAAAGGAATTTTGAGCATTTTCTTAATTTTCTTAATTACTCAACCTAGTTAGTTTATGACTCCATAAATTATAGATTTATTTTAGTTTAAAATATTTAGCATCTGCTGTTATTTTTCCATGGCTTTATTAATTATATATATATATATATATGAATTGCATGAAAAAGGACTTGCATGAGAAAAGGGACTTAGAATTTATGTCGCAGGTCCAAGCGAGCTTGTTCACACTCGTCAAAGCAGCCAACTCCAGTTCACATTTTCAAAGCTCAAGTCTCCCAGGCTAAGAGACATCAACGTCCACAAAAGTCCAAAGGGTACTTGTCCACTCCAGCAAAGCACTCGTCGGGAATCTAAATTGAAAAACTAAAAGTCGGTGGCCTCGGTGCCGCCCGCCTGATTCCTCAGTACATGCGTAGTATGCTTGCAACAGAGTAGATTGAAGTGAAATTTACGGTGAATCGAAATGGTAAATTATTTTTTATATTTGAAAGTGCTAATAGAATGAAATTAAATTAAATATATATGTAAAAATATTTATCAAAAATATTTTTAATTATTATATATTATAATTTCATTAAAACTTAAAAGAGAAATTTTTTTATCAATATAATCAATGAGGTTTAGATTAAATCTTAATTCTATCCCTTAAAAAAATTGGAATTGTATTCTTTCCTAAAATAGACGATTTAGTTTTCTAAAAGCATCCCCAAACAATTGAACTTAAAATTAGAATTTCATTTTAGGTTTATTCTTATATATTAAATATGATATAAAATTATAATTTCAAGTTTATTTTCTTTCTCATATTTAAAAGTATTAGCAGAAGATAGAAAAATAATTTCTTGAAACTACTCTTACTTTAAAGGAGAGTACAATTATATATTTTAGAGGATAGTAACGCGATTTTATTTCATCCTCATCAATCATCATTAATTAAAATTACTCATTTAACTTTTATCCTGATCATAATATTTAATAATTAAAAGTAATTTTTATATTATTACTATATATGCATTCAATTCTATTATATTCTATGAATATATGCAAATATAGAAAACCATTTATCCTCTAATTTAAATTATATTTCATTATACTCCAATTCATTTCATTTTAAACTAATTCTACATACCAAATGTGATATAAGAGATTTCCTAAAATTCAATAAAATCTCATAAAAAATTTTCCGCATATTATGATACCATTTGAATAAGATCATGATGAATAGATGCTTAACCCACCCTGATTACTTAAATAATTTTCTGCCTTCTTTACTTTTTATACGCATAAAATCCAAAATGCAGTGAATTCATGGCTTATATAGATTACGCGGTCTTCGAGGAGTTTTTTTTTTTAAATAAATTTAATCTTCAGGTGATTACAATTATAATTGCCTCTATTATTCTGTCTACTTAAACTAACCATCTCAAACTCAATAAGCATCTGAGGAAGGTTCCTTTCTAGTTCCATATGCCGTTTCCAGCCTTTTAATCCTTTGCACTTTTTTTTTTTTCCCTTAAAAATAATTATCTTATATTCTTATAGCCCATCCGTTAGGTTTGGCGTGGCTTCCATGTCATTGTAATAACCACTCAAAATCGGAACCATTAGGTCAGTTAGGTTAATAACTTAATATATTATTATTAATTTTTTATTTTTTATTGGTTTAGGTTCTTGATCGATTTTCTCGCTCTCTCTTTTTTTAATCCTTAAACTCGACAATAGACTTTATAGAGTTTTAAAAAAGGTTTTAAAATTAGTAGATTATACATCCGCAATACATGTGATAAAAAAAAATTAAAAACCCGTTACAATTATCTTTTGTGATCTTACAATTATAAATTTTTCAATTTCCACAATAAATTCATAAAAAATAAAATTTTAAAGGGTTTTTCAATATGATTATTGCATTAAGTTATATAGTAAATATGGTAATAATGTATAAATGTAAAATTGTTGTATATAGAAGTTGAATTGGGTTAATTAATGTTTTCAACCTCATTGAAATATCATAAAAGATGTGTTATATAATTACAAATAGCAAATTAGATGAAGTATTGATGTTATAAAAGGGGTGACTTCGAAGTATAGAAAAAGACACTTGAAGAGTCTCCTCTTTTGTTTTAATTATATAGATAACATGCTATTGCACCCAATTTAATTGCATCCTACCTATATCCACTCCTCCATGTGCATTAGGATTTTTCTACGCTCTCGTTCTTATTCCTTATGGGATCGATCTCAACATCTATTTTACCATCGATTTATACCTTTTTAAATTTAATCAATTAAATAAACTGTAAATTTAACAGTTTATATTTAAAGAAACGGAAACAAATAGTGAGATGAAATATAAGACCAATACCGTCAAAATAAAAAACAAAACTATAAAACCTCCTTGTTTGTTAATATTGTTTTCAATGAATTTACATCTAAATCCACTCATTCCATTCTAGAAGTGTAGACTATATTGAAGCAACTTTTTCCTTATTCTCTCGTTTAAAGACATTAAAGACCAAGACTCTTTTCCTTTTTATGGAGAGGAAAAAAAACTCAACATATTAACACATCACTTGAGTCGATGACTACCATGTAAGCAACAATAAAATTTTGGTATATAATAATGATAGAACGTACTTCATAACAAATATTAATTAGATTTCATGTGTCAAAATTTTATTGATAGTCAGATAGAGAAAAACTTGGAAAATTCCTTCACCTTCAAATGTAGATTGCTTGCATACACATCACTCATTGATTAACATAACATTAATATCATTCAAACTTTCTCTTGCAAAACAACCCTTAAGTTTTGGTTTTTCCTTCTTTTTCTTTGGATAGACACACATTATTCCTTTCGTTTTCTTGTCCAAGCAATCCCTCTTAGGATCACACCAAAAAAGATGGATCAAAGACTAAATAGAGAGGTTTTATACAAATATGGGGGGCCTTTTCAAAAAAAATACAAAATAGGGCTCCTGGTGATAAATATTGGCATCATGGTGCTCCTTTAGTGTATTTTCAAATATACTGAAGGTTCATACATATACCTTTAGTATATCCCAATTATACTAAAGGTGCATGTGATCCATACGCATTCCTTTATACATACCAATAAATTGCATCAAAGAACCATGTTAAACCCGAAACACATTATTTCTTGCAAATACAAACACAAGCGATAGATAGTTAAGCTCTCCTCTCCTTACCTAATAAATCAACTTCAGTTATCGAAAAGAATAAGAACAATAGTTAGCACACATGATAAACATACACTTTGCATAAGAGATTAAGAAAGTCATAAAGCATGTAACATATTCTAAGATCAAAAGCCTACAATACATAATAACACTTAATAAAAGCAAAACTTATATTTTTTCCAAAATTATATATACGTAACAGTTCTTTATTTATATCTATACAAACAATTATGATAATTCGCATGTCTATCTGATCTTTCCTACAAAGCATGAGGGTTCGAATAGCTTGGGATAGAAGGGAATGCCTCTGGCACTCTAGAGACTGTAAGGGCTCTACCGATGTATTGTCCAAATCACAGGGAAGCATTAGACTAATAGAAGGGGCCGGCTTTACCTAAGTGGTGCCCTTGCCCATGGAAGATTGTAAGTAGGCTAAGCGTTGCTTCTAAAGAGCTGGTAGAGTGAGGAGTTCCATCAGATGATGGAACTTAGGATTCATATAGGAGCTAGATTTGATCCCTCGAGCTAAGACCAACTTTAGAACTAGGACTTGCATAATACTTAGAGCCGATGTCACTTAGGTCAATAAAATGTTGTCCCTATGACAGCATATCCTGTTATGGCTACTACAACCATGCCTCCGTCAAGCTTTACCTCCCTGAACTCTGGTTCTGCCCCTAAGTAGTAGGCGAAGAGGTAAAATAGACTCAATTGCAAGTACTCAATGATCCCTGTCATGTTTGCCATGGTGTTGTTGCTACTCCCCGTCGTCCTATGAGTTGAGTATGAGACCATTGTGCTCTTCGACTAACTCAAGCGTTCTATCTACAATGGTGAGTGCAAATAGATAATCTCCCACCAACTACACATGTTAAAGCAAGTTTATCTGAAATAAATAGACATAAGGATGTCAGTATACATAACAAAAGATATGCATGTAAAAAGGATACAATTCACGAGGGGACAAGCTCTTACTAAATGGCTTATGACAGCTTCCTAGTGCATAATGTAACAACAAGTAATTTGTCGATACCATTACTAGTAGCTAAGATCAATTTTGTCGAGACCCTAGACCTACATGACATATATGTGCCTACTGATCCGTAGCTAAATGTAGTGGTCATGGATATGTAGGTTTTAAGTTAAGCTCGTGGAAGGCATAAGCCTTAGCTGCAGTAAGAAATACGTTGAAGGCGTAACTAAGGCATGCAACTTCTTTATGTTTTCAAATGCAAAGAAGACACATACTTTACATGCACCTTCTTTGGATCCCTTTTTTTTTTTTTTAAATTTATGCTCCTTCATTATACTAGATTCATAATATTTATCGACAAAGACCTTTTTCTATAATATTTTTCGAAAAGCCCCCCCTATTTTTATAAAATACCTAAATAAAGCTCTACAAACCCATTGACTGCCCCCTTTCTTCTAGCTTTTATTGTAACAATATTTCTTAATATCTTATGTTTTGTTATTATATTTAGTGTAAACTAGATGTTTTTGGAATTAGATTCACTTTGATGGATTAATCATGTTTTTTTTTTATAATTATGTGATATAGTATATGTATATTACTAGAGATAACTATTGTAGACACATCATTTTTATCCTTATATTATCTTTATTTTTAGCTTCTCGTTGGTCTTTTAGAAAAAAAAATACAAAAAATAAAATTTTATAAGAATGTCCAAAATAATGTGAAGTCTAAAATATAACAAAAAAAATGTGGAAAATAGAGAATATAAAAAGATAAGAAAATTCATAAAAAAAAATAGTTAGAAAATTATATAATAAAGTTGAAGAAAAACAAATTTTTTGGGTAAAAAAATGTGATCATTTAAGTAGGACAAAACTTTTTGTAACTCCCAATGCATATTGATAATTTAATGGAATTGAAATCTATCTTGTAATTGTAGTACTTCTTCTAGATCCATTTTGTTTGCTCAAATAAGTGACTAATACTTTTATTTAGGCTAAGGTTAACTCAAGATACTTGATTGTTAAAGTTCAAAGTAATAGGATTTTAGAATGAAAAAAGAAAGTTTAATTTTTAATCAATTGATCATTGATTGGCCTTATATTGGCTAAAAGTATGCATTAGGAGTTAAAGTTTGTTTTTCTTTTATATATATATATTCAAATTATGGTTTTCTTGGAAATTTTTAGTTATTTTAATAAAAATTGTTTTCAAAAATGAAAAATGGAAGATTGAAAAAAAAAAAAGAAAAGAAACTATAGACAATATCTAAAAACTTCTTGAAAAATGAACTTTATCCAAAATTCTAAATCATTGACAAAAAAAATAACATAATCGGAGTGTAATCAATAAATGATATCTAAACTTTGCTAAAATGTATAATTTACTACCTATATTTTGAAAAAAATCAATTTGCTATCTAATTAAAGTTTTTATAATCATTTTATTTTTTGAACTAACTCTACTAAATCCTATTTAATGATGTAGATATAATGAACAAGGAACTGACTCATAGCTACTAATAGGTTGAATGACCTAGTGGATCACAACCTACTTCATCTTAAATGGCCATTCCAGCCACCTTAGGCTTGAGGGATAGTCAATGGGCACTTGGTGGGGGTTATACAACTCCTTATAAATGGTTGTCGGCCACCCTCAGGCCTTAAGGTGATTGAAACATTCAATTTTCAGTTCATACTTATGTCTACATTAATAAGCGAACTTAAAAAAGTTAGTTTAAATAGTAAAAATAACCATGAAAATTTCAAGTAAATAATAAATTGATCATTTCAAAAGTATAATAGTAAATTGCACATTTTGACAAAGTTTGTGTCATGATCCGAAGAGGTAAAGTAGCAATAATCCCATTATATGAACTATTCTAAGGTAAAAGCTAAACTTACAATTGCTACCGTATACCTAGTATACACTAAGTGTACTCTGCTCAATCGCTTTAACATATCCAATTTGATACCTATTTGATATAAACTTGTGGTATAGTCTTTTGATATAATTGTTAAAGCAAACTTGTAGCTTGATTTTCTATAAGTATAGTTGTAAAACCCACATATTCATGTTACTCAATATACAAACTAGAAAATTGAAAACTATTAAGCCACCTAAGAAGACCCAAGTAGTTTAGTTAAAAGTTAGAAAAGTCAACAACAGGAACAATTATTTAGCCAACTCTTCTTTATCCTCACTCCCTAACCACCCCATTAGCTAAAATTCTAGTTTTGGGTATTGTAATTATAAATCCACTTTAGACCTGCATATCATATTATAAGGAAATAAGTCACAACTTACTTAATAAGTGGGATGGAGATAGAAATATGTATCCTATACAAAGCAATCAAGGGTTTTAATCACGTTAATTAGATGCAATTCATGTATAAGCAAGAACCATTATACGTCGTTATCCAATTTGTCGTAAAATTAGGAAAAGTGTGCTTGCACTAATTCGAATTAAAGAGTTTGTCATTATGCACTCACAAATCGAAGCTAAACCAGAGCTTGTGAAATGAAGAACACCCTTCGCCTAAAACTACCTTCGAATCACTATCTTCAACCTTATCTGACCTCCTCTCTTATCACTTAATTTAACTAAAGATAAGGAAAAAACTATTTCTACTATTTTCATTGAAGAGTCTATATTTGACTTGACAACCCTAGCCGTTTCCCCTAATAAGTCGTAATGCATGTCGGTTTAAAAGTTAAGCCGAGTTCAAGTTTGTTTATTTTTGGATTAATCAACCAATTTCAAATAATCCAAGTGGAACAATATACACAAAAGAAACATAATATGGTGCTTAGCTTCCCCCATAGCATAACAAATTTCAAACACATGTGGCACATACTCATAATCAGTAAACTATAATCATAGGCAGAAACATACCAAGTCTCCAAGTATTATAACGTAATAATCCAAAATATTGTGAAACATTAATCCCACTTATTTAGACTACTCATTACCGTGCTAGGTGCAATGGTAAGCATTCTTGAGATGGGGTCCTAGATCACAAATAATAATTTTAGTATTCATAGAAATGAAGATTGATTTTGTACTTATTATTCTCTTACTTAAGTTCATCCATCTTAGTTTAGAAGGTTATTATGTCTAAGTGTTCAAGTTTTAGAGTCAATTTCAATCCATTCCTCCTTACATTATCCTTTGAGTTATCCTCTAAATTTCCCTCTAAAACATCATCTAAGTTCAATTAACATAAAAGTCCATAGAAATAACCTCTCACTCACTCTAATTGCATCAATTTTCACTTCTTCTTCCTATCTTTTAATCTAAAATCAATAACTAAGCATACAATCCATCCCTAATCCTATATTTCATCATCTCTTTGATAACCCCATCGTCTTAAGTCTTTATGAAAGATATAACTTATATTTCAAAAAGTGATAATATATGCATATAACATTAACTTTATAAATGATATGCTCATAAAAGCTTGTGCAAATATTTATACATATGATTGTGTGTATATTTAAGACATATAGAGCTTAAGATACCATAAGTTACTTTACATGGTGTGTGTGTGTATATATATAAAATAATTGGACATATATGTTTATAATGATATATTTCACACACACACACATTGTAATTGCTCAAGTAACTATTGCTTTCTATAAAGAATCAATATTGGCTAGTAAAAAATTTGTATTGAAATGTTAATTTAGTTAGAAAGGTATCCTTAGCATCACCAAGTTAATTTCTGTTTATAAGTCTAGCTATTCAATACAATTCATGCCAAAAAGCAACAAAGCCGGCATATCAAGGTAGGTCCAACCTTGTAGAAAGTGTAAGCCCCACAATCAGCTATTTAGGGTTTCGATTGGTTAAAAAATAGTAAAGTTAGAAATATTAGTAAAATGATCATGTAAGTTCGAATTTAAGAAAATAAGTAATAAAATAAAAGCATATAAAAATTTCAAATTTTAAGTATATAACTCGTTATTTATCGAAAATGCGTAAAATGCATCCCGATAATTAATGAATCACTAAAGATAAATTATATATATATATATTAAAAATCATAGAATGACCTAAATAATATTTAGGAATATTTATTTGTACTATATAGGAATTTACATGTAGATAAAAATACACGTAATTACTTAAAATGAGCTAAATGTGCTAGAATAATAAAAAAATAAAGAAAATTCATCATTAATTAAGGAAAAATGAGGAAAAATCCAGAATTGAAGCGTGGCAAACTGGAATTGAAGAAAAAAAATCGACCAATTAAAATGCAACAAATAGAAAATGAAAAAAAAAATAAAAGAAATAAGGCAATTGTCTTATCTCACTAATATACAATAATTTTCCTAATACTCTATAAATAGTAAGAAAATTTCAGAAACTCATTTGATCAGTTTGGAGAGTGAGAAAAATAGAGAAAGGTGAATTTGAGAGTAAATTAGGGATTTAGAAAAAATCACAAAAAATTTATGCAGTTGGGGCTTCTAAGAAAAACCTAGACTTGATGAGCAGCTAGGAGTGGACAGTCACCAACACCACATGGTGGTGGCAGCGCCCAGGTGGGCCGACACACTTCTGGCCACCGACGATGGCCGAAGCTATCCAAATCGATGAGTTTGATTTTGTTTAATTTTATAAAAATATTAAATATTGTTAGAAAATTATGAAACTTGCTATTATAAAATATTTTTATATGTAGTTTTTAGGGAAAATATTATTTTGATGAAAATATGTTCCGTGATATATGATCCTTAAGAAATCATATAAAATCGAGTATATTTCGGTTTAGAAATAAATGACCTTAAGAGTATAGTTTTGAGCTCAAAATTTTTTTGTACATTACTTAGGTAATATAGAACAATGCTATAAATCCTGTTTTCAAAAATTAATTTTCAAAATATTTAGATAATTTTTAGACCTTAAAATGAGGCATAAAATGGGTAATTTAAGGTTAATTAAGTAATTAAATGATTAAGTACTGACTTAGTGAATAATTATATGTTTTAAGATGTTGAAATCTGATAAAGTATGATACTTGTAGCATTTGAGGTGTTAGATGTAATTATTAGGCTAATTATGTAATAAATAAGTAATAGGGAAAAATAGTTAATTTTAAGTTAATTTTGTAAATTAAGGTAATTAGGTGTAAAATTTGATTTTGGATGAATTTAGACATTTTGAAATGATAATTTATGTTGGAAGATGGTAATTAGAATGATAAAAATATTATATGCGTATTATATACATAATAGGTGATAATACATAATACGTAATTATTGAAAATATAGTAAATAGAAGATATTAGAATAAAAACTGATATTATATAAATAATAGGGATATATAATAAATCCGATAGAAATCTTGAATTTATGTAATTATATGAAAAATGTAAAAATTTCTCACATCAGGAGTAAATTTGGTACACTAATAAAGATTTAAGTGTACCGGATGTAAGCCCTAAAGTTAAGTCAAGAGACCGTAAGATTGAACTTAGAACACAAGTTTTAGGACGATCGGTAAAAGATCCGATTAAACCCAAATTATAAACTATTGAGAGAAATATTAGTAAAAATGACCTCGTAAACTTTTTATTTAAAAAAATAAGTAATAAAATAGGAGACTACAAAATTTTTAAATTTTAAATATAATACTTGTTAACCATAAAAAAGGCGAAAAGTGTAATTTAATACCTAATAAACTACTAGAGATAGATTATATATATACTAAAAATCATAAAATGACCTAAATAATAATTAGGAATGTTCACATCTATCCCACATGTATTTACGTGAAAATAAAAATACGTGAAATTACTTAAATTGGCAAAAAACTTAGTAAATAATTAAAGAAAATTATTAAATTAATTAATAAAAATCAGAAAAAAAAAATCAAAAGGGTATGGAATGATGCAAATATGGTCGTACCAAGTTAGAATCTAAAAAAAGAAAAATTATCCAATTAGAGTTAAGTAACACAAAAGCCAAAAATTAAGGAAATAGGGCAATATCATGAAACGTCTATAAATAGGGAAAAATTTTCAAAGAACTCCTTTGGACAGTTTAGAATCGAGGAAAAATAGGGAACTTAAAAACTTCGAGAGAAAATTCAGAAAAGAAAAAAAGAAAAGGAAACTATGCAGATAAAGCTAGTGAGCCAAACCCACACATCACTACCACCTAGGACCAAGTCACCACCACTACCCCACTCCAGCCCCACCGTCTAGGCCGGCTGACACACTTGGACCAGAGTTGAACGGCCAAAAAGCATCGAACTGGTGAGTCCCTTATTTGCCCCGATTTTGACTAATTTTGTAAAATTAGTTATTTTGCCTAGAAAATTATGAAACTTGTTATTTTGAGGTTTTATTGTATGTAGATTTAGGAAAAAATAGTGATTTAATTTAATCACGTCTGAAAATATAGGAATCTTAACAAATTGAGCATTAGAACGAGAAATAAATAGGCTTAGAAGTGCAGTTTGGAACTCAATTTTTTTTTCTGTAAAATGCTTATGTGATATAAAATAGTGCTATGAAACCATTTTTCTAAAATTAATTTCAAAATTTTTAAGTTAATTTTTAGCCTTAAAATGATGGAAAAATTAGGTAATTTTGGGTTAATTAGGTGATTAAGATACTAATTACTGATTTAGATAGTAATTAGATGTTTAGGGATGTTAATCTCTGATGTGGAAACCTAATCCTAGCCTTTGGAGTATTAAGAATAGTTAATTTAGGAAATTAGGTAGTTATTGTAAGAAATTAGTAATATGTAGAATTGAAAATTAATAAATCTAAAAAATTAGGGTTATTTAGATAATATCATAATAAAAATTAGAATAATACTAAATCTGAAATAAGATTTAATTTTAGGTAATCATATAAAAATGTAAGATTTTCTCATATCGGGAATAAATTCGATACCTTAATTAGGAATAACATGTATCGAATAGTTTAGAATACTAAATTAAGACCCAATAGGATATTTCAATACTCGAGCTTAATGTAATTAATTTCACATTAGGATTCGAGTATATTTAGGACTTAGGAATCAAAACTAAAATCTAATTTAGGGTCTGAACCTCGAAATATAGTAGAAAGAATTATCAGTATATAATAAGTTTACATGGAAAAAAAGAGAGTTAAATTATAACTTAGAATATGAATCCTTAAAGTATAAGTACTAAAACGACCTATTTGTATTATAAGATACCCAAAGACGAATCAGCTTGCAGCTAAGTGATCGGGGCGATTGAGAAATTCCAAGTAAGTTGGGTTATTACTTATTGTAATAGAATACTAATTTTATGGTACTCGAAGACTTAGGCTTGTATATGGTTGTGATTGTAAGTAGTTTACACATGTGTTTGATGTATCTAAATGCTTGCTAAATTTGTAATGTAAGTGATTTCATGATTGATTGAATTGGTGTGAAATTGTTTGAATACGCTAAATAAAATTTAATCTATTCAACTCTAATAACAAAAAATGTCATGCATTATAACCCGTTAGGGGATCATAGGATTCTTTAACTAAATATCGACCCCTTCAAAAGGGATAGTGCAAGATTACAAAATGATCCCTTCTTCATCCTTAGTCGAACTAAGTGACAGGAGAGGAGGTCGCGATAAGAGTGAAGACAATGGTTCGAAGGTAGTCGCGGGAGGAGCAAGGTCTCTATTGCACAAGCTTGGGTTTGGTTGTGAGCTGTTGCATAACATGGAAACTCCTCAACCCGGATTGGAGCGGGTGAAATTTCTCTAATTTCCCTAATTTCACAACGGATCGGACTACGTTGTGCGATGACACTTAATTGTTGCATTGCATGAAAATAATTGCTTAATAATCTTGTTTGTGCTAAATACATTCATGAGTCTCCAATTCAACTTACTGAACTGTAGTTGTTCATACCCTTATAGATCCTTTTATAGGTCCTGATTTATAAGCACTTCAAGTATTATGCCACCCTACAATTACTCAGAGGTTAGTCTTTTGAAGCCAGGGGTGTGAGGATCAATTTACTTAATAATGATGTGTAGCTAGAGTATCCTTTATAATTAAGGATGAAAGACTAATAGTTATTATGTAAATTAGTAAACAGTTGTGAATATGTAGAATTTTTAGGGAAGTTCTGTGAACTTACATATAATTATACATGTTTATTAGAAATTTGTAATATTTATCATAATCGTGGTTAAACTTTTAATCGGACTATTTACTTCAAAGCAAGGAGTTGTCGACGCTTTGTGTAGATCATGTCTATGGTAGGTACTGTGAGGCCAGTTACTATCATAGAATGATTTACATGGCGGGACTGTTGCGACTCTACGACTTCGGGGCGTAACACCGGATTAAATAAAATAACGACTAAGAGTAATTATGATATTTAGAATATTTAGAAATAATGTGATTAATTTTACATTATGAGTTGGAATGTGTTTCTCGGGTTCAGGTATAAAACAGTATTTAGAAATCGAACTAGAACCTAATTTAAAAATCGATATGGAAACTGAACCCAAACCTAGCCCTAAACCCAAAATAATTGTAAAAGATTTGAGAACCTAGATAATTGAACATATTAAACCTTAAACATATTAAACCTTAAACAAAAGATAACAATAAGCGTTATATGATAAAACCAACATATAATAGTTATATGAAAAACCGAAACCACATTTATGTTATAGCGATAATTGGCGATAGCCTGAGCGAATTGAACCTCGAGTAAGTAAGCGAAGAGTCGAGGTAAATTGGGATTAATACATTGCTATATTTTGGAGGCTTGAGATTATACTTGGTTGTACTTGTTAAATAATAGATTGTGTGCATGTGCTTGATTATGAGTGATGCTACGATTCTGTTTGTTATTCTAGTTTATATCGTATGACTTGAATAAAATGATTGATCATTCTAAACTGGACTTAATCAAATATACGAACTGTAATCATAATCGGACCTACATGGCAACCCATTAAGGGAAACATAGGATTCTCTAGCCAAATACGAACTCATTCGAAAGAAATAGCGCAGGATTGTATAATGGTCCCTTCCTCATCTTTAGTCGAACTAAGTGACAGGAGAGGAAATCACGGTGAGGGTAAAGTCAATAGTTTGAAAGTAGTCGCAGGAAGAGCGATGTCTCCATTGTAAGCCCCAAAGTTCAGCTAAGTAACCGTAAAATTGAACTTAGAACTCAAGGTTTAGGGCGATCGGCTAAAAGATCCGATCACACCCAAATTATAAACTATTGAGAGAAATATTAGTAAAAATGACCCCATAAACTTAAATTTAAGAAAATAAATAGTAAAATAGGAGACTATAAAATTTTCAAATTTTAAGCATAATAGGTATTAATCATCGAAAATGCGAAAAGTGTAATGAAATAACTAATAAATTAATAGAGATAGATTATATGTATACTAAAAATTTTAGAATGACCAAAATAATATTTAGGAATGTTCACGTGTACCCCACATGTATTTACGTATAGATAAAAATAAGTGTAATTACCTAAATTAGCCTAAAACTAAGCAAATAATTAAAGAAAAATACAAAATAATTATAGAAAAAATCAGAAAAATCAGAAGAGGATAAGCTGCAACAAGATAAGGTCGTGGTTAGCAAGAAAAAAAAAATAACCAATAAGAATTTGACAAACAAAAAGCCAAAAATCATGGAATTGGTGCAAAATCACATCAAATTAATGCACATTAATTTCTAAAATTGTCTATAAATAGGGAAAAAATTTCCAGAAGTCCTTTGGTCAGTTTATGATTTGAGAAAAATCAAAAAAACCGAAAAAATCGAGAGAAAATCCAGAAAAAAAAAAAAAAAAACTGTGCAGTTAGGGATTTTAAAAGGAATCCACACCAGACGAGGAGCTGGGAGTGGACGGCCACCACCACCACACGGTCGTGGCAGCGCCCAGGCCGGCCGACAAGGCCACGATGGCCCGCGGTGGTCGGAGCCACCCAAACCGGTGAGTCCAAATTCTAGCCCGATTCTTGTGAAATTTTGTAAATATAGTAAATATAATTAGAAAATTATGAATTTTGTTATTCTGGGATATTTTTGTATGTAGTTTGTAGGAAAAATATTATTTAGATGAAAACATGTCCCGTAATATAGGGTCCTTAAGAAATCATGCAAAACCGAGCATATTTCGGTTTAGAAATAAATGACCTTAGGAGTGTAGTTTGAAGCTCAATTTTTTTTTTCTGTAGGATGCTCATGTGATATAGAACAGTGCTATGAAGCCATTTTTTTAAATTTAATTTTCAAAATTTTTAAGTTAATTTTTAACCCTAAAATGATGGAAAAATCGAGTAATTGGGAGTTAATTAAGTGATTAGGATATTAATTACTGATTTAGATAGTAATTAGATGTTTAGGGATGTTAATATCTGATGTGGAAACCTGATCCTAGTGTATGGAGTGTTAAGTATAAGTAATGAAGGTGTTATGTGGTAAATGTAGAAAATTAGGAATATGTAGAATTAAAAATTAATAAATATGGAAAAATTAGGTTTAATTAGATAATGAAATAATGAAAATCAGAACATAAAAAATCTGAAACAAAATTCAATTTTAGGTAATTATATGAAAAATGTAAAAATTTCTCACAACATGAGTAAATTCGGTACACTAATACGGATTTAAGTGTACTGGATGGAATAAAATGCTGACTAGGGGTAGTAATCGTATTTAGGGTATCTGGAAATAATGTGGTTAGTTTCACATTATGAGTTGAAACAAATTTCTAGGATCTAGGTACAAAACAGTACCTAGAAATCGAAGTAGAATCTAATTTAGAAATCGATGCGGAACCCCTACCCAACCAAAAGACCTTAAAGATATTAAATAAACCAAACCTAACAATAATTATAAAAGATATACTTATAATTAATATAAAACTGAAACAACTAACATCGTGTTATAGATGGAATTAGATCGCGGATGGCCATTGAGCAAATCGGACCTCGAGTGAGTGAGCGAGGAGTCGAGGTAAGTTGGGATTAATACGATGTTGTATTTTGGAGGCTTAAGATTATGCTTGATTGTGTTTGTTAGATAGAGAATGTGTGCATGTGCTTGATTGTGGGTGCTGCTATGATTTTGTTTGTTGCTCTGGCACATATTGTATGACTTGTATGAAAGGATTGATCACCCTAAACTGGACTTAATTAAATATCCGACCAGTAATCATAATCGGACATGCATGGCAACCCGTTAGGGGAACTTAGGACTCTCCGGCCAAATACCAACCCCTTCGGAAGGGATAGCGCAGGATTGCAAAATGGTCCCTTCTTCATCCTCAGTCGAACTAAGTGACAGGAGAGGAGGTCGCGGCGAGGGTGAAGACAATGGTTCGAAGGTAGTCATGGGAGGAGCAAGGTCTCCATTACACAAGCCTGAGTTTGGTCGTTAGCTGTTGCATTAATGGCAACTCCTCAACCCGGATTAGAGCGGGCGTAATTTCTCTAATTTCACGACGGGCCGGACAACGTCGTGCGATGGCATTTGCTTGCACATGCATTGCACCTAATAAGTGATTGAAAACCTTGTTGTGTGTATGGTATAGTTTTAAGTCCTCCGTCCTAACTTACTGAGCTGTGGTTGCTCACATCCCTATAGACGTCGTGCAGGTGCTTGCTAAGAAGCGGCAACCAATTACTCTGAAGCTAGCAACTGCTGGATCCTAGGGAGTGAGGAAAAACATTGAAGAATAAACACATCTTTTAAGGTCTAAGTTTTTATTTTAGAATTATTTTTCATTTCCGAATGATATAATACTAAGGAATATACTATAGAGAAATGTTATAAACTTTAACTGCAATAACTGAATGATAATAGATATATATAATTCCTCACTTTTATAGGTAAATGATTTATTTAAATTACAAACTGTCTACTTCAAAGCGGGTTAGTTGTGGACGCCTTATGTAGATCAGGTCTAAGATAGCGGTTGTAAGGCCAACTTCTATCTTAGGATGGTTTACACGGCAGGGCTGTTACGACTCTGCCGCTCTGGGGCGTGACATCCATTGCACAAACTTGGGTTTGGTTGTGAGCTGTTGCATTAACGGTAACACCTCAACCTGAATTAGCGTAAATGTAATTTCTCTAATCTTACAATGAGCCGGACAACGTCGTGAGATGGCGTTTACTTGAATATATATTGCACTTAATAAGTTGGTTGATAACCTTGTTATGTTTATGGTATAGTTTTAAGTCCTCCATCCTAATTTACTGAGTTGTGGTTGCTCACATCCCTATAGACATCATGCATATACTAAACCTAATCTACACAAAGCGTCTACGACTAACCCACTTTGAAGTAAACAATTTATAATTTAAATAAATCATTTACCTAAGAAAGTGATAAAATATATATATATATATATATACTAAAATTCAGTTATTACAATTAACGTTTACAATGTTTCACTATAATATATTTCCTAGTTATTACATTATTCAAAAATGAAAAATTCAAAAATAAAAGCTTAGAACTTAAAAATATATGTTTATTCTTCAAATGTTTTTCCTCATTCCCTAAGATTTAGCAATTGCTAGCTTCAGAGTAGTTGTAAGCCGCTTCTTAGCCAGTACCTGTACGACGTCTATAGGGATGTGAGCAACCATAGCTCAGTAAGTTAAGATGAAAAACTTAAAACTATATCATAAACATAACAAGGTTATCAACCAATTTATTAGGTACACTGTATGTTCAAGCAAATGTCATCGCACGACGTTATCCGACCTGTCATGAGATTAGAGAAATTACGCCTGTTCTAATCCAGGTAGAAGAGTTGCCATTAATGCAACAGCTTACGACCAAACCCAGGCTCATGCAATAGAGACACCACTCCTCTCGCAACTACCTTTGAACCATTGATTTCACCCTTGCCGCGACCTCCTTTCCTGTCACTTAGTTCGACTAAGGATGAAAAAATGACCATTATGTAATCCTGCGCTATCCCTTTTGAAGAGGTCGGTATTTGACCGGAGAATCCTAAGTTTTCCCTAATGAGTTGCCATGAAGGTCCAATTATGATTACAGGTCGTATATTTGATTAGGTCTAGTTTAAGGTGATCAATCGTTTCATACAAATTATATAATATAAGCCAGAACAACAAACAAAATCATAGCATTACTTATAATCAAGCACATGCACACAACCAACTATCTAACAAGCACAACCAACTATAATTTCAAGCCTCCAAATATAGTAACATATTAATCTCAATTTACCTGAACTCCTCGCTCGCTCGCTCGAGGTCCAACTTGCTTAAGCTACCGTCGATCATCCTTATAACATAAACGTGGTTTTAGTTTTTCATATAACTATTATAAGTTAGTTTTATCCTATAACGCTTATTGTTATGTTTTGTTTAGAGTTTAATATATCAGTTATCTAGGTTCTCAAATCTTTTACAATTATTCTAGGTTTGGGGTTAGGTTCGAGTTCAGTTTTCGCATTGATTTCTAAATTAAGTTCTAGTTCAATTTTTAAGTATTGTTTTATACCTGAACCTTAAAAACACGTTCCAACTCATAATGTGAAATTAATCACATTACTTTTAGATATTCTAAATATCATAATTACTCCTAATCAGTATTTTATTTAACCTAGTACACTTAAATCCTTATTAGTGTATCAAATTTACTCCTGATGTGAGAAATTTTTACATTGTTCATATAATTACATAAATTCAAGATTTCTATCAGATTTATTATATATCCCTATTATTTATATAATATCAGTTTTTATTCTAATATCTTCTATTTACTATATTTCCAATAATTACGTATTATGTATATAATACACATATAATATTTCTATCGCTCTAATTTCCATCTCCCAATATAATTATTATTTCAAAATATCTAAATTCATCCTAAATCAGATTTTACACCTAATTACCCTAATTTACAAAATTAACTTAAAATTTACTATTTTTTCTTATTACTTATTTACTACATAATTAGCCTAATAATTACATCTAACACCTTAAATACTACAAGTATCATAGCTCATCATATTTCAACATCATAAAATATATAATTATTCACCTAATCAGTAATTAACTATTTAATTACTTAATTAATCCTAAATTACCCATTTTATGGCTCATTTTAAGACTTAAAATTTATCTAAAAATTTAGAAAATTAATTTTTGAAAACAGGCTTCATAGCGCTGTTCTACATCATTTAATTATTCTACAAAAAAATTTTGAGCTCAAAACTACACTCTTAAGGTAATTTATTTCTAAACCGAAACATGCTCGGTTTTGCATGATTTCTTAAGGAGCATATATCACGGGATATATTTTCATCAAAATAATATTTTTCCTAAAAATTACATACAAAAATATTTTATAATAATAAAATTCATAATTTTTTAAGAATATTTACTATTTTTACAAAATTACACAAAATCGGGCTGGAAATCGAATTCACTGATTTGGGTGGCTCCGACCACCATCGGTGGCCATAGATGTGTCAACTCACCTGCGCGTGGCCACCACTGTATAGTGGTGGTGGCCGTCCACTCCCAACTGCTCGTCGGGTCTGAGTTCTTTTTACAAGTCCCAATTGCACAGTTTTCTTTCTTTTTTTTCCTAAACCTAATTTTCTCTCAATTTTGCCTCTCTCAATTTTTCTCACTCTCCAAACTGACCAAACGAGCTTCTGAAAAATTTGGAGTATTTATAGAGCTTTAGATAAATTATTGTGCATTAATGAGACAAGACAATTGCTTTATCTCTTCTTTTTTTCACTTTCTATTTGTTGCATTTTAATTAGTTGATTTTTTTCTTCAATTTCAGATTGCTACGCCCTACTTCTAGACTTTTCCTCATTTTTCTATATTTTTCTTGATTTTTCCTTAATTAATTATGAATTTTCTTTAATTATTTATTATTATTTTAGCATATTTTGCGTATTTTAAGTAATTACGTATACTTCTTCATGCATGTAAATTCATATATAGTACAAATAAATATTCCTAAATATTATTTAGGTTATTTTATGATTTTTAGTATACATATAATTTATCTTTGATGATTTGTTAATTATCGAAATACATTTTACGCATTTTTAATAAATAACAAGTTATATACTTAAAATTTGGAATTTTTATATTCTTTTATTTATTACTTATTTTCTTAAATTCAAACTTACGGGATTATTTTTACTAATATTTATGGCTCTACTTATAATTTAGGCTTAATCGGATCTTGTAGCCAATTGAAACCTTGAGTGACTGGTTGCAATTCTTACAATGGTTAAGTAGGTCAAACTGCTGCTTAAGTGTATTTCAGGTTGGCAGTCCGAAAAAGTCACACTATTATTAAAGATGTGTAAGCAAACTTTAGCCCGTAGGTTGACCTGTTTAACCTACTTTTTAAAAGGGTTTAGGCTAAAGTTTTTTAGTCTATTTAAAAGCGGGCCAAATGAGCTTGGTCTATTTAACCCGCGAGCCAAAATGAGCCGATTTAAGTTGGCCCATGTAGTATATCTATGCTTTTAACCCATGAGCCGACTCGTTTAACCTGCTTTTTAAATAAGTTAGAACTAAGGGCTTTTGGCCAACTTAAAACCTAGCCCATTTAACCTACGACCAAAGTGGGCCAAACTGGGCTAGGTTAGCCTATTTAACCCATTTACAAACCTTTAACTATTATCAAAGTTTAGTAGGGGCTTAAAAAACATTTTAAGAAATTTGAAGATGTTTGTGTACCTAAATCAAAATTTAATAGCGTTATTTTTAACATATGGGAGTTATTTGGTAATTTATCAAAATTTAGAAGGTTTTAAAGTATGCTTTAAAGGTTTAAAGAGTTAATTCGTACCTAAATCAAAATTTAAGAAAGTTATTTGTATCTTCTAAAAAAAATTTTCATCGACCACAAATCAAAAGCCTATGATAGATATGGGGCTACAAATGAGAATAACTACAAGTGAACTGCTCGAGATTGACTTGTTTTAAACTCGACTCAATTTAAGCTTGATTACTAAACAAGTTGAGCTCAAATTTAAGATGAAACTTATTTATCTAAATCAGTCGAGTTTGAGTTTCAATTCAAGCTCATGAGTAAACTTGCTCACTTAAGCTCACGAACTAATTTATTTAAGCTCATGAATAGGCTTATGAGCTTTATATATATTATAAATATTACATATATTATATATTATATACTATGTATTATTAAGATTCAAAGACTAATATCTATATAATATATATAAATATATGATATATAATATATAATATATTATAAGATAATATATGATATAATATAATTCTTGTTCAATATTCATTAATTTATTTATTTTTTCTTTATTTTGCACACTTAAGTTCATAAATAGGCTAAAGATCGGCTCGCCTTAGATTCGACTCAAGTTGAATTAGTAAATGAGTCAAGTTTGACCATAAGATAAAGTTTATTTATTTAAATAAGATAAACTTAAGTTTCAATTGCAGGCTCGACAAAAAATTTGACTTAAGCTTAAGTTTAATAATTTTTAAATAAGCCGAACCTAATCCTATAAAAGTTTAGCTTAATTTGGCTCAATTCATTAACAGGCCCAGCAAAATACTAGATTTTTTAGACCAAAAGCAAGGAAACGAGAGAGTAGAAAAACATCCTCCAATTGAAAAAGTAAAATAAAATTTATATAGAAAAAGAAAAGAAAACCAGCTGTTCTCCTATCCAATCCTAATCTGACTTCCCCTTCTAGAAGAAAATGCAACCGACAGCCCGAAACGTGGGAAAGGACCGATATACATGATACACGTACAATTTCCGCAGTTAGCATAAATAAATTAAAAAAAAGGTGGGGCGGGCCCCGGGGGGTGGAGTCAAATTAATGGTGCCATTTTTGCAATCAAATGGCCTTGTGTTTTTTTACTAATGCATATAATATCCGTGACCTATTAAAATCAAGCTTTAATGTAAATTATACTGAATTCTCCACTCATGGTACTTGTTAAATAATATATTATTGACAATATATTTTCCATAGTGTGATAGTTATTATTTATTATAAAAAGAAACAATAGACACATGTTTTTATGAAAGAGGCCAAAAAACTTTTTATGTATTCTATTTATTGTTACTTTCATTTCATTATTACAATTGTAACATCTACATATATATTTTTAATTATATCGAAGGTTATTGTGAAATATATAAAATATCAAAAGGTCTCATTTTCTTCTCTCTTTTTTTTCTTTTTCTCCTTTTTTTTTTAGTTTATGTGCATAACATTTACGATTTTAATATAATTTTTTTTTCCTTTCTATTTTCTCAACTATTACAATATTACCAATTTAGAGTGGAGGAATCAAACCTGTCTATCCATTACGATGCCACATTCACACCGTTAAGTATAACCATCTTTGTATTTTAGTAGAGAATTTAATAATTAAACAATAGAAAAACAAGGTTCTTTAAGTTTGTTAAAAGAAGAATCACGTAGTCATCTAAAAACACATTCTATTTTTTCTTTTCTCTTTTTTCTTTTTTCTTTTTCTTTTTTTTTTCCCCAACGCTATTATATATAATTAGAAGAGGGAAGTTGAGTCGTCCCGTTGAGAGATGGTGTTCGTTCTATTTTCTCTACGGTTCTTTTCCTTAATAAAAATAAAAGTGGAGCAGCATTTCCACGTAAAAATGCTAACCAACATTTCGTGGAGACATTTACTACTCCTACTCTTCCTTAATCCTTATAAATACCACTCATTATAAACTACGAGTTGATCTTCATCGATTATTGTGTTTTTTTTTTTTTTTTTAATTTTTTATTGTTTTTCTTCCACTTTCTCAGCAAACAAACGATCTGCATGTTACTGCAAATATCTCAAACATGGTTTTGTATAAGCATAAGAGGCCACTTGAGTCTGGTAGTACTAGTAGTGGAGAAGTAGAAGGTCAAAGCCATGTCAAACGCTTGGCTCCATCCATGTAACTCTTTGTTCTTTTGCTTCGTTCTGAGCTAAATTTACGCCTTTTTTGATGAATTTCATTCATGATAATGATTAGCTTGCAGTTTAGAATTCAAACGATAAACTTGGTTGTTTGTATTTAATAACCTTTATTTGATAAAACAATTGCTTAATTGTTGTAGTAACACTTGTTTAAAGTATGATGCATATACTCTCGAACTTCGATTAGATGTGATTGTTCTTTCCTAATATTCAATTTTGTTCAATATAGGATTCTTATAGCCAATGCGTCTCATAGGGTTAGGGTTTGACGTTTGAGTGCCGTCCGTATGTCTACCAAGGGATATTAATAGGATTTAGTGGAAGCATTGATCACAATTTTGTTGGTATGTAGTACTATAGTTAAAATGCAATTCCCTAGCAGTGCTGCAAGTTGTTTGATTTGATTCCATAGAACATAAAACAGAATCCGACAGAAGCTAGTTTTCGATTTTGTTTTAGTAATAGCTGGATGAGGACTTGACCTGAGGTTTAAAAATATATTGTTTGTTAGCCCTCGATTTTTCAGAGCCTCAACAGTTAATGGGAATGAGGAATCAAATTCGGATGCATTGTTAACCTTGGAACCACATTGTTTGTCACCACTCTTAGATCATCGGTAAATTACCGCTGAAGACAAGAAAAAGAGGATTTTATCAACTTTATTGCGTGGATTGCTTAATAATACTGCTAGTTTTCATGCAGCACTAATCTGCAGAATCATGAGATCAATGGTACCCCGGGAAACTTTCCTTGGATGATGTCAGACAAGTGGTAAGATGAGTTTCCAGTTTACTTGCCAGTTATTGAGTTTCATAGTTTCAATTTAAATCTGCATAGTCTCAAAAGGATCAATTGCATCATTTTGAAAAACGAGCTTGTTATTGAGCCAAATGTTGTACGGACAACTTCCTCGGATATCTTTCTCTCTACGATGGTAGCAATAGCTTTGGTACATCCTTCATGTCACTTTATGTATCACCCGCTAGAGTCCCCATAAAGCGTCAAAAAACTCTTTGTGATTTTTTTATACCCGTTTGGGTCCTTCACTTGGACATGGGTTTCCAATATGATATGAGAGCCAATTTTCGTTGTGACCGGTTGGCCCTGTTGAGCAAGTATTTCCATGTCCAGCCAACGTTTTCCTCTTGCAACAAATTTATATAAAAGAGGGTGTCAGAGTTTCATATTCGCCCCTATAACCGTTTTTTCCCTCCATTTTACAAGCTATTTTTTGAGGTGTATTTGAGTTTCTAGTGTTACCTACACATGCATTGAGGCACACATGCAAGCAAGGATTTGCACCAGCCAGTCAATGCTGTGATGAAGAATAGCCAGAAGTCAAAATATAACCCCTTAAATGTCACAGGAATAGGGAACGGAGAGTATAGTTTTATATTTTTCTTTCCGGTAGAGAAATTTCTATCTTGCTATGCTGCTTTTAAGATTATTGAAACATTATGCTTGAGTTTAACTCTTAATAATAATGGACAGGTTAGGAAAGCAATGGACTCAACCAACGCTGACCTAATAGAGCTTATTGACAGGTGCACACGTGTTTTTTAACTTAGCATTGAAACATATTGCCAGAAGTTTCTTTTTTGCCATTGAGATGTATTATCCATTGTGAGATAGCTTTACTTGTAAGCTTTATATAGTCTACTGATGCAACATGACTACCCATGAAGAGTTAGACTGAGAAAGAAGAAACCTGGAAAGAAAATCTGTAGTGTTTTTGTTTTGGCATATCACATGACCACTTATTGCTCTTTTACTTATATTTAGCTTTTATATTTGTATATGAGAAGTATCATCCTAAAAAAGCATTTACCGTACCAAAAGCTTTCTTTGGCAATAGGAGAGTTGAACAATTAAGGTTTTTTTTTCTCCCCAACAATTTGGTTTCAGAAACTCTTCTAGCTTTTCTCATCAACGGCAACAGGCTCATTATGTTGTTGTCTTTTAAACAAATGTATTTGAACTTTCTTTAGTGTTGTTCAGAACCGTTTTAGGCTTTTAGCTTGAGAATCCTTACAGCCTGTTAAAATAAGGATTCTTGTTTTTTTTCTTTTCATGTTCCTTGGTGTCGTTTAGTATTAATTCTCATTACCTATCCTTATTGTTGAAATTTTAATGCAGCCGCATCCAAAACGCATTAAGTGATTTTATTCCAGAAATCTACTCCTTGAAGAGTGCCATTCCAGAACTTGTAAGTTCACATACTCAAATAATCATTTATGATTATGATGCTTCTCTTTGTCCATTTTTTTTGGAACGGGCTTGCGCAACTGATGTTCTGTAAGCACAAAGGTGTTAGATATAGCTTTTTTAGGAGCTACATAGTAACAACTATCTGAATGGAATCTTTCAGTTTATACTTCGTATCAGATTAATTTATATATGGACAATTCCCTGAGACCTCTTATGTATGTCCATTCCTGAAGGTTAAAAAAATTTGGGTACACATGCTATTCCTTTAAGTATGCAAGTGAATTGATCAGATTTTTCCATTTGTGAATAAACTGTCTAAGCAGACAGTCAAAAATGTCCATCCTTATGAATGCATGGAGTTCGGGTGTCTGAAATTTGGCATTTAGAGGAATACCCCTCAATGTAGTGGCTTGATTTGTACAACTGATATCTTATCTACTTCAATCAGTTCGTAAATTTTTCTGTGCTTCTTGCACTATTTCATATTTATTTACATAGTTGGTGGCATTTGAATAGGTTCGGGAAGGAGTTCAGCATGCTATTTCTCACATCATGTAAGTTGAAAGGTTTAGATGTCATATGGCTTGATAATATTTGCACAATCTCTTACATCTATTCATTGATGAGGTGTCTATTGACCAATAAAATAGAACCATATCAGATATAACAACAGGCTTAAACTTTAAACTGCACAAGTTGTAGATCACAGCATACAAATATCACAGTTTGCATTTAGGCTTGTTAACCACAATATCTGGTTCAAAACTAGCCTTAGGAGTTTTACGTCCATGTTTACCTGTAGTGAATAGTTGGCTTCAGGCTCATTAGAGATAATCCGACGATCTCTTATGGAACAACCATAAAGGAAATTTGGAAACTGAACTTAATTTCATTTCTGGTGTGAAAAGATCCTTTGTAACAAGTGATACATGACAGTTACTGAACTGATCACTTCCACATCAACACACTAACTCGCATTAACTGCCTCTCACTTCCATTACACGCATCCAGCTTTCCCACATACAACCGACACAACCAACCAACACTAGACAGACAACAAATTGACAGCCAACAACTAAAATTAACAACACATAAGCTGGTCACACTTATAACACATAATTACAATCAAGATGCCTATTACAAGACTAAAAATACAAACACAACCAACACTCCATAAACATCAAAACCATCTGCACACATAACATATAACATAAATAATAAAACAAAATAAAATGAGGCACAAGCTCCACTCCACATGTAACATGTAAACCATGATATTATCCAGGAGGAGTTTGTAAGGCTTTATTTTTACAAGTAAGCAATTATTACAACATGCTTCATATTAATTTTCTTTTCTCTGTCCTCTTAGTACCATCTTTCTTCCAATAACATTCTTGTTTGAGGTTAAGTAAGCAAACTTGTAATATGTTATGCTGCAGACCTACACCAAAATGCACCAAAATTGCAAATGTTAGCAACATGCAGCTATGCTTCAAGTCAAATTTGTCTCTCCCTCTCTATACTGGAATGAAACTAGAAGGATATTTGGGATGCCGTATCCAAGTTGAATTGATCGATGAGAACACAGGCCAAGTTGTAACATCTGGACCAGAGTCTTCTGCAAAGTTGGATGTTGTTGTGATCAAAGGAGATTTTAATAGAGAAAATAACAAATCCTGGACATTAGAAGAATTTGAGCATAGCATGGTGAAAGAGCGTGAAGGGAGAAGGCCACTTCTGATGGGGGAACTGCATGTGAACCTTGTGGATGGAGTTGGGGAGTTGGGAGACTTGAGATTTACTGACAACAGCAGTTGGAATAGTAGCAAAAAATTCAGGATAGGAGTAAAGGTTGCATCTGGTTTTTGTGAGGGCATCCGAGTACAAGAAGCAGTAACCGAGGCATTTACTGTCAAGGATCAACGAGGAGAATGTAAGTCTCATAATTGATTATTGCCACAGGAAAAAACTGAACTTAAGCTCTTATTCCGCGGTCTTTACTGTCAGCAAATAGCAGCTGATGCGGTACTGATTCCTCGCAGTTCCGCTAATATTGTTCTAAATTCCACTCCTTTAAAACCCAGCAGTCATAGACTGCTTTGGTTTAATAAATGAAGGGTGACCAGTCACAAAGTCTGTTAGCTAATAAAAGGAAACCCATGACTTTGATGATGTTGGAGTGCTGTTGGCGTTTCCTCATTTTCAAGGAGTGTCATTCCAAAAAGTTGTCACTTCCTACTCACTCCTATGAAAAGTTCTTTAATTCCACCCATGCAAACATTAGAGCCTCCACGTAGAAGTACATTGCTAGTGGTACTAACCAGAAGCTTAGACAAGATATTTACCATGTTGTGGGAAGTATGAAATACATTTATAAGGAAAATGTTATTATGTGCCCTAGAGCATTTGTTGGGAAGCCAAAAGGAGATAACTTTTTCACCTTTTCATGTTATTATCTTTTGATGTGGTATGTAATTGCAGAAAGTGAAAAGTTTCCTTTTTTGCCTTTGGTGCACTTGGTTTTTGGAACCTCTCTTCAATCAGAGAACTTTAAATGGCCTATCATCCTCTAATTGGATCCTCAATTGAAAAGGATATTGATATAACCATTTGGAGTATTATACATTGATAGCTTACCCCCGGATCATGGATTTTGGAAACTACAACTCAAATCAAAGAGAAAAACTCTCCTCACACACTATACCTTTTCAATTTACAGCATATAAGAAGCACCATCCTCCTGCAGCAGATGATGAGGTATGGAGATTGGAGAAAATTGGAAAAGATGGCGCATATCACAGAAAGCTTAATGAAGAAGGAATACATACAGTTGAAGAATTTCTACACCGTTTGGTTGGAGACTCCAAGAAACTAAAAAACGTAACTTAAATTCTTTTGTTGCTTCCCTCCCAATCCCACCCAAAAGCACCCACGTTATCTCTTGATGATTTTGCCTCTTATCCATGTAGATTCTTGGAAGTGGCATGACTGAGAAAAAGTGGATTGTTCTCATAAATCATGCAAATACATGTCGTCCGAACAAGCAGAGCTATGTATACTACTGCCGTGACAAGAAGAATGATGTTGTCGTGATCAACAATCTCTGCCGGTTGAAAGGCTTAATTATTGGTGGGGTCTATCACTCAATGGAACTGCTTTCTGATAGTCAGAAGGTATGTGTTTAACGTGATTGTCTTCATCTATGTGTGCCACCAACAATTGATAATGTATTCATGATTGAACTTTTCCATTCATATCTGCACAATCCACACCTGCCAACCCAATTTGAAACCAGGTTCAGGAGATTTAAAGGGACCACCACTGTCTCTCTTTCTCATTAATCTCACACATTAGTCTTACACTTGATCAAGAGGAAATGGAAATTTTCCATATTTAATATGTTTGATTGCTTATGGGAATTTACTGCATGGGTGGCTTGGCTTTTTTATTGCTAAAGGGTTATTTCTTTTAATTTTCCTCCCCATATAAGGGACTAAGCCATTCACCTACTTGATGGACTATGATTACAAGAGCAATTTTAGTAGTCTATATTTGAAGCGCAGCCTGTTATTTGTCAAAATGATGCTGCTATATCTTGCTTTACAGTAACTGGAAGTTCAAGTTGAAAAACCCTGAAGTCACTTAAACTTGAAAGCTTCATTATGCTCTTTTACCCATTACAGTCACCATGATCAATAACATAAAATAAATTCAATACTTGTTATTAGATGTGGCTTAAGCAAATAGTTTGAGTGTGAGGAATCACTGCGTTTCTCAAGTTTTTAGTGAACTTATTCAGAATAAAACGTTTCATACGTTGAAGACTATTGAATGGTATTTATGGTAAATTGTTATAATCTGTTAAGGTTTGTGAAAACATATTGAATTATTTTACAATTATTTTTTCCCCCTTTCATGATATGATAAAATCGAGTGCTTGCCCTCTAAAGATTAACAGACATGCAATGCAGATTTACATTTAAGTTTTAGTAGCTATTTTGCAGTCTTATCAAACATGCTCTTCTACCTAGTATTGTTGTCCTTTCTGGTTTTAAGTGATGCATAACTGACATGTTCTAGATAGTCTTCAGGACTTTTCTCAGTAATATGTGACTGAAAGTTTAGGTGTACATCCATGACCAGTTAGATCTTTAAAGAATGTAATAGCTTAATTTGTAGAAATGGCTAGCTTGTAAAATGCAGGGCCCAAAAAGATAAAAAACCAATATACAGAATCTTTCAGGAAGCAATGTGAAACTTCCAACACCCCTCCATGATGGATACTTATCGCAAAGTAGACATGGTGTGGTTTCATATTTATTAATCTAACATGTAAATCCTGCAAACTCCTATTTCACAAATAATTATTTGATCTTATTATAGGCTCATGCAGAAAACCTGGTGAAAGCAGCTAGTAAAAATTGGAATTGTGTCATAGAGTTCAGTGCTGAATCTTTTTCTGGTCCAATGCTAAGGAAAGGCTTAACCACTTGTCTGGTTCAAATTCCTGAGAACCAGCAACTTTGTGGCAATCCATCTGATTGTTGCTCAACTCCATTGAGCTTTCCCAGATCACAAGGTTATGAAGTTCCTCTGAAAAGTTCTGTACAAGTATTAGGAGGTGAGTGATACAATGAGCAAGATCAAAGCATTACTGTTTCTTTAACCAATCATGATGCAATTCTTATGTACATTCTCTATTTGCCTGAGCTATGATAGACAAACAAAAATCGCATTAAAACTGCCATATTTCAAAACAGTCAAGTAATAAATATATAAAGTGCATGCCATATCCAGAGACTTAAGATTTAAAATTAGTTGGCAGTGAAGCTAAACTTTTTGAGGCATTCACTCTTGACTGACAAAAATGACATCTTTGCTGATCATGTAATTTAACCTACTGAATGGATGTTGGATACATTCTTCTATTCTTTGTCTTATTCACGTTTAAAATGTTTCCCCAATGCCATTTGACAATCAGATCCCACCGTTGGATTTCACAATGTAGATCACGAAAGTAATGTTGGTATCAACCCCCAGTCTTCGATACTGTCACACAACACAAACCTCACCAGCATCATTTTGGAGCAGGATGCTAATCCATGGAACCAGCAGGAAACTTGTGGCAATGAAATTGTGCAATGCACTCAGCCACATGAGTCTCCACCATTCTACTGGCCCAGAAGTACTCTTCCTTTTGAAGGAGAGTAACCATGGAAGATTTATCATCATCTCTATGTATGATGAATATGGAGGGAACATGCTGTCTAACTATGTGGACATGCAGAATCTGTACAACAATTGGAATCAGGAGCCCCTCCAATCCATGTTGTTTGCTAGTTTAGGGTCAAGGCAATATTCAAGTGGACATTTTTTATCAGGAAGAGAATTAATGAGAGATTTTTGAATATGGATTAAGACAGTAGATTACGGCAGTCAATGTAAACGACTTATGCATGTTTATGCATACTGCTTTGTTTTCATCTTGAGAGATTTCAGGATATATTAATGATCAGTGTATTCCATATCCAATATTTGTTTGCGAAAGTCTTGTAATTTCCAACATACTTAGTGCAGTAGAACATGCCTCTAATTATGCAAAAGATTCCTTGATATTTTCTAAACTTTTCTGAAGAGAAGACCATGTTACAGGCTCTATCTCCAATCACAACAGCTTAAAAGTTAATATTTTTAATCACATCCCATCGATTTGTCCTTAGAGATGTAGAACATGCCATTGTGTACCATTTTGTTGAGCGACCTGAACAGTACATGAGAAATGAACAGCCACCTATCTTTTGAAGGATCAATTTAATAGATAGTCTTGAATTTATAACATTCCTGACATTAGTGTTCTAAATGTACCAACTCTATGCCTCATTTCAGATCATACCTTTCAGCTAATCCTACAAGAACCACAATAAGCAAACTTGGCTCATCATGGATTTTCTGGTACAAGGAGGCAATAGGTCACAAAACTTCCCCGCTATGCCCTTTCCCAAATTCATGTATGCATTATTTTGGGCTGTATATTACATCAAATATAATTTAGAAGATTTGGCAACTAAAATTTCGAATCTCAACGTAAGATAAATTTTACTTTAGTAGTAGTGCTCGTTGGTGTGAACAGTGTTATCCTATATTTTACAATATTCGGCAATAAAGATGAGAAGCCCACACCAACAGAAAACAGTGTTAAAATAAATATACAGAATATATATATGTATGTGTGGACTATTTCTTATTAGGAAATAAACAGGGACAGTGTGGCCATAAATTTAACTTGCCCGGGAGCCTATTGAAAGGGCTTATCCTCCCAAGATATATCGTCATTGATGACAAGGTCCAAGCCAGTAGAAACCCTCATGGCAGAAATAACTTGAACACTTAGAGTAATTGATGCATGATTCATGATCCACCCCACTGGAAGGACTAAAGCATCATTCAAGCAAATTTCGAGCAACTGCAACTAAGATGCGATGCTTCCTTGTTTCTTCTCAGTTGGTTCACTCTACTTCCAACTTACCGATTAGCATGTGGGATAATAGCATCACATTACAAGTTGAACTTCCATTGTCAGCAGTACAGCTCACTGGTTAGCCATTTACCTGAAGATGCCGGAAGACTACAGGTAAGGGGGGAGTTGATCTGTCCTTAACAAAAGAACAAAATAATAAAATGTGCAACAAAATTGGGCAACAGAGAATGGAATAGAATCAGATCCATGGAGCCATCCTGTTTGTCCAGATTCCACAAAATGGTTTGATGAGATTGCATTACTTCATGTAAAAACTAGTGTGGCACACTAATCATCTACTATAGATATCAACCAGAACCTAAGACATCAAAGTGGACTAAAAAGAGAATAAAATTTCTGAGTTGACCAGAAGCATGAGAAAGATCTAAGACCGTGTTCTTAGATTTGAGATATGAAGATAGCCCAATTGACTATGGATATGATGAAAAGCAGAAATCTTGCATGTAACCAGTAAAGTCGGCTCAATACAGAAAGATAGTACAGAGCGATAGACTTCAGTCATATAAATCATTTATCTGATCCAGTGTTGAAGAACAATGTAGCTTATAGAGAAAGCGCCTTGAACTTCATATCTCTAGTTAGTGACAATGGAAATCAAATTAAAAAGATATGGATGCATAATGGTAATAATTGTATGGATTAGAGAGGTTGAGAAGAGACAATTCCATTATCCAACACTTTTGACGAGGATTTTAGAAAACATAGCACATAACTGGGGGAGTGTACAAGAGACTAGAGAAGTTGCCTATTGAGTAGCACAAATTTTGATCAACTCAAAATATTCAATCTCCTGAAGCACTGATTGTATAAGATTGGCTGTAGCCAAGAAAGTCTTAATCAAACTAAGAATTGACATAACCCTAGTGCAGTGCTAGGGACTTCCAGTGGGCCCAATATACATCCCAACAAGAGGACAAGTATGTCCATGAAAATTCAAGTTTATCATCCCATGGGCGATGTTTTCACCCCCACCATGATAACCTATACCAAGACCCCATATCCATTTTTCCTACATCGTGACTATATAAAGCCATCATAGCTACATGATGTATAAAATGTAGCAAAAGCATCATAGACAACTGATCATAATTATAGACACATAGTAGTCAAGAGAACACCTCACTGACTTGAGTTTGCACAAATGAAATCAATTAAAAGGAATTGATGTGACAGGACCAACCAAAGGCTAGCATGATTTTGATGCAGGGGTCTGGATGGCAAGGCCAAAGACAAACTTCAGACACAGAAAAGATGTAAATGGCAACAGAATTGAAATGTGGCCAGCAGAGGTGATGCAGTTCACATCTGGTTGTGGACTTCAATGACTTGGGTTTGGGTTTTGGAAGCTAAGATTTTTGTTGACAATGACTATTATTGTTTCCCCAAGAATTAGATTCTAATGCAAGTGAAACTGTGTTTATAATTGGGTAATCTAACTTATCCAAAGAAAATATTAGGCATTCGATTGTCTTAATGGACCAGCCTCTTCATTATTTACAAGATAGATTAGGGAAAGAATTTCCACTGATGCCCCCATTTGGCACTAAATTTTTAACATTAGAGAGAGATAATGGTGAGTAATGAAAAGCAATAAACCACTGAATGATAGTACGTACCAAAATGGGGATTCTCACTCTACATCAGATACTTCGTCTTCATCCTCCTCCAGTATATAGACTAAGGCACGCTTTCTAGCAGCAAACACACAAGCCACACCTCTGGATGCTGTTACCGCCAAAAAAATAAATAAATAAAGAAATATAAAATCACACAGCAGAAGGATTTTATCTTAGTTGTTGATTTCAATCGACAGAGATATCATATGTTTTGATATCTATTGCTGAAGTAAAATTCAATATTTAGTAATAAGATGGAAGAATGCTTGCAGCAATGGTAGAAAATTTATGATGGTATGGTAAGAAATTTGTGAAAGGGAAAAAAGTATCCACAGCATATATGTGTAGAGAAAAAAAAAAAACATTGAAAATCCCAGAGACATGGATAAATGAAAGGAAATTTATTTTTCCTTTCTTCACCATATACTACGGTAACTAACAGTCATCAGACAACAATGTACCTCTTTTTCTATAGCCTCAGAAGAAAAGGAGAGAAATACTCACCACTGACTGCCATTGGAGCAATTACTACATAAGGAATACTTCGAGCTCTCTCATCCTTGATCTGTACTGGCATAACAGAATCCTGAAAGCACACTTGTTAGTATAATCATAGAAAGAAAAATAAATTTATATAAAGTGAAAGGGTGTGAGAGAGAAGTTGATGACTTCTATTTCCTTGATTAACCTTTTAGATATTCTTTCATATCAATAAAATTTTAGGAAAGTTACCACTGGGGGGAAGATGATGAAAATATTAAGAGCCAAGCATTACCAAAACACACAACAAAATATGGAGACACTATTACATTCAGTGTGGAGATCTCAGACGTACAATTTACCTTTAATTGGTGCAGATTCCAAGTATTTAATTCGGTAGACCTTGAAATACACACAAATGGAAGGTTGCTTATTTCCAGTATCATGATGAAAGCTTCTCCAGAACTTTCAGATGCATGATTTGTCTCATTTAGCAAAAGAACAATTTGACTTTCCTGCTTGCCATAAAATACATTTCATTACATTAATTGATCTATTGAATCCAGAGAGCAATACAAACCAGGTACTTACCTTGTATAGGGACAAATCAATGCATTGGTAACCACAGGGCATGCACAATAAGATACCTTCCAGAGCATGCTGTCCCTCAGTAAGACTGCTCACACCATCCATGCATCCCCTCACTATTGCAATACAGTTACCAATACCTAACAAAGACCCATCAGGTACTTCAAAAGATATGTAATCAATGAACCTCTTCTCAAAAGGATGACTGCAGGACCTTGATCCCGACAAATCCTGTGAAACCATGCACATAACACCACTGTTAAGATTTAAATTGAAACTGAAGTCGTGAATTGATATGAACTAATTTCTTTTTCAATCACTCGTGTTTTTTATAACAACAGCTGGATGCTCAACAATACCTTATAAAATGAAATAGACAGAGGCATATGCCTGGGCATAGATCCTGAAGCTAACATAGTAGGGAACAGCGGCATTAAATCCTTGCACAATATCTTTTTTGAAATTGTAGAAAATGGCATCTGGACAGCTTCTTTGAAACTGTAAATAGGATATGTGAAGGAAATTAGTAAGAAACTTCATATACAAGTAAAAGGACTAGGAAATGCAGAAACACATCATTACAAGCCAAAACCAAGAACCAGGTTATTTATCAAATTGTTAAGGCATCAAATTCATATCATAGATGAAGATCATTTAACATAAACACTCTTCATTCCTCAACTCTATAAAACGTCATATTGAAGCAAAAGAACACCAAGATGCCCCAATTGAAGGACAGAGGAAGTGGAATCACCATGGCCATGTTAAAATAGACCAACTAACTGCTTAAGCTAAAACACAAAGAGGCATGAGAAATCCAATGGTTTAAGCTCTCCTTTTTCATACAAGAGGAAGAAATGCTGAGTGCTGACACTCAGTTCCATCTACCGGTGACAGAAAATAGGTCTGTTTATCAAATATGCTGTCAAGCTGTGCAAGCACGTTATTTGAATCCTTAAAAATAAATCTTTCACATAGCAAATGTACATCGTAAAATTCATTTAAGCCTTCACTTTTTCCCCTTCCAGATGGAATCCCAAAATAGTATCACCTATTCCAAAACATCTCCATCAATCTGATGAATTCGTCATAATTTTTTTTCTTTCTTTTGATCAAACTTTGAAGCATCAGAGGAAGAAATAGTCAATCGAACAAGAGCGTACCAGAACTCCATCTGATGAAATTCTTTTGCCAAGGTCCTTCGTAGATATTCAGTGTCTACAAATCCCCCAAACTGAGTCAGTTCCCTGACTCTTTGTGATGTTTCTCTGACATACAATGAACTTTAGTAACTTTGCTTTATGACAATGAAGATGCATCCACTGAATAAAAGCAGAAATCAGCTACATTAAAAAATTTTATATGGTGATGCAAATGCAGAATTTGCTTAAGCAGTACTTTTTTTTTGGTTTTTTAAGCAGTACTTTATTTTCTGATGAATTCAGTAATCTGAATAGACGATTAAAAGCTCTTCAAGATCAATAAAAACCAAAAGTAAGTTTTTATACATCCTCCCAGTCTCAAATCACTTCTCCAAATCTCTCCCTTAGAATCCCTTAAGTGGCTTTGTAGCAATGAATCCAAAACTTTCTTTCTTCGCTCGCTCACTTCCATGAAAATCACTTAATAGCTTGGTAAGCCACATAAGTGTGTATTTTATTTATTTATTTAGGGTAAATTCCAAATATGTTATCTGTGTTTTTGCCTTTTTGCAAATAACTAAACTAACCCATGTTTAGCTCCATTTTGTCCTGTAGGTATTTCTGTTAAATATCCACATGTTCCTCAAGTTGGACAATCGAATAAATATCTTTGATCCTTCTCAATCTAGTGATAATGTGTGTCCATCGCTCTTTCTTGAACTATTTTCAAACAACAACTAAACAAACCCATTAATCAAAAGTTAAAAACAAAGAACACGTGAGTTAAGGATTGATTTATAGCAGGAGTCTTGTTCTGATAATTTCTTTTACACAGAATATTTTATGGTGGTACTCGAAACTTTGCAATCCAATCTGAGCTATTGAAGATGAACAACAATGAAGTTGCGAATGAGTTCCTGTTCTTTTTTTTTTTTTTTCCCTTTCTTTTCTCCACTGTTTTTCCAAGTATGATCGCAACTTTGCGATGAAGGTCTTAATGGTAACTTTCTAGTCATACGGCATCGGAGAAAATGAAGTCTTTCCAGCGAGGTTTTTTCTTCCAGTGAAAGGTTGTCCTGCATCATAGCAGTTTAGTATTCAGTAGGTGGGGAAGCTTTGATTTGCAGAGGATGTTCCTCCATTGAAACAAAGCTCCGATCACCCACTTGCACTAAGATCTTCTCCAATTCCGATGATTAACCCACTTGGTTCGTAGTGTGATTCTGTCCTTTTTATGCATTTGAATTCCTTGCATTCTTGTTTTCATGGTATTTCGTGAGGATGCTCTACTGTGATCTCCGATTTTGAACTCCTCTTTGGGAATATTGCATTATTTTCTCTGTTCTCTCTCTCTCTAACTCCATGGCCAGCTAAGTTTTAGCTTCTCTTTCTGTCTTCTTCTCCAGTTTCGTTTTGAACCTGTTGGTTGTCCAGCTTTGAAGAAGATCACGTGAGGAGCACGTGAATATTTAACAAAATACTAACGGGACAAAATGGAGCTAAAAACAGGTTAATTATTTGTCAAAAGAAGGCAAAGACACAGGCAACGTATTTGTAATATACCCATTTTTTTATTACTATTATTTTTCTTTTGGGTTAGCTATTTATAAGTTACAAGGAGGGATGAGGGATAGAGAATTTAGAACCCATACCCCTCCACTAGGCCGGAAGGCCATTCGCAGGTGTTTGTATAACCAGTACCAAGGGGATAGATAACCCTAAATACAATAGTATCTATCAAATATAAGACAACCCCAAATTTCATGAAAATTATGCAACTCATATCAAGGTGACTATTACATTTTTCGTTAGTACTACTTCAGCTACATCGTGCGTGTAATAGTATTATTGTACCAAAAAGTGTTTATATATCCATCCAAATATACGCCAATAATTTACTTGGAGAAGAACTTCATTTTCCTCTTTTCGAGCCACAAACTCGCAGCTATGAAGTTGCCCTTCAATGATAAACAGTCTATCCAATTTACACTGGATGTGTTTATAAAATATTTCTGGTTTTGCATTCAATAAGTATTGCATGACTGGATATGCAAAGTATAATTTCTCAGAACCTATTGATCTATTCTCTCCTTTAGATGGGCAGGGTTGGACAGCCCCTATATGGACAGGTAGGCTGGCATCAATGCAGCCTGCTGCTCCACCAAAACCAAATCCAGTGTAGCAGCTTACAGCTGCACTGACTACAGTGATATTTAAAATTTTAAGACAAGCATTTTATGGGAGAAACAGTCTAAATAATGAACAAGACTTACAAATCAATTTCAATGCCAGAATCAACTTCAGATACTTCCAGCAATTGCTTAACAGGATCTTGATCATACAGAAACTTCAAGAATACAATGACAAGCTCACTGCAGAAAACAATAAAATTCAAATGTCAATTAAAGGGAGGACATCAAAGCAGAAACCTGATATATGATGAAAGCAAATCAGTTTGTTTCTGACATCAGTAGCTTTATAAATAAAGGACTCGAAAGACAAACCTGTTATATGTCAAAAGCTGATCACTTGGTTCTGACATTAGCAGCTTTATGCACTTCAGAAGCCAGTTGAAAAAATTCCCAAACTGAGAAACGACATAGATTACCAATCAGCACCACCCATATCTAATGCCTAATCAGACTAAAAGAATGTGTGGCCTGACATTGGAAGTTTTGGATCCTAATACTTATTTGATTTACCACTCCAAACATTTGCGGCAACTGCAAACTAGATATTTAAACTATGCTATAATACAGAAAAGTTGTCATGTTGAAGTCAAAAAAGCGACCTCTGCAGTACTTCAGAACATCTTGAGTTTTTTTAACAGCTTCTAACAGCTGTGATCAACCTACAGGGTAGCAGATAACTTTCTCAAGGTTCATTGTTGACATTACACTAACAATGTAATTTAGATCCCACCAGCATATAACTTATTTGCTCTGTTCTAAAAATTGTTGCTGACATTATAGTGATGATTCAAACTATCTTTCAGAATCTCTAGTAAGATGTAGGGTAAATTGCAAATACATCTCCTTCAATTTGCTTTATGAGCGCTTAGTTCATTATTTTTGAAATTATACGTTTAGACCCCAAAATCTTTAAAAGAAGTTCATCTGGCATGCATTCCTTGATGAGATTTATGGCCTAATTGCCACTTCAGGAAACATATCCACTTTTGCTGGGATGACACAATTTATGGCCTAATTGCTACTTCAGGAAACTTATCCACTTTGTGCACAAGGTGGAGTTTAGCAATTTTGGGCCTTGGGTTATTTCCTACAGGAGAGTGCAGCAAAAGAAGAGTCAATAACCAAGCTTGCCCTTGAGATGCTCTGGCAAGAAGATTATGGCACTAGTCAACTCTGTTCTTAATGAATGATCATTGGGTTTCTTGTTTTCTTTTGCTTTCTACATTTTGGGAATCCTTGATTGTAATGACATGGACCTATGTATGTAAAGCTGCTTGCATAGAATCTCCTACAGTGATCTCAATCTAACCATATAATGCGACGTCTGTATATGTTTCTTCATTCGATATAAAACCGGCTTATCCACACAGAGAGAGAGATAGAAAGAGAGAGAAGGTTAAATACATACCTGCTGAACCACAGTTGAAAGAACCCTCAGGAATCGCTCTACTTGTACAAGAAGCATGCCAGCCTCTTCTGCTGCACTTTCTACAAGCATCTCGTCCAAACCAATACTTTGAAAACGAGCACGCCACTTAGAGAGACCCCTAAGTTCCCCCATCCTAAAGGTGATAATTTCTGTAGCAGGCTACCAGCCAGGACAAAAATGTTTCAGTTTCCTCAATGAAAAACCATATTATTGACACCATTATCATGTCATATGCATATAAAAGAGTACATTTATCAACAATGAGAAAGTATGTTTTCAACTATTTAAAAGTGACCTTCCAAAAATTCAATCTATGTACACAAATTAGATAAATACACACACACATACATATATAAAGGAAGAAGAAGGGATCAAGGAGGTATAACATTTTCCATCTATTTACTGACGGTATAGAATACCATACATCAACAATAACAATACAATACCAATGTATTTAGAATATAGATTTCCTTCAAATTAAACAGCTTCTGGGTAGACCACCTTCTTGTCAGATTTCAATACTGCTTAATACAGATTAATAAATATAAAAGGTTTTGCAACCAGATTCGAGGGGAAAGATATGAGCAGATACTGGGAACTTGCACATATGAACTTTCTATCCATTTAATGGGTTTTACATAGTGAAAGTCTCCACATAGATGTAAGATGCATTTACGCATATATTATAGGATGAAGAATGCATGGTGTATCTTGTATCTTATTTTTACAGTAACTGCTTACTTATTAATATCACAAGTCTTTTAGAATATAATGTTAAAAAAGTCCTCATTTTTTTATTTTTCGAAACTTAAGATTGGAAGGCTCATATATAGATAGGAAAATGTTAATGGGTGCCCTAGAATCACTTGTTCAATACTAAAAACTAAACCTTTTACATATTATGTGTACTTGCTTTTTAGTGAAGTGTGTAATAAGTCCTCTTCGTTGTGCTTACCAGCTAATGCGCTAATGGCACTCGCTAACAAGATCCATATACGTATATTATCCATATGGGAAACAAAGCAAGACAAATTCATATCTTCTGACTACTATTAATGGGATTGGAGGGTTCTGTCCAACAAGTCTCAACCCTAATCCACAATGGTTTCCTATAAAAAAGGTCAAAACACAAACAAAAATAAACCTGTCCTAAGGGAAGATTTCGCAGTTCATTGACCTGTGACATTTTATTCTCATGTCCATGGCAGTAAGCACCAGCAACATAGAATAAAGCTTCTATGGACATTGGAGGAAGAAAATTCATCAGACCAAAACTAATCAGTGAATTTGCTGAAGCAATGCCTAGTATCAGGCTATCAGCAGCCCATGTCCAAGTTATCTTAGTACTCTTACCATTCAACATTGGCTTGGTTTAAAAAATAAAAAGAAAGCTATTGATACTTCTTTGAAAAATCAGCTGTTGAAAGCTACAATACATACAAAGATGCAAAGTAATCCAAACACTCTTAAACATGAGATAAGATACACGTCATTAAATGAATCTTACATAAAAATGTCATCAAAGAAATAGTCTATGCACAGAGTTGAGAAAAATAATTGCATAGTTAATTTGCTAATCCGATATCAGTGCACATCCTGCAGTGATCCTAAATTTAGTACTTTAAACAACTGTCATCTCACAGAGACAGGATTCACACAAAATGAGAAGTGTAGCACCTGCAAATGATTCAGGACAATGAGCTGAAGTTCTTTTCCAGCACCACATACAACTTTTGATACACGTTTCACACCCTGCAATGCAGCATTTCTTAATTAGCTCTAATCAAAGAGTGATAATAGTTAGTGGATGCTCAATCCAAAATTTGGGATAGGGGGAGGCAGGAAGGAGTTCAGAGGTTCAACAACTACCAGATATGACATTTTTTTCAGAGCAGAGAACAAACAATTAACTTTATCCAAAAAATATAAGAAAAGATATGGAGTAACTTTTGTATGAAAATACATAATATAATACATGTACATACACACAAATATCTGTACAAGGACTGGAAGCCTCAGAGAAGCCTTACTGCTTCATTCAGAGAGTTAACAAGGAATTGATGAACTGCCGGACTGGTCCTAGCACCACCTAAGAGGCTCAGAAACTCCTCTTGAGGAGATGAGTCGATTCCTGTAAAAAGCAGTAAAATTTTTTAAGCAAAGATCAAAATAGGTTCACTTAGTTCTCACATTGATCATACACTCACCATGGTCAATAATAAGGTTAGACAAAGAATCAAACTTCTCACGGAATGTACTCATCGCATCAGACCACTGTTTATAGATAATTGATAGTGATTCCCGGACAACTTCATTTAGATCTTCAATATTAGAAGACTGTAGAGCTACCTGATGAAGCTCGTTTTTCCTTCATTAGAGAGAGAGAGAGAATGAAAAGAGAGTTAATCATTTAGAAAACAACTGCAACATAATCCAACATGAAACTTCCCAATGACAAAGAGGGCTTCTTCATCATATCCTTTTTTCTTGGGTAAACAAGGGTTTTTTTTTTTTTTTTTTTTGAGTGAAACAGATTTTGCAATATCATTACATTGAGCCACCCCATTAATGATATGCATAACAAAGATGTTATACATTCCAAATGTTCAGAGTCAAATATGTAAGCAGAATATGACAAGGTTAAGCAACACGCTTTAGAAGCTCAAAAAGATATGCTTAGGTTCTTAAATCAATATGAAAGCAAATACGTATTGCCTTATATCTTTCTTCACCCAAGGATCCCTATACAACAGGTTAATAGAGTACAAATTTCCCAAACAACTGGTCAGGGAATGGCACAATGGGTGCATCCACATTATATTAAGGAGCATAGCAGTGTATGATTCTGGTGTCAGCTTAATAACTCAAACTTTTCTTACTAAACAAAAAGATAAGGGTTCACTTCAGTGGAGCATAGCATGTCTGCAAGAATACTGTCACATAAAATGTTCCTACCTCCATTCCACAAAAAGGTTAAGTGTGTATCTATAGAAATGCCTACAAAGAAGCACAAAGTAATATATGGAAAAAAGCCCTCGGTGCACTATCATGCAATGGAATTCATTTTTGATACTTTAAGGGCTACAAATGAAAATCAGCAGTAAAGGATTTTATTGCAATGTCAGAATTTCCAGGGGTTATTTGTGCATTTCATTTGACTTCTTTACGAATGCTCCTTAAGCTACAAGATCACCTTTTCTGAAATATGGATGTATTAAGCACCAGGTGGTGCAAACCATGTACTCCAGTCCCAGTGGTTTGATGAGCTGTTGATTCAGCTCTGTCAACAAGTTCCCCTGAGCATGCAACTATTAGATGGCATAGATTCTTTGAGAGAGCAACCTGACAACAATAATTTAATGCATTATCAGCTTGTTTTGGTTGTATATTTATCCCTCGTATACTGCTGAAAAACAATGAGTTGAGAAGAGCTACCATATCATTAAAGGGATCATCAGCGAACAAGTTATTAACAAGCAAAAACTAATAAAATCCAAGCACATTATTGTCGAAATTGATCGTACCTTATGGATGGAAGCATTCAGAAGTTGACACATTATTTTCTCATCCCCAAGTGCTCTGGGAATAGAAAGTGAATGGATGTTCTGCAACATAATATGAGAGAAGACAATGTCAAGCAGAAGTAAGCAAACCAGCTGATTCATTATCTCAAGGAAGAAGAATCAGCACCAAAATAACAACAAAGAGAGAGATAGAACGGGTAATGTATGACTAATTTTATAAAGAGAATTGACAAAACTAATTGCAGCAGAACACTTCAAAAGTACCACTACAATATGCATTATTAGACTCCAGAAGAGGAGAGACAATAGAAGTAGAAAACAGATATATAGGCAAAATGTCACAACTAAAAGAAAATAGAAAATTAGAAGTCCCAGAAAGTGTATGAAAAACATCCATAATGTAGACATATAATATCTACAAGACTGACAAAAACAGATTGCAAGAATTTCATATATTCCAATATGATATATGATGGGCACTTACAATTTTTCCTATGGGAAAGATGCCAAATATACTAAAACATAAACTTCCATCTCTATCTCCACTACAAAGGATGTTAAAACGTTGATGTGAAGAATTTGAGAGCTCCAGAAATGAATCTTGAGAATCATCTATGAAGCCACTATCCCCAGGTACCAACCCAGGCATGCGAGGCATTCTAGGAGCAGGTGGAAAAAACCTGCTAGTCCGATCTGCAAACGGCATAGTGTCTCCACTGTCATCCTGACATGTATTGGAGAAATATCATATACCACCTTAAAAGTCAGAAGAAAAGGGTCAACAAAACTTAGATAAAAGCCTATACCCAAAGAAAATAGCATTCAAGTCAGCAATCCTTGTCATTATCCTAAAAACGAAAATAAAGTTATGTTATAGAAAAAAGCAAAAACCAACCAGACCATCATGCACACTTAGGATGGATACAAGGCTTTTGTAAGAATGATTTGTTTCCTTTAACTCAAATAAGAAACTAGTCAAACATTTTTAAGCCAAAAGATTAGATTGTAATAATGTGCCTGAAAAGCATTAAAACCATGACCTTGCAGGAAAGGAGTTCTAAATATTGAAGTAATAATATATATGAAGCATCAATATCTCTCTTCTTAAGTTTCTGAGTAAGTACTTTTTTCAGTTGAGCATCTTCCTCCCAATTGAGACAGACAACAGCTGCAGTATGAGACCTCAAGCTTCTCAACAACTTTCCGTTCTGTGAAAATTACACGCACATTACAGTAATCATATTAGCAAGTAAAGACAGGGCTAATGCAAAGCCTGATCAAAGTATGGCCACTGATATCCAGGGTTCCATGCAATTAAGAAAATGTAAAAAGATCACCATTTCATCTTCTCAATAACAAAGCCTGAGGTTCTAAACAATGATAGTTTGTACATCCAAACAATAAAGCTACCATTTCAATAAGGTGAGAAAACGATGACAAGTTCATTTATAGAATTTGTCCTTCCCACTCTATGAGTTCTTATTGGTGCCTACAGCTGATATGGAAGCGACAATAAAATCACTAAAACACGAATAACTAGTCATACAGATGAAATCTGCCATGAGCTGAGCAAGTTCATTCAATTTGTCCTTCCCACTATTAGAACTGATTCCATCAGAAAAAAATAAATTAAGAAACAAAACTCATAAGCTTTATCAATTAATCATGTTTTAACATGAAAATATTGAATGATATTTGCTTCAAATGTCTGGATGCAATCAAGCTTTAATCTATGATCTGAGCAATGGTCTAGGGCAATTCTATAGAAAACCATCAACTTTGAATGACAACAGAATTCTTTGTTTGTTGCTTCAAGTTACGGATATGATCAAGGGCCTACACCAAATCAATCTAATGGCAGAGATTCCACAACTATTGAGCGTGATTAAAAATCAAAAATTAAATGCTCTCTTCTGTAAAATAACAACTGATGCTTTTTCTCACCAGAAGGAATATCGGTCTGCGATACACACCAAGCACATGGTAGAATAGGCAAAACCCTTCCAAACTTATTATTATTAACAATGATTTACAGCATAATTTTACAAAAAGATAACTGCATCTTAGCAATCCTTTCCCAAAGCCATCAAAAAATAAGATTAGAAATTGCAAAGGAGGAGAAGGAGGAGGAGCAGGAGGAAGAGAAGATTAGATGAAACTAAAATCTATATTCCAAGATGTAGACTGATAGCAAAGTAAACAACTTTTAGTGCAAAAATCTATGGATTACACATAAAAAAAGCACAACAACTTACTTCAACATCATGCAATGTAATGGTTCCATCCTCGAGCCCCAATGCAACGGCCTTACCATCAGGACGCCAACATATTGATGTTATGGATTTTCCTATAAAAGATATGATAATTGAAAAGAAAGCTAAAAGGGAAAGCAAAGGGAGCTAAGAATATAAATTTAGAGCTTAACTAATGAAACAAAAACTGCAAAGCACATCTTTCTTCCTCTAATAAGGACATTCAAGTATTTGATTATGCAAAAACGATCATGTCTACAAGATTGCAGAAAGTCCAATTAAGAGATGCCCATACAGATAGCTTTTCATTTGCCAGCTGCATATAAGGCTACACACAGTCAACTATCCTTAAATGCTGTTCCATTGGGATACCCAGAATGCAATTCACTTTATATTCCATGTGCAAAACTACAGCTCTTAAACCAGCACATATAAGATCAACATAGAACCTAAATGACATCATGGATCAAATCCTACAAGTCCAAAACAAATATGTCTCAACCATGCTCGCTACTAAACCAAAATATATAACAGATAGTTACGTGCTTTGGCCATCTACTGCAAACACTGTCTATGGTACTCAATTAAAAGAACCATTAAGACACCATTCCAAGAAACTTGTAAAGTTTCCATTTGCTGTCTTGCAAAGGCAGTTGTTGCTCAAGAAGCATCTTTTATCATATTCTCTTCTCAAAAGGAAAGCATGCACTCTGCCACACATCATTTATTACAAATATTCATATTCCCATTGCATTTGGGTTGCTCACCAACCCAACTAAGTCAAGGACTAGGATACTTTAGCTTGTAAATAACTCGTGACTTTCCATATCAAAGGTTCTTTTTCTTTAGTTGGGCACATCTTTCAGATTATTACCAGCTCGCGGTGTGAAAACTCAAACCAGATCAGCAATAAGGACAACTAACAGCCTTTTTTCCACTAGATGAGGTCAGCTGTGCATCCTGTTCAGCCAATTCTATTCCGCCATTGTGCTTCAATGCTAATCATTTCATTCAAAATATCATATCTTCTTTAAGGGTTCAGTTAATGAGTACACAAAGAGTGTAGGCCACTAATTAAGAGGCCAAAAGAAAACATTTTTACCAATCTAAAGTTATTACACACTTCTCGGACAAGGAAATGCACTTAAATGTATAAAATTTTCTTCTTCTGGCTCCTACATTGCTCATGCCACCAGTTAAAGTTTTCCCTATATCCATCGGTTCCCCCATGTCATATTCTTTTCTTTCCTGTCCTCTTTACTGTGATTAGTCTCTCGCGTATTGCAGTGCCACAATATCAGATTACTATTAGAATCATCATCACCAATGTAAAAATTCATTTCCCCAAGCAGCAAAGCAACCCTTCCCACTACACAATTACGGAGTCCCAGAATCACATTTGAAAACTCAGCAGCAGCGATAAGAAATATCAATAAAGAAACCCTAAGTTAGTATAAAATCTATACCTGGAGATATAGTCCAAAGTCTCTGCCAATTGAAACGATGCAGCACTATCTTGGAGTCCTCTGTCACCATTGCAAGTAAATCTTTCTCCGGGTTCCATTCCGCAATTTTAATCTGTTAATCGCAGGAAATAAAGGAAAGATTTTGGAAGGAGGATAAAGAAAATTAAATATATACATTTTATTTGAAGCGTGGTGAAATGTGAACCTGAGAAGGAAGTGGCTTGTCGAATTGGAGCTGGAATGGAACCGCTTGCAGCGACGTCTCGTCATCGGAATCCATGGACGAAAGATAGTGATAGAGAGTGAGAGACTGGGCGGGAGACGAAAACGTGAGAAATGAAGAGGGTAGGGAAGGGGGTGAAATGAAGTGAACCTAAACCGGCGTTTTAGCGGCAATAGCAGAAAATTTTAGGAATGTTTTCAGACCGGACAGATAAGCCGAAGGTAAATTGAACTGTGCCGGACAATAAAAATATTAAAATATAATTTATATTTATTTTATAAAATAATAAAATTATTTTTTTAACATTTAAAAGTAAAGTTTTTTATTATTTAGACCTCATTTCTTTTAAGGAAAACTATATGTTATAATAAAACATTTTCTCCTAAAAAGTATTTTCATAAAAATAATATGTTTTCATATGTTTAAATATTTTTATAAGAATATATTAAAAAAAATTTCTGATATTTGAATAGAAAATGCAGTATAACTAAATATAATATATTAAATTTTTTGTTTAAAAACAAAAATATAAACGTAAATAATTTTTTTAATATACATTATAACTGTTTTAATTGATTTTAATAATTTTTTAGTTTTTTTATTAATATAATTTTTTTATATTTAAAATATAATTTATAGGTGAATTATAATAAGAATTTTAAAAAAATTATTTTATTATTAGAATTAAAACGTTTGTAAATATTATATCAAAAAATGATATTTTTTTTAAATAGTAAATTGTTTTCTATAAAAACAAAGGAAGAATTTTAAAGAGAATGTTTTCATTTATAAGGAAAAAACATTCTCTAGGGAAATTTTTTTATTTAAAGCACATTTTTTAGAAAAACAAATAAGGAGCAAAATATTTTTCTTTGAATTTACTTTGTTAACAGATTGGCATATTCTTTATTTTAAGAAAACAAAACCAAATTATATATTTAAATCTGAGAGTCCAGAATCATATTAGATTGGCTGCATCAAGTGAGTCTTTTCAAATCACTATAAATGCAGGTGAGATTGACTGGTCCAACTCATAGGCAAATCAGATCGAACCAGATTTGAACTGACGAGATCAATCGGATCTGATGGCAGAATACATGGGTCTGTCGCTACACCGCCGAGCCCGCATTGAAACCGATTCCCGCTTCTCGCTATGACGGGCCTGTCCCAGGCCCGATGGTAGTCAAATGAAGGATGGGTTCAGCTATGCCGGGCCGGTTAGCACGTATCACTCTCTCTTTTTTTTTTTTTTCCTAAATTAAAAAGTGGAAATTGACTGGCATACTACGTCCCCTTCTTTCGGCGCCTGGAAGTCCCAACCGTGCACAAAGACGAATGGAAGACGTCGAACTCAAAGCGGGAGGGGAAGTGGAAACCGAAGAAGACCAGGTCAAAGCCTTTAACGACACCGAAGAACCAACCCAACAAGACAATGGTTACTCTTACTCCTGGTGGCCGTATACTAGGTTCGATGTACAACCGCATAGAACTTACCATTTCTACAACCAATTCAGAACTGCTTCAAACCCTAACAACTTCTTGAAGGCCGTCAAATGGTAATTTACGTACCCTTTTTATATGACTTTTTGGGGAAAAATTGGAACTTGGGTTCTGCTTTAATTAGGATGAATGTGCTGAAAGTTTTGAACTTTCTGCTATTTACGGATTTTGCTGATGGGCGCATGCCACGCGTACAAATTTATTATGTAATGGAGAACCTGAAACTTGAGTTTTGATTTGACTAGCTTTAATGTAGTGAAAGTTTTGAACTTTAAGCTATTTATGGATTTTGCTAATGCAGCATGCTTAGTGTATAGACTTAACCATGTGATGGAAAAGCTGAAACTTGGATTTTGATTTGATCAGAGCAAATGTACTGAAAGGTTTAAAAAACTATACGCATTTTATGGATTTTGCTAATGCAGCATGCTTTGTGTATAAACTTAATTATGGAATGGAGAAAGGTGAAGCTTGAGTTTTGATTTGATTGAGATAAATGTCCTGAAAGGTTCGAACTTTACACGCTTTATGGATTTTAATGATGTGACATGAAACTTAATTATGCAACGGAGAAAAGTGAAACTTGGGTTTTGGTTGTGTTTGATGGACATCACTAAAGCGGTATTTCGTGTGTGTATAGAGTTGGTTATGTTGGAAAAATTGAAACTTGGGTATTAGTTTTTCTCGGATAAACGGAAAGTTTTAAACCTTGTACATGTTTTGGGGTCTTCTTCAGCATGCCACATTTATAAACTGAACTTTGTAATAGAAAAATAGCGAAACTTGGTTTTAGATTTGATTAAGATAAATGTACTGAAAGTTTGGAACTTTTATGTGGTTTATGGATTTCGCTAATGTGACATGCTACTGTTTAGTTAGTTCTGCATACTTATCTCATTTACTTATGTAACAGAAAAGTGAAACTTGTGTTTTGATTAAATTAGGATAAATTTACTGAAACTTATGAACTTTATGCAGTTTATAGATCCTGCTAAGGCAGGATGCCAAGTGAATAAAAATGTTTAGTTAGTAGTAGTGCACCTATATCATAAATTGTGTAATGGAATGTACATATACATGATTTAATCGTGTTTTATTTGATTTTGTAGGTCACCTGATGGATCTTGTTTTATCACTAGTTCTGAGGACAATACACTCCGTTTGTTTACCTTGTGAGTTGCTCTACTAATTAAAACTTTCCCATTTCCAATCAGTGTCTTGTCTATGTTCATGCCAATCACATATTGTTGTGTTGTGAATTACGAAGCAAAAGCAGTACTATATTAAGTAAATGGCAATTTGTGGTTGGCAGCAACATCTTAGGGACATGAATCTCTATCTCTATTGTTCTAGAAGAAGTAGGACCCGATTGCTTTTCTTTCTTTCTAAGTGGTTTTGGTTGTTTACTCAGGCCAGATTATGGACCTGAAGATTGTTCAAATGGAGATGCCTTAAGTTCCAGCAAAGGTATAATTTTTGCAGGGAAATTAGACATATATTGCAAACTGTCTATGAAATAAAGTCATAACAATTAGCCTTAGAATGTTTTGGTGGCTCATTCAGTTTGATAAATATTGATTACATGAACTGTTTCAAGTTTGAATGTAGTTGAATATTGTATTGCCTCCCTTTGAACAAAATTCATTTGATTTAATGGCCTGTTAAAATACAAAATAGCCACACGAAAAAGTTATTTTGGCTGTTGCTGTCAACAGTGACAGTGAAATAATGATTTAAAATCTGGGTTTCTTAAATATTTACCTTCTTAGACTCTAACATGAAAGGTGTGAGGCAGGCCCCTACTCTTGTCAATTAGTTTCTTTGTCTTTGCTATGTGGTTGTGGATGCATCATATATGTCTGTCATGTAATAACCCATTCATCATCACTGTATATTAAGAGAATTGTGTGGATCTTGCTTGGTTAAGTTCACTTTGCAGATTCATTTGCTGCGGACCTTATCGTGCCAGAGGGAGAGTCTGTGTATGATATCTGTTGGTACCCATATATGTCAGCTTCAGGTTGATTCATACTTTCTAATTGGATTTCTGTATTGTTTTTGTATCTGTAATTCATCAATAATGGTTCATGGAAATGGAACTTTGACTGTTGAACTCATTCATCATTCAGAACCAGTTAGTTGTGTGTTTGCAACAACTAGTCGTGATCATCCTATACATCTTTGGGATGCTACCACAGGACAGGTAATAATATGCTTCACTCATCTTGTATTGTTTTCATGTTTGTAATTGTTAATTAATTATTTCTACAAGTTGAACTTTCAATTGAATAGTTGTGCAGCTGATTTTAGCATGGTCTTATAGCAGTAGGACCCAAATTCAAATCCATGCCTTGTACATTTACCCCAATTTATTTAATTTGTCCACTTAATGAACTTCAGTAAGAAGTTTCAGCTTGGGGGATATATAATGTTAAATATGAAAACTGCACTATGTCTACAAGGTTAACTTTCACTTTTAGTTGTGGAGCAGATTTAACTCTAAGAATTGCCTAAAACATGTAGAGACCTACATCCTACCTTGTTCATTAGACATATCCTTGTGGCAACTGAAATCTTTGCATATGGTACTTGCTCCATTTGGTTGTTGTACATCTCTAACTTTGTGAGTATGTGATGATTTTTGTGGGGTTTTGTTGCTTCTAGTTTGGCTTGCTGCAGCAGGGTTTGATGGCCTGTTTTAAGAAGTATGGTCATTGACTGCTAAAATTGACATTGCAGCTGCGTTGTACATACAGGGCTTACGATGCTGTCGACGAAATCACTGCTGCCTTTTCTGTTGCATTTAATCCTGCTGGAACCAAGTAGGCACGAGAATTTCTATTGAGGCTCAGATTTTGCCTTAAGTTATCATGTGCCCTTTTTATGTATACTTGGCATGTTGGTATTTCAAACACAACACATATGTCAATTTGCTGAGGACAATAGCAATTTTCTGTTGTAAAGACATGGTAGTTTTACTGCCATATGAGCTAAATTTACACTGCAGCCTTCCAATTTCTTGCTTCTTTGGTAGGATTTTTGCTGGATATAACAAAACAATAAGAACATTTGATGTACATCGTCCTGGTAGAGATTTCGTGCAGTACTCCACTCTCCAAGGAAACAAAGAAGGTCAAACCGGTATGTTATACATATTCTTGTTTCAGCTGCCTTAAGAGAGTTAATTAACATCAGAAATTTCTCCATGGTAAATTAAGGGTGCATTGCATGCCTGACTTTGGTATTACGAGTTTCTTTCAGGAATCATATCTGCTATTGCTTTTTGTCCAACAAATAGTGGACTGCTTGCAACTGGCTCTTATGGCCAGACTACGGCAATATATAGGGAAGATAACATGGAACTCTTGTATGTTTTACATGGTCAACAGGGCGGGGTTACCCATGTAAGTGGCAATTCTTCTTCTCAGTGAAATTGCGGCATCCATGTTGACCAATGTAACAAATCTTCTGCTCTTCAGGTCCAATTCTCCAAAGATGGAAACTATTTATACACTGGGGCACGAAAGGTAAAAGTGCTTGTCCTTTATCGTTAATAGAAGTGTGAACGCAAACATCTCTAGTAAATGATCAACTTCCTCTCAAAGACATATGTTAAGATGCTTCAGGTTTTTTTGTCGTGGCCAAAAGTATTCAAGTTAATGATTTAGCATTAGATTTCATTTATAAGTACAACCATTTCTAGGATGTTGTTGCTGTTTTTCCCCATTTTATTATATATGTTTCATTAAAGTAGTGTTTGAATTTTTGAAGGACCCTTATATTATGTGCTGGGATATCCGAAAGGCTGTTGATGTTGTATACAAGTAAGTACATCTGGCTTTTCTTACATATTGATTCTTGGAATCTGTCTCAATCATTTTTTTTCTTTTGGCAGCTAGCTTTCATCATCCTTTGTAGTTGTGGTGCTGCTATCTTCAATTAGGGGTAAATTCGTAGAATAGGTTAATGAGCTAGTTGATAAGTAGTACCAAAGTAATTGGCATTTTGCGGCTGCTGGAGTTGCGATCAATGTTGCACAAAGTTTTGACAGTAGGGTGATCATAATTATATCCCAAAGATTTGAAGCATGTCATGCCTTTCTCTGAAAGAGTTAAACTACTTATTAGTAATAATTAACCCCCTTTGACTTTCGTATAATTGAAGAAGCTCTTTGTTTCAATCAGTGTAGATACTTAGTTTAACAATGGTGGCAGTCTGTTGAAACTGAAAGATTGTGCTTTTACCTTAGCATTTTGTTTCATAGAACTTTTTGCAATGAAAGTAAGGGGTCAAAATATTGGGAGAAAAAGGTCAGTTTGCCCCTTGTGGGCAAACGTATTCATTTAACAGGGTTTGGATGAAGCTAATTCCAAGAATAACATTGTGAAATTGCATTTTTCACTTTACCCAATTTCCCAATTACATGGCATGGAAAATGTGAAGAAATTGCATCTAGGGGGTACGTAGGGTCGCACAAAACTCACATCAAGGGGATGCAATTTCCATGAGCAAAACGCACCGTTTCATTTAAGTTGTTGGCATGTGGTTTGGCCAAATGAAAATCACATTTACGTGGTAAGATCTACCTAAGCGACACCCCCCTTTTCATTTAACTGTTGGTGTGTTCATTATGCAAACAAAACTCATATTTATGTAGTGCGATTTATAAATCATGTTCTGTAGATGCAATTTACTACTCACATCTACTAAATGTAAGTTCTTTACATTTTTACCCATCAAAGTGTGGAAAAAGCAAAAAACTAAAACGCATTTACTAATAGCAATTTTGTTCTAGGAATTAGTTTCGGCCAGACCTTATTGAAAGAATTAGTTTGCCCATAAGGGGCAAAGTGACCTTTTTTTCAAAATATTAGAACTAAAGAATTTTTAGATTGGAGCTGATATGTGCATAAACCAATTGCTTTGTTTCTGTAACTCAATATTCAGTTTACATAAAGCTTGTGACAAAATTGGATGCTTGGGTTTTTGTGCTCGTTATTCATGTAAAAACCTTCCTTTTACATCATTTATACAGGTTATACAGATCATCGGAGGATACCAACCAACGGATATTATTTGATGTTGAACCTCTTGGTCGGTATCTTGGAAGTGGAGGCCAGGTACATCAATGATTTTGTCATGTTTGTTCGATTTCCTTATACAGATAGGAACCAATATGAAGCAGTTAATGTGCTTCTTTTGTTCTAGGATGGCCTAGTTCATATATATGATCTTCAAACGGGGCAATGGGTTATGGGATTTCAGGCTGCCTTAGGTAAAATACTTTTAAATTATGATCATTTGTCAATAGATTTGGTATATTCAGATATATTTTTCATGTGATAATGGTTTCATGCTTCATATGCCTCTGCAGATACTGTGAATGGCTTTTCCTTTCATCCGTTTCTCCCTATGGCTGCCTCCTCTTCAGGTCACCGAAGGTTTCCTGTTGACGATGATGTAGAATTGAATCTGGCAGGTTATTTTCTCCCTCAAACTTTTCTCCCGCATTTATTAGCTTGTCTTGTAGGAGTATTCTCAAAAATTGAAAGTTCACTGTGCAACTTCCGCGGAGTTTCACATTTAAGAGCTTGCATATGTTTGAATTTAAAGAGTGATGAAAATGAAATTCTGCATGTGCACTTTATGAAATGTTGAAAGTGCACATCAAAATTTATGCATGACCATAAGATATCTTTATTGCCTAATACATTAATCCTAAGTTCCTTGTGGAAACATATTATTTACCTCCTTTAGGTTCTACATTAATCATTTGCCGGATGTTGTGCAGAAAATGAAAACTGTGTCTCGATGTGGAGCTTCTCCATTGATTCACCTGCAGATAATGCCACCTGCACTGACACCAGTCAACATGATGATGCATCGTTACATGAACAATTATAGAAAAATTGCCATTCATGTGCAGCAACTACAGTGGGAGTAGTATTAGATTCTTCCACCCCATCTCAGCCATGGTCATTGTTTAGCATTCATGTAGTTTGAGAACTTGCAGGCTCTCTAATAACTACTTGCAAAGGTAAATTCTGGAGATTCTTTTAGTAGAATGAAGGAGTCCTTTGTCCGAGTAAGAAAATCAATGTAGATTAATTTATTGGAATGGCATTTCATTAGTTCAATGTGTGATTAGGCCAGCGTCTGATTGTATCCCAACCCAGTCGTTTCTTTTTTTCCTTATTAACGTTATGGCTGTCTTGAGTAGGTCTAACCAAAGTGGTAAATCTTGAAGTGGTTATTGCTAATGGCCTCGTTTCTGATACTTGTTTGGACATACCTTGGCCTGTTACTCTGGTTGGATTGCTGCAGGTGTCCCTGGGCACCTCTTTTTTTTTTTTTTTTTCCCCTTTTTGTGCCAACTATATTTGTCATTTGACAAAGATGAGAGATGGAGATCAAATCCATTCTATCTCAGCAGGACAACAAAAATGCGTCTTATCTTTCTATTCTGCATGCTTTTTCGCTTTGCAGATTAGTCTTAATCGAATTGTAGTTTAGAAATAGCTTCTGAAGTACCTTTTCTTTACTCAATTCTCAGAAAAAAAAAATAATAATAGATCAATATCTATATGCAAAATAATAATAATAATAATAATGATGGATAGTTTTAGTGTTGGGGTAATTTTTGGTCAATATTTAAACGGATAAAGGGGTCCTTAATGTCCTTTTGAGTACCTTCTCATGAAGACTAATGCATGTAAAGAAACTTTTACAAGCTCATGGAGGGATCCATTAGTAAAGGAATGTATCTCAGCTATCAACCGTCAATGAGATCCAATAGATGATGTCGATAGCCAAATTCTACAAGTACCAAGAGTCTTCTCTTTTAAAATATTAAGGTATTAAGGAATCAAGAGAAACGTTGCTGTACTGGCAGTTTAATATTTTAGAAGATCAAACAAGTACTTAACATGAATAATATAATGTCTTTTGTTAGGAACAATGGGGTTTGATGCATGAATAGCTCCTCCATATATGATGAATGAGTTTGAACTTCTTGAGATTACCCATTTCTCTTTACTTCTTTTTTTTTTTTTTTTTCTCACCTAATCATTTTTTATTGTGCCATTACATGTCATCCCCCCTAAGGTTATGTGGAGTATGAGGGACACACAGCATGCGTAGGACCATTATGACCGAATGCATACTCCTACAGATGTTAAGTCAATTTATTCGAATTTTAAAATGCATGGTTGCAATATATTTTTCATAAAGATTACTTGTAAGAATTCTAAGTTAATATTAGAGAGAAAGTATAACACCATATAAGACTGCAGAAGATTATTTCAAATCAAAAGAGCACAATGGAAAAGTTTTTAAGCCGCAATAGTGTTATTTTATTTCTAAATATGGGGGAAAGAAATCATTTGAGTTAATGTTGGGCTAAATTTTTTTAATAAAGTTAAAAAGAAGCTTTGTATAGGCTTACACGTCTACTATTTCTTGCTTCTGACTCGAGGATGGCTCCCGTGAATGGAGCATGCCTTCTCGAGATAATCTTAGATCAGAAGCGTCCTTTTGCGGGCTGGTTACATTTGTACGCAATACTATATTAACATTATGTTTGGATTGAGGAGGAGGAATGATGTGGCTAGAAATTAAAGGAAAATGTTTCACTATTTTTATGTTTGGAAATGAAAAAAAAATTAAAGGAATAAATTTTTGCATAATGTTTTCCCTTGAAGGAATTCAAATGAAACTGTTGTTTGGATTAATACCATAACCTGCATAAAAAAAATTTAAGTCATCCTAACCTAAACTTTTTTACTACTAATGTCGATGCCTAATTTGAACTTTGCATATGGACTTATTTGCTTTTGTGTGAATAAACATGTGACACATGTTATTCACCATTTAGCTAATCACCACTTCTCTAAGTATATTATCTAGTTTAGCCTGTAAGAATAAGGGGAGGTTTTCTAAAAGTACTCCCCTCTAGTTAATTGCATCTAGGGTTTGACAAGAGCCAATTTATATGTTCCTTATGAGTTTATTCATAATATGATCTTTCCCGTGATATCTTGTACCCTCTACCTTCATTATGTACCTTCTATACCTTCTATATACACAAGCATACCTTTCAAACCCATAGGCAACTGTCCACATAATCCCATCTTACTTTACCTTATTTTCTTAAGCAAACTAACGCTATAGTCTCCAAAATAATTAAGAAATAAATACTTTGAAGAAATAAATAGATTTTCAAATTAAATGAAAGCAAAAGTTAGGTAGATTCTAAATAACTTCAATGTGTCTCATCATCCCATAGAAAATATGAAATGCCTAAATTAATTAATAATCATATTTTATAAAATTTGCTTTATAATTAGTGGTAAACTTACAATTTCTTTTAAAAGCTAAGGTCAATTTGTCTAATCATTTTTCTTAAACTCCTTACTTCTGTACCTACCTATATGATCCCTCTCTCTTTCTTCCTCTTTTGCTAACTTAGCTTGGAATTCAAGAATTTTAGCAAAAATGACAAAGAAAAATCAAGGGAAAACACTCCTATACGAGGTTCTACTGTCGGTTTTGAAGTTGATATGTCAATAAGTTACAGGTTGTAATCATGTGTTGGCTATGTTCATAATGTGGGTCATATAGGTTGCAAGGGTGTTGCAAATTTGAAGTTTAAAGGCTTTAGGTATAGCTTCGTATGGTGTTGAGGTAAGAGATAGAAGTTGGAGTTGATTGTATATCAAAGGAAAGGAAAAAGGTCGAGTTTGTCTTTTGCAACAAGGTACATGGCTATGTTATGCTCATGTTAAGGAGGAAACTGAAGGTAAGAGAGTTGCTTAGGCATCGATACACTCGTGTTGTAGGACATGTCGAGAATATGGCCCTAGTACAGCCATGTTAAGGTGGAAGCTAAGGCTCAAAGATACACAACCACCATACATAGGCATGTTTCCTCTGTGGTCCTTAAGGAGTCTTAATCAGTGAGGAACGCAACCCCTTGCACAATCATGTTGCTCTCATATTTTTCACCAAGCCTTCTCTAACCTCTTGCTTTCAATTCTTTTGTTTTAGAACTTGCTTTCAACTTCTTTAACAAGTGTTTAAATCAAATTATCATTCTTAAATGCCTTTAAACAAGTTTTTACCAAGGTTTCAACCATTCTTGAAAGGGAGTAGTAGAGAATGAAGTAAAAGGGGTTAGAGTGAAGGTGTGGTGAATGGAGTTTTAGGTCAAGTTTAGAGTCGATTTTTGTATTTTTCTTCGGGCTCTAAGGGTAAGGTAGTATCAATTTCCAACTCTACAGCTATTCTAAGTATGGGATACATACGTATAATGTTTGTGGCTATTAGGATAGCAACTTAAATAGACTTAATTAAATATTTGGCCTAATTTATTTATATATTGCATATATTTGGCTTTGGCCAAGACCTTGTGGGACCAATGTCGATAAGATAGCCTAGTGATCTGTGTGCAACGCTTCTTTGAGTGGAGTTCCACATAGAGAGGATCTAGATAGTATTAGGTTGTTATTTGACTACTTAAGCTATCTAACACTAATACTATACAGTATATATATTTATGTACGTAGAGTCATGAGTACTTCTATATTACTTGTTAGGCTAAAACAAAGATAATAAACGAGGATTTAATGCATTTATATATGCATGTGTATCATCTATGCTGAGCATTAGCTCATCCTTCAAAAAATCTTTTGTTTTTCAACTGTAGGAATAGATTCTCTGAGGGTTTGAATGTTTATGATGACTATGGCTATGAGTATGCTTATAAGGATGCAAGAGAGGATATCATTACTACTACTATGATTATGAGAGTGGGATCGTTTAGTTATCGTATATTTAGAGTTGTATTAGCTGGAGAGTAGACTCCCCGTTATGTCAATTGTCATTCTAGATTGTTTCTCAAACTTTATTCTTTGTTGCAAATCACCTAAGACCCTAGCTATATTATGTCTCTAGTTATGCATTTGTTATCGATTGTTGAAGAGCCATTAAGACTCTAATTTCTGTTAAGCTTAGTTTAAAATTGTCGTAAGAACTAAATGACCCTAGTATTATATCATGTTCAGTATAGAGTACTAGTTGATCTTTATGTATTTTAGTGGATTAAGTGGGATTTAGTAAGCCATTCACTCATGTTATTTATGAGTTGGCAAATCCTTGTTTTACATTGTTGTTTTTTTAGGTAGGTTTACAAGTTCTAAATCCCTTAGCATATCATTACCTAGTAATGATATGTGGCCAGTTATAGGGCTTCAAGTTTTGCAGCATTGCATGATATTTCTGATTTTTGTTTTCAAGAGTTTTAATCTAAGGCTCTAATACAATGTAAATGTTGAACCTATGATTTATTGTTTAATTTTGATGAAAATAAAATCGAAATGAATATTAATCAATTCATAATGCGTTAATATTGAGTTAATTAGAAATTAAACGTTAACTTGTAAAACATTTAAGTATCAATTAACTCTTCATGTATTGAAGTCTATTGGATCTAATTTGTAATATTAAGTTTATCTATGAAACTATATTAGGTGTGTGCTTGTATTATTTGGTTCATATATATCGTAAGGCATAGGGAAAGTCTACTATTGACATCAAAAGAGCTGGCTAGCCAATGATTGGAAGAGCCAGCCTGTTAGTGACTGAATAACCAGCCTATTAGTAAAAGAAAGTTGGGTTAGTGAAAGTTAGCCTACCAACTTGCTAGTAGTATGGGGAACCGACTTGCCAGTATGGAGGTTTAGAGTGAAACTTACATTTGGTTCTCATCTTCAAGCTAACTTAATGGTGTTCCAAGATGGTGTTCAAGTTGGTGATGATGGTAGTCTACCGGCCTGATGATTGGGTAAAGTGCTAACCTACCGATAGTTGTTTTTTGGCTAGTCTTTGGAGCATTTAATGTACTATAACAGGAATTCTCTACAATGATACTATAGACTAATTGAAAGAGATGTAGTGCAACTTAGTAGCGCGTTTGTTTTGGGTACAAAATGTCACGGGTTCAAAACCTATTATCCCTTCCTATTAGTTATCTTTTGAACAATAACAAGGACTTGATTGAAATGGATTCCTTCTACTTATCATTCCAGTGCTGCTATTAGACCTTCTTCTCATGCAAAGCTAGACCTCATGTTAGTCAAGAAGACTTTATTTTGGGTACTTGATTGAGCCTTTAAACTCATCTCTTTAACCCAGCCATCCCGATGAGAGAGGGTAAGATTTAAGACTAGCTCAGCTTGTCGAGTTGGTTAGCAGCACTAAGAAATGCTTGAAGTGTATGGGAAGATTTTAAAGAGTTGGTATAAATAATCAACAATAAGACCTAGCACATTGAAGAACTGATCTTTCACTGCTATATTCCAACATTCTTTTATACTCTTATTGTCCACTATTCTCGTTGTCTCTTATACCTCGATTTGCTAATATTTAGAAAGATTTAAAGTATCATGCTTGTATATTGTTACTGGCAAAATATTGAGAGTTAAAAAGCATTATACTAGTGATTCTTAAGTTTAAGTTTTATGTTGTGAGTTGAGTTTGGGATTTGTGTTTTGAGTTATGAGTGAAAAACTTGTGTAATCAAGTTTATATATGTAGCTCTTAGAATTTGGATCAAGAAATTAATAAAGTAGTATAAAGTTCTTAATTAGAGGCATTGTATGTTTATGAAGAGCAAGGAGCGGTTCGAACTCTACATTAAATCCAAACTTGATCTTCTATATCCTCATCTATTTTAATTTTTGTACATATTATTATTTTATCATTATTTTTATTATACTCATTAGTGCATTTATTGTTTAATTTCAAAAAGAACTTGATCTTTTACTGCAATTTATCTAATCACTTAGACGAATAAGGAAAGTTGGGGCCTATGATGCATCCTAGTGATCAAGTGCATAAGGAAATGTTATACTCATATGTTTATGGCACTAAAATAGAAATTTGAGCTGAAGATATTTGTAATTTGATTGGTATTGAGACTGGTGGTGAAATTCTATGAGAAAATTTTTTAGGTCCTTAATTCTATGATAAAGTATTCCACTATAGAGGAATTAGCAATAAATGGAGAAATCCTATAAATTTACTAACCTCTAGATTGGTCCTCGAAATTCATATGCTTATTCATTGCTATTGTCTAAGGAAGGGTCAACATACTTAAATAACTCAACAAGATCTTTGGTTGATGTTTCACATCTTAAAGAACCATAAGATCAATTATTTCTTGGTGATTATTCGATGCTTTAAGCATATGACAAACAACCCTTCCCAAGCTTTCCATAGACTTAGATAACTAGTGACTCGATTTCTTATAAACAAAGAGGTTGTCTTTCTTAATCCTCCTAGATATGCTAAAATTAAGGAATTTGATCTTAGTAATGTAAATAGAGGGATGTAGAAGAAGAAAAGAAGGTAGTAGGTTAGAAAGAAAGGCTCAATTCCTTAGTCTTAAATAATGTTGGTCTATCCCATGAGCTAGCTAATGATGATGATGGTAAGGAGTCTAGTACACTAGCTTAGAGGGAGTGTAGTGCTAGAGTTGAGACTTACAAGCTGATCAAGGCATCCCTTCTTTTCAAAATTACTTCATTCCTCCCTTTGATCCTTCTCTCACTTCTGAAGCTTAACACCCATTCTATCAATATCAAGAGAGGAGATTTAATGAGCTCCTAAGATTTCAAGAAAGGCAGTTCAATAAGCTTTGTTTTGATTTTCAAAAGCACATGCATCAAGGGTTACAGATGTTCTACTCTCAGTATAACCTCAACTATAGGTGTCAGATTTACCCTCCTCCATCACCTAGGCCCATGGATGATGATGATCCTCCAATTGGTTATTCAATCTACTTTATTTTGGTGGTTAGACTTGGCCTTTAGCCTCTTTTGTTCTTAGTTTTGGACAATTTGGCCATTATATATATTGACTTCTTCTTGGTTATTATATGACTTGATTTATATGTTATGCAATTTTTGTTTGAGTTGCCTTTATGTTTTTGTTGATTGCATGTGATGAGATGAACTTAAAATGTTGTTTGGGGTTAGGCTCTTAATGGTTTGTCGTTCAGTTTGAAGTATATGAAGTCCATGAAGTCATGTAGAGCTTTGTTGTAACTCATGATTTTATAGTTGCTGAGTTGTTTATAATTGAGTTATGGAGCTCTATTGAGCATATAAGTAGCATGAAGAGCCATTTTGTTTACTAATGAAGGTTGAGCTTTTTGATTAGGTTGTACATGTTGTCTTTGGAGTGTCATTTGCTATCTTTCTTTTATTTTTCACGAGGGATGTCGGATTTTCAACTTAAATAATTCTTCCTCTTAATTGCATGGAATTACTCATCTTTTTTATGAGGGTAAAGGGGGAGAAGAGTTTAAGTCACTTAAAGAGTCCTTAGTTTGCCTATTTTTTTGTCTAAATCTTAAATGAATTGGTTAAAATACTTTCATTAGAAATGAATTTTACATCTCCTATCAAACTAGTATTCTTTTGATCTTATATTCTTGCAAGTCCTTTTGAACTCGAATGCATGATTAAAGGAGAATATTTAGAGTGTAACGTTTTGTCAACACAAAAAAGAGAGAGATTGTTGAACCTAAAGTTTATTATTCAATTTTGATGAGAACAAAATTGAAGTGAATATTAATCGATTCATAATACATTAATATTGAGTTAATTGGAAATAAAGCTTTAACTTACAAAACATTTAAGTATCATTTAACTCTTCATATATTCAAGTCTATTGGATTTAATTTGTGATATTAAATTTATTTATGAAACCATAATAGGTGTGTGCTTGTATTATTTGGTTCCTATATGTTGCAAAGAATAGAGAAAGTCTATTGTTGATATCAAAAGAGCTTGCCTACTTGTATAAAAAAGTTGGGTGAGCTGAAAGATGGCCTACAGTCTACCAGTAGTGTGAGGAATCAACCTACCAGTATGGAGGCCTTGAGTGAAACTTGAGTTTGGTTTTGATCTTCAAACTGGCTTGATGGTGTTCAAACTGGTAATGATTGTAGCCTATCGACTTAATGGTAGGGTGAAATGTTGACTTACCAATAGTTGTTTTTCAATTAGTTATTTAAGCATTTAACGCAATATAATAGAAAGATTTTAAAAAGTTGGTATAAATGCTTAACAACACGGCTTAGGACATTGAAGAACTAATCTTTCACTACAATATTCCAACATTTTCTTATACTCTCATTGTCCATTATTCTCATTGTCTCTTCTAACTCAATTTGCTAATATTTAAAGAGATTTATAGTGCTTTTGTACAATTAGTTGCAAAGTATTAAGGGTTTAAAAGCGCTAAATTAATGATCCTTGAATTTGAGCTTTGTGTTATGAGTTGAGTTTGTGATTTATGAGTGAGAAACTTGTGTAATTAAGTTAGTGTATTTGATGAAAAATTAATAAATCTTCGGGTAAGGGCATTGTATGTCTATAGAAAGTACAGGCCAGTCCAAACTACATGTTAAATTTGTGCTTAAACTTCTTTATCCCTATCTCTTTTAAATTATGCACTATTATTATCTTAATTATATTCATTGTTGTATTTATTGCTCAATCCTGCACCACCACCACCACCACCCCCCCCTCCCCCACCCAATGCAAGTGTCTCAAGCTTTAGCCTATTATCTTAGTAAAGTTGTTATAACTCAGAGTCTAACATGCGATAACCTCATCGCATATCTATAGCTATGAATATGTTAAGATTTACATACCTGCTACATTTCATAAATATATCACAAATACTCTCATAAATATTTCCTTATTGATCAATCATTATAAGTATTTATTACTATTAATAATCAATTGTAATTTGCCAATAAAGTTTGACAAATATTTTACTTTAGATCATTCTAACTATGAATTTAAAATAATTGCTTCAAATTATAAATGCCTCATATTTCATATTCCTAATGACTTAAATTATCTTTATGATATTGGTGATCTACTTTTGCATTAACATCTATCATAACCAAAACATATGTTACAGCCAAGATAATTATAAGGATCCATACTTGTTGCATTACCTATTCTTGAAAAATATATCTTTAGTAGGGTCAACTAATGTCCAGGGCATAGTTATATATTCATATATGCACATTAACAAGCAAATGCATATAACTTACTTTAATGTAACACTTTCTAGTTATTATCTTTTAATCAATTGTTCAAGAGTATAGTTTAACATTATTTAAGTAACTTATGACTCGAAACAATATACAAACGTACATAGGTGTCTATATATATTTATATGTATATATGTATGTATAAGAAATCAAAACCAAAACTCACAATGTCCTAAGGGCAATTCCAATTGACTATTAACATGTTTGTTCCCTAGCAAATGTTCATAGTAACCCCCTTAGCTCTAGTAACTTACTTATGATTTCTTCTTGATTCGCTAACTGAATATACAATCTCATACAATTTAGTGACTCATTGACATGAAAGTCAGTATTTGACTAACCAGATTAATTTGGTAAAAGGTTACTCGATGACTAGTCATATAACACCAATCACTAGGTAGATTTTCTTAAATCACTAACTTACCTAATTTTTTTTAGTCTTTTTCCTAGCAAAAGCAACAATCAATATTAATGCTTCAATATTTCATTAGATAAAAAATTCCACAATTCACTAATCATAGATAATATATTAGACAAATACCTTGATCACATGTGAAACCTTGACTTCTTCTTAAAGGTTAGCACAACAATACATCCACCAATCGCCAAGATTTGTTTTTCTTGCAAACAACCCACATATTATGAGGATCTTAAATCATCAACAATTAACCTTGCAATTGTTATAGATCCTTACTTAAATAAATTACACCAGCCGTAACACTCTAGAACTCAGGAAGCCACATCCCACCACGTATCAATCTTAATGGTTGATACATTAAGGTGTTTAATAATATGTAACTTGTCTTAAATCCACAATCATATGCATTTTGCCCTTCTTACGTAATAAATTATCCTCATAGTACATGAATGTAAGTAGCATCATGAGGCCAAACAATCCATGAAGTACATAAAAGATCTAAAACAACATATATACTCATAGTAACTGGAGCTCATAGCTCAACAATCAAACTAGTATAGCAAATTGACTAAGGAGACTCAATTGCTCCAATACTCAACAACTCAAACTAAACAAGTGGAAGTCTCAAGTGACTATATTAGCATAATTAACAAGTACTCATGAAAACCAATTACACTATAAATTCATTGGATGAGTAAATAGAGTCTTAGCTCCTAAATAACTAAATACTCATAATATGCATAACTTGTCCGGTCATTAAAGTAGTGGTAGTTATTCTCCATATCATAATAATAGTAATTATAACTAGCATCAATATAACTCTATCCCTCAACAAAAGTACTTGAACCTATTGTTGAAAAACAAAAAGTTCCTTAAAGGGTGAGTTATGCCTAGTATGAAAATGAAATGCATGCACATGAACATAAACAAAATGGTCTCACATAAATCACAAGTAACATTAAATGCACCATGCACCAGTTTAATTGTTTTTATTTAATTAACCCATTAAGCAATATAGTCTTGGTATCTTAAGACTTGGGATAACTTGTAACTCTTAAACAAATAAATTATATAGATATCATACCGTATTGGTGATGGGACTTACCCAACACCTAAGTAACCTTTCCTAAAATCTACTTAAGTCATCTCAATGCGGGACTCACTCGAGATAGTATCACACAAAGATCATTAGGTTTCTTACCAACACACTGGTCTTATTTGGGAAGTGGCTAAAGTGAAACACACACATTCACATTCATTAACTAGGCCTTAGAAGCAAGTCCATTTGAGTTTACTAGTTTAATATGCACAACTAAACAAATAAATATTTTGTACCTGAAACTCCTATCTCAACAGGATTCGATACCATGCAACTCTTAGAACTTGATCATAAATATTAGGTTTACAATTCAATTCAATACTTTACAACTTAACGCAATACTTCTACCCTTAAACTCAACTCTCTATCTCATCCTTTAAGCTTCAAAAACTGACACTTTACATATCTCACACATCTTCTGATTTTGCCTATGAATCTTAAAACTAAACATGTACATATAGACATCCTTTGACTACCTAGAATATATACACACAACATATGCACACTTGTCCTATATGCCACTCCATGTACCCATACATTCTTTGCACATCCCTTCACATACTTACACAAAATCGTATACGCCATACATACTACACAACATTATGTACATACACTCTACATACATTGACAATCGATACATACACTTAAATATGCTACACACACTTAGAGGCAAACTAACACAATTGCACACATTACTACACACACGTACGTAACTTATGAAAAACAGACACATACATACCTACCTATTCAACGCACATGTACAGATGCAAGAATTAAACAAAAACACATACATGATACTATCATAGACTCACACACAATATTGACACACACATAAATCAAACACATATATAACACACCATGCTTTGATACATTTATAAAGCTCACGCAACATATATTTTCACATAAACAAACTCACTTACACTGCATATATGTACATTTTTCACATGCTCACATGCGCATCCTGTCACGCCCCGAACAGGAAGAGTCATAACAGTCTCGCCGTGTAAACTAATTTAAGATAGAATTTGACCTCGCAGCTGCTATCGTAAATACAGTTCACACAAGGCGCACGACTCAACCAGCTTGAAACTTCTATTCTGACACCTGTTAATAACCAAACCTGTAGTAGAGCTTTTACAAAATACCTATTCTATACAACCTACTGTTAGGTACCACAACAATATTTATACAAACGTTTTATGTTCAAAGGTAAAGTTTACAATCAGAGTTTATTAAAAACAATAAGTTTTGCAGTCTATATACAATAAGTTAGAAAACTAGTAGGCTCCTAGGGAATTCCCAATTAGTTTCCTCAAAACTCAAAGACAAAGTCAAAAGCTCAGGTTCAGTTGATTCCTCGATCCTCACTTTCCCAAACAGCAATACACTAATTCGAGAGCGGTGGTACTTGAACATCCTATCCTTACTCAACACCTGTAAAAGAGTCTATAGGGATGTGAGCACAACTAGCTTAGTAAGTAGGACGGAGTCAGAAGAGTACTACACAATCATAAATAAGGTTAATAATTATGATGAAATGTAATGCAATCACTCAAATGAAACATCACACAATATTATCCGATCCACTGTAAGGTTAGAGAAATTACATCCGCTCTAACTTGGATCAAGGAGTTTCATCGTGTCTTAAGTCAGATCAAACCCGGGCTTGTGCAATGGAGAACACCCTCCTCCCATGACCGCCTTCAAACTACAGCCCCTAACCTCGCCACAACCTCCTCGCCTGGCACTTAGTTCGATTAAGGATGGGAAAAGGACCATTTTAGCTATCATCATCGAAGGAAGTCGGTATTTGGCCTAACACTCTTAATCGTTTCTCCTAACGGGTGTTATGCATGTCCAGTTTCATTTTAGTTGAATAACCGTTAGTTTTAATCAGGGATGACCAACAAGTTCACACAATACAGAATCCATGCAAATATGCAGAATAGCACACCAAGAAGTTGAACTCCTATCACAACCGAGTATCATCCACACACACAGCATGCGCATAATCATCTAACTACAAAGACAACCAGAAGTATTCTTGGGTCTCCGGATACTTTAAATAATATCCAAACAAGCGGTGAAACCATAATCCCAACTTACTTGTTTAGACGTTCGCTATTGTTGACTCGAATTATCAACCGTCTTTGTATTAGAAACTCCTAATTACACAAAAGATCCAAATTCAATTTTCGTAATAATTACGAAAACATTAGGGTTTAATATCTAATGGTTATATATATATATATATATATATTATTTCCATAATATACAGTCATGTTATCACTATATATCGAATTATGTTATTAATTGTTGATACTGTACATCATATATACTATTACATATTATGTATCGTTTCGATCGTATCGAAACGTATTTTTAATTTATTAATTCACTTTTTATTCTGGTAAGGTTAAGGTTATCGAAATATGTACATTCTTGAATATGATAAAGTTATAGGTTGAATTACTTAATGTTATCTAATTTTAATAAAATTAGTGTAATTAGGTTTGTACAGATCTAATGACATGTTTTACGAGTCCTATTTCTAAAGACGACTTTTAACGGGTAGTTTGAGTTTTTAATACAGTTATACATAATTATATAAATATGATTGTATTATACGTAATTTGCGTCATTAAATTTTATTTTATTTAATTTGTCCATATATTGTTACAATATAAATATTATTCAATTCTAATATATCTAAAGTGTATCTCGATCAGAAAATATTAATAAATATAACAAAAATATCCATTTAATCCAATTTGATCAACAATCCTATATATAGTTTTTATTTAACTATTTAGTTCATTTTATTTTATTTATATTACAAATACACCCTGACCTGTAAATTAAGCAATTTTACTTAGTAAATTCGTAATAAATAGTTTAAGTTACCAAATAATTCTCCGAAAATTTCTATAAACTTCTAAAAATATAGGGGATTCAGTTATCACTTGGTTTTAAGTTTATGACCTATTGCTTATATATTTATATTGACGATTTTACCCCTAAATTATGATAAATTACCCAATTATGATTCTTTTAGCACCAAATTAATTTCAATCTGACTCAATACTGTTATTATTTATTATAGATCAGTACATGTCCATTTCATCAATTAATTTCATAATTTCCTATTAAATTCATAATTTCAGCCTATTTTCGAGCTATTTTCAGGCCTAAAAATACAATAAATATTAAAAATATTCAAATCAAAATTCGAGCTACATAGCAATTATCTATATATCATACATACCCTAACAAAAATTTTCAGCTAGAAACAGTATCATTTAGTATATTTATTTTACAAATATAAATTCGGATGAACAGTAAATTTCTTAATAAAGTATATTAAATATTGCGAATTTTTCAAAAATAAAAATGTCACATGAAAACATGTTTAAAATAACCTAAGTATAATTTTTTTCATAATTTTTTTGGGTGGATTTACTAATTTTTAAAAATTACTAAAAAACAGGGCAGAAAATTAACCTTAACATTCTTGGGTGCTCCAGTGGTCGGCGACAGTTGGGTGGTTGTCAGACAGCCTAAGTGCTGTGGTGACTGGTGGTGTCTGGTCAGGTTCTACAGCAAAATCACTTTAGGTTATGGTTTTACCCTATCACGAATTTTCCCTTGTTTTTTCTAGATTTCTTTTTATTTTCTATAATTTTTTCTAATCTTTTTTTTCTAAGTATTTCTGATTCGAAACTGCTAAAATTTACATGTTTGATGTTATTTCCCTTTTATAAAGCTTAAAAGTCGGTTGAAGTAATTTTTTCTCTATTTATTTATTTATTTATTTTTCTTTCATCCTACTTACACAAGTAAGAGGTGTCCTTTTCTCCAACTATTGTTTTTGAATCAGCACATACAAATCCCAAATTCTTACCACGTAAATTTTCCAGCAAGCTCTAATGCATTTAGATAAGTATTATTAATTATTTACTTAAGTATGAATATTATATGTTAGGATTTAGTTATTTAATTAGTATATAAGTATATACCGTATGTAAATAACATGTTAAATATATAACTTTACTCATATAATTAAGTTTCTAACATATCTTTTATTTTTAGGATATGTTTTAAAGTTAATTTCATGAATTTAACATAATATATATATAATTACATAATTTAGGGTTAATTTACGGGTATAATTATTATTTGTACCGGGTATACTCATAAAATTACAGGTATTTTTATATAGTAAATTATACTATATTATCTCATTTTATAGCTTAATTATCTTATCTCTAAGTTCTCCTTACAATCTAAGTTCGATTTTAGGAGTTTCGAATATTTTAGTAATATATTAAATATTCCTACTTCTAAGGGCAAAATTGGGATTTTGGGTCATTATTTCTAAAATCTAAGTTCACTGTAATATCTCAACTAACTTTTTTATTTTGGTCGTAAAGTTTAAGCTCAATTGGATAAGTTTCTCTAAAAACCTTAAAGTTAGGCTCAGTTGTCCTAAACTCAATTTTGAGAGCTTACACATCCCAACATGTACACACATACAATCACAACACCACAAGACATGTTACACACACAATAACATACCACAAGACTTGTTACACACACACTAACACACCATAAGACATGTTATACTCATACTAACACAAACAAAGCACACATACACATACATACACTCCATTATAAACTCATACGCATAACATATAGAAATCATCCACAGACACAATCATAATAACATGCACACACAAGTCCTTACACACATATTGCTCATACATATACACGTAACATGACATACATATATGTATGCAACACCACCATTGCTACATTTCAACGATTCAATTGTACAACAACTATCTAAATCACCACACCATCCACCTTAGCTGCGCCTAACAACAACGACTATGCCTTATCCAAAACCCCAAAAGATACAAACTTTACAAAGAAAAATAAAAATAAAAGGAAGACTTACTAGAAAAACGAGTTTGAGATTTCTTTATTAATTTTTTTTCTCAATCTTGAGTAGGAAAATCGCTTTTCGAAAGAATGATGTCAGAAAGTTGAGAAACTATCACAAGTTGGGAAAAGAAATGTGAAAAAACAAAAGGAAGAGTAAAGGTGAGGGCTACATTTATTTATTTATTATTTTTTAAGATAGGGAAAGGTGTTTAAAAAGGGCAAATGACTTAATTACCCATAATTTAAAAACAAACCTTAACCAATCTTTGAAGTATGCGCGGCCTAAACAAGGAAACTATCAATGATTACTCCATAATAATATGATAAAAACACGATCAAGTCTAACTTTGTTCTTAATGAAGTTAGGTAAGATTTTATCTTAGACAACCATAGATTTCTTTAAGTTTCTCTTTCTGTCCTTTTTTTTTTTAGTTAGCTTTTTTTTTTTCTCTTAAATTCTCTTAATCTAGAAGAATTTATTACATTTGCAATAATCTTAAATCATAAATGATCAAAAGAAAAACAAGAGATAGAACCCTTTTACTTCTTTAGAAGCTCATTAATAATGTAGGTATTCTAGGGTTTCTTTTCTATTTTATTTGTCGTTAGGGTTTGGTTAATATAAGTTAATGATAGTTATTTTGTGTTTGTATGCACTAAAACCTTAAGACCTATCTAACATAACGAAAAAGAAGTATCCCCTATATATTAACTACAAAAATGTTAATAATTTTGATCTAATTTTTAGGTATTTCATCTAGTGTACGTTATTTTTTTCTTTTTTACATTGTATAATTTATTTCTTTTTTCAAAGACTACTATAGATAGACTGCAGATGAGTTACAAAGACAAAGATAGTAGCGATGCTTCCTTTTCAACTGGTATGTAGAGGTGTGTAAATGTGTTTTAACTCATAAGCCAATTTGTTTAACCCACTTTTAAAGCAAGTTTAGGTTGGATTTTTTCAGCTTATATAAAAGTGGGCCATTTTAGCTTAGCTCATTTAATCTACGGGTTTTAGTAGCTTAACTTATGATGGGTCGGGTGGGTTAGCTTTTTATTAAAAAAAAAAAAAAAGGAGTTTGACCCCTACACATCACTACAGTTGAAAATATTACTTTCTCAAGCAAAAAGCAAGAACCTTAGCTCTTCGTTAAATTCTCATAAAAGGTAAAGAATAATGTATAGATGGTTGAACTCCATTGATCATTGATCATTTCTATATTTTGATTGTCATTTAAAGTTTTGTTGGGCAAAAGAAGATATGTTTCCCTCTCATCCATTTTGCATTAATTTAACTTTCATTTTGAACTTAAATTTTTCAAGTGATTGTTGAGTTTACGGCAAATAAAAATTTTTCGTGAATGTATCGAGTTTTCAAAATTATCAAATAATTAATTAATGTAATAATAATTATGTAAATAATATCATAATTTTTGAAAATGAAAGCCTATATAAGATAATAAAGGAATCTTCACCGAGAATGACAATGGGATGTTCTATTCAAATAGCGTCATGATCATAAATCCCTCGAACTCTTATTTCAATTATGTGATTCATTCTCTTTAATTATAACCTTATTTGATATAAATAGGTTAATTGAATCAAACTTTGAACTAAAAAATATTAAAAAGAAGTTTTAATATTTCATCTCAATATAACTATCTACTGAATGAAAGCTTCAATTTGTCCTCGTTGTGTATGATACTTTACATGCCTTTTGCAATAGGAGATGAAATACTTTTTTTTCAATTGACGTTCTCAAACTTAACACTAATAATAATAATATATAAATAATTATTAATTTCATTAAAAAGTTTGTAGATTAGCTTATTTAACCCACAAGTTAAAGTATGTTGAATTGGACCAGTAAAATTCTGACTAGTTTATAAAGTGAGTTAGAATTGCTTAACCCATTTAATTTGCGGATTAAAGTAGGTTAAGCTAGATTAATCCGTTTAACTAAATTATATATCTCAACTAATATATTATTTAAATTAAACATAACAAATAAATTTCATGTAGTTTACATCATAATAGCAAAATGAAAAAATAAGGAACTTATAAATCTATTAAAATCACATGGTGAATAATCAAATCATATCTTATTTGTAATGTTAAAAATAATGAGTACTTTTATATAGTTGAATAGAGATGTGTTTAAGTAAAAATTTTTTGCCAAACTTTTTTTTTTTCAAATATGTAATCTCATATATAATTTAATTAAGATTGTGTTAGAAGTTTTACTATACTACCATTTTTTGAATTTTGTACATAAAATGTGGATATGCACCTCCTTGTAATTATTTAAATGGTAAGCATGAAGGATAAATTGATGGGATAAGGTAACTCTTCAGGTTCTTTACTTTTTTATTATCACTATTGTTAAAGGTTAATTTGGTCAATATGCATGTACGACCGTGTCCTGGCTCCTGCGACGTGTCCCCTTTGCAACATATATATGTAATGGAACCTTCCGTCGACCATCCTTCATCTTGAATGCTCCCACTTTGATATCTCTCCGGGTCTGTCTGTCGCTCTCATTCATGGCTACAAAGAAGCGTGACGCTCCGAGGGACCTGGAAAATGAACCCCCAATTCAACCCGGCTCCAAGAAGGCGAAGTTCACTGACGTTCCTGACCTACGCGCCAACCCTTGCGTGGTTCTCAATACTGCCGATTGCAATTTAGGTACACTTTTCTTAGTCCATTCCACTGCACTAGGTTTATTTCTAGTTTTCTTCATACTTCCTGATTAGTTTGTGCACTATGGAGTTGTTTAAACATAGTAACAAACAGTTTGGATCGTGTTTTAATGTCGGCTTTTCATCCTGCTTGTCTCGTTCGTTTCGTTGTTTATTGGGCTACAGCCTACATGTAGTTGAGCACCCAGTATTTTGGCTGATGGCGAGTTGTAAAGTTTCCTTGTCTTCAAGTGTTGTGGTGCCGAAGCCCGTGTTCCGGTCAATCACATGCTATCGTATGAGTAGAATAACGTTCAATTCACGTGCATTCCTCTTTTGTTCCCCTCTTTTGGTTATACGGGACTGCATGTGCCGGAGAGGAAATGAAAGGGAACACCGTTTGGAATGACGAAATCATTTCAGTAAATGACCTCGGAAGGGAAATAAGTGTTTTCTTTTCAAAAGAAAGTTATAGGTTTTTAGTTGTAATTTTTGGAAATATCCAAAGCTAGGGGTTTTGCAAGATCTCTAATCCCCTATATGTCTATGTCATATGAAATTTTTTATCCGTCCTTATGACCTTATTGTAAATCCTGTTTGATTTTACGTCACACTATGAATTGCCACCTGATGGAAATGATTGTTGCTGACTAAACTTGAAAATGATTGAATAAATAAAAGATTGGGAAAGAATTTTCCAGCAACTTGTGTAAGATTTATGGATTTGATCAACTCCAATGAGATACTCTCCTAGGAATTTGTCTTTTTGGGGAAGAAAGAAGCAAACCATTTGGTGGAAAGTCTTGTGTTTTTGCTAGAAGGTTGTGCTTTTAGGATCATGCGGAAGAACTATAAGACATCATTTCCTTGAGTGAGTCTTTTCCGGTTAATGGAGGGAGCACAATCATGACTGGAGAGACTACCTCATAGTGCATTAATCAGCAAGAGTTCCGTTAACACAGCAAGGATTGACAGAATGACCTTGTAAAAATTAGCTTTATCAATGGAATGTGTGAGAAAATTGTGCAGCGCTGACTTCGAAGGGAGAGTTTTCAACTTATCAAGGTCTTTTTTTATTATGGCTATTGGGATACATAAATTTTACATTTTCATACATGACCAATTTGGTTATATTTTCTGTCAATAGATCTATGAATTCACTTACCACAAATAAAAAGAAGCCTATTATTTTGTACATTAGCATACTCTAGTGTTTCTTTCTTGGATGGTGATTGAGTGTACACACTGTGGACTGTACACAGATTTTAATATTGAAGGTGATGGCCTTCGAGGTTCTGCACTTCATGAGCGAGGCTTTGCATATTGCTGGTCTGGTGCCCGTGCTAATGTTGGAATAATGGGAGGAAAGTATTGTTTTGGGTGCAAAATCATTTCAGTTCAGCCTGTTGAGATGGAAGACACTGCTCCAGAGATGCAGCATGTTTGCCGTGTTGGTGTTTCCTTGGGGAGTGAGTTAGTGGGAAACCTAGGGGAAACTGGTTTTAGCTTTGGATATGGAGGAACAGGAAAGTTTTCTGTTGGCAACAATTTTTTGACGTATGGTGAAAGGTATGGAGTTGGTGACACAATTGTCTGTGTGATTGATCTTGAGAATAAGACCATGGGATCAATAGGTTTTTCCAAAAATGGTAAGTGTTTAGGTACAGCAAAGCAATTTGATGCTGGAAAAATTGGTGTTGGAGATATTTCTTCTCCATCAGGGAGGCCACAATGGGAATCAGCACTCTTTCCACACATTTTGCTGAAGAATGTTGTGGTTCAAGTGCAATTCAGCATTGAAGATGGACTTGTTCCTGAAGGAGGTTTTAAGCCATGGGCTTCTGCAATGGAGGATGGGAATGCAATTATGGGTCCTGTCTTTTCCAATGTTAGAGACTGTGAAGTTAGGATGATGGTTGGGTTACCAGCATCTGGCAAGACTACTTGGGCAGAGAAATGGGTTAAAGATCACCCTGAAAAGCGTTATGTTTTACTTGGAACAAATCTTGTTCTGGATCAGATGAAGGTTTTGCTAATATCATAGTTGTTTAGTTATACTACTGCAGATGCACATCCTTCATGATTTTCTGGGCTGAATGTTGGAGCCAATTTTTCTCCAGGTACCAGGTTTAACACGCAAGCATAATTATGGTGAACGCTTTGATCGCCTGATGGACAAAGCAACTGAGATTTTTAATGCCCTTCTCTCAAGGGCAGCAGTGACACCTAGAAATTACATACTTGATCAGACGAATGTCTACAAGAGTGCTCGCAAACGTAAATTGAAGCCATTTGCCCATTTTCGGAAGGTGCTAACATCTATTGAATGATTTTTATATCCTAATAAGTATTCTTTTTTAATACCATGCCTCCTTTAATGTAGTTAATGCTCTAATATCTCCCTCAGATTGCTGTAGTGGTATTTCCACGGCCAGAAGAATTGAGATGGCGTTCACAGAAGAGATTCAGAGACATGGGAAAGGAGGTACCTCAGGATGCAGTAAATCAAATGATAGGTATTTTTCTGTGACATTTTTTCCATTGATACGAATGACTAAGTGGTCATTCTGCATCAGTTAATTATCCAGTTTCTGTGCAACTTTGTTGTGGTTATTGCTTTCTGTATCATGTCAGAAACTCCTGATAAGATAATGTTTCTGTGCCGATTTCATTTGATTATTGCAGCCAATTTTGTCTTGCCAAAAAGCAAAGATATGCCTGGCTCTGATGAATATTTTGATCAGGTAGCTGTCCACATACTTGATTTGAATATTCTTTTTATCTATCAAAATTGATGCATCTTACCGTTGAATCTCTTTATAAGGTCATATTCACCGAAGTCGATAGAGCTGAGTCACAAAGATATTTGGATGAGATGAAGCAATCGCTTTCATCTGCTGGCATGGATCCAAAGGACAATTTTTATCCTCAGAAATCTTCCATTGACTCATTTGCCTCAGTTGGAGTTGGACGAGCTTCATCAGGTACAAATCACCTCTTCTTACAATCTGTTAGTATACTCTCTCTTTATTTATGTGGTCTGAACAGGGGAAAAGCTTTTATGGACTGGTGGACATTTTGAACAACTTATGATTTTTCCTTTTGATCCAATAGTAGATGGAAGCTGGCAAAGCTCCTTTTCTCCTCCCCCCTCAATTAATCCTCCCCACCAAGTGCAGAGTCGAGTAAGTTGAACTAATTCACATGCTGTGTTTATGCTACTTTGGAATTTCTTAGGATGCATTTAGCATCTTGTGATTGCTGGCCTTATCATAACAAGGCAATGTCTGCCATTTTATTTCTTCAGGTTGAAACATATCAAGGTCATCAGCAACCTCCTGTATATGAAAGTGCAACCCCTTATGGAAGCTTTAGAGAAAATCACGGTCCAATGGGTGCCTACAATCATTCTAGGCCCTTGCGTGACATAACAAGCCCAAGGTATGGATCTGAGTCCTATCTGCGATTTGGAGCAGAGGACCCTTATAGGCCCTTGCATGACATACCAGGCCCAAGGTATGGATCTGAGTCCTACCCGCGATATGTAGCAGATGACTCTTATAGGCCCTTGCATGACATAGCAAGTTCAAGGTATGGATCTGAGTCCTATCTGCGACATGGAGCAGAGGACTCTTACAGTCAAGCCAGGAGCAACATCCCTGGTTATGGTGCTCCTGCTGATCCATATATGCATTCTGTCCAACCATCTCAAGCTGGAAATTTAAGGAACCCAGTTGCATTCAACACTTCAGGTGGCCATTATAGTGGTAGGTGGAATTCCATGGCCAATCCTAGCAATTCAATGCCACCTACCTATATGCATGGACCTCCACCAGTTTATGGTTAGCTCACTTCTCCTTTCCTCCGCTTACTGCTTCTTTCAATTTGCCCTTATATTATATTTATGTATGTATGTATATATATATATACAATTCCTTTTGGAGCTCTATTAATATTCTTGCATCTTGGATTGGAAAATCAGGTTCACATCCTGGCCCTGCCAATCCTGGACATTCATATGAAATTCCTCCTGCTCGCTCACTGCCTCCTCGAGGGTACATGCGACCTCATTCTGGTTACTACTGACTGATCTCAATGTACTATCGCTTTCGACGGAGCTCTAGCATATCTTAGGTTCTTTTGATTAGTAACATAAGAAGCTTGAGGCTACTTGTCATATGGTTTGATGGTAGTGTGACCCATCTTTTAGTCATGGGTCTGGCTTCAAACCCTAACCTTAACTTTATAAAAGGATCAGGATAAATGGACATTTTGAGCTGTTCCGTTCTTGCAAATATGTTATTGTGATATTATTAAATTATTTGCTGTCGAGTTATTTATTTATTTATTTTTTAAAAAAAAAAAAGAATAAGAAGAAGAAGGAGACAGAACCGAAACTCTTTCATATTTTGTGGCGTGTATAGTTCCTCACCTTTGTTATACACTGAAAGAATACAGCCTGTCCGATGGTGGTTGTTCCTATCATGCTACATAGGTGCATATGGTATTAGGTTTTGGTAATTTTTGGCTCCTTGGGCGAATGTGCTTCAGCATACTGATAATGGTACTAACCATGTAGAGCTAGAAGCTACATGTAAGAAATGTAATGTGCTGGTCACTATATACATCACTTTGCTATTGTTAGTACCACTGGATATTATGGACAAGAAACAATCCTCCATGTTTAATTGGTACATTCTTGCTCCAAATTGGAAAATTGCTCCAATCATGGCTGGGGACTTGAGGATGATGGTCTCCGGCCTGTGGGTGTTTGGCAATGGTGTCTTTTGCCTCTCTGCAGCTCCACCATTTGAGAGACTACAAATTCTTTTCGGTCTTATTCCTTGAGAAACTGATGCTGTTTTTGTTTTCCTTCTTTTTTCTGTCTGCAATTTGTTATGCCAGTTCTTAATAGAGGAGGCTGAATAATTGCAGATATGTGTTCAGAAATCTGCAACCAGTTTAAGGCCCATTTGTTTCGGGAAAAATATGATGGGGAACAAGTTTTCTCCATTTTCCGTTATTTGTTGTACCGACTAGCATGTTCTCCTCTATGCGGAAGCATTTTTCAACTCTTTTCTAGAAAACCGATTTACTCTCCGCGAAGTGGGATCCGTCTTTGAAATTAGTTTTTTTAAGCTTTATAACTAATGTTGTTAGATCGACTCGGACACATAAGAGGGGTCCAAAATATGAAGGTTAGGTTCATTTTCAACTGTAGTTTAATTGGGATTGGGATTAGATCAAGGTTGGGAACAGGTCGAATTGGACTGAATCATGGAGGTTAATCTAAGTTTAATAATATTGTTTATAATAACTTTAACTTTAATAAAATCATTTTTACTGTAAAAGATTTATTAATTATATTTTTAGTATGAAAAGAGCCTAATAGGTAAAATTAAAGACTTAAAATAGTATTATAAATATCAACTAAAAAGGTCGTAATAATTGGCATTGGGAAATTATTTATATTTACACTTTCAAATAAACATATTAATTTATTTAGGTTTTAACTGTGAGTTAAATTGTGAAACATATGAAAATGTACCTTTTTTTTTTTTTAGGAAATTGTATTGTAGTAAAAAGCATTTCGCATTAATAAACAAACGGAATTCTGCCGATGAATTTATCGCAATCTTAAATAATACATTCGTATTTTGGAGTAGGTCAAGTCAAGCTGAAGTAGGTTTTGCAACTTGCGAGGCAGGAAATAAATAATCTGAAGATTTTACATTGCTTTTAATTCTCACATAAATTTTAGAGCCATCCACAATCCATTAATATATTAGTAAAATATTAACTGGGAGTGTGATCAGGCTAATTAGGATGGTATAATATCGAGCTTCAGATTAATTTAAAAGTTTGAAGATTGGAAAATTCATATAAGCGGCGTTAAAACTTTTCTCGATTGGCAGACTGTCCGGACAGCCAACAACAGGTTTGATTTGACCAACGTGGGGAAGTTCTTCTTGACCAGCCTGTCCAGAATCTTTACTTAACAAACGCAGACACCGTTGTGTTGTTCCTTCTAGAATATCATTTTCCTGAATTCCAAATCGGCTTCTAGTTCACACGGAATCTTCGCTGGTCGTGTCATTGTATAATTGGTTGATTAGTCTTACCTACGCACTTTTAATCGGTCACTTCTCTCTTAAACTTTGGCAGCTTTAATTTTTTTTTTCTTTTTTCCTTTTACTATATGCCCTACCTAAATCTCAACTAAAAATTTATCAAAATTTTAACCCATCATTCTCCAACAATACCCTCACTTAAATGATATGTATGAAAAACAAAAAAAAAAAAAAAAATTAAACAAAAGAATGGATCGTCTTTTATGTAACAAATCTAATGAAAAAAGTTGTTAAAACTAGACGTTACCTTGCTATTTTTCTTCAAAACGTTGAATATAAATAACTCTTTTTATTTCGTTAACAATGACAAAAACTTTTGTCTGTTCATCAACCTCCTTTCAGCTCAAGAGATTCTTACTTTCTTTTCAAACTCAAGCCTCCCAGCTTTGAAGTCAGTGAACGGAGAGCCCATTTATAATGATGTCGGCTTGTTTAATTCATATTTTAGTGATTATTAAATCAAGTAAAAAGGAAACTCAACTATCAAAACTTATCAAATAAATAATATTATATAGGATTTAACGGGTTTTAATTTTTCTGTTTGATATTAACCTTAATTTAGGACCTAATCCAAATCTATATAAGATTTTAAATTTTACTTTAAACCCTTTTAAAAGGTATAGGATAAATAACCATTTAAATGAACAAGATATTATAAAGAAGTACATCCGCTTGCATTCCTAACTTTATCATCTTAAAACATGTAGTACATCAAAAATAAATTTACAAGATTAAAGTGAATAACGATTATGTAGTGAATAACCACCCTTAATAAAAGATACTATCGTAAAATAAATAAGTGGCTTGAAAACCTTTCGGCAATATAAATTGATTTTACTTGGAACTTAAATTATATCGAATATTTTTACTAATTTATTTTCCTATGATGTGAAAGAATTCATTAATTAGTAATTTGATTGGATACCACTTCTTAAAATAGGAGTTACCTATATATGGTTCGTTAATGATGCTGTAAATATTTGTTATTAATAGTAAAGTTTAAACTTTTTTATGCATCCGTTCTTTTTCTTTTTTTTTTTTGTTTTTTTGGACGAAACTCATTATATGTTTGCAGTCTTTTGAGAAACTGGTGACAAAACTCATTATATATTTGATTCACAAAAAAGAAACTAATGCAGGGACCATGTCAATATTTTTTACACTTCCATATAAAAATTTTAGGATATAACAAAATAAATTCTCTTAACCAAACCTCAAAGGAATAATGTCAGAATCGCTATTTCAACTTTCCATGTTCCTTTTGCAATTTTCTACCTAAAATATCAAGCTGTCAAGTATTATATATAATCAAATTTTTAGTTGTCATATATTACACTTAAGTTTAAAATTGTTAATATTATATATAATTAAATTTATCAAATTTATTACCCCATCATCTTTAAATAAATGTTGTGGCAAATAATGATTTGTCAAAGAGTACAATTATTGAGGCTACTCTAAATCTGATAAGTAAAAAATTTAATTTGACATGATATTTATTAAATTCAAATTCCAAGCACCAAATTAAAAATACAAAAATTGGAAGTGTGATATGACATTGTTCTAGCTCCAAACTAACACTACTTTTCAATTATTATCTCATCACTACCCTTCATGCAAGTGTCACAATCATCATACAATACTAATAACAAGTCACCATTATCCTTACTATATTATTGCCATCAAGTCACCACCATTGCTCGCGTGATTGATGCATGTTATTCCCGTTATCGTTATTACCGTCTAAAAAAATCTTATATCCTATTACTTCTACTACTATTATTAATCTATATCGTTATTACTACTTTTGCTACTATTGATGGATAAGTAGGTGCCACTATCAATACAATGGTGTTGCATAGGAGGCAAGGAGTCAATAAAATTGGTGATATTATAGTGATGATGGTGGTGCATTGGTGTCGAAACATATGGCAATCATAAGATGGGGTTTTGAATGGAAAGTGTAGTTAAAATGAATGTAAGATAGTATAAACAATATAAATATTAAAATCATTGTTAGTTAGTACTTTTACATAATAAATAACATATGATACATATCTTAAAGAAAAAACCATTAAAAAAAAATTGTGTTGTAGTTCGTGCACTAAACATAATATATGAACTTCTATCTTTCTTTTGTTATTTTCTATATTGTGTATTTTATTGAAAACACTACTAACATCTTTAAGGGAAGCTTGAAAGACATAAGAATGAAAAAAAAATCATAAACATGAAAAAAAAAACTTTAATTGTATTAACATATTATATGAATTGACTAGTTATATGTAAGTATTAGTAAAATTTTAGTGCGTGAAAAAAAAATAGATAATAGTTTTTCAAAACCATCATCTATTATGAGAATTACTTGCATTAGGTTACTACGTATGATGTCATATGAAGTTCGATACAAAATTATAGTACATATATTTACATTTTGGTACAACATGTATGTTCAGATAAATATCCCCATTACCAGAATTTGCATATTTACACCAAAATTTATATTTATATTATTAAACTATATTGGGACATAAATAACCACCTTCTCTAAAATTACTATTTAAGTTTTGAATTGAAATTTAAATACAAAAAAAAAAAACAACTCTTAAAATAATTTTTTTAAAAATATAAATGTATTATAATATGGGTCAAATTGGTATTTTTCACTTTTTCTCTCTCTATCTCTTGTTGGAAATTGAATGATCAAAATTGAAGAAATCAAGAACTATTTGATTTACAGTATACAAGATTACATACATTCTCTTTTATTCACTATATCTCTTATACTATGTTCTCTTGTACACACTATCAGTATATACACTATGTGTTGCACAATGCAATTTCTGCATTGTTTCACGTGTATACTATTTCATACATACATTTGCTCACTACTATTAACTAACCGCTTACTTTCTATTTATACTCTAATACAATTAGTTATGTTTGTTGACTACACTATCAACTAATTATAATAGGATATGCTAAGTTGTACCATAGGATCTGTATTATACTCCTCCAATACGCCCCTTTTAATATAGATCACATGATATTAATGATTCAACACCAAGCATCACCCGCAACTTCTTGAAACGATTAGCTTTTAGTGCTTTTGTAAAGATATCAACCACTTGTTGTTCTGTAAAACAATATTCCAACTAGAGATTACCATTGTTTACTTAATCACTCAACTAATGTGACCGTGTTTCAATTTGTTTGCTTTGCCCACATGCTACTGAATTCTGTACTAGTGTTATTGCTGACTTATTGTTTACAAACATCACTAGTGGTCGCTTCAAGCTAATTTTTATTTGATCCAATAACAAAGTTAACTAGATAGCTTGACATGCGCTAGAAGTTGCAAACACATATTCTGCCTTACATGAAGATAAAGCTATAATCGATTGCTTCTTTGAACACCAAGTAAACAATGTATTATTGTATTTGAACACATAACCACTTATACTCTTCCTATCTACTTTATCTCCACACTAGTCAGCATCAAATTAGCCAACTATCTTATCTTCAACTGTATTGACATCCTTGGAAAATAGAACACCATAGTCTGACATCCCCTTTAAGTATCTTAATATGCGTTTTGTTGCAATCAGATGTGAACTCCTAGGATCCTCCATAAATCTACTCACCAAACCCACTGCATAATTGATGTTAGGACGACTATTACATATAAATCTCAATGATCCTACAATTTTCTTAAACAAAGTGGGATCTACCACCTTCTCACTTTCGTACTTCCCAAGCTTAGCTTAATTCCAGCATCCGGTTATAGTTGTACATGTTAAACCTCTTCAATATGTCCAGTACATATTTCCTTTGATACATCAGAATTCTACTCTTAACTTCAACAAATTCTAGTCCCAAAGAATGGGACAATATGCCTAAATTGGTCATATCAAATTCTTCCTTCATCACCCCCTTAAAATGTTCAATCTTTTGTACATTATTGCTTATTACTAATAAATCATCAACATATAAGCACACCATGATCATATTCTTATTGCCTTTACTGTTCTTAATCCTTACATAGACTCCATACTTATGTAAATATTTTTCAAAACCTTGGTGTATTAAAAATGAGTTTATTCATTTATTCCATGCCTTTAGTGCCTATTTCAAACCACATAGAGTGTTCCATAACCTATAGACTTTGTGTTCTTGTCCCTTAACTTCAAAACTGAGTGGTCGAGTCACATAAACTTCTTCCTCTAATGGTCCATTAAGGAATGCTGACTTTACATCTAGTTGAAACATAAGCCACAACTTACTACATGTAATGGCAACCACAAGCTTTATTGTTTCTATTCTAGTCATAGGTGAAAAGACATCTTGAAAGTCTAACCTTTGCTTTTGAAGAAAACCTTTTGCAACCAATCTTGCTTTATACTTAACTACATACCCATTAGGCTTTAATTTTGTTTTATAAATCCATTTAACATTAATTGGAGTTTTTCCTTTTGGCAGAACAACAAGTTCCCATGTCTTATTTCTTTTGATAGATTGAATCTCTTCCCTCATGGCATTTGTCACACCCGAAATGACAGAGTCGTAACAGCCCCGCCGTATAAATCATTCTAAGATAGAAGTTGGCCTTACAACCGCTATCCTAAACTTAATTTATACAAGGTGTCCACGGCAAACTCACTTTGAAGTAAACAGTTTGTAATTTAAATAAATCATTTACCAAAAAAAGTGAGAACATATATATATATACACTGAAATTCAGTTGTTATAATTAACGTTTACAATATTTCACTATAATATATTTCCTAATTATTACATTATTCAGAAATGAAAAATTCTAAATAAAAGCTTAGACCTTAAAAATATATGTTTGTTCTTCAAATATTTTTCCTCATTTCCTAAGATTCAATAGTTGCTAGCTTCAAAGTAATTGTATGCTGCATCTTAGTTAGCACCTGCACGACGTCTGTAGGGATGCGAGTAACCACAGCTTAGTAAGTTAGGATGAAGGACTTAAAACTATATCATAAATATAACAAGGTTACTAATCAACTTATTAGCTGCAATGCATATTTAAGCAAATGTCATCGTACGATGTTGTGCGGCCCGTTGTAAGATTAGAGAAATTGTGCTCGTTCTAATCTAAGTTGAGGAGTTGTCGTTAATGCAACGGTTCACTACCAAACCCAGGTTTGTGTAATAAAGACACCGCTCCTCCCGTGACTACCTTCGAACCATTGACTTTACGCTCGCCGCGACCTCTTCTCTTGTTACTTAGTTCGACTAAGGATGAAGAAGGGACGATTATGCAATCCTACGCTATCCCTTTCGAAAGGGTTGGTATTTGGTCGGAGAATCCTAGGTTTCCCCTAATAGGTTATCATGCAGATCCGATTATGATTACAGGTCGTATATTTGATTAGATCCAGTTTAGGGTGATCAATTATTTCATACAAATCAAATAATAGAAACTAGAACAACAAACAGAATCATAGCATCACTTATAATCAAGCACATGCACACAACCAACTGTCTAACAAGTACAACCAAGCATAATCTCAAGCCTCCAAAATATAGTAACGTATTAATCCCACCTTATCTCAACTCCTCGCGCACTTACTTGAGGTCTAGCTTGCTCAGGCCATCGTCGATCATCCCTATAATACAAATGTGGTTTTAGTTTTTCATATAACTATTATAGGTTAGTTTTATCCTATAACGCTTATTGTTATCTTTTGTTTATGGTTTAATATGTCCAATTATCTAGGTTCTCAAATCTTTTACAATTATTCTGGGTTCAAGGCCAGGTTCGGGTTCAGTTTTCACATCGATTTCTGAATTAGGTTCTAATTCGATTTCTAAGTACTGTTTTAGACCCGAACTCTAGAAATTCATTTCAATTCATAATGTGAAATTAATCACATTATCTTCGAATATCCTAAATATCGTTTTTAGTCTCTAACTAGTGTTTTAGTCCTTGCGGTACATCTGGATCCTAGTTTAATCACCGAATTCACCCTCGTTATGAGAAAATCTTACATTTTTCATATAATTATCCTAATTTAAGTTTCCTATTAGATTTATTGTATATTTTTATTATTATCATAATATCAATTTTTATTCTAATATCTTCTATTTATTATATTTCCAATAATTGCATATTATATACTATTACTTATCATGTATATAATACACATATAATATTTATATTACTCTAATTACCATCTTCCAACATCAATTATCATTTCAAAATATATAAATTCATCCTAAATCAGATTTTACACCTAATTACCCAAATTTACAGAATTAACTTAAATTTATTATTTCCTCCACTACTTATTTACTACATAATTAACCTAATAATTACATCTAACACCCTAAATGCTACAAGTATCATACTTCATCAGATTTTAACATCCTAAAACATATAATTATTGACTAAATCAGTAATTAACCATTTAATTACTTAATTAACCCTAAATTACCCATTTTATACCTCATTTTAAGGCCTAAAAATTATCTAAAAATTTAGAAAATTAATTTTTGAAAACGGGCTTCATAGCACTATTCTATATAATCTAAATAGTCTACACAAAAATTTTGGGCTCAAAACTACACTCTTAAGGTCATTTATTTTTAAACTAAAATATGTTCGGTTTTGTATAATTTCTTAAGGACCATATATCACGGGATATATTTTTATCAAAATAATATTTTTTTCTAAAAAATACATACAAAAATATTTTATAAAAATAAAATTCATAATTTTTTAAGAATATTTATTATTTTTACAAAATTACGCAAAATCGGGTCGGAAATCGAACTCACCAATTTAGATAGCTCCGGTCACCGTCAATGGCCATGGGTTTGTCGGCCCACCTGGGTGCTACCACTATCGGGTGGTGGTGATGGCCGTCTACTCCTAACTGCTCGTCGGGTATGAGTTCTCCTTACAAGCTTCAATTATACAGTTTTCTTTTTTTTTTTTTCCTAACCCTAATTTTTATCTCAATTTTGCCTCTCTCCATTTTTCTCACTCTCCAAATTGACCAAATGAGCTTCTGAAAAATTTGGAGTATTTATAAAGTTTTAGGGAAATTATTGTGCATTAATGAGACAAGACAATTGCCTTATCTCTTTTTTTTTTCCACTTTCTATTTATTGCATTTTAATTGGTTGATTTTTTTCTTTAATATCAGATTGCCGCACCCTAATTTTGGAATTTTTGTCATTTTTATACATTTTTCTTGATTTTTTCTTAATTAATTATGAAATTTGTTTAATTATTTATTATTATTTTAGCACATTTCGCATATTTTAAGTAATTACGCATATTTCTACATACATGTAAATTCATATATAGTACAAATAAATACTCCTAAATATTATTTAGGTTATTTTATGATTTTTAGTATACATATAATTTATTTCTAGCGATTCGTTAATTATCAGAATACATTTTGCGCATTTTTAATAAATAATGAGTTATATTCTTAAGATTTAGAATTTTTATATTCTTTCATTTTATTACTTATTTTCTTAAATTCAAACTTACATGATCATTTTACTAATATTTATGGCTTTACTTATAATTTAGGCTCAATCGAATATTTCAGCAGATTGAAACCTTGAGTGACTGGTTATGGGGTTTACAGCATGACACCACTTTTGATCACTTAATGCTTGATCTACACTTATTGGTTCAAGCCCCATAAATAGAGCAAGATGAACCAAGTCTCCTTCCGATGTTACTGCATAGTTTGGAAACATTTCATAATCATCATATCTCCAGTGGAACTTGTTGTATTCTCTGATATCTATTGCTTGGTAACTATTATATGGATTGATTTGTATTGCCCATCCCATCATTTGTAGGTTGATGCTTTATCACTTGCTCTTCACTTTCAACAAATAGCCTAACATCACCCCCCTGCTTGTCATTCATCAAATCCTACTTCTAACCCTTAGTTTCATCAAACACAACATCTTTACTTATTATTACTTACTTTAAAGTGGGATTATGTAGTTTATAAGCTCTAAATGGATGGTATCCTACAAAGATAGCCTCTTCACTTTTGTCATCTAATTTCCTCCTTCTGATCTTCGGTATGTGTATGAAGCATAAGCTTCCAAACACTCTTAAATGAGATATATTTGGTTTCCTCCCTATCTACACTTCTTCTGGTGTCTTTTGTTTCAACAACTTTGTAGGACAGCTATTCAAAATATACACTGCTGTTGCTACTGCTTCTCGCTACAAATATTGAGGCACATTCTTACTTTTAAGCATAGTTCTCATCATATCTAATATTGTCTGCTTTCTTCTTTTAGCAACCCCATTATACTGTAGTGTATATGGAGCTATCACTTCATATATGATCCCTTCTTTTTCACAGAAATTCTCAAATTCATTCGAAGTATATTCACTACCTCCATTTGTATGAATTGTTTTAATAACCCTGATACTTTGCTTTTCAACCAACACTTTGAATCTTCTAAAAATGTCAAACACTTCAGATTTTCTTTGAATCAAATATACCTAGATTTTTTTACTAAAATCATTAACAAAAATTACAAAATATCAATTCTTTCCTAATGTTGTCACTTCAAAAGGTCCACATACATCTGAATAAATCAATTCTAAACAACTTAAGGTCTTAGTGAAATTCTACCTCTAAAAGACTCTCTTAGCTATTTTCCCAACTGACAACCTTCACAAATTTTGCCCGTTACTTGAATACTTGGCAAATCGTTAACCATATCCATCTTACTTAGATGATACAAGCTTTTAAAGTTTAGACGTTTGAACCTCAAATGCCATATCCATATATCATCATTCACTACAACAGTAAGACTCATATATTCACCTAACTGAATATCAATTTTAAATGTACGATTCTAAGAAAGTGATGCCTTTATCACTAATCTGCCCTTACAATCAAATACAGTAAGCCATCGATCCTTTAAATTCATCACATAACCCTTCATTAACAATTGCCCTATGCTTAGTAAGTTGGTCTTCGTACTAGGCACATACAAGACAAGCAATTTACGAATGTTTCCCATTTTTCTGTTTAATCAAGATTTTTCCTAGTCCTTTAGACATTACCGCACTATTAGTTGCAAATCTAACCCTGCTCTTAATGGTTTCATTCAATTCAATAAACCAATTCTTGTTGCCTAACATATAGTTGGAATATCCAATATCTTGGTACCACATATTAGAGGTGGTGCTCTCGGGTAGGGTTGTCACAATCAACAATATAGCATCATCAGAATTATAACTTTTATCTTGTGCAAAGCTCGCTATCTTTTCTTCATTCTTTCGAAAACCTCCTTTATTATTCCTACATTCGTTAGCAAAATGTCCAAACTTTTGATAGTTATAACATTGAATTGACCTCTTATCAAATTTTCTCCTAGAACCTCTCCCTTGTACTCCTCCTCTCTTTATTACTTCGTCAGAGTGTGTTTGGTCAAAGTTAGGTTCTTCGTTTCTTGACTGGTATGATCACATTTTTCTTCGTCCTTTACTTCTTCCTCGAAAACTTCCTCTTCTACCTCCAATGTTATCACCAGGAGCTCTCTTTACACATGCTTGCAAAGCGTGTTTTGCAGATTTTTCATTTACTCTCTTGCTCATCCGTTGTTCATGTGCCTCAAGGATACTTTGCAGTTGATCTAATGTCAAAGTATTCAAATCTTTTTATTCTTTAATTGCTACCACAATGTGATTAAACTTGGGATACAAAGATTGCAAGATCTTTTCAACTAACATTCCTTCAAATATTGTTTCTCCATTCACCTTCATTTGATTAGATAAGGTACTCACTTTGGCCCAAAATTCACTAACATTCTCCTTACTATCCACCCGTAGTAATTCATATTGTCTTCTTAATATCTAAAGCCTCACCCTTTTTAGTTTATCTTCTCCCTTATAATACTTTTCCAAGGTATCCCACACCTCTTCTGATGAATTTTCACTTGCAATTCTTTCAAAGTTTGTTGGATCGACACACTAATGTATGTAAAACAAGGCCTTATAGTCTGTCTTCTTCATATCTTGATGCGTAGTACACTGAGCATTAGAAGGATTGTTAGGGAAATCTTAAACACCACTATCAACAACTTCTTACACTTCTTGAAACCCAAATATCACCTTCATTTGGTTGCTCCACTTCTCGTAGACTTTTCTATCTAAGATTGGAAGCGATGTTGATATGTTGCTAGTTATGGAAGTCATTTTCGCACTCTATGAATCTCTTGATTAGAAATGGCTCCGATACCACTGTTTGAAACCAAATGATCAAAACTGAAGAAATCAAGAACTGTTTGATTTATAGTACACAGGATTACATACGTTCACTTTTGTTTCTTTCACTTTTATTCACTATATCACTTGCACTATGTTCTCTTGTACACACTATCAGTATACATACTATGTGTTGCACAATAAAGTTCTTGCATTGTTTCACGTGCATACTATTTCATACACACATTTGCTCACTATTATTAACTAACCACTAACTTTCTATTTATACTCCAGTACAATTAGTTATGTTTGTTGACTACACTATCAGCTAATTATAATAGGATATGCTAAGTTGCACCATAGGATCTATATTATACTCCTCCAATATCTCTCTCTCCCCCTAATTAACAACACCCTGCTCCCACTAAACATAGGATTTCCTTCTCTCTCTACCTTCTTCCACTCTCATTTTCCTTTTCTTTAGTTTTTCAACCTACGATTTTCCACAATTGAAAAACAATATCACTTCATCTTCCGTTTCTCTCACTCTTTTCTTCCATTTCATCCCAATAATTCAAGGAAAGTGATTTCAATTTAATTTTGTACGATCTTTTATAGACATGTCGTACAATGGATATGAAAATCAAAAGTAAATACGTGATGCTTCATCAACCGTAAGAGTCTCTTAGACCTACTCAAGGAGGACAGACTTAAATAGTTAACTATAGCCATTGAAAGGTGGGTTCCTTTTCATTTCTTTAACTGCTATTTGTATTTTGATTTTTCATATGGTTGTACAAGCTTTTCAAGTGTTATTCAAGCTTTTTGAATTTCTAATATGAATACTTAAGATCAATGAGAATACAAGTTTTACATTTTATATTATTTTGCATGCACCATTGAAAACACTATGGTTCCATGATTTTTGATAATTGTAAAATGTGTCAATTTGAGTTGCTTTTTACATGAGAAAACAAAATATTACTTATGATTTATGATATAATATTGTAGTTTCTATTTGATTATTCATATGCTTTTACTTAAAGAAAAGAATGATAAAAGAATGATAACAATGATTATTGGTGATACATTTTTCCTATCATCTTAATTTTTCTTTTTCATTTATTAGGTTTATATGAAAGTCTCTATTTATCTCCTATATTCATGACAGTTTTACGTAGAAAATTGTGCTAAAAAAGAAGGGATTACATTTAAAAGGTTCTTCCTCAAATAAAAAGTTAAAAAAAAAAAACTTAAAACATTAGCATGACAACTCCATTATTATTCTTTTTTGTTTTTTTAAGTTTGTTTGTCTTTCCACTTATACTTTGTGTTACTTTCTCATTCTAAGTCCTAATTTTCCATATGAGATTGATTTTTTTTTTTCCTCTGGCCAATTACTTTAATATCTCAATTTTTATTTTCATATCTATATCTTCTATGTTGTTGTCTTAGGTATTTTGATTATTTTATTTGTAACTTTACCAAGCTTTATTTAGTAAGACTATGTTTATAATTTCTTTCAAGAAATAGCTTCTCTCAACCTTATTTCTCTTGAATTGTCATTTACCTTTTGATTTATGTACTATTTTCATATTATGACTCTTTGTTTTATCCAACTAGATAGTTATCTCTCTCTCTCTCTCTCGGCCCTCCCCAAACCCTCTTTGCCCTATGCCCTCGCCTTCCTCCCGTATCTCTTTATCTACAGCAGATAATGCTTTTATTAAGAGTAAAAGTGGCTACATGTGACAAAAAATGAGATGGATACACAAATTTTGACTTCCATGAGAAATTGACAACAATAGAATTATGAGTCTTAAAGGCAAGATTCATACTGTGGAAGCAAAAGTCAGTGTTGATGTTCAAGGTGGAAATAACCAAGTAAGTAAAGCATGTGTTAAAGTTGCCTCAATGAAATGAAGTTGCAATTTGCTGAAGAAGAAATTACTGTCATGTGAGAAATTTTGATGATGGTAGATCATTTGCCAAGTTCAGCATTGTGTAAAGTGACATTAAAAAAAAATATTGACAAAGGAAATGGTTGTTTGATAAGGATGCTGAAAAATGCAATGAATAAAGAAGCTGAAGATTGCCTTGAAGATATACATATGATAGAGTCTTGCATTGAAATGTAGGTGCAGTGCTCCAGGAAATGAGTTTAACATATATTATTGTTCAAACAATAGTAAGAACTATATGTTGATGCATCGGTTACTTATATGTTGAATGGGAGATTGTAAATGAAAGACAAGAGTGCAACATATATTTATTTTTGTTCCTTTTTGTTTTTAGCTTTTATTTTATTTCTATTTTTTTAAATTTCCATTAAGACAATTTTTATCATGTTTTGAGCTTCACTCAACAATGCCATATATTTCTATTCTTTTATATTTGTTTTATACTGTATATAAGATTGTCATCTATAAATATTAGAACTATTATCTATTGTTAGCATCTTATGTGTTTTTATAAGAAAAACAAAATATTTAATTAAATTAAAAAAAAAACTCTCCAAAACAATTATCTTTTAACCATATTTCAATGGAACAAGTCCTATAAATTGCTAGGTGTCTTTCTAACAATAGTGTGTTAATTGATTTTCAAGTCTCTATGCTTATTAGAAGTTTTCAAGAAATTGAATTAATTAACTATTCAAGTTTATCACTTACTATACATTTTCAATAAAATTAATTAACTATAAATCGGTAGTAGTTTTCATTAATTGAATATTTACAAGGTTTTTGTTTTTACTTGAAGGCAAATCATTTGAGCTTCTAAGTTTTGAAAGTTGGGGTTTTTTTTTAAAAAAAATGAATCATAGACTAAAAAAGCAAGTGACGCCAAAAATTTTCTTTAAATTAGAATTTCTTTTTTCAATTAGTGGGTAACATATAAAAATAACAATCAAAATGTTAAAGATGAAAATTCCCAATGACATCACTTAAATTTTTTTTTTTTCACCTTCTTTAAAAAACAACATTATTTACATATATTGCAATGTTATAGATAATTACTGATTTAAAGAAATTAAAAAGAATAATTAGTAGCATTTCCTTTTTTTCTCTATATGCTTGCCATGGATACGTATTAGTCTGAAATAATAAAAATGATAAATTTTAACATATCTATAACAAACATTCTTTTCTCCATAAGGAGGACGAGCCAGCCAGCCAGCCACTAATCCCACATTCTCCACGTTACAAAACACCTGGCATGACTTCCTTGCACGCCAAGTCAGTCAATTTTCCATGAAAAAAGAGAGAGGATCAAAATCAACTTCAAACTACATTAATAAACTGAAAAACCCTGGAAATATCGTGACAGAAACCAACTCATGACAACATCACTCTCTCTCTCTCTACAACGACAACAGTAAAAAGAAATAAATCGCTAATCACGCGCGACATTTCTAAAATAAACGGCTCCTTGTTTTTCTCTTCCTGAACTAACATAATTCATTTTTTCTCTCCAATAATATAGGAGGGCTATATCTTCTTCTCCTTCTCTCTTTGATTTTTCCCTGTTTGCTTTTAGAGAGATTGGGAGAAGAAGATGAAGAATTTCACTTTGTTTGAGAGATTTTCTAGAGCTTTCCATGATTATCCTTCGCTCTCCAAACTTATTGTTGTCTTCACCGTGAGGTAATCATCCAACTCCGTTCTTCAATTCTTGCGGACACGATCAAATTTGTGTCCAATTATGTTTCTATTCATGTTATACTGATCTAGTAAATAATCGGTTTAAGTGGGAATAAAAGGATTTTGGATCGTCTATTTACATTCTTTCAATTTTTCTTAATTTATAACTTTAAGATCTTACTACGTGTAATGAGTAGTTGAGATTACAAGGGAGAAAATGACAATACAAAGATGTTATAGAGTTTTTGAAACTTCTATCTGATCTCAACTATTAAGTTGAGAGGATTCATTTTCGAAATAAAAAGCTAAATATAAGTTTATTTAGAGCCTTTTATGGTTTATGTATTGAAAGAATAAACAAATCATGATGAATAGTCTCCTTTTTGCTTTGATAATATAGATGATTTTTGGATACTGGAAAGTTCAAATTGAAGAATCTGTAGTAAATTTACGATGAGGATCTTGTGTTCTGCACGAAATGTTTGTGGTAAATTTTTATGTTTGTTCGATCTAGTATTTGTAATTGTCAAATTCTATTGTAGTACGGGTTAATTGGCAACTTCTTCTAGTGGTAGGACCGTAGGAGGTGGTGAGAGCTTAGTGTAATGTTGGCTAAGTCGGTTTTGATGGTTAATGTTTTGGTAAAAGAATCGCTAAGCAACGGAAATGAATTCTTCTTTTTTTTTTTCCCAAATTCTTGGAAACTGAATCGATTTTTTTTATTCCAAGTAGATTGTTCTTTGCTGAAGTATTGTTTTCGATTGATGCCAGAAGACTTTGTCAAGAAACCGATGTATTATTGCGTATTACTGTATTTGATGTGATTTAGTTTGTTGTAGATGGACTTGTAATAGAATTTTTTAGGTTCATTTGTTCTGCTTTCTAATATGTTGATCTTCTGTTGACAATACTGCTGGGATTCTGCACAATCTTGCATGAATCCCAAACCAAATATTGTTGGGATCAATTTTGATCAGAAAAAATTGATCTGATGTTCATCTTATTTATTTTTTAAAAATGTTTGAGGCGATTCATTTTATTAATAGTTGTTGGAAATAGCATTGAGGAGGTTAAGTGCTTAGTTGCTGTTATTTTGCAGTGGTGGAGGGCTTTTGGCATATGCCGATGCAAACCCGTCAAATGGTGCTGCCAGTATCGTTCCATCAGAGGCTGAGAACAAAAGAAAGAAGGTGGTGGTGCTTGGGACCGGGTGGGCTGGAACAACTTTTTTGAGGAATCTAAAGAACTCATCCTATGAAGTTCAAGTGATATCACCTCGAAACTACTTTGCATTCACCCCTTTGTTACCGAGCGTTACTTGTGGTACCGTGGAAGCTCGCAGCATTGTTGAGCCAATCCGAAATGTCATCAGTAAGGTGATACCAGATACTCATTAGGTGGTAGAGTTTCTGTTTATGTGATCTTTCTTTCCTTGTACCTACTGTTGTTTCTTGTTTGCAGAAACCTATGAACATTCGCTACTGGGAAGCTGAATGTCTCAAAATAGATGCGGAGAACAAGAAGGTCTACTGTCGATCCAATAATGGGAGCAACTTGAATGGCAAGGAGGAGTTCGTTGTTGACTATGATTACCTTGTAGTAGCAATCGGAGCTCGATCTAATACATTTAACATTCCTGGCGTAGAGGAGAACTGCCATTTCTTGAAGGTGTGTGATGTTTAGCTTATCGTATCCTTTTTGCCTGCATAAGGAATTATGGCCATCTGCTTATAGCAACATTATAATATAATATATAAAAAATGCTGCAGCTTCTGGTAAAAAAAAATTTCCAATCCTTTGATGAGATCAAGTGTGTCGAGTTTGTATAATATGTTTTTTCTTTTCTAGGAAGTAGAAGATGCTCAAAAGATTCGGCGGAATGTTATTGACTGTTTTGAGAGGGCAAGCCTGCCAAGCTTAAGCGATGATGAAAGGAAAAGAATCCTTCATTTTGTTATTGTTGGTGGAGGCCCAACTGGTGTCGAGTTTGCCGCCGAGCTTTATGACTTTGTTAATGAGGACCTGGTTGAGTTGTATCCACGGGTTAAGGAGCTTGTGCAAATAACACTTTTGGAGGCAGCAGATCATATTCTGAACATGTACGCAATAAATAATTAAAAGCTCCTCACTAGTTTGCTTCTCTCTGCATATTTGAATCAATTTCAATTTACAGATATCAGTGCAAAAGTGCTATAGAAGATGTCACCTTTACCTCTCTTAAACTTCATGACTGATATATGTCCTCTACAGGTTTGACAAAAGAATCACCGAGTTTGCAGAAAAGAAATTTGGAAGGGATGGAATTGATGTGAAAACTGGGTCAATGGTTGTGAAAGTAGGTGAAAAAGAAATCTCTACAAAAGAGAAAACTGGGCAAACTTCTACGATTCCATATGGAATGGCTGTATGGTCAACTGGTATTGGGACCCGTCCTGTGATTAGGGAATTCATGAAGCAAGTTGGTCAGGTCTGTTATTATAGCATAGATTTATGTCGTATTACAAGTTGCATATATTTGCCTATATTTTGTGGGATCTTTTGCTCTTATAATTTGTTCATACAAATTGTTTCTGGTCACAGGCCAACAGACGAGCTTTGGCTACTGATGAGTGGCTTCGGGTTGAAAGTACTGACAGTGTTTATGCACTTGGTGATTGTGCCACAATTAATCAGCGAAGAGTCATGGTACATCGCCATACCTATTTCCTGCTTCTCACATATTTCATTAGTCTCTGACTACTTATCCATTCAAATTCATTGATATTTCTCACGCGGGGTGGGGCATGACATCGCAGCACCAAATTGCAATTCCATTATGACATACACACCAAAAAAGACACACACATACAAGCACACTCACCCAGTGAGTTTTTTCAGTTTTCACTCACAATCATCTCTCCATGACTCCAGGAAGATATATCAGCTATATTCAGTAAGGCAGACCAGGATAATTCTGGGACACTGACTGCCCAAGAAGCACGTGAAGTCATTGCTGATATATGTGAAAGATACCCTCAAGTAGAGCTGTACTTGAGAAACAAGAAATTGAGTGATATCGTTGATCTATTGAAAGAATCCAAAGGAGATGTTGCAGAAGATGCAATTGAATTGAATATTGAGGAATTCAAGGCTGCTCTTTCCCAAGTGGATTCACAGATGAAAAATCTTCCGGCTACAGCTCAGGTAGATGCAATTTCAATATGATTTATTTCTCCTATATGTTGTCCCCCTGTAACTTATTCCCTCTGCTTTGTGAATCATGATTTCAGGTTGCAGCTCAACAGGGAGCCTACTTAGCTGACTGTTTTAACAGGATGGAGGAATGTGAGAGAAATCCTGAAGGCCCTCTTCGTTTCAGAGGAACTGGTCGTCATCGGTTCCGTCCTTTTAGGTAATATGCAACCTTCCATTTGGTTCTTTCATTATATTTATATCTCAACCAACGAAAGTGTTAAAGATGGTAGTTTCCAAGAGTAGTCCTCTTAATTATCCTAGATATAGGGCAAGTCACAAGCAGCAGAATTATCCATCTTAGTTGTTCTGGAAAAACTGGAATTGAGGATGCCAATCGCATGTAAGTGAATATATCTCAACCAACGAAAGTGTTAAGGATGGTAGTTTCCAAGAGTAGTCCTCTTAATTATCCTAGATATAGGGCAAGTCACAAGCAGCAGAATTATCCATCTTAGTTGTTCTGGAAAAACTGGAATTGAGGATGCCAATCGCATGTAAGTGAATATATCACTTATTGTTCTGTTTGATTGGTTTTATATATCTCTTCAACGCTTAAAACTTAAGCGACATCCATTAAAATGAAACCATTTTGGGTGCTTTCAACTTCACATTTCTCAGCTTTGATATGTGTTCCTCTGGGACCCTTCGTTGGCTCGGGGTTACCTCAAAAATTGAGACTTTACTTGGGGTTCAGGAAGTAGGGGCTTCAATTAGCTTAGATTAGAATGGCTTCTACAAGAATCTATAAGTGCCTTAGCTTCTTAGTCTCTTCAATCTTGGATATGGGCTCGAAAAATGGGAGCTTTGTTCTGCTAGGTTTTCGTGCTCGAATTTCTGTGATCATTTTTCTTGGGTTTTGGAGAGTGTGGCTCGTGTTATCTTTGAAGTTTGGTTTGGTTTTTGAATGCTCCTAGTAGGCTTGAATGTTTGAGGTTCATGCTTGAGTCTATGTTGATGTGGCTTTTAACGATGAGTTTTCGAGTTGGGAGACAACACAGCACACTTTCTCAGTTATAGGAAAAAGAGTGAAGAATGCTAATCCTCTTTCTACCAATTCGCGAGGGATAAAGATGGAATGGGAGTTATATGCTACTTAGAACACTTTAGTGGTGAGCATGGAAGAATGGAAAAACCACATAAGCTCTCGTCCTGCTTGGCCTTGGAAGTATTTAAGGAAACAACTCCTTTTCTTTCTTCTCTTTGGATTTTCTTCCTTCGGCTAACTAATTAGCCTTTTCTTTTGAACGTAAAGTACATTTTTAAGGATCTGCTTATGTGATATATCTCCTTGATGTTTTAACTCTTGTAAATTTTGGTGGTTACTTCATACAGGTACAGGCATTTGGGACAATTCGCCCCACTCGGAGGAGAACAAACAGCTGCACAGCTCCCCGGCGACTGGGTTTCCATTGGTCATAGCTCTCAGTGGCTCTGGTACTCCGTCTATGCAACGTAAGACCCCTCTCTCTCTCTCTCTCTCTCTCTCCAACATTTGCATGCTGCATGAAAGTTCTGTCGTCGACATGTTTTCTCATTTGGTATGTTTTTGGCACACAGCAAGCAAATTAGCTGGCGTACGAGGATGCTGGTGATTTCTGACTGGACAAGGCGATTCATTTTTGGAAGGGACTCAAGTAGGATATGAAGAGGAATCCAAAACGTTTCTGCACGCACTCATCTTGTGGCAAAAAAATTTTGTTCTCCTGTCGTTCTTAATTGGATTTCTTTCTACGTTCTTTGATCGATACGGTAGCAACAAGAGAGTGTTACCATCGCATAGAACTACTTGTAACAATAAAATGCTTTTTTTTTTTCTTTTTTTTTTTTCTTCTGGGGTGAATAAGAGCCAGTTATGATTTGAATGGATGAGGAAACACAGGATGGTCCTTTTCTAGCTTAAGTAGGGAATAAATAAATATAAAGATATGGATCTTCCATTATTCTTTCAATGTTTAAATGGATTTTCTTTCTTTCTTTTTTTTTTTTTTTTTTTTTTCTCTCTAACTATGATGATATTATAACTTTAGAATAGGCTAGCATTCATGGTTGGTAAAATCAATTCTCTTCAAACATAAAATCGAATGACATTTTGCAGCCAAAATTTTCATGGACAAGGGTGACTCAAAATCTTGAATGCCCTAGGCACCTGCATTGCATGCAAATGTTTTATTTACCTTTATTTTCCACATCAAATGGATTAGAGGGTGAAGTACTTGTTAGTCTCCACCCCAAAAGTTATTGAAAGCTACGTATTTTCTTCTTTTTACCTAATCGAAGTTCTGTGTACTTAATTTAAAGTGGTCCATTAGGACAACTTGGTGTGGATTTGTTCATTCCTCTCTCCCCATAACATCAATCCCAAGTACTTTGGCTCATCCCTTCTCATCTGGGGCCTTGGTCGACATGGGGCTGCCTGCCATACCGATATACATGTGATGTAGTGATAGATTTTAAGATGGAAATCATAGAACGTCTTTACTTGGTGATCCGGATAGTTACTAAGAAGTGAATTATAAATTAATAAATTCTTCTATCTTTTTTATGTGCTTTCTTCTTTATGAAAGCAATTTTTGAAGCCTAATTTTTTTCTTTTAAGGCCCAAAATAAGCTATGGAGATACTCACCAATAGCACTTTTAGTTTAGAATGAAATAAAATAGGAATAAAATTAAAATAGAATAAGACATGAATAGAATTAAAATGGAATAACATAAAAATAGAATCGAGACTGTTTAGTTAGTAATGGAATAAAAAAGTAATAGTTATTCTTTATAATTACTTTAATAGCTATTTCATATAGTTGTTTTGAAATCTCATAAATAAATAAAAAAATATATTATAAAAAATCATAAAATCAATATTCTCTTAATCCTAAAAAGAAACTATTATTCCTTATTTTTTAATAATAGCAATCAATCAACCAGGTGCAGGAATAGGTGTATAAATTGGGAATTGTTATTATATTCCACTCTTATAAAGTTAATTAAATGTGCCATAATTGAAGTAGAATACTTATGAAGTTTTAGAAAGAAATTTTACAACTATTTAACTTTCTAGTACTATAATTTGTATACATCTTACAAATATACATATATAAATCCAAACTTTCTTAATTTCGTAGTTTAGAATTGCAGTTAATGTTTTTTAGACAATTAGTACACAGTGAAAACTGAGAAGAAATGAAAGTAATAATAAACAAATTATTCTGGCGAAAAAGATAATAAAGAAATTAAATAGAGCCATTTCGTTTATCGCAAGTTCAACGGGAAGTAAAAAAGCGTTTGCTTGTCTCTAGAATTATGATCACGAAGGGAAAAGGCGTTGGCTCGTACAGGCACTTGTCTCCTCTATTTCTGTTACATGGTAATAAATCAGGGGGAAAGGGAAAACAAATTGCAAAAAAAAAAAAAAAAAAAAAAAAAATTTGGTCTCGAGATATTATTTTCAAGACTTAATCAAGGGGCGATTTGAAGTAATATAATAAAATTACCTCTTTAGTTTTAACACAGATTTATATTATAACTATTAGATGGCCATGGAAATTATCTTTTGAAAAGGTGATATCAACTCTTTAGAAGGTGGTTTTAATTCAAATTAAAATTAACTTTTCAAGAGGCCATTTTAGGTGCAATAATTCTAGGATTATTTTCTTGAGATTGGTATTTTTAGGTTTTTTTTTGTCATTTTTTTTCCTTTTCATAATAAATCAACTATTTAATTTAAAATTTCCACACCTTTGGGGAAAAAATAAATAAATTTACCACGTTAATGTAGATAATAAAATTTAGGGTAAATAATAATGACATCCCAAATAAACCAACAAAATTACATAAAACGGTTTTAATTTTTAAAATACTTTATTTATATCCTTTGAAAAATTGTATTTTATGAGAAAATCTCTAATGTGATACCAAGTTGGTCTTTCCCATGAATATATACTTTTAATCTTTTTAGATGGACTCATCATCTAATTTATATTTTCTTCATTTATAATGAGCTTTTGAGTTTTCAACATTTTATAAGTGTTGAGAAGAGAATTTGGACATAGTCCTTCAGGTCCACATTGATTTGAAGAAATAATCGACTAACTTGTTCCAACTTGTGACTGACCTCTTTCAGCCCCTAATTGACTTGTCCCAATCTATGATCGCCATGTGTGAAGCTCCTAATACCATCAACTAAACACTACTATAGGAACAACCTCTCTCCTAATGAAACAATCCACCTTGTACCCTTACCATCCACCTCTAGAGTATGCCCGACTTCCTTTTAGTAGACAAGCATTAAGGTTATTGATAAAGCCTTTTAGACATGGACTTCTTTTGCCTATCCCACGTTGATAAGGCTCATGGCTTATGATAAGCCGCTCTCAATTCAGGCCTAAAACACAGCCTATTCAGCTACAAGAGGCTTCTAACGGCTAAAATACTTTAGATAAGGCTAAAAGACTAAGTCAACAACCACTGTTTACCTCTTATATTTATGGAACACATCAAACATTATAGCTCCACTATCCTATACTTGCGGACGTAGCTTTTACGAGCTAACTCCTTTCTGACTACTGGCTTCCTTCCTCTTTAAATACAAGGCCAACACCTAATGATAAATTACTTGCTATTTTGCACACTAGAGCCTACATATTGTTCTTGAGTACCTTTACTCTTTCCAAATACTTGCTTAACTTAAGTATCATAATGACCATGTTAAATAATACCTCGGCACCTACCCCCCTTCATTATGCTTTCTGTTGCAAGTTTACTCACTTGCTCGAAGCTTAATCTCTCTTAAATCTATACCAGCAAATATTTTGAGACAACATTTGGCATCATCTATAGGAAGCTGATCCGATTTCTTACCCAAACACATTAAACACTCTTTTAAACACTGGCTTTGACCAATATGTCTCGCGTTAACAACCTTAAAAACCATTAACTAATGCAAAACTAACTTGCTGAGAACTAGCCTCTACTAAGGAAAACATTGGAGGAGTGCTTGGTTGAAGAGTTTGATGCCCAAAATAGGTTGCTTTGTGCTTACCTCAAGGAAGCTAAGAGGTACAATGCACAAACCCATCTATCTAAAGCTGCTAATGCTCATAATGGGTAAAATAACCACCACCACCAGTAGTCAAATGCTAGGAATCAGCATCCTGATCCCCTAATATAGTAATAGCCAATAAGGTCAGTGGCCACTAACAATCGAGCCAAAGTTTGTAATTAGTAGGTGGCTAACTCCTATGGGGCAGTGTTACACTCTATAGTGTTGAGCTCATTTAACAAATGATGCTGATCTCAATGAGCTCTATGTGATCGTGAGGAAGCTCTTTGAGTAATAAGGGAGTAAGGCAATTGGCAATGCCGAGCTGGTTGCCAGTGACAAAAATCCATTTGCTAGGAATGTCTAGGATGAAGTGTTGCCTCTTAATAATAAACTTCCCACCATAGACCAATACAACGACATGGGTGTTCCTCATGATCACCTCCTCTACTTTCGTACCCTCACGAACCTTTATGGTCATGGGGATGCTAATTTGTACAAGGTTTTCCTAAGCACGCTGAGGAAAGCAACTCAGATGTGGTTTAACCACTTTCCCAAGAACTTCATTGACTCCTTTGATGAGCTGGCATAGAGGTTTAGCCTCCACTTTTAAGCTAGCAAGCTCCCATCCATGTACACATCGTTCTTATACTTGATAAGGCAGAGTGAAGGCAAGACTTTGCATGAATTTATAGCTCGATTTAACAATGTTGTAGTTAAGATCCCTCAGTTGGATGAGGGAGTAGTTGTGAATGCCACATAGCTTATCATTTGACTTTTAGAAGACTTCTTCCGATCGCTTGCGAAGAGCAAGTCGAAGACCTTAGCTGATTTTTGAAATAAGGCCTAGAAATACATGGATTAAGAGGATAACATTTACGCCATGTACGACAACAATCAAGAGAGGTTGAACGGAAAGGACAAGGAGAGATTGTCCATAAAAGATCACCTCAATGATAAAGCACCGAACAAGGCAAAGGTAAAAGGCTTGAGCAATAAGAAGCATCTAGTTGAGAAAAATACCCTCCCTCTCCCCCTCCCCCTTCCCATCTATATGCAGTACACCCTTCTGAACCAGCTTATCACCCAAGTCTATTTTGAGGTGTGGAATAAAAGCTCGTTGTAAAAGCCTACCAAGATGGAGGGTAGCCCTAGTCATCGGAACTTGGACAAGTACTATTAGTTCGATGAAGACCACATCCATACCACCTATGAGTACTTCTAGCTAAAGAATGCAATCGAGTATGCTCTTCAGCGGGGCTTCTTTGGTGAATATGTGGCCTAGCGGAGGAACGACGACCATCCCAATGATGATGAAGATAGGGTGCCTTAGAGGCGATGAACAAAATGCGCTTGAGTAGAACAAAATGACAATCATCGCAACAATAGAGCCCTTAACAACGTCATTAACATAATCATTGGGTAGACACCCTAGGGAGCTAGTCAAGTACAAGCAACTTGGTTAAAACCTTCATCCGAGGCGTTAGCTATTAGACAGAAGAGACCAAAGATTGATACTTTGATCTTTTTCTCATATGAAGACTTAGAAGGGGTAGACACGCCCAATCAAGGTGCTTTAGTCATAGGGGCGATGATAGTAAATTTTGAGGTCCTCAAGATTATGGTAGATACTAATAGCTTACCAATATCCTCTTCTTACATACATAAGAAAATATGAGGATCAAGTTCTCCATCAAGATAAAGCCTTACCACTGAATCAAATTTGGCTTCAACGAGAGTATTATTCGAGCTAAGGGAATCATTACCCTTGACATAGAACTTGGTAATGACGATAATGTTAATTCAATGATAAGTAGAGTTCATCTCAATCGACTATCCATCCCCCTATAATACTCTCTTGGGAAGACTAAGTTTAAACTTGTTTAGGTTCATCACTTCATCTCTCCAGTTGAAGGCTAAATTGTCAACCCCCATTGGGGTGGGAATTTATAGATATGACTGGAAGCTATTTTTAAAGCTCTATGTTATGGCCACCAAAGTTGATGGAGTCTTTGCTTTAGAGATCAACCTATAAGAGAAGTCAATTTGAGAGAGGCGAGTTGGATGAAAAAACTAAAAAGGTGCAAATTGGCCCCTTTCCAGACCAAACCACTATTACACCCTGAAGTAGTAGAGTCATAATAATCCTATTATGCAAACCATTTTAAGATAGAAACGGACCATATGGCCGCCATCTTATACATGATTTATGTAAGGAGTTTATGACTAACCCGTTTTAAAATAAATAGTTTATAAATTAATAGGTTTTTTACCTATGAAATTATAAGGGATATAAATTTATTCAAACATAATATGAGTATATTACAAAATTTAGTAGTCTAAACATAATCTGCTTGAGAAATACATAAAAACTTTAAAGATAAAATTCAAACTTATAAGTGTATCATATCCTTGGTTTTATATCCTCACTCCTCTAAGATCTAACAGTTGCTAGTTGTAGATAATTATAAGTTGTTTCCTTGCTTATACCTACACACAACGTCTATAGGATGTGAGCAACCACAACTTAGTAAGTTGAGACAGAGATTTAAAACTATATAACAAACATAAACAGGGTTATCGATCAAATTAATTAAATGTAATGCATGTTCAAACAAATGCTATCACATGATATTGTCCGACCTGTCGTAAGATTAAAGAAATTGCACACGCTCTAATCCGGTTAATTAGTTTCATTAATATAACAGCTCACAACCAAACTTAGGCCTATATAACGAAGACACCACTTCTCTTGCGATTACCTTTGAACAATTGCCTTTACTCTTGAGGTGACCTCTTTACTTGTCACTTAATTCAACTAAGGATGAAAAAGGAACCAATTATGCTATTTAGCATTATCCACTTTGAAAGGCTCGATATTTGACTAGATAACCCTAAGTTTCCTCTAATGGGTTACTATGTATATCCGATTTATGTTTATAAGTCATATATTTAATTAAGTTTAGTTTAGGATGATTAATCATTTCATACAAATCATACAATACAAGCCAAAGCAGTAAATCACATCACATCATTAACTCAGAAACAAACATTTGCGCATAATCGACTATTTAACAAATACAATTTTAAGTCTTTAAGTATTACAAATTAGTATTCTGAAATACAGTAATGTATTAATCTCAATTTACTTAGACTCATCACTTGTTGACTTGAGGTTCGACTCGTACTGGCCTTTACTAAAAATTTCTATAATACAAATATTGTTTCAGTTTTCCACATAACTACTATAGGTTGTTTTATCCTATAATACTTATTGTTATATTTTGTTTAGGGTTTAATATACCTAAGTATCTAGGTTTTCAAGTCTTATACAATTATTCTTGATTTAAAATAAGTTCGGGTTCAGTTTTCGCATCGATTTTTAAATTAGGTTTTTAATTTAATTTTTAATTAGAGATTTTATACGTAAACACTAGTAAATCATTCCAACTTATAATATAAAATTAATCATATTATTTTTGGATATCCTAAATATCATACTTAACTCCTAACCAATATTTTAATTTGTACAATATACCTTTGTATCTTAATTTAACTATCAAATTTACTTTCGATGTGAGAAAATTTTACATTTTTTATATAAATACCTAAATTTAAGTTTCCTACTAGATTTATTACATATTTTTTTATTATTAGAATATAGATTTTAACCTAATATTTTCCTATTTATTTATTATATTTACATATAATACATTATCACCTAATATGTCCATAATATATACATTTAATATTTCTATCACTTCAAATATCATCTCTCAACATTAACTAACATCTCAAAATATGTAAATTCATCCCAAATCATATTTTACATCTAATTATCCTAAATTGCAAAATTTATTTAAAATTTACCATTTTTACCTATTACATATTTACTATATAATACCCTAATAATTACATCTAACACTCTAAATGTTATAAATAGCATATTTCATCATATTTCAATATTCTACAATATATAATTATGCACTAAATCAATAATTATCTATTTAATTACATAATTAATCCAAAATTATCCATTTTATGCATCATTTATGGCCAAAAAAATTATGTAAAAATTTATAAAACTCATTTTTGGAAAAAGGTTTTATAGCACTACTCTATAACTCCCAAGTAGTTTACACAAAAATTTTGAGCCTAAAACTACACTTTTAAAATTATTTATTTCCAATTTGAATAAAGCTCGGGTTTGCATGGTTTCTTAAGGATAGTATATTTATAGATACAAAATCATCAAACTAAAATTTTTCTCTAAATCTAAATATTTTAAAACCTCAGAATACTAAATTTTATAATTTTTTAAGCATATTTAGTATTTTTAATAAAATAGGAAAAATTAGAAAAAAGATCGGATTCATTGAAATTGATAGCTCCGGCCACCAGCAGTAACTATAGGTGTGTTAGCCAGTCTAGGTGCTACCATGACCGTGTGGTAGTGGTGGTTACCTACTCTCAGGTTGCTGTCAGGTTAAGGATCTCTTTATAACCTCTATTTGCACACAAATTTTGTAAATTTTTTTGTAAAATATTCTTTCTTCTTTTTTCTCCTTTCCCTAATTTTTTCTAGAATCCTAAACTAATCAAATGAAGTTTTAATGGTGGATTTCTGAATTTATAGTAGGGTTTTAGGGTTTCCTTTTAATTTTTGGTTGACATATATCACTTATCTTATCCTTTTCTATTTTCTATTTGTTTTAATTTAATTGGTTGCTTTTATTTTTTCAATTCCAACTTATGACGACCCCTTTTTGGACTTTTCCACATTTTTGCATAATTTTCTTGATTTTTCTTTAATTATTCATGTATTTTTTTAATTAATTAGCATTATTTTGGCATATTTCATGTATTTTAAGTAATTATGTGTATTTCTACTTATATGTAAATTCATATATGATACAAATAAAAACTCTTAAATATTATTTAAGTTATTTTATAATTTTTAGTGTGCATATAATTTATCTCTATCGATTCATTAAGTTATCGGAATTCATTTTACGTATTTCCGATAAATAACGTAAAATTTACATATATTTTAATATAATAGTAATTAATTACTTTATTATTTATTTTCCTAAATTCAAACTTACGGGATCATTTTTACTAATAATTCTAACTTCATCATAAAATTTGGGTTGGATTAGATAATTTGCTCAACTACCCTAAATTCTATAAACCAAACTTTGAGTAGCTGATTGCAAGGCTCACAACTACTAAAGTCAAGATTGAGACCTCTTCCAAGGTGAAGGAAGAAATAGTTGCCTTTCTACTGGCCAATTCAAATGGGTTTGCCTAGTTAGCATTGGATATGCTTAGAATTTCCTTTAATTTGGCAACCTATAACCTCATCATTGACTCTACCATGCGGCTTATCAAATAAAAGAAGAGGCACTTTATGCTAGAGAGGTAGGCCGCAATTAAGGAAGAAGTGCAAAAGCTACTTAAGGCTGACCTTGTAAGCGAATAGAAGTATCTAACTTGGTTGGCAAACGTAGTGCTGGTCAAGAAGAAGTTAGGGAAGGTGGCACATGTGTGTCGATTATATTGACCTCAATAAAACTTACCCAAAAAACTACTTCCTTCTCCTTAGGATTGACCAGCTAGTCGACTCCACAATAGGACATGCCCTACTAAGCTTCCTAGATGCCTTTTAGGGCTACAATTAGATAAGATGGACTTGAAGGATGAAGTTCATACCTCCTTTGTTACCAACTTTGATATGCATTGCTACATCGTTATGCTCTTTGGCCTAAAATGTGTCGAGGCAACATATCAGTGAACGGTGACAAAGTTGTTTAAGCCTCCGCTTGGGTGTAACATGGAGGTATACGTTGGTGACATGATAATCAAGAGCAAGCAACCTAACCATCATGTTAAGGACCTCTAGGAAGCCTTTGACTAAATGAGGAGATATGACATTAAGTTGAACCCTTAAAAGTATGTATTTAGGGTTGGCTCTAGCAAATTCCTATGCTTCTTAGTTACATAGAGAGATATCAAGGCTAACCTTAAGAAGATTCACGTCATCGAGGATATGAAGCTTCCTACTTCGGTCTAAGACATACAGAAGCTCACCGGCATGGTAGCCATGCTAAGTAGGTTGGTCTTTAAAAGTACAGATAGATGTACCAAATTCTTCAAAATCCTTAAGAATCCAAAGGGTTTTGAATGGACTCCTCAATATATGACAGCCTTCAAGTAGCTTTAGGACTTCCTTGCATACCCTCTAGTCCTCTCCTAGCCTATTCTAAGGGTGAAGTTATATTTATACCTAGTTGTCAGCGATCGGGCATTTCTATTTATACCAGTCAAATTAGAAGGGAGAGAGTATAGGCCTGTATACTACATTAACCATATACTCTAGGGGCTTAAGGTCAAGTATAACTAAGCAGAAAAGTTTTCCTTGGCCATCGTCATCTCAATACATCGGCTAAGGCCCTATTTCTAAGTATACTAGGTTATTGTGCTTATAGAATAACTACTACGTATGATGCTGTGGAAGTTGAAAGCGTCTAGACGATGGTAAAGTACATGATAGAGCTAAATGCATATAGAATCTAGTATTAATCATTAACAACCTACAAAGAGTAAGTGCTGGCTAACTTCGAGGTTGAATATACAAGAGAGGAGGAAGTATTACTAGGGGTGACAAATAAGTGTAGCCTCTCCACATTGATGGATCATCCACCTTAGGGGGTAGAGGTGTGGGTTTCATTCTAACCGACCTACATAAGATTACAGTTTGCTAGGCCCGTAAGTTCGGGTTCAACACCAATAACAACGAATCTAACTACAAGGCCCTAATAGCCGATCTCAAATTGGCTAAAGAGATTGGTGTCGAACATTTGCAAGTTTTCTCTGACTCTATCCTTGTCGTCTACCAAATCCAAGGGTAAATATAAGGCCAAGGACGACATTATGACAAGGTACTTAAAGAAGTGAAGAGCCTTTTAGCTAAGTTTCCTTCGTAGACCATCATGAAGATTGCTTAACTCAAAAACTTAGTAGCAGATTAGCTATTAAAGCTTGTCTTTACAAGGATATAAAAGCTTGAGATAAAAGATAGGAAGATCTTCATTGAATACTTACCAGAGAAGAGCATAACCTTAGGTTCGGCACAGGTCTTAGAGCTGACAACATCAACATTAGGGCTGAGCTAGATGGATTTCATCTAAAGTTATTTAGAGCAAGGCACACACTCTTTGAAGAGAGGAGAGAGGCAAAGAAGCTAAGATATCATCCCACCAACTATACGTTGGTCAATGGCATTTTATATTATAGGGGAGGTCAACTTCCCCCTACTTAGATGCCTCTAAGAAGACAAGGGCCTATATATCATGGAAGACCTATACATTGTAGCAACCGCATTCAATCCTAATCCCTTTACATCCGGGTTTTATTGCTTGGATATTATTGGCTGACCAGAAGGTAAGATGCCAAGGTTGTAGCCCAGAAGTGCCCCTAGTGCCAGAAGCATACTCCAATTAGCTACGTCCCCAACAATGATCTCTAGCTCTTGACTAGCCCATGGCCATTCATCCAGTAGGACGTTGACATTCTCGGTGTCTTTCCCAAAGCTTCGGGAGGTCAGTAATTCATCATCGTTACCGTTGACTACTTCACCAAGTAGGTTGAGGTTGAAATCATGGTGAAGATTATTGAGAGGATTACTGAATCCTTTGTTCAAAACAATATCCTCTACTAATTTATGGTCCCTTACACCCTTATCATAGACAACAAGTAGCAATTTGATAACCCAAAATTCAAAGAATTTTGTGCTAAGCATGATATCACGTCGTACTTCACGTTGGCTCATGCTCGATTGAATGGTCAGGTTGAAGCACCTAGTTGGATCATCCTTGAAAGCCTGAAGAAGAGAGTGGACTGAGCACAGGGTGCTTAAGCAAACGAGTTACCTACTATTTTGTAGGGGTACAACACCACTCATCGTACCTTTATGAGCGAAACCCCTTTTTACATGGCATTCGGGTTAAAGGAAATCCTCCCCATTGAGCTAGAGCTTCCCAACATCTAGACTCAAAGCTTCAATGCCATCCTCAATGAGTCCTTACTATAAGCCAGTCCCATGACTATCGAAGAAATCAAAGACTTCATTGTGGCCCAAGTAACTACTTCTAAGTACTAAGCAACTAGATACTATGATCAAAAGATTAGATACAAACAATTCAAGGTTAGTGACCTGGTTTGCTGAAAGCTAAAAGCCATGGGTTTACGAGAAGGACATGGCAAATTGGCCACCAACTAAGAAGACCTGATTAAAGACAAAGAAAACTTAAGAAATGGAGCATATAGATCGGAACAACTGGATGACAAGCTCATCCCACACACATGAAATACCGACAACCTTTATCTTTATTTAGATTAAAGTATAATCATTTTGTAAATTGTTTCATAAATTATGAAGGAAAGTCTCATTTCTCATATGAGCGGTCTATGTTTACTTTTTTCTACCTTTTTTCTTGTACTCTCATATAAAGTCTTTACTCCGAAGTGTGAATGGACCTACTAACTAGGCAGGTCGAAATGCTACTAACCCAACCTCTCTCGAGTAACCTTTGTAAAAGGAAAAACCCTTTATTTAAGGAACTCTTACTAATTGGATAAGATGAAACACTACCGACCTGACCCTCCTTGGTTAACCTTTGTAAGAGGATACATCCCTTACTTGAGAAACTTCTACTAATTAGGTAGGTCAGAATGCCACGTCTCGACACTCCTTGAGTAACCTTTGGAAGGGGAAAGACCTCTTATTGAAGGAACTTGCACTAATTGGGCAGGTTGAAATGCCATTAACTTGACCCCCTCTCAAATAACCTCTATAAAGGGAAATACCCCTTACTAGAGGAACTCCTATTAACTGGGTAGGTCGAAACGCCATTAACCCAAACCCCTTTAAGCAACCTTTGTAAGCCAAAAATACTCCTTACTTAAGGAATTCTCACTAATCAGGTAGGTCGGACTGCCACTAACCAACCCCTTCAGATTAGCCTCGATAAAGGATAACACCCCTTGTACAATCAAGGAACCACCCACATGAGAATAACTTCCTAGTGTTAGGCTATGTTACAAAGAACCAAGCAAAAAAAGAAAAAAACATTAAATAAGAGTTTAAGTACACAAAGCAAGTATATTGAGTAAAGAAGTTCAAATTTCATTAAAAAAGTGAGGATATACAAAATTGAGGTTGGTAGCTTGACTTAGTGTACAAGATGAAGGGAAGAGGGATAATTACTACTTCATATCAACAAACTTCGGCAGCTTCAAAAATTCTAACACTTCAATTTACTTGGAGAGCTGATTCGTCAATGGCCCTTAAGATGACTAGCCTTGGGATATAAAAGGAAAGGTTGAAGCCTAGGATCACCTTGACCTTGATTGTCTTAAGAAACACTTTTAAGGGTGACCTTATACTAAGCTGCCAGGGTAGAGATAGATGTAGAAGTGTCTTAGTTGACCCCGGCAGCAGAAGGGGCGCCTTTGACTATGGCAACTACTTGTATAACTTTTCTTTCTCTTACTTGGGTTGCCCTCCTCTCCTAATCAATTAGAGAATCTAGCCAAACTAGGAAGCTTAGGTTGAGTTAGGGAAAATGGGAGAACACCCCATTCTTGGCAAACCACGTGCACTCAGTGGAGATATCTTCCAGCTCTTCCAACTATCGGTTCGTCTTCTGGACGTTAGCAACAACCTTGCTGGCGGTGGCATCGTTAAGAACCTCCTTACTCTCCATTTTGGAGATGATTTCCTTCATTTCTGAACTTTCCCTTTAGAGTTATTGGATTTTTTGCTCCAACTTAACTTTTTGAATAGCCAGCTTTAGCAACGTGGCTATGGTGTTGTTACACTTAGATACCTTCATCACCACCTTGGTTTTTATCCTAGAGACTAACGCCTTTAGCTAAGCATTCTCCTTTTTAAGCTTTCCCTTGGCTCACCTCTCCACGTCCAGCTCTTGAGGCTAATGGCCTATTCGGCATTCTTCTTAACATTGGCTCGACTATGATCTGCTTCTTGCGGCTTTGCCTTAAGTACAGTCATTTGCACATAAGAGCACTGCATGCATCGATTAGCCTTAGTAAATTTGTCCATATATTTACTAGAAGAAGACTTTGCTTCCTTTAGGCCCTTTACAGTACTAGACAACATCGTTTGAAATCCTTTCACCTCTTTCTGTAGGGAATTGTAGTTATTGAGCTGAAGCAATACCTGGCCATAGTACTACAAAAAAAACACAAATTGAGATTAGATTAGTGATGATAAGGAAGTACATCAATGAAAGAGACGAAGGCTCACCTACTGGATGAGTGAGCTCAAGTGACTTGCCATATCTATGGGACCTCCTCTTCCCACCCTTGATAGGTCTTCTAGGATGGTGCAATCGCCAAGGGTTTAAGACCCCATCAAGACCTGATAGCTGAGAGTCCAATAGGATAATGTGATGTAAACATCCTACTTGAGCCTTAGGAGCTCCTACCTGGCCTTCTTGGTCTCGATCTTTGTCTTAACCTTATGAAGGTGAAGCTCTTCATTTTGGGACATGTATGATACATCCTTAAACGAGTCTAGCGCTATCCCTAAAAATGGGAACTTGTTAAGGACTTCAAAAAACTTATCCCTGACCTCGGTGATGCACATGTTTGGATGAACTGGAAGCTGTTTATATTAGGCTACCATAATGAAGGGTACCTTCCCTATCGTATTCTTCTTATTTGCCCCAAGGGTTGCTTCTTTAGCAGTCTAGGGAGCTTTTTTCTTTTGCCTAGTAACCTTAGATGGGGCGTTGGCCTCGGCTACCCCTTCCTTACCTTGGTTAGAGGGGGTAGGCATCACTACATCCGTCTCCTCGGTATTGCTATGCTTATCTTCCATGATTATAGGTGCAGAGGTAGAGATAAGTCTAATGGAGGAATGAGAATACTTGTAGGTTCGACAGCTAGTAGCTCTATGTAAGGACCACGAGAGGTATCCCCTAGGGTAGAGTAGCTGGCTAGACCTTGCTAGTCTCTCTTACCCCTAATCTCAGCCCTACAACCTTGCTTTTTGTGTTAGAGGCTTTAGTAGTTGGCTTTGCCCTAGCTTACGACGCTTCAATTACACATCCACAGAAGGGCATGGAATCTCCTTAGTTAGTTTCTCGTAACCAGATGAAGTCATTTGTGAAAAATGAACCTATACCTTCCGTCCGCTTTTTAACTACAGCTTTCTTTATGCTGTGCAAGAGCTTAAAGATCAGGTACTTGAAGTATCTCGCTATTGTCTCTATGGCGTTTATTTCGTTGCCGTTTCTTAGGGCCATAAAGGCTTTAATCTCTCTTATTGTCTTAGCATCACTAGGCCCAAGTTCTTTCTAAGCCCCGGTTCAATCCATCTCGTCTAGAATTCTGTCTCCTCTGTTAGCTCAACCGCCAAGAAATCATCAATCTATCCCTTAATAGAGTTTGTGAGGCCCTTAAATAGCTTCCTCTTCGAACGAGGGTTGGAGTTATGACTACCCACTCAAACTCTTTTACATGTATAAGTGGTTGAAGAACTTGAGAGTGACCTTTATCACTGATTATTTATAGAGCCCCTAGAAAGTCTTCAACACCTTCTACCCATTGGGAGGGACTTATGTCGAACTACAGTGGAAGTTGAAGAGCCTTTTTTTTTAACTCACTTAGAGGGAGGTACAACCCATATTCCAAACATTTCTCAAATATCGCAAAGTGCCTCCCCGACAATAAGGGCATCCTTTCTTCCCTTCTTGGCAACCATATTACCCAACCTGAAGTTAGTCCAACTATGAAGTTACTTGAGACCTAGTTGGTGACAGAAAACTTACTCCCACTAATTTGACCGCTAGGGCCTTTGCTTTCCTTAAGCTTGGTGAGTAGATATTTGGACTCCGGTAATGGGCATACACATAAACATCCCTTGAGATGGCATTGATAAGCATTGACCTACCCAGTGCCTCCACCACCATTCTTATGCTGTCATCTAACTGTGCCAATGAAGTCGTTTTGTCCTCTTCTTTATGGGGAGGATCACTCCTTGTAGTTTGGAGTCCATTATGTTGTACTTTGATACATTAGATGACATCTCGCTTGTATTTGTAAACATTCTAAAGATTGAAAAAACAAAGAAAAGCATAGAACTTTGAAGAAAAGTTTGAGAAAAAGAACGCTTCAAAGAAAGTGGATATTGTAGCAAAGAAGAGAGAGATTGCAAAAGAGTAATCTCACAAAGTGACTTCGGTATTTCTGGGTTAATTTGTTAGAGAGTGAATAGGTGGTTATAGGGATTTAAATAAGCATAAGTCCCCTAAAACATTGTGATGTGGATATGTGGAGATAGCTTTGATAAGATGGTAGTGTTCGAAAGGTAAAATGCATGCAATTGCACACATGTCTGCTGTAACAGGACACTTATTACATTGCATTAGCTATACTGAAAATAGGCGTGATAAAGGAAAAATTTGAAAAGTAACTTTCATAAGAAGTTTTCCTGAGGTCCTATTGACTTCTATGAAAGAACTTGTTCAGTACTCTAACAATAGTACACTTTGGCATAACTGAATGGTAGCTGCTCGAACAATGGTCAGCTTAGCTTGGCCTTGTTTACTCAACACCTTTGTTTTGCGACTCTACTGCAAAACACCTAAACCACTTTATCCTCGCTTAGGTTTAGGGTGCTTAGCTTAGCCCACGGAGTTTCCATTTTGGTTCACTTATCTAGCTCGCCAGATATGCATTCTGCTCTGGCCTAATGAAGGGTTGACTACTTAGTACCTCTCAATGGCCAAGGAGGTTGGATCTCCTACGTTTTACCTTAGAATTGCCGCAATTACCTTTTACCTAAAAGGTAACTTGCTTAAATGGACTATACCTACTTGGCCTTAGTGTCATTCAGATTGGATGTCTTCACTTCAGTGTGACAGCATCAATACGGACACCCGTTGGACTAGATCGGCTACATGCTTAAGAAGCATAATTTTCCCTTCTCCTTACCTTCATGATGGCAATGAGACTACGCGGGTCGCAGGGTAAGAGGTAAAGGGAAGTGGGTGCAAGTGTTGATATGGTCTTTTAGACATGAGTTCCTCAAGTCCGTCCTTACCTTATAAGGCTTTCAGCTTATGACCAATCGCCTTTGGCCCAAGCTCAGAATATGACATATCTAACTATAAGAGACCTCTAACGACTAGAAGACTTTGGATAAGGTTAAAAGATTAAGTCAATAACTACTTTCTACATTTGTGAAATATGTTAGACATCATGGCTCCATTATCCTATACTTGTGGACGTGGTTTTTGGCTACTAACTCCTCTTTGATTGCCAACTTCACTCCTTTATAAATACAAGATTAACACATAACGGTAAATTACTTGATATTTTGCCTACTTAAGCCTACATACTGTTCTTGAGTACTCTTACTCTTTCTAAATACTCGTTTATCTTAAGTAATGAAGTGACCACGTTGAATAATACCCAATCACCCTTTCACTATGCTCTCTTTTACAGGCTTACTCACTTATACGAATCCTAATCACTCTCAAATCTATGCCAACAAATATTCTGAAACGATAAAACTCTAGGCAAGAGGTTTACAATAAGCAAAGGTTAACATAAAATAAAGATGGTTGACTAATTCAAGCTACCCCTTGATTTCTTGAGTTATGACCATTTGCACAAGTACATCTGGCGGGCACACTTTCTCATTTGTTGGGGATTCTTGATTGCTAGATTTTCTTGGCTTCATTAGGACAAACAGGGGTATCTTCGCAATGGTAAGGGCACTGCCTACATTCACATCATCAGACTCTCTAATACTCTTGCTACCTTACTCTTTCTCTCCCACGAACATAAATTGACTTAGGTAGTGCTCTTCATTATGCTTTCTTTTACAGGTCCCGTTCCAGACATTTGAAGGCCCGTTCAACTTCGACATTCTACTGCGAGAATCCTATAAACAACAATAAGAATTATATTTTATAAACTTACAACATTTATATGATTTTACTGAACTTTGAGTTTCCCACATTTCTTAAGAAACATAACTATCATCTTTTAGAAATTTAGCGTCAATCTAATTTTGATAAGTTTCATAAGGCGTTATTGTTCTTGCCAGTAATTGTCTCGAAATCATGCTATCTATTATTACACATTTGTTTTGCAAAATAGAATAGAATATGAATAAATTTGTAATTTTTAAGGAATAAAATAAAGAATAAATTATAATCACTATTGCAACTAAAATGACATTAGTAATATAAGGAGTATATGTATATATATATATACACACACATGAGTACACCGTTGCTCCTTTCCATTGCTTGAAATATGTTAGTAAAAGTTAAGGGAATGTTATTCCTCTAATCTTATACATAGGTATTATAATTCTTTATTTTATAGTAATACAAATTTTATAGTATAACAATTCTACAGACTTTACATTGTGAAATCAATCAAATATGCAGTTAAATTTTAGGGTAAAATATATACTACGGTACTCCTTAAGAACATCAAAACTATAGTGATATCCAGTGTTTTTTTTTTTTTTTTTTTTTTTGTTGGATCTAGATTTAAAATAACGTAGTTACAAATCTTGAAAAATTATTAAAAACTTAAGAGCTGACTTTAATTGCAATACCGCTAAAGAAAACCCCCAAAGTAGATTTGTTTAGCAAGTTCTACAAGGATGCTAGTAGACGAGCACAGTTAATTCATTCATAGATTAAAGGACAATACTTATCATTAATTTGTGAAAATCAGTTGGTGATTAAGTTATATTTTGATAAAGATAATATTCTTAATTAGGGACGGAAAAAAACCAACCAACCAATCCATAAATCGAATCAAATCAAATTGAAAATATGTTTTTTTTTTTTAATCCAATTTTGGTTTAAAAATTTTTCGAACTTAACCAAAATATTAATATTTAATTGGTTTCGAAAGATAAATCAAACTAAATTGTTTCATAAAAAATATAATAATATTATTTTTGCAATGAAGGAATTTCTATTATTGTAATATCGTACTTAAAAAGTTTTCTTTTTGTTTAAATTTATTGAAATATATATATTGAATTTTTATTTATCATAATTTATGAATTATATATATAGTTGGACTTAAAGTTGATAATATATATTAAACATTTGAATTTTTTTATTCCCATGAATATTGAACTCTAATATGATGTCAATACTTATTATCATTTAGTAAATTAAATACCTTATATATACAATTACATGTTATAAAAATACGCTTTTCTAGATAAGTAAATATAGTTTAATCTGTAAATTATACTAAATAAAATCAGAATTGTATACTTTGAAAAAATTCCTAATCAACGAATCATAAGCTGATACATATACAGCCAATATCTGTGCCCTAACAAGAAAAATCCAGCCTATTTGTAAACTATGGAAGTTCATGATGTTGATAAAATGGTTTGCAATTTTTTTAAAGAGGTACAATGATGGCTGTGTACTTGATCAAGCAAGGTGATGTCTCGGTTTTTCAAAAGCCAAATTAGCTAAAAACCGTAGCCATATGATTACAGTTTACGCATACAACAAATTACACAATCATATAAAATAAAAACATTATTTGTTGTTTTCTCCATATTTAGTCAAACACTAGTCCATGATATTCCTTGCTACTTACAATAGGCTTCACAAAAAAAATAACTAAATTAATAAATCTATTCAATTGTTTTAGAGCTAGTATATAAGCATAATTAACCCATGGTTGGATTAAAGGGAAAGCACATTATATATATATATATATGGAGAATGATTAGTCAAAATAAAAATTAGTTATACTATGCTTATACATAATCTCATTAGAGTGAACAAGGACTACTAATCATAAATCGATTTATGATTAAATATCGGTAGATAATTGGATAATTTTTTGAAATATATAAAAAGGTAAGAAGTCTTAAGATTATATTTATTTACTGATATTCTTGTATTTGTTTCTTTTTAAATATTTCTATTATTTATTATAAGGTAGAAAATCTCAAGATTATGTTTATTTGTTGATAATCTCATAGTTATTTCATTTCAAATATTTCTATAATTTATTATTAATCTACTTGTTATACAAAGAAGAAAATATCAAATTGATCTTATAAAATCCTATTGTCATGTTGAAACTCTCTCTATCTCACACACACAAATAAATAAATAAATACATACATACATATATATATATTTATATTGTTGTCCAATCAAAAGAGAAAGAAAAAAAAAAAATAGAAAACCGTATATTGAAAGTCAAGACTGAGCCAACTTCCAATATCAACTACCAAATACAACCTAAAAATAATCACCCCTAACCCTATGCACCTCATAATAATATTATTATTATTATTAATTTTTGCTTTCACAACACTAATCTTAGCTGTTTCCCCCTCTAAATATTATAATCCTTTTGCATGAATATCCTAAACCTAACATTTCCAATATCAATGCACCTTGGTATAAAACATCTATACGACATACGAGAAACCACCACCATCGCAACCGTCCACCGCCATCAATAACAACCAACATCACCCCAGCTCTATTGCTAGCACCACCTCGGCCCCCACCCTGCCCAGCCTTGCCTAATCTTTGAGTACCTTTGTTTAGGACCACTACTACTCAAACCTTACCTCAAGCAAAAATAGTCCAATAACTATCATTTATTTTGCGAAAGATCGATTTTACGGTAAAGGTAAAGACGCCGGTAAAAATTGCCCTTAAAAGTGCCTCATTGATACGTCCCTATTGCACTGCCTCCTAACGGTCTGTACAGTAAATACACAGATTTTCTTCCGTTTTCTCTGCAAAGAAAACATGAGAACAGCGTAGTTAGTTATAAAGTCACTCCTCAAGTACTACTTCTCTCTCTCTCTCTCTCTCTCTCTCTCTCTCTCTCTCTCTCTGTAAAGATTCAATCTTTGGCTTCTCTTAGCCTCAACAAAAAATGGGTATACTCTAAAACGACACAATATGGAAGAAGAGAAACAAAAACCACACCAAGAAGACCTCAACCCCAGAAAAGCCATAGACCAAATTTCCTCATTGATTTCCCTTTCCCTTTCTATCCGAGTCTTCTCGGTGAAATGGCAACTTATAAGGAACAAGCTTCAGGAGCTTATGAATGGGCTTGTTTCTGCAGAGAATTGTGATTTCAGTGACGACCCAGGTTTGCTCTTGGGGTCCTTCCAAGGGATTTTGGTTGTTGTTAATGAAAGTTTCAATCTTGCTAGAAGATGTTTGAATTCTTCCTTCAGTGGGAAGCTGTTAATGCAAAGTGATTTGGATGTTCTTGTCACGAAACTAGATTTTCGTGTAAAGGGTCTTTTAAAGATTGTTGGGTCATGTGAATTCAGTCAAAATCATGATATTGTCGTTGCGAGGCCTAGCGTTGGTGCTAGTAAAAAGGACGTGCAGTTCTACGTTGAAGATTTGTTGACTAGGATGAAGATTGGAGAGTTTGATTTAAAGAGACAAGCTTTGATGCACTTAAATGAATTCTTAAGCCGAGACGAGGATTTCGTGAAGAATGTTGTTGAAATCGACGAGGTTGTTAATCTTTTGGTCAGTTTTCTCGATTCCTTGGAGATTGAAATTCAAGAAGAGGCAACAAGTTTCGTAGTTCTGGTTTCTGGATACGAGTCCTGTAGAGGGGTTCTCATCAATGCCGGGGTTATCGGTCCGTTGGTTCGGGTTTTGGGGTGTGGTAGTGATGTTTCAAGGGAGGGATGTGCAAGGTGTTTGATGAATTTAACACAGGATTCGGATAATGCATGGTCGGTTTCAGCTCATGGTGGGGTTTCTGCTCTATTGAAAATATGTGCAAGTGGTGATTCTGGGGCAGGATTGATAAGTCCTGCATGTGGAGTGCTAAAGAATCTTGTTGGGGTGGAAGAGATCAAGAGGTTTCTGATCGAAGAAGGCGCAATTACTACGATTATCGATCTTTTGCGGTCCAAAAACGAGAATTTGCTAATCAGTACCATGGATTTCCTTCAAGAATTAGTATTGGGCAACGATATGATCAAGGAAATGGTCATCATGGAAGGCGCAATCCCAGTATTGGCAGGAATCACGGATCCGGTATCATCATTTTCGATTTCGTTGAAGACCAGGGTGATTGCATTGAGGGCAATCGTGCATTTGTGCTGCAATCTGCAGAATTGCAGCGATGTACTCTCTTACGAAGGATTTGTTGATGTCTTAGTCTATTATATTCGGAACAGAGACGTCGCGATCCAAGAATTAGCACTGCAATTCGGTTTCAGGCTAGTTGAATCATCCGAGGAGGCCAAAAAATCCCTTGGAAACGCGGGTTTCATGGAAGAACTGGTGAGGTTTCTGGATGCCAAATCACGTAAAGTCCGGGAATTAGCTGCTGAGGCACTCTCAGCGATGGTTGTGGTACCTAAGAACAGGAAACGGTTTTTGCAGGATGATCAGAACACTGTGTGTCTTGTGGTTTCGCTTGATAAAGAAGGGGAAAGTTCAGACATCAAGAAGTTGCTGCTGTCTGCATTGATTTCGTTAGCAGGTTGTAGTGGTGGAAGGAGCAAGATTGTGAGTTCAGGGTGTTTGGAGAAATTAGAGAAGCTTGCAAGGGTTGAAGCTTGTGAACATGAAGCCAAAAGACTTGCTAGGAAGCTTTCTGTAAATCGATTTCGCAGCATGTTAAATGGAGTTTTGCATTTCTGATACATAAATTTTGGATTTTGGTTTTTCATTTTCCTTTTTTTACTCTTATCCAGTGTATTATAGTTAAAAGGTTGTATTTTTTTTACAGAGAATTTCGTAAAATACATCCCAATTCCTAAATTTTCTGCAAATTGGTAGCTGAAATTGTTTGCTTAAAGCAACATAAAATTTTGTAACTAATTTTCGTGAATTTATTTGATGTCATTAATCTCTTAAAAATTCGTAATTCTTAACCGAATATATTGTCATGATGGGACAAAAGCCCCAAGTTTTAATTATTATATAGGAAAAATTTTCACGTAAGGTATATATTTTTTATTTTTCTTCTAAAAGAATAATATTTTTTAATTAGTGATATTACTCTTAAGTAATTTTATGTTATTGCAAGTTTTTAGAGATGTATTATTGTGGGCTTCTATAATTTTGAAAAGCTTTCATCAACTTACATCTTTGCTTTTAGTTAACTCTATTCTACTTTAAATTTAAAAAAAAAAGAAAATCTTATCACATTTTACTATACTATCTATTGATTTGGAATTTCTTTGGTCCCTTTTTATCTCACAATTTATTTAATATTCATCATATCTAAACAGTTGATAACATAATCGATTTGATGGTTTGGATTTAATAGATATTAAACGAATAGTACGATACGTAGTAATACTAATTCCATAAAAATAGTGGACGGAACCATAAAAAAATCCTCTATTGATGGGACGTTATGAAATTGTTAAGCCTTTACTTAATCTTACATTTAATATTACATTTGGTACGTATGAATATTTGATACGTATGAATAGATCGAAATAGAGTTATCGATTCTAAGTTTTATTCTTATTTTTATGTTTAAAAATATATTTTGAAGTTGAAATCATGATTTTATGGAATCGATAATTCCGAATAGAAGGTAAATCATGATTCCACCTTTGGAAGTATGGAATTGCTATTCTATTTTACCTTTATTAATTTACATTAACTTAAAATTAATTATTTAACCTTAAAATAAATTATGATATAAAATAATTCAAAGGCTTTTTTTTTTTACGATTAATACTATATATACTTTTAATATCATTTTATTCTATTCTATTCTATTCTATTATCATTTCTAAACATTAGAAATAATTTATCATTCCGAACCTTATTCCATTCCTATTTATTTCATTTTAGATCATTTCCTTACACCAAACGTGACATAAAATATTAACAATGTATAAATCCATTATGATAGATGATATATTTGTATTTTCTTACTTCAAAAATTAGTTTTCACGGCTATTTTTTATATAATGTTTTGTTTGGAATTAGATAGTTAGAGTTAACGGTGTGAAATTTAAGAAACCTATTTTTTTTTAAGGATGTCTTGAAATTTCATTCTTGCATGTGTAAATCATTTAATACCAATTTACTGAAATCACACTTATTTAATGTAGGAGAGAGAGAAGGTTCATAAATTATCTTATTAATACTTATGTAAGGAAGCACATGGAGATGGCTCCCATTTGAATGGTACTAAGAAGGACCTCTTGTCAACAAAAGGCTCCAGAATTAAAATGAAAGCGATGGATGCTTCCTTCTTTTTTGTCTAAACAATATCATCTGATACTTTTTTCCAATTTTAAATACTTCAATTTACCTCTTTTATTAACACAGTCAATATTCAAAATACATTACTAGTGAGGTATTTAAATCACATCAGATGCAACATTAGTACATTTGTATCAATATTCATTACATTGGTGTATTTATATCGTAATTACAGTATACAAATATTAATGTTATATTTTTGGATACGATATAATAACAATATTTTGATAATTTCTTTTATAGAATTTGTAATTATGTAATTTTTTTTTAAAAAATCAATAGATATATGTTGCACCCAACATTTATAATTCCATCTTTAGAAAAATGACAAGTACAATAGATTGAATAGGTAAAAATAGATTAAAAATAATATTTAACAACATGAAATTTTTGATCATAAAATTGAAAAAGAAAGTTGCGGAGAGGTTTTAACTTCAGCCAAGTGATTTCGGCTAACATTGGGGTTAAGAGATAATTGTTTTACCAAAAAATGTCAGCTACTTTGGTATGCTAAATACTACCAATGTCTCATTCAATTCTGAGAATGATGATAGAAATTTTGAAATTGAATTTAGCGTTGTGCAATCAATTGGCATCTCACTATTTTTTAATTTGAAATCAGAAAAATAATTTCAAAGTAACCACTTGTTGTTTTTTCTTTAAAAAAAAATATTAAAAAGTGTACTTTCATATCCCTACGGAATTATAAAATAATAAAGTTAAAAACACAAAGTGTAAAAAAAAAAAAAATTACCCAAAAATAAAGAATGAAAAAAGTGGAGTTTTTAAATTTTTTGTTAATTTTATGTAATTTATTCTAATGTTAGTGTTCTTATAATTATTTTTGAACATATTTGAATCCCCCTCTCCAATTGTATAAGATATAATTGGCTAAAGGAAAAGAGAAGAAGCAAAGGGTGATTTTAAAAATAATGTTAAACGCATATGAAACAAATAAGGGTGAATGGGTATAGGTGAATAAAATATAAAACTCTTTTTGTATCCTACTATATAAGGAACATGTTTTCAAATTTTGGAAATAACACTTATCGTGTAACACTCTTAAACCATCTTAAAACTTATATCTTATAAAATTTACATGGTATAAAATACTATTTGGAACTTGTAAATATTTTCTTTATTCTTCTAGATTTTAAGTTTATCTATATATGTTAAGTGAATAATTTCTTATTGGACTTCACATTTATAATCTAAATTTTTTTTTTCACCCTACTCTCATTAACTTCCATATTTCTGCATGCATACATATTGCGAGGATATCATCTACTAATGTAATATAAAGAAACTAATCTTTATGTGGTATCAAAATTTCTTTATCTATTAAACCTTTAGAACTTTTAGTAAAATCTTTAAAATAAAAAAAAAGGAATATTTCTTTCCTCCATTATTTGAAATTTATGTAATCTTACTATTTAGGAAATGGGAAAAAGTAGAAAGTATAAAATTGGAGAGAAAAATATTGAAAAGTTAAAAAAAAAGAAGAAAGAAAAACGTAAAGGGAGAGAAGCAACATAAGGTTAAGTTATTTAGGATCATTAATTTATAGAGTTAAACTCCCTTTTTTTTTAATAAAACATTTACTGATAGAAAAATATACTATTATAATTTATCAATAACATTTAATAATTTTTATAATGTGGATATATAATGCTCTAGAACATGTATCCTTTTGGAGCTTTTCTTATTAATCTTGAAACTTTTAGATTTAGCAACTAAATTTTAAAAATATTAATTTAAAATTTCTTTTTTATCTTAAATGACCATGTAGAGCTTACATAGAAAAACTAAGTTTTTTTTTCTTAATCTTAAGAGTTTAAAAATTATTGAAAATTGATAAAGCTAATAATTATTAAATTATACAAAAAAGAAAAAAAAAAAAAGATTGGAGATCCATTGTTCAAATTGTGAAGATTAGTTAGCCAAAGGCAAGAGCTTAAGGTTATAGGCTACCTCCCAATGATGTCTTATCGTATCACCTTGGCGGAGGACGAAAGAGGCCAACAATATGAGGAGGTTATCAACTTTTTTCACATTATGTTGATTTGGTGGGAATTGTTGTTTGTTGTTTCCTTATTCATAGTTGAATAGTTATATATATTAGTATCTTATCATCGTTATTATTATTGAAATCGTTGAATATGGATTTACAACCATACTATATAAATAGTCATTACTTGATTATTCATAGGTTCCTTTTATGCTTTTGGAAAATTACAATACTACTATACTATAGCAACAACTACATTTATCATTGCTGTAAAGATGCACTAATCTCATCGTGATCATATACAAGAATTATATACATTTAACTTGAATCTTAAAATTCTAAAATCACGATAATAAAAGCCTTTCAAAATAATCACATTACACTAAACAAATCTTGATGTTGTGGTTAACAGCAATTAGTAATTCAACACAACCTTGTTGGACAACACTAAGTTGATAAGAACCCTTGACATTAAAAATATTTGATTTGTCGTGTTTTCTTTGGTGGGGTTTTGGAGCAATATCCATTGACTCACCATTTTCAGCTCGTACATATCAACCACTGTCGTTAGACCTACTCTCACCGTCGGAAACACACACCAATTATCTCTAACGCGTTATAAATGATAATATCATAAGATGCATGGATATAATTCTAAGCTAAAATTATAATATCATGCAATATAAAACACACACGTATATATAATATAATGTAATTATACCATATAAATAAATGTATATCAATGATATAATAAATAGGAGTAATGTTATATTATGAGGAAAAATTATTTTATATCTTAATAAATATAAAAATTTATATATTAGATTAATATACGGGATAATAAGTACAATTCACATATAATCTATTTCATCCTACTAGATCTAGGTTCAAAACTCGGACACCCTATTATGATTTATGAATCGTAATTATAAATACTCTATTTGTATTCTATCTTTTCATACATGTTTAGTTAACAAAATTCATTTTATAATTATATGTCCATTTATGATGTAATAATGTTTTTTTTTGGTCATTTTTTCATAAGGTAAGATAATATGATGCGGAGTTAGGAGTACATGATACAAATATAAAATGATATTGTTGCAATTATAAAAAATAAAAAAAATAAAAGGGTAGTCACTTCTTTTGAGGAAATATAGGGGGAAAAATAAAAAGGCATTTTCCCTTATTTTTATTTATTGATTTATTTCCTTTCCTTAGGAAAAGGCAGGTTTAGAAGGAGATACTCTCCCGCAAACCCTAAACCCTAAAATACCGCAGACCCTGCAGCTGCAAGACTGACCTTTGCTCGGTTCACCACCGCTGCGGCCGTGCCCACTGGACTTCGTATCGCCGCTACTGCCACCGATACCACCGCTGGAAAAGGTAAAGAAATAGTCGTTCTTTCTTCATTCATTTTCTTCTTCTTCGTTGCTTATAATCTGTTTATGGGTCTTTACAACCTTATGTGGTTATGTTTTTTCTCCCTCAAATTAGCCATGTTTAGGGTAAATTTGTTTGGTTCATGCAGAACATTTTTCAGGACTTCTTTTACGATTCAGTATTTAGGATGATCAAATACGATCATAGCATTTGAGATGGTTGCAGTGACTGGCAGTTTTAGTCGTCGGGGAGGTTGGCGGATACGAGGTTCCTCTTCTGCTGATGTTCGAAAATGAGGAAAATAATTTCATCCTTTTGAAGTCGTGAATTATTTTCGATAGCTAAACTCCGGTTGCCGTTGAAACACGAGTAGTAGTCTCTAAGGTACCTCTGGAAGTCGTCCTTCTGACAGAGTGTAATAGCGAAACGGTAAAATATGGCTGAACTATCCAGTGAGAATGAGGGTTTGTTGCTGTCATCAGATGCCAGTTACTGGCTGTGCTACCTTCATCTCCAATGACCATAACAGTCTATTGATCACTACATAGTAGTGAACAATACTAAACCTGGGGTTATAATATGGATTTTCAAGAAACGTTTTCTGTAGAACACATGAAACCCTGTAATAGGCACCATATTAAGCACTTGTCAATGACGGTTACCAATTGAAGCACATGACCCATATGCATATTGTGGGGGATTGAATAAAGAAAGCCACTAAACAAAACAACAGAAAATATAAGAGTTTGGCATTGGAATTAAACAATACAGTACAAAGGAATGATAATAATTTTTTGTTCTTGATCAATCCTATCAGTTTCAGTGCTTTCTAGATGGTACTTTCCATGGTAAACAGGAGTAAATCAAAGGAATGGTAATAATTTTTTGTTCTTGATAAATCCTACTAGTTTTGGTGCTTTCCAGATGGTACTTTCCATGGTGAACAGGAGCCCATCGTATTTGTTTTGATATGGAGTATGTAGAAATTGCTTGAAGCGTTGATGGATGATGGCATGATGCAACCAAGAGTTGGCATAGTGGTTAGCGCCAATATGTGTCTCCTGTCAAATTGAATGGGCCCTTGTTTCAAATCCCAACGAGGCCAATTCTTGTTGCTGTGTGTGCTCAAGCTAAAATTGTTGGTGCACGGCTTTTGTTGGGCAGCTAGACCAGTTACATGGATAACTAGTGAAATTTGCTTATTTAATTATGATTTTTTGAATAGCAAAATGTTGTTGGGGTTTATTCAATTCTGTAATTGTATCTTTGTAGCAATTGTTTAGTTGATTAGTCTTTGGGAAGTTAATATGGGAGGTTAACATATGCACGATACATGTTTTGGTTTATTATATCAAATGGAGATTTTTGTTACATCTATGAAGATATGGCTAGCTATGAATAATATGTACTCTAGATGGTTCTTTGCACTTCCCATATTCTCTAGGTAATAGCTATGTTGGGTCATTAACATTATCACACAATTCAATATAGTTATCCATCTTTTATGCCAAATTGTTCATCTAAAGTGTTACCTTATGTTTTCTTTTGATGCGGGATTGGTTTCTTTGTTTTTTCTTCCTCATAAAATTTATTTCATTTACATTCTCCTAGTCTCTCTCACACAAAGATACATCTCTTGTTTGGGTAATTTTCAAGTACACATCTCTGCATACGTACATAGGCAAATTTATGCATTTTTTCCCTATAAACTGCAATCATTTGATTTTGTTTGTTTTCTAATGGTATTGTCTGTCTTGTACATATTGTTTACTTTTGGATTTGGAGCTTCAGATTTTCTGTACTAACAGGATTGGCCGTGATAAATAAGTGGAGGATATTACCAAAATGGATGGTGACTTTGCTTGACTGGGTTCTAAATATTTTCTTTGTTCAACCTGTGCCAGGTCCAAGATGTCGCTTGATCTTGATGAAATGCAAGAGGAACAAATTAATGATCTCAATGATGAAGATCCTGAGACTGAGTTGGACTCAGAATCAGAAGAAGATGAAGATGTCAAATTAGATGAGCCTGCTAAGAACTCCATAAATGATAGAGATGGTCTCCTTGATAAACTTGGAGATATTAGCTGGCCACAGGATATTCCTTGGATAAACAAGCTTTCTATAGACATTGATCAGCAGCAAGAGGTTGATGTTAACGATGATTTTTCAAGGGAACACTCTTTTTATATGCAAGCTTTGGAAGGAACAAGGCAAGCTTTCGTGAAGCTTCAGTCAATGGGTCTCCCATTCCTCAGACCAGCAGACTACTATGCTGAAATGGTGAAGACAGATGCCCATATGGAGAAAGTGAAAGGACGGCTTTTGTTGGAGAAGAAAAAGATTGAGGAGGCAGAAGAGAGAAAGAAGGCTAGGGAGGCTAAAAAATTAGCAAAAGAGGTTCAAGCTCAAAAGCAGAAAGAGCGAGCTAAGCAGAAGAAAGAAGAGATTGAGGCTGTTAAGAAGTGGAGAAAGCAGAGACAGCAAAATGGGTTTGCTGGTGGTGATAAAGATGGTGAGTTGCCTTTTGATTTTGAAGGTGATAAGGGTTTTGAGAGGTCAAAGAAGAAGAGGCCTGGTGTGGCTCCTGGAGATCGATCAGGAGGGAAAGTGAACCGGGGAAAGGCTGGAAAGGATAAGAAGGTGAAAAAAAGGGAATTCCGTGATGCCAAGTTTGGATCTGGAGGGAGGAAAGGTGGGAAGAAGCAGAATACTGCCGAGACCACAAATGATTTGAGAGGCTTCAACCAAGGTAATGTCTTGGGAAATAAGAAAAGGAAAAGGTGATTTATTCACCTGATATCATCCTTCTGTATTTGAACTTTTGGGAGAAAAACTGGAGACATAAAGGACGTAACTTTTCATTTTGATGACAAGAGAATTTCGATTATAAAGATTTGAGCATAGCACTAGATGCGTTTTTGAGGTAAGAGTATACTTTTCTTCCTTTCGTACTGTTTCCTTTCTATGAGAATAACTCGAAGATGCGAGTATGTGTCTGATATATTCTCTGGTTGTAATCTTGATTCGCATCTTTCAGAAGTTGTCAGTTATGGGAGGATGCTTTAGTTGTTATTGTTTAGTCTGCTGATGTAGTTTATAATCTTGTATAAGGTCACATTGCTCGCTTCCCACCGGATCCTTCTTATCTTTTCCTTCATATCCTAGTTGACTTTTTCCAGCTTTCACATTGGCATTCCTTATACGCATTCTGCATTTTCTCCTCCTTTCATTGTCTAATTTTTTCTGAATATTATATCAGGCATAATTTAAATGAACACTGTAATTGCTATCCATTACAGAAGATTAAGAGGTGGCTGTACTCTTTAAGTTTAGTAGTAAGTGGTGATAGCCGGCTGCAGTTTTCTAATGTTTACTTTGAAGGGACATTATTCACTGCAACTATTTTTTGTAACAACAATAAAAGAAATTTTGTAGAACAGTTTGCAACTGGCCTGATAAACTGTGAATTACAGTTATATAAGCAGATTAAACAGATCAATCCTAGCTTATTTTACTTGTGGTTAATTAGGTTAAATGGATAGACATGTTGGAATTTTTAGGCTCAGCTCGACTCACCCCAGTTGGTGGCTTAAATGGACAAATGAAGCGATATGATAAGGAATACACGATTTGATGGCAGTTTTCTTTTCCTCCTTGTTCACCGTAAGAATCGGATCTTATGCTTTCCATATTTTTCCAAATAAAATTTACACGTATGAATATAGCCTCAGCTCCAAACACCTTACTATACTAACAAAGTCTGTCCTTCTCCAAAAGTATTTGCCATTGATTTGCATGCCTTAACTTCCCATAGATTCCATTCTTATGGTTGATGAACCCATGGCTGCTTCATCAGGATGTTAGGTTCAGGGACACTGAAGTACCAAACCTTACAGTAGAACTTCCTCATGCCATTCCGATTTGCATAGGAAGATGAAACTTCGTTAAAGAAGATGAGTGGAGACTGCCAGAGTGTCCTTTTTGCATCAATGTACGGATCCCTAACCCCATCACTACAAACTCGCGTCAATTTGACTTATTCGCATGGTTGCACAATCAAAACTGGATATATATGACTTCTTGGTGCCTTCGTCCCTACAAGTTCCTTCTATTGGAGTTCGTGTGGAACAAAAGCAAATATTCTTAGGCATGTGTTTTTCCTATGGTTAGCACGATAAAGGAAGCTCCAAATTCTTCAAAGATTGTGTGTAGGCTGCAAATGAGTGAGCTGCTTGACCTCGATTAATAAATCACCCGAGTTCGAGCTTAAGATGAAGCTTTTTTTATTTAAAAGGGCTCAACTTGAGTTTCGGTTTAAGATTAGGATTTTGAGTCGATTCATTTAAGCTTGTGAGTAGACTTATGGATTTTATATGTATTATAAATATTATATATTATTAAAATCCAAAAGTTAATATTTATATAATATATATATATAAATATATAATATATTATAGGATAATGTATAATATATAATGCAATCCTTATTTACTATTTGTTATTTATTTATATATTTTTTTATTTTACATATTTAGGCTTGAGATTAGCTTCTTTTAGTCTCGGTTCGGCTTGGTTTAAACTCGATTAGTAAATGATTTGACTTTAAGCTCAAGACAAAACTCGTTTATTTAAACGAGACAAGCTCGACTCTCAAATGCAAGCTCGACTTAAATTTGGTTTGAGCTCAATAATTTTAAATAAGTCGAGCCTAACTCTCTAAGAACTTGGTTCGGCTTATTTGTAACTCTAAATTTGTGTGCACGAGGGATCATCAGCTCTATCTCTTGTTACATGTAGAGTATGGGTACACATGCAAATGTTATGTTTATGCCACGTTTAAAGTTATGTTACGCATAACTTGGAAAATGACTTGAGTGATTCATACGAGATGATCAAAAGAGAAGTATAGGGAGGAGGAGAAGTAAGCAATCATGATGAAGCTCTAACACGTATGGTGATAGATGAAGGAACGTAATTATATCAAACTCTACAATTAATGACTAAAAAGGTAAAGATCTTGATGTGTTTGAATATTTCATCTTTCAGACAAAATTCTGGTAGAATAACGGCATTAATGAGGGTTTTTTTCTTTATTTAGATGGGTATATGAATGGGGTATTTATAGGAAATAATAATTGATCTCATCTATTGGATTATAATGGTGATTAGTAGTTAAGATTCAAACCCTTTTATTAATGGATCATAATGAGCTATTTTCATGGGTTTAGCCTAGATAAAGACTTTATTTATTATTTCGGTGTGAGTTAAATGAAGAAAAGTTAAATCAAGCAGATTGATCCAACAGGTTCTATTCTAAGCTTACTATACTAGATCTCTTTTGATTATCTTAAATATTTAGACTCTACTATTTGAATCTAGTTACCTTAGTCTAAAGAGTCAAACTCAATTAATTAATGGGTTTAAAGTTTAAACTTAAATTTAGTCCTTTACATTTTGCTCCCCCGACTAAAATCCTTTGGACAAAATTGAAGGGATTTGGATATCGAATGAGCCTTTTAGATGACTCAAGTGTGTGCTTGCTATTAAACAACTGCATTACAGCTAAAATTGTTTGAGAATTGATTAAGTGCACGAGTTTACAGTATCTCTTAATTGTGTATCATGCCTTAGCTGGAGTGAGTTGCACACTACTCTCAAGACAACACTTTAAAATAAATGTTTTTTTTTTCTCTTTTGAGTTCATTTGTTTCTTCGATTAGATCCATATGAGTTATCGATTTCATTGAATTGAATTTGTATGCTAAGTTTACATTAGCGATTTTGTTGAGCTAACTCTATGTATTAATATTGTGTTGATTTTCTTCTCATATGGGAGTACTCTTCTTATAAGGTCTTCATATATAATGTAAATATTTTGTGTTAACCAAATATTATTTGTTGCATAGCAAATATGGTGGTCTTGTTAGGCAATTATTGGGCAATGGTTAAAGGGATAGCACCCCCAATAAGGTTTCCAAGGTAGCACATCGGAAGTTAAACAAATTTTCAAATCTTTATTTAGAGAATTTCTTCGAAAATACTTAAAAAAAAAAGTTCTTGACCTTCATTCTTTTGAGTACCCTTTTATTTTGTTTAGTGGTGACTAACAATGGACATAAGCCTTATTCTCAAATTCATAGGGCTTAACATATTGGGCTTAAGGCTTAGTTCATCCTAAAACCCCTTTCACAGTCATTGTCATTGCCCATCTTCGGCCCTAACTCTTGATATTCCAAAATGCTTCTAATTCTCCGTACTCGATCTTGGCTTTCGACAAACCCTAAGTTCGAATATCTCCCCACTCCATTGCATAGTTGCCGAAACGAGACCATATCGCTATAAGTGTAGTACCCTCAATGAATTGAACCACAACTAATTGACAAAGTTAGTCGTTTCCTTGCAAGCCATGGTAAGCCTTAAGAATCTTTCTTCATCGACAGAATTTTTTTTGTTTTTCTTCCTTTGCTTATCTTTATGTCTTCTTCACATGTTCATGTGTGTGTCTTTGTACAGCGCTTACCCAAGTACAGCAGCTACTAGGCGTGTGCTTAGGCAAATAGCAGTAGAGAAGATGCTTCACAACTGGTGCTTTGGAGGTCGCAAGCAGTGGGAAGCTAGTCTTGTTGTAATGACCGAACGTATTAACTACCTTTCTTCATTCATTGTCATTATTCAAGTAGCAGGTCTTTAGTCTTGCCTCTGGCATTTTCTAGAGAAATGTCGTTATACTTTGCTTTGTCTAACATTTGGCTCAATTCTCCATCGGCTTTATTGATGACATATACCCTGTAGCTATTATTTGTATTCCAAATATTCAAACCTACATATGAAGACAGGGATTGAGGTATGACTTTTGTCCCATCTTGAAATTGTCCCATCATTTGTATCCCTTCGAGATAGAATTTGTGAAAAAGGTTCAAGGCCTCCTTCATGCGGCCATTCTTGCAAAGACCACTAATATGGCTGATGTAAGTCATAATGTCGGATGTCAAACCCCGATGGACCATATCACTTAATAGCTCAAAAGCATCCTCTGCGAGTGATAAAACTGGGAGTTAGTCCTTTCTTAGTAATTTATTCAAATAATCCTAGTGCCCTCTCGACCTGATTAGTCCTATGTAGGGCCTGAATGAGAGCATTGGAAGTAGTATGGCTAAGAGGCAATCTCCTTAATAACATTTCATTTACAAGTTTAAGTGCTTCCTGAATGCCCCCTATCTTTAAGAAGGCATCGATCAGAATATTACATACAGTATTTGGAATAACTCTTTCCGACAACATGTCATGGTACAGTCCCAATGGTTCTTCTGTATTACCATTCTTGCATAATGCATATATGATCGGGTTAAAAGTGAATGCATTACGCCTACATCCCTTGCTTACCGTTTCTTTGTATATTTCAATGGCTTCATAAATTTTGTTCTCCTTACAAAGGGAAACTATGAGAGTTATATCCAATTGTATTTAGATGGATTCCGTTCTCTTTCATTTTATTGATAACATATTCTGCTTCTTTCAAGTGACCCTCCTTGCATAATCTATCAATCAAAATCGTATATGTGGTCACATGGGCTCACAACCTCTCATCTTTGTCTCATTAAACAAGCCAACGGTTGAGGATGAGTTACCTTCCTTGCATATTCTACGAATTAGTATACTGTAGGTATAATTAAACTCGTAGTGTGGTGGAATGCTATGATACGAAACCTTAGCTTCATTAAGTTGTCCAGACATCACATATCCATTTAATATAGTATTGAAAAGAACAAGTGTAAGCTCCAAAGTTCAGCTAAGTAACCGTAGGATTGAACTTAGAACCTCAGGTTTAGGACGATCGGCTAAAAAATTCGATCAAACCCAAATTTTTAACTATTGAGAGGAATATTAGTAAAACTGATCCCGTAAACTTGAATTTAAGAAAATAAGTAATAAAATAGGAGACTATAAAATTTTCAAATTTTAAGTATAATAGGTATTAATTACCGAAAATGCGAAAAGTATCATGAAATAACTAATAAATTACTAGAGATAGATAGATTATATGTATGCTAAAAATTTTAGAATAACCAAAATAATATTTAGAAATGTTCACGTGTGCCCTACATGTATTTACGTGTAGATAAAAATACGCGTAATTACTAAAATTGGCCGAAAACTAAGCAAATAATTAAAGAAAAATATAAAATAATTATGGAAAAATAAGAAAAAATCAGAAGATGATAAGATGAATCAAGATAAGGTCGTGGCAGGTCCAAAGCTGCAAAATAAAAATTAGCCAATAAAAATTGAATAACACAAAAGCCAAAAACTAAGAAATTTGGACAAAGTCTTGTCAAATTAATGCATATTAATTACAGCAAATGTCTACAAATAGGGAAAAAATTTACAGAGCTCATTTGGACAGTTTGGAAAGTGAGAAAATTAGGGAGAGCCGAAAAATCGAGAGAAAATCCAGAAAAATAAAAAAAATAAGAAAAATTGTGCAGTTAAGGGTTTTAAAGGGAACCCACACCATACGAGGAGCTGGGAGTGGACGGCCACCACCACCATACGGTGGTGGTAGCGTCCAGGTTGGCCGACAATGCCATGGCAGCCCGTGGTGGCCGGAGCCACCAAAACCGGTGAGTCCAAATTCCAGCCCGATTCTTGTGAAATTTTGTAAAAATAGTAAATATAATTAGAAAATTATGAATTTTGTTATTCTGGGATAATTTTGTATGTAGTTTGTAGGAAAAATATTATTTAGATGAAAACATGTCCCGTAATATAGGGTCCTTAAGAAATCATGCAAAACCGAGCACATTTCGGTTTAGAAATAAATGACCTTAGGAGTGTAATTCGAAGCTCAATTTTTTTCTGTAGGATGCTCATGTGATATAGAACAGTGCTATGAAGCCATTTTTTTAAATTTAATTTTTGAAATTTTTAAATTAATTTTTAGCCCTAAAATGATGGAAAAATTGAGTAATTGGGAGTTAATTAGGTGATTAGGATATTAATTACTGATTTAGATAGTAATTAGATGTTTAGGGATGTTAATCTCTGATGTGGAAACCTGATCCTAGTGTATGGAGTGTTAAGTATAAGTAATGAAGGTGTTATGTGGTAAATGTAGAAAATTAGAAATATGTAGAATTAAAAATTAATAAATATGGAAAAATTAGGTTTAATTAGATAATGAAATAATGAAAATCAGAACATAAAAAATCTGAAAAAAAATTCAATTTTAGGTAATTATATGAAAAATGTAAAAATTTCTCACAACATGAGTAAATTCGGTACACTAATACGGATTTAAGTGTACCGGATGGAATAAAATGCGGACTAGGGGTAGTGATCGTATTTAGGGTATCTGGAAATAATGTGGATAGTTTCACATTATGAGTTGAAACAAATTTTTAAGATCCGGGTACAAAACAGTACCTAGAAATTGAACTAGAATCTAATTTAGAAATCGATGCGGAACTCGAACCTAAACCCAAACCTAAAATAATTATAAAAGACTTAATACCTAGATAATTAGGCATATTAAACCTTAAACAAAACCTAACAATAAGCGTTATAGGATAAGATGAACTTATAATATTATATGAAATACTGAAACCACGTTCGTGTTATAGGGATGATCGACGATGGCCTGAGCAAATCAGACCTCGAGTAAGTGAGCGAGGAGTCGAGGTAAGTTGGGATTAATACGATACTGTATTTTGGAGGCTTAAGATTATGCTTGGTTGTGCTTGTTAGATAGAGAATGTGTGCATGTGCTTGATTATGGGTGATGCTGTGATTCTGTTTGTTACTCTGGCACATATTGTATGACTTGTATGAAATGATTGATCACCTTAAACTGGACTTAATTAAATATCCGATCAGTAATCATAATCGGACATGCATGGCAACCCGTTAGGGGAACTTAGGACTCTCCGGCCAAATACCGACCCCTTCGGAAGGGATAGCGCAGGATTGCAAAATGGTCCCTTCTTCATCCTCAGTCGAACTAAGTGACAGGAGAGGAGGTCGCGGCGAGGGTGAAGACAGTGGTTCGAAGGTAGTCGCGGGAGGAGCAAGGTCTCCATTACACAAGTCTGGGTTTGGTCGTGAACTGTTGCATTAACGGCAACTCCTCAACCTGGATTAGAGCGGGCGCAATTTCTCTAATCTCACGACGGGCCGGACAACGTCGTGCGATGGCATTTGCTTGCACATGTATTGCACCTAATAAGTGATTGAAAACCTTGTTGTGTATATGGTATAGTTTTAAGTCCTCCGTCCTAACTTACTGAGCTGTGGTTGCTCACATCCCTATAGACATCGTGCAGGTGCTGGCTAAGAAGCGGCAACAACTACTCTGAAGCTAGCAACTGCTGGATCCTGGGGAGTGAGGAAAAACATTGAAGAATCAAAACATGTTTTACTTTTCATTTCTGATTAATGTAATAACTGAATTAGAGTGACTATATATAACTTTTCTCACTTTCTTAAATGATTTGTTTAAATTACAAATTGTCTACTTCAAACCGGGTTAGTCGTGGACGCCTTGTGTAGATCAGGTCTAAGATAGCGGTTGTAAGGCCAACTTCTATCTTAGGGCGGTTTACACGGCGGGGGCTGTTACGACTCTACCGCTTTGGGGCGTGACAACAAGACTGGTGTTATGGGTCTTGTCCCATAAAGTCCTTGCTTGATCAATCTTGCGATGTCTTACTTTTATGGAATCTTCAAGTGTTTTTATTTTCTATTTTTTATTTATATCAGTCTCCATGTTCTCATTGACGGTGTCCGAGTATTAAATCTTATGTTTTCATCTCTTTGTCGTGCTATTGAATTGTCTGTCTTTCGCGCGTTCTCGACCAATACAGTGAAAGAAACTAACGAGAGGTTCTCAAAATGTACTACATTCTCAATAAACATCTATTGGATGCAAATCTTAACCAACTCTCTTCCATCACAAATATCTTATATGTCCAAGGAACGCTCCCTAAAGCGCTTAATATAATTCATGAGATTTTTCTTAGGCTTTTGTTAGATTCTCTCCATATCAGTAAGGGTGACTCTTTCTTCAATCTTCAATAGAGAAGAACTTCTCTAAAAATATCTTTTACATGTTTCCTTATGAATTAGTCGACTCTAAGGAAAGATTGACATACCGGGTGTACGCTTTCTCAGTAAGTGACTTAGAAAATTCTTTTAATTTCAAATTGTCGTTTAAACCATATACTTTTAAGGCCTTAATGAACTTTAATAAGTGTTTTTTGGTACTCCCCTTCTTGCCATTGGACAATATGAACTTTAGACTTACATAGTTCTTAGGGTATGGTTTCGCGGTAATATGTTGGTGATATGGGAGCTTCAATTTCGATATCCCAGTTGTGGACTTTGCTTATATTTCTTTCGAATACACGTCTAAATCTTCTTTGATCACAAATGAATCTCTTTAGGTGGATTCTTCTTCTCTTAGTGACATCACAAGAGCGAAGCACATGGGCACGAGATTCACAGGCATAGAACTTGTAGACATGGGATTCATTGGTGTTAGTTGTGTAAAGTCAATAATTATGACACATGGTATAGCGCATAAGGATGACAAACCTTTAATTTAAACTCCCTAGTTCTTTACTTTATGTAATAAATTTTGCATAACTGTGAATTCCACTATAGAAAGTTGTTCCTTAACTCTAGAAGTGACTTGCTTGTTGACAATAGGAGGGTAAGTAAGGTGTGTTGTTGCACCACATTACTAGGATTCGAGGAAGTTGCTTCTTGTTGTGCAACAACAAAAGTAGCCAAAGCGAGCGCACATTGAGCAAACGCTACAATGAGTTCACTCAGGTTTCGATTAGTCTCTCGTAACTCAGGCGTTAGTTGTGCATTGTCAAAGACACATTCTCGCATGCCATCTCCTTGATTAATGCCTTCAATTGGAGGTGGATTTTGGTCATCAATCCCAACACCTTCTCACGTACTATATACTTGATTAGTTCCTCTAGTTGGGGTTGGATTTTGGTTATTAGTCACAATAATAGCATCTTAGTCTTGATTAATTCCATCAGTAGGATCAGGTTATTTTCATGTTGGAGGTACCATGAGGTAAGTATTAAGTCTTTCTTACCTAGTGAAGTAGCTAAAAATGTAGGGTCTAGGTACGGATGCAAGGGTTACGTATGTATTACTTGTGAAGTGTGTTATGTGTAACTTAGGAAATGACTTGAGTGACTTATATAGGATGGAGTAGGAAATCTTGGTAAAACTTTAATGTATATGCTGATAGATGGAGGAGCACAATGGTATTAAACTCTACAATTGTTGAACAACGGGGTAGAGTTCTTGATATGTTGAAGTATTTGATTTTTGAGATAAGATTTCGATAAAGTAATGGCGTTAATGAGTGTTTTTCTCTTTATCCAAATGAGGATATAAATGAGGTATTTATAGAAAATAGTAATTGATCTTATCCGTTAGATTACGATGGTAATAAGTGGTTAAGATTGAAGCCCTTTTATTAATGGATATCAAGTAAGCTATTTTCATGGGTTTAGGCCTAAAGAAAGGCTTTATTTATTATTTTAGTGTGAGTCAAACTAAGAAAGGTTAGATCGGGCAGACCGATCCAACGGGCCCTACTTTAAAACTATTATGCTAAAGCTTCCTTGATCATCCCAAATATTTAGATTTTACTCTTTGGCTTTTGTCATTTTAGCTCAAATAGTCAAATCTAATTAATTAATGGGCTTAAAATTCAAACTTGAATTTAGCCCTTTACATTACCTAATGTGCTTAAGGAACTAAAGGCTACTCTCATGCTTTTTTAGTGCAATCGCTCATCCCAAGGTAATCGAGTGTTTATGATCTCGTAGATTATCCATTTACATTATGTAACTAAGATGGTGTCACTTTTCCCTTTATAGTTAGAGCATCATCTTTAAATGCACAAATTCAAGCTTAGGCAAGTTTCCTTAAAAGCGGCGATTTATTAGTTATGGAAAATTTCCAAATTCAAACTTTGGCGAGTTTTCTTAAAAGCGGTAATATATTAGTTATGGAGAATTTTCAACCATGTGCATAGGGAAATGCTTGATCCCAACTAAGCTCTTTAGCTATCCAATTTTATGCTTATTTTATGTTTTGATGAGCTCTCTAGACTGGTTTACTAATATTTCCTGTAAATTTTGTATATGCTATTTCTTTTGCAATATAATAGAGTAAATGTGTAAACCTTTCTCCTCCTTTACAATTAAAAATTTGTAGAGTTAAACAGGATAAAAACATTTAGGATGTGAATGACTCAATTAATATATAATAAGAAAGTTATTTGTTTAGTTTTTAGTAATATTTTCAAACTGAATTCTAAATTGAGTTTGTTAGGCTAATTTTTCCTTAAAATGAGCTTGTTTATGAAGTGAACAAGTAAACAACTAATGAATTAGATGTGAGTAATAATTGTATAGGATAGATTAAACCCTTTAGTTATAATAACCATGTTTTCATCCACCTGCTTCATCATTTTATCTTTGATAAAGAAAAGATTAAATATAGGACAAAACAAAAATTAATTATTTTTTCCTTTACATAATTGTTTAGTTTTAGTATGTTCTTCTTCTTTTATATTTTAAGTAAGGGTAAAATGGCTATGTAGGATATAAAAAAATGATTTTAAAGATATATGAATTTGAAGACTTAATTGTATAAATAATAATGGACTAAGTGTATATTGAATAAACATAAGGATGTATGCTTATAATTCATCATTTATTTTATCATCAATTTAGTACCATTGGAAATTACAGTCAATTAATATAGGGAAGACTACAAAAATGTTTTTAACGTTTACCTTATTTTCTATTTTGGTTTTCAACATTTCAAAATTTTCAATTAAGTCCTTAATGTTTACAAGAATTTAAAAATAAGTTCTTTTAACCGATGGTATTAAATTTTAAATTGAAAAAGTAAAAAAAATTCTTAATGTTTTTTTTTTCCTATTTTAGTCTTTAATGTTTTAAAATTTTTATTTGAGTATTCAATATTTGAAAAAAAATTACAAGTTAGTCTTTTTTACTAATGGCATTAAATTATTATTTCCATATTGATACATGCTAACATTTTATTAATCAACATATTTCTATTAAATAAATAATATAATAAAATATTAAAAATTAACGAAGGTATTAAAAATTATAGCAAAGTATTTAAAAATAATGAAAATTTATACAAAGAGTTAGAAAATGAAAATAAAAAAGAGAAAAAAATCTGCAAAATTGAGAAAAAAAAAAGATAATATATTCAATATTATATATACTTATATACCTATATATATGAATAATCTTATATACATATATATTAATATTAAATATTTTTATATAATTTTTAGCTAAAAATACAAAAAATGCTCTTATAGAAAAATATTTGATATTACTATATATGTATATATGATTAATATTAATATATACATGTATATAAGTATATATATATATATTACTAAATATATTATCTTAGTAATTTTTTTTAAAATTTTGTAGATTTTTATTATTTTTTTCATTTAATTTTTTTTTTGTATAAATTTTCATTATTTTTCTATAATTTTCAATACCTTAGTTAATTTTCAATATTTTATTATACTATTTATTTAATAGAAATATGTAAACTAACAGAATATTAGCACATGTCAATATGTAAATAATAATTTAATGCCAATAGTAAAAAAGGATTAATTTGGAAAATTTTCAAATGTTGGAGACTTAAATAAAAAATTTTAAACGTTAAGAATTGAAATAAAAAATGAAACAAACATGAAGAATTTTTTTGTATTTTTTCAATTCAAAATTTAATAACGTTAGTTAAAATGACTTATTTGCAAATTTTTGTAAATATTTAGAACTTAAATGAAAAATTTGAAATGTTAAAGATTGAAATAGAAAATGAGATAAATGTTGAGAACTTTTTTATACTTTCCTTATCAATATACAATAGTATATGTATTTGACACTCGATGATTTAATAATTAACACGTACATACTAAGTACTAAGAATTATTATACATATCTATTTTACATGTTTATCTATCTTACACTATTTTCTATATGTCTTGGTATTTTGTTAGTATAAGAAGGTAAAAGTAAAAGAGAACGAAAGCAACACTTGACTTGCTAAAGAAACAATATCGAGAAAATAGAGTACAAACCCCCACCCTATCCCCCAATAGAAACATTGTTCTTAGCCATCTTTGTGTAAATTATGAATTATTTTTCCTCTTAATCTTTTGATTACTTTCTCTTAACTAAGGCTACTTTTTATCTTTAGGGCTCGGTTTCTTGCTTAAGAGAGTTCCTTATATATATAGCAAAGCTTAGGAGGATTGTGACCTAGGTCAAATGTGAGAGTTGCTACAAGTCAAGAATGAGAAAATTAGTTACAACAATATCTTATTGGCGGATATTAAGATAACTATATGCAGATAAATCCTTAAACTTGTAAAGTATGATTTTACATTACCATAAGTCTTTAAAATGTGTATATATACCTTAAATTGCCACTAAATCCCTACATCATTTGGCTATTGGTAGCTAACCACCATCATCATATATTAATATCACCTACTACTTACTAAGAACATTATGAAATTGTTTGACTAATTTTACATTATACAAACGGATGGATAGGAGGGAATCTACCCTTTCTAATCCAAGTGGAGAAGTTTTATTTGGAAATCAAATGGATATTTATCGTTGTTGATTTAACGTCTTAGTTTTATCTCAATCAAGATCTAATATTAAACCAAGTTCAATGACATTTATTATTACTCTATGTCTAGATGTTAATTTCGTCTGTGAATTTTTTGCAAAGATAAGACAAAGATTAAATATATAGATCTAACTGTTGCTTAATGTTTACATAAAAATAAAACAAAACAATGCATTCATATAATAAAAACACAATGGAGTTGGATAAAAGATAAGCTTAAAAGAAAAAAGAAGCTAAACAGATGAGGATGGATTAGAATCATGTGAATAGGAGGCTAGATTTACCGTTAATTCAATATTAATAGAATTATTATTCATCTTATACATATACAAAGATTTTGTAAGCAAATGTATGTACCCCATAACTCCTTTTAATTCTTAATAAAAAGGAAGCTTTCATTTTTTAAGGGAATGATTAAGGGTATTTGGTGTACTTCAAAGGAAGTTAAAATATTAAACTAACTTTTTCGTTGTAGTATATTTATTAATGTTAAAATTTACCTATCGATTTATAGAGATATAAAACTTGTATAAATTTTATTATTAATAAAAATATAACATGAGAAATATTTAAATAGGGAAGGGAAGTACAAATAGAGTGAAAAGCGCAAAATGATACAAATATAAGTATCAATTATTTTAATATTAACTTGACAAGATTGTATCATGAGTAATACTACAAAAATTATCACCTTCAGTATAAGTGATCAGGTAACCAATCATTCAATGAAATATTCATTTTCATAATCTTAATTGTAAGAACAACTATCAAGTAATATGATTGTTATGTTTCCTAATACTTTCCCATAAGATTGAAACGTTTGTAGCATTTGTAATGCATTTATTATATGTGGGATAATGCAAATAAGCAACTCAAAAAGAAATTCATTTGCTTAATTATAAATTTGGTAATATATAAATGAAAATTTAATATTATTAGTTATTGTAAAAAAAAGATTTAAAAAAGTGAGAGTGTCATTTAAGTAACACCAAATTATATAAACCCCAAAAAAGGTAAAATCACATTTATGGGAATTAAACCCATGATGATTTATTTACAAACTCATATACCTAGCCACTTAGCTATATCTAACATTTTCTCATATTTTTCTTTCAAAATATACATATTATATATATTCTTTCTCATTTTTTAATAAATTTTTATCATTAATTTTTTTCCAAACTTAGGAGGTATAGACCCCTTAAACTTGTCCCTAAATCGACCCATGTTTGTATAAAAGTTCATAAGTATTATTAAGGACCGGTAGATCCTGAAATCTGCAAAACTACAACCTTCCATTTAATTAAATTAATGTTTAAGGGTAGGTTCCATGTCCAAGTTTACAAATACCAGTCTCATACAAGATATGACCTTTTAAGTGTGTATTTATAGAGTGTTACTTAAAAGAGGTTCTTAATATGTTACATCAGCGTTCTAAATAATCAATCTTTATAAGCAATTCTTTACTTTATAAAAAGATACTTAACCAAAGTTATTTATCAAAATTTATATTTTTTATGGATCCTATGCTATTATTATTTTTTAAATAATACATAAAATATATTTAAAATAAATATTAAATTAAGTAAAACTTTTTCATTAATATTTTACATTATAATTTTGATTTATTTATTGTTATGCAAAATATAATATTTCATGTGTAAAATATTCTAATAGTAAATTGGTAAATGTTAATATTGGCCAAAATGGCTTCATCTGTTGAACACAAGGTTTTTTTTTTTTCTAAAAACAGGAAAAAGCTATGCATCACAATGTGCAATCGGTACCAATATTAGTACCTTTATCCTTACTAGCACCGCATGGTGCTATGCAAATATAAAAAGTAAAAGGATACTTAACATGAGAATATATGCTAAGTAACCCATATAAACATGCTCTAATCACCTTAATAGCCAGTGAAATCTGTGAATTTTGTCATAAATGTTTTAATTCTCAAGTTTGTTGTATTTTATTATTACATGTACTATGTATTATATATCCACTATAATGTATCCTTAATATATTATAATTGAATATAGTAAAAGTAATAATATATTTTTTCTTTTATTTCTCTAAGCTAAAGTAAACTACCAATTCATTGAAAAAAGAGAAACAAAAGTCACCATTTTGTAACTCCTACATTAAAAATATTAAGAAATAAAACCTTAAAATTATGTACATTTAGTTGATAGCTTGTACTATTTGATTAAAAGATATTTGCCACACTATCTTATAAAGATATCAAACTTAATACATAGAAACTCAATTAGGCACGAATTTAGTGTTAGGTTCTCTAAAGAGGTTTTGATGGTAACAACTCCTTGTTTATATTGGTAATTTTATTAAGTATGTAGCTAAGCAAAATCTTAGTAAGATAAAAGAGTAGTAGTGTTTATAAGGAATGAACTTTTATTCAGAACCTTTGAAATAGAAAAACGAAAATATTTGTTCTCAACTTGTAAATTGAAGTAAATGAAGCGAAATCTATCTTGGAGTAAAAATAAGCTAATAAATTCACAAGAATCCAAAGCCAAGCCAAAAGAAGTAGTAGAAACTTAATATATAGCATAAGCAAGTTTTTAACAAAATGAAGAAATGCAGCGAAAGCAACGTAGAAGTAGAAGCGAAAGCACACCGCAGGCATAGCGAAAGCAAAAAGCTTTGTAGGGAAACAACATGTCAAGCCCAAAAATTGAACCTCTCATTTCATTTTGATCTATCTATATTAAAAATGGGCCCATTTACTATGGTTGGTTAGAAATCAAGTGGATGGACCCATTTTTTAGATAGGTCACTGGTCTAATTTGAAAATTTGAGTTTAAGGACATTGTTTCAAAACTCTAAGAGTTACTTAAAAATAATTTTTATAAAAAATAAAAGGGCTTATTTATTAATTATTCGTAATAACTCAATAACCTAAAAAACAAGATAAACATATTATTATTTTCTTAATTCCTTTCTAAAAGACGTACTGAAGAGAGAAAGTAAGATTTCTGTTAAAGAGAAGAACATGTTTCATGGAAAAAGTAATTTTCATTGGAAAAACATTTTTTAAAGAAAGAAAGTATTTTTTTTTTATTTTTTTTGGAAAAACGAATATATTTTTTTTTCATGAAAAAACATTTTATATTTTTTTTATGGCAACCCCCGCAAGTGTATCTACTATTTAGAATCATTTTCGTACGTCATTTGATTTTGTAAAAACTTTAATGTGTTAGTTGCTTTCAATTTGGAAAATCGGCCATTTTTACATTTTTCTCCAATTTTTCATATTGTTTGGAAAATTTCCAAGGAAGAGCCTAGCTTTGGTGTTTATTTATTTTTCCTTTGGAATTTAAAGATGATACTAATTTTTAAAAACCCCATTTATTGATGTTTTTGCATTTTACAAATAACTAAGTGATCATATAAATACAGAGGTACATTATATTTAAAAGAGATAAATATTTTATATGAGAAAAAGGAGAACTATTTGAAATGATTTTGTACATTTCAGAATAGAAAATTCAAACTTTACTGTATTTGAAAAACTATTATATACATACAGCTATATGTATATATATTGCTTGCTAAAACACACACACATATATATATATATATATATAATATGATATGATAAAATAAGGAAAGAGGTTAAACTGTAGTAAAATAAAGTTGGAAATGGATTGGATGTGCAGAAAATAAAAGAAAGTCAGTTAGAACCTTATGAAAAATGGATTAAAACTTGTCAAAAAGGTGCTAGGTGCTTGGGTCGGTCAAAATAAGCTCAAATTGGCCCAAAAAAACTAAGATTGGTGGAAACTACGCTCGGTTCAGTTGAGAAGTGTGGTCAGAGCGGTCAGGGAGCGTGGTTGGCTTTGTTAGGAGGGTGTGGTCAGGTTGGTTTCTAGAAGAAGAGCAGCGGCCGGCACCTATGGCAGCGATTGGCATTCCATTTTCTCAAATTCATCAAAAGTCGAGCCAAAACAAGGTTTTGATGAAGCTTCAAACTTCTCTGTTGGTGGACGAAGAAGGGACTTCCTACAGGTAGACAATGACGCGATGAGTCCCATGACACGTAGCCGTTCGGTTCACGTGTATATGAATAGGACACTGCTTGTCCTACAAATTTTCTGAAATTATTCACTATCATTTATTATTTATTTATTATTTTTCTCTCTCTCTCTTTTTTTTTTTTTTATCGCGAAAATAAACTGATAAAAACCGCTCTTTGTTCAACTAAGATTTGATTCATTTGAATCCTTCACCTCTTATTTTGTTATTTTATTAATTTGACCACTAAACCAATGTGCCCATTTTATTAATGTATTGAAAATATAATTTATTTGATTATAACTAAAAATCTTTAGGTTGAAAATAAATAGAAATGAAACTTAGGCATGAATTGACCTAAGCTCAATAACTTCTAAAATTGAGCCTAATATACATATATAGAAAATTAAGTTTTAAAATGATCCCAATCGGATAGAAGCTTAAGTTTTGGTCTATTGACAATTCGATTGGTCCAAACTTCATTTTTACATATCTTACCTAATTTAGGTCTAAACAAGCCTGGTTTGGACCTGTATTTTACTTGAGGTAATGCTGAATTTGATATCAATTGCTTAATGCCCTCTTTACTTAAGAGTGTGGAGCTCCTAGCTCCAGGTCTAAGTTTGCCCACTTTCATTCTCTTAAAATCAATGAGACTAGACTTGAGTGAAGAATTTTATTGCTTCCCAAAATGAAGTCCTTTTTGAATGGGAACTTGGTGTTTATCAAATTAGTATACTTGTTAGGTCTGGAATAGCCATTTTGGCCCATCAAAGCTAAAATCTTTGTTTTAGTTTCAAATTTCCATTTTGTCTATATTTTTCATGAATTTGCATTTTTAGGGGCTTTTTAATTTTTTATAATTTTTATTTTTCCTAAAAGGGGGGCTAAAAGGGATGTCAACATGATAGGAATAATAAACTATGTAGAAGCACGGTGGCAATTACAGTGATTTGAAAACTTAACTCCACGAGTAAGATATACTCAGGTAACAAATTTGGTCAACTCTTCTCCAATCAAATCCCTTTTTTTCTCTTTAAAAATATTCTACAATAGGCTAAAGAAGCCTAGTAGATATTTTTCATAGATTTTAATGATAACAAAAAAAGAGAAAAACACTAATGAATTAACGTATGCAGGTATTCAGAAATTTTAAAATTGCAAATTGAGATGCATTTAAAACTTATTCAAAAGGTTTGAATTCATTGAAAAATGGGCTAGTTCAAAAATTTTCAGAGAGTGTTTTAGAAGCTTTTGTAAAAAGATTGGATACAGTACTTCAAAAACTTGTTTATAGACTTCAAAGAAAAGAAAACCGACACTCTTTAGAAGGTTATTTAGAAAGTTAGTCTGGAAAAGTATAACGTTAAAAATTAATAAATTATTATATTCGAATTAAACAAGGCCTAGCTCTACTAGATTGGATGTATTAAAAAAATACACTTAATCCCATTTCACTTGAGATTGAATCAAGATTCATGGAAACTATTTTTAAGGGAATTTATTTTTGCTAAATCAAGATATATATAAGAATGGATAAGGATAAAATTGATTTGGATTTTGTAGGATTTAAATTTCAAATCTTAAGCTTATCTAAACATTGTTGATCAAATTGTATCTGATTAAGATAAGTTGATGAGATCAATTTTAAATTTTAAATTCCAAGATTTTCTTTAAAGATATCTATAGATTTTCTTTAATGTTAAATATAGATAAACATGAAGTCTTAAACAAATTAGCCGTTAGAAGACTTCAGTATAAAAAGAGAAAGGATTTAAAGTTTTAAGCACATTTTCTGAGAAAAAAACAATACATTTGTTATACTTTGATCGTGACCAAATTCTATCTTCTGAAAGAGCATAGAAAGTCTCTCAGATATTTTTTCAGAAAGTTGAACGAAGGAGAATTATTCATTAATCATCATTTTTGTTTTAGTAAGAAATTAATTGAGATTTGTATTGTTGTCCTCACTTATATTTTATAAAGATTATTTGTTGTTTGAGCGTTGAGAGAAATTTGATTGTACTCTATAGATCTGTAAATAGCTTAGATTAAAGAAATGCTAAATAGACAAAATAGAGTGTTGTGAAAGCTTATGTATGGAAATTACTTGTAATCTTCTTGTGATTTTGAGTTAGTGGATCAAGTAGAATGGTATTGGTGAAGTAGATCGAGTCCCCTACAGTAGAGTTGAAAGAGAGCATTAAGCAAAAGGCTGAAACTCTATAAATTCTTAACTTGATATTGTCCTTCCATACTCTTTTAATTTGCTTTATTAATTGTGGTGTGTTGAATTATTAAAATATAATTGTTCATCAATATAAATTGTTAAGAGAGATAATTTTAATTTTTCTTATATCGAAAAAGTTTTCAAAAATTTAAAGATATCAATTCTCCTCTCCTCTTGATATCTTATACGAGACCAATAAAGCTAAAGATTACAATAGATTGGTTTTCGAGATTTAAGGACATATTAAGTAGGTCAAAGTAGGAAAATCAATCATTGCATAAGGAAATCAAAGCCTATTTAAAGGGAATTAATCCAAGAAATTAAATCATTACAAAGTCGATTTAAAGGGATTCAATTCAAGATAGCAAAGACAATGATAAGAAGAAAAACTATAAGAATTCAAAGTCTTTAAGCTAAAATCTTCTACACAACTTTGATTCAACAAGATTTGTGCTAAAACTTGAGGAGATTTCTTTTGTAATTCTCATTAGATCTACTCTTTTCATTTCTGAGAGCTTGTGAGAGTTATTTGGGAAGTGGACTAGATTTCTTAATTTTGTATAACTCTTATGTTTAGGGAGTATGGGGAAAGCAAAATCATGATTGGAACAAAAAGCTTGTGTAAACCACTTCATTTCTCTTGAATATTGGAATATGCTGGTGCATATGACTAGTTTCTAACAAGGGATTTTTCTTTCTTTCTTTCTTTCTTTTTTTTTTCCCCCTTCAAATCTTATCAAAGGACTTAAAAAGAGGATCGATATATAAGGAGAAATTCTTACAAATTGGCTATCTAGTCTTCTTATTATCTATCTGTTTTTATTTTTTGTACTTAGTATTCCAATTCATACTCATTTACTAAGTGCTTTTTCTAATGACTTTGATAAGTCTAAACAAAATTTTTTAAACTTAAATAGAACTAATGCTAAGTTTTGATCATTGTCATCACTCAAATAATTAAGAAGTGGTTCTAAAAGTAATTTTTTAGAAAGGTTTATAAGTTTGAAAACAACAATAAGTTCTATCCCCTTTTCTAATTGTTTGGTTAGGACCAACATTTAGCAAATTCAAAATTCAAGTTTAAAGTTTGACAAGAAAAGGCTTAATTGGATATGACAATTAGTAAGTTTAAATTTCTAAGTGTAAAACTAAAAAAGTACTAGAACTTATATAATGATTTTGATTTTTTTGAATAATAATTAGAAGGCTATGGCTATATTTCTCTTTGCACTTTGTTGAGTAAAAATCAGAGGATAAATTTATTGACAGCTAATGAATCAAATTTTTGTTTTTACTTTCCAAGTATGACATTAGAGAATTTTCTTGTAGATTTCATAATAAGGCTTTCTTAATGGTTGTATTAATAAAAGAGTTCTATTTATTATTATTATTATTTTGGATAAGCATAGATTTAACTCACAATATGGCATATCCTACTAATTTTTTTCCCCTTAAATGAGGTACACGAAAGCGGACTACTTCTATACCTCTTAAGCCACATGTTAATAAAATGCTTCTTAACATTGATCTCCATTCTTCATTTAATTTTATGATTATAAGCTTTATTTCTTGTAGATGTCCGATGTTATCGAAAACTTAAAAGAATAATAAGCTTTTAACGATCAATGATAAGAATTTCCCAATGCCGAATGAAAAACATTTGGTGTATAATATAAATATGAGATAGACATCATTCAACATAAAATTTATTCTCTACTGAAACATGGCCAATGCATTTCTTTGAACCATAGTTAGCAACATAATAAGACACACCATAGACCGATGTCCCTTATATTGAAGAATCGATCTACTTCTTTATTCATGCTTTCCTTCTTGCTATTGCTTCCATAACTAAGGGGTCCTAATTAATTAGGACTGGCATTAATGCAGACCGATTAACCAACAAAAAATGCGTTGCAATTGAGATTAGGGTTTATGAAACTGAAGATGCTTGGTGTTAAGTTGAACGCTTTTGTAATGGCGAAACATGTGTCTCCACTCTTCATAGCCACAGCCTTGTTGCACTCCAACGTTGTAGTTGTAAATTTCAAAATAATGAAATCTTTTAGAATGTGAATGGCTCAAATACTATAGATTTAGAACAGGAAGTTATTTATTCATAGCAAATGGGCTCTTTTGGACACCTATATCACTGTTTACCTTACAAGAATTAAAAAATTAATTGTTTCTTTGTCTTTACACGTAATTTTTTTTTAGTTTTAACACGTTTTTCTTCTCTTACTAAATTCATTAAGGAAGCATGTTTTGAAGATTAGGGGTTTAAAGTTAATAAAGGGTGGAGCATAGGTGGAATAAAGTAATGATGTGCATTTACAAGAATTCATGTATTTTATCGCTTTAGGACATGTATGGGTAATATATGAGGATCTTTTCTAACTATGTCATAACTATTTAATTATTAGCACGTATGTATGGGTCTAATACAAATCAACCATTTTTCTTAAAAAAAAATTATATAAATACAAATGAGATAAAATTAATTACCTAGTTACCGGTGCTAAATTGCGTATTGAAGATGCAGCGTAATAATTTATAAATATATCGTATTTGTAAGTTATAATTTAATAAATTTGATATGATTTCTAAATCCTGTATGTGATTTTATTAACCTTATTTATTATTTATGTTGAATATATGATAAAGACAATGTAATGATTTAGCTGTTAAGGCATATTCTAATGCCCAACAAAATTCGAAAGGAAATGTATCAAAAGTAAGGGCATTTGAGTCATTTCAAGCCCTCTAAAACCATACTCTATACCTTTTATCTTAATGCACCTAAACCCTACCAAAACCCTTTTAGCCTACTTATTTTCTTTTTATTTTCATCATTTTCCTTCCTCTTAACTAAAATATGCTTTTAAAGCTTCAAATACTCATGGAAAACCTATTTCTAAGCTCCTTTAATGGTAAGGTAACCTTTTAGTCTCTTTTTCTAATGAAAAACCTTTATTTTCATGGAGTTTCTTAGCATTTCTTTAGTAATCCAAATTTAAATGTGTACATTATAATTTTTCCTCTTTGGGTTGGTTTGTGTTTGAGATTCAAGACTTGGATTCACTCATTACAAGTAAGTACTCTTCACTCTTACATCTTGTTCTTTAGTTAAAGTAGATGTTCTTGTAGTTATTGATGGGTTTGATAATTAAGTGGGTGTTAGAGTTGAAATTTATGGTTTTGATGGATTAAAAAAGAGTTTACATGATGGGTAATTGAGGGTTTGATTTATATTTAAGGTTGGGTTGAATATTAGAAGGGAAAGAGTGGGATTAGAGAGCTTTTTGAAGTAGAAAAGACATCTACTTGCTATTAGAAGGACACGACCAGTAACATGATCATGTCGCTGACCATGTTTGTTAAGGGGAAATTGTCACAAGAAGTGATATGAATAGATGACGCGATTGTGTCATTGGTCATGTCGTGTAGTGAACTCCAAGTGTTCTTTTTTTTTAATGATTTTCCTAACCAAACTTAACCAAACCTTTTTCTACCCTTAATATATAGTTTCAACCAACTTTCTTTTACAAAAAATTTCAAATTTTGCAAAAAGGTCGGATTTTGTACGCAACAAAATGATATTGTGATGTTGCTAACCATGTTGAGCTACAACTTCATGTGAAACATTTTCCTTATTGTTCTTCTTAACCAAACTTAATAAAACCTTTCCTACCCTTAATATTTGGTTTCAACTAAGTTTCTTTTATAAAAGTTCCAACTTTTGTAAAAATAATCGGATTTTGACACAACTAAGCAGCATGGTCATATTACTAACCATGTTGAGCTAGGAACCTCATGTGAAACCTTTTCTTGTTGTTGCTCTTAACAAAACTTAATCAACTTATTCGCAACATTAATATTGAGTTCTACTTAGCCTTTCTTTATAGAAGTTCTAATCTTTACTTAGAATTTTCATGTTGTTTAAGTTTAATTTAGCATTTTGACTAGTTTTAAATACTTTTTACTCATAAATATCACTTTAACCAATTTTAGCAAATTTTATCTCTCCAATAAAATAATATTTTTTTTTCAAACTATGCTCCATCTAAATCTTGTTACTACTCTAAGCTTTTGATTATCCTCCTAAATATTTTCTCCAACTTATTCTTAATTAAAGTTTTGAACTTTACCCTTAACTTTAGTCGTAGTACCCTTAGGAGTTAGGATTGAGTTTAAAGGAATTGTAAACAAAGTCAAGTTGGGAGTTTTAATTTAGAAGATTTATGTTGAATTGGGTTTATGATGGATTAAGGAAGGCTTGTTATTCTAATTGCTAGGTTCTTGATTCGGGTTCATTTTTGAGTATGATATGGATCTTGAGATTGAATTTTGACTTATAAGCTTGGTTTGGACTTTGATTTGGACTTGGGTTTTGAAATTGGTTTTGGCTCAACTTTCCAAGTACATGGCGCTTGGTTGTTTGCTTATGCTTGTTAGGACTTAATAAACAAAACTAGAGTAATTTATATTCAGCTTAAATAAATTTGGTTGCTGGTTATGCTTGACTTACTTGCTCTAGAAGCTTGTAGTGGCAGATCCTTAAAGGAGTGATGGTTGATCATATGCGAGTTTTCTCTAATAGACTTTCATATGAGATGACGTAGCTAGAATTCTAGGATTTAAGGATTGCGAACTCTCGACTCTAAGAGTGAAGGACTTAAAGGAAAACATATATTCATATCCTCCTATATATATGGACAAAGATCATAGTGTGGAGGGGTCATAAGTACCCATTTGTTGGTCATTTGGACTAAATTTAAGATAATTAAATTATTGTTTGCTTTATACTTGATGTAAGTTGCATTATGTGCATGTCTATAACTTAGCTTAGCATCCATATGTGCTTTTGCATTACGTATTAAGCTTTGACTTATTTTTTTATTTTTACAGTTGTAAGTTGATGTTAGGTAAGTGTACATATCTAATTTGTAATAGCGAATTAAGTCCAAGTATCAATTCTTTAGAGATTTTGACTACTAATACTCATTAGATCTTTATTATCTAATTGGTGAATTTGAGTTTAAGAAATTTAAAGAATCTATATTAAATTGTGGCAAATAATAAATTATCACTAACTAAGAATTGTTCAAAAACTTAAACAAGAAAACAATAAAATTATAAACTACTTCAAGATTCGCAAACTGTATCTAGATCTTTGTTTCTGCTAGATTTAACATGTGATTTTCCTTAAAGAAAATCTAATTTTTCCTTTAATCTTTTTTAACTAGTAGAATTCTCTACTGAAGTTAATCACTTTCTCAAGCCGAGTAACCTTGATCTTAAAATTATCTATTAGAATCTCTTTTCAATAACATGACCTAAGATTGTATTATTGTACAACGAATTCTCTATACTATAATTCAAGATTCTAGAAAGATCTTATAAATTATCTCTAATTTTGTAATAATCTTTATCAATTATGTTTAGATCTAATCTTATAAGAAATCTTCTAATTTTCTTATAAGATATTAAATTCTAGATTACTATTAGTAGAAATAACAATCTAAATCATGAAGCATACATAATTGAATTAAGAAAAGGATAAAGAATTAATTAGATCTAATAAAAAATTCATGTCACATGAGTAGATCTATGTTCTGCAAGACCTAGATACAAAGAATCTACTCCCTACACATCATGAAGTAACAATCTAAAATCAAAGGATAGAGAAAAATAGATGAAAGAATAATGAAATCTAAAAAAGTTTGAATCTTGCAATCTTCTTTGTGTCTTGCTCTCTTGAGTATTCTTGGCTTGAAAAACTCTCCAAAAGTTTTCTAATAATTCTCCTCGTGAAAACCCTAAAGAAACTTTATATAGGAAATGCTAAAATAAAATTTGTGCAAATGACACGATCGTGTTCCCTAGTCATATTCTTGACTGTGAATGCCTCCTCTTCTCTCTCTCTCTCTCTCTCTCTCTTTTCAAAAATCTTGCAACGATATGACTGTGTCCTTAGGTTGTGTCACTAGCTGTGGTTAGTGAAAATTTGGTCCAAAATTACCTAGAAATGATATAGTCATGTCATTCGATTGTGTCTATCTTCAAACATTTATAATTTACTCATTTTAACTTTGAATTGAGTGAAAGTCGTTTCTATCTTTTTGTTTTCTTGCATAGATTGTTCTAAAACCTAAAAATAAAAATTTTACTCAATTAAATATCATTATCTAAAAATAAACTCAAACATTAAGGGAAAATCATCAAAAATTACCATACAAAATATAACCAATTTAGAGCCTATTAAAATTTCCCACACTTTAGATTTTGCTCATCCCTAAGTAAATAGATCAAAGAAAAATCAGGACAAAATTCTTAAGTTAAAAACTATTACTACTTAGGAAATTTCCCAAAATTTACACTTAATTCGGAAAAATAATCAACTTACAGCTCTAATCTATTTTATTTAAAAAACTTCCTTAATTCTTATATTTAATCTTTTTCTCAATGCTCATATTTAAGAAGATCTAGGTAAATTAAAGTTTACCTAGATTTAACATCTTTCCAATTAGGAAATAGTCATAAAAATTTTAACATACTTAACTAAAATATATACAACCCTCCCTTCAATCTCACTGAATCCTATAATTTAGAGTAAACACATAGTACATCCACTTATCCTTTGATTATCCCCTTAGTTCATGCTTTCGTTAGAATGGTTTCAAATTCATTGAGTTTATATTATTAATTAAGCATATTATTTAAGGATAATTTCACTAGTAACAAGAAAGAATCTCCCTCTTCTGATAGACCAAGACTAATCTATACTAATTTAGCCCTCATATTGGTAGCAGGAAGAACTTTGCTCTTTTAAGGGACTAAGGTCGATTCATTCCAACTTATCTTTTAAGCTTAATTTGGTATTGGTAGTGAAATTTAACATTGCTTTTCTAAGGGACTAAGGTGAATTCTTATCAATTTTTCCTTTTTATTATTGATTATTCAAGCAATTTTTTATCTCTTTTTCCTTCTAACTATTTCAAGTTTTCAAAGGTTTCTTAAAAGATAAATTTAATCTGTTTGTTTAATAATGATTATAGGACTCTAAAGTCATCTAAGAGGAAAGTATACATCTAAGAAAATTTAGAAAATAATTATAACTAACTCCTAACTAGTGATGTTGCTATAATCTCAAATCTTTAAAATCCTAGGCTAAATAATCTATAACTTTATTCCATAAAGATTTCACCTATCAACTCTGGCAAAGTGTAATTCATTTATCAAAGATCAAGTATTCAAATTACATTCAATTCAACTAACTGTAAGTTGTTAATTTACAAATAATTACAAGTCAATAAAATAATAAAATTAGGTCCAATGCAAAAAAAAAAAAAAAGAAAAAGAAAAAGAAAAAGAAAGGCTTCCTAAGTAGCAAAAGTTTCTTTAAGTTTCAATATCCCCTTGCCTATACTTAAAACCGTACATTATCTCCAATGTACAAATTAAGTGACACAAAAAAAAAAAAATATATATATATATATATATCAAGGCAAACACATATGAGAAAGGAAATAGAAAAGTACGGAAAATAACTAATATTCCTATGAAAATTAAGAATCTCAAATGCACAAAAGCCATAAGTTATGGAGTAGCAAATTCCAAACATGGCAATATCAGAAAATAGTATCTCTAGATAAAAGCTTCCATCTTCATTTCCAGAACTATTTAGCAAACCAGTACTATCTATCCGGCAAAACACAAAAGAAAAACATGAAAGAGAAAAGAAAAATAAAATAAAAAAAAGCAAATCCTAAATAAAAAGCAATAAGGGAGTTTGGAAAAGAAATCGAGTCTTTTGAAATTAAGTATAGCCTAAGAAAATGAATAACACCATCCTCCTAATCATCATCCATAAAGTCCTCCTCATTGCCCTCAAAATCCTCACCCTCTTCTTTACTTTCTTCGTCTTCTTCTTATTTCGCATCCATTTTTTCTTCTATACTTGAAGCTTAGTTCATAGTGCCATGATATTTTTCAAAAGAAAAGAAAATTCAAGTTACTATTTTGTTGACTAAAAGTGTCCCTACACTTGGAACAAAGAACTATAGCAAAACCATAATCAAGTGTGGAAGAAATGACACTATAACTCATTTAGGATTTTTATCAAACACTTGGTTCACATGTAAAATATAGTTGTGTTCTTGAGAAATTCTTCATGCAATCCTCACAACTATTGTTACAAAAGAGATTTTAAGCATGCTTAAACTCTTAATTCTTCAATGACATGAATCAATAACACTTGTATGTTGATTAAACATTAAAGCTGTAAGTACTAGAATGAAGAACAAGACACATGAAGTAATGAAATTCAACACTTCAACTTAAACATGCAAGCACTTAAACATGCAAGAATCGCATGCCTATAATAATGTATTGTAAGTGGTACGATCGTATTACAACCTATGTCTTTCAAACCTAAAGAATACGCTAATTTTAAATGACATGATCACGTTGATGATGATTAACTACTTAAACCCACAAAATCATACACACAAATACTTAAATATCACTAAGTAGTGAAAATAAAGTGAAATCTCTAAATTACAAGTAAGAATCAAAATCGAAGCAAGCATTTCTTATGCTACAACTGGTAAATTTAGCTGTCTTGCTAGCCAGTTAGCGAGCAAGGGTTAAGGGGATAGTGTCCCTTGTGGGGTTTCAGAGGTAGCTCGTCGAAAGCTAAACAAATTTTTGAATTGGCACATGCAGCATAGTATTGAAATAAGTGGAGATTGGGGTACTTACCTTATTTTTGAAGTGAAGTGGAGTAGAGTAGTAATGATCCTTGGTAATGTGTAAATGTGGAAGAAAATGAAGTGTATGTATGTTTTTGCGTGAGAGAGTATAGGGTAAAGAGTATCGTATGTGCGTATGGGTGCTAGATAAAAGGAGAAGTGGGGATAAATTCACTTATTGCTACCTTAAATATTGAGTGCAACATGACCCACTTTGGTCATTTGAAAATTTCAACATGAGGATGCTTGGGAATGACATGGTCAGAGATACGATCATATCTTTAAATCGTGTGATTCACTGTACAGTATGTAGGAAACTGCCTTAGGAGTGACATGGTCAAAGACATGACTGTATTTTTGGACCATGTAGCAAGCTGTATACCTTTTTTTCTTTTTTTAGAGAAATGCTTAGTCTAATGCATGAAATTAATAAAAATAAGTAATTAAAAAGAAATAAAATTGCTAATGTGCTAAGATAAATAAAGAAAATTTCTAAAATAACTTATCGGCTTAGGTTACCTCTTAAGAGCGCTATATTTAACGTTGATAACTTGAGAGAATGCATGACTAACTTACCTTAGTTTGGGTAGAGATAGATCTCCCCCCTTACCTTGCTTTTGTGCTCGCCATACAAGAATAGCTTTACCCCTTTTTAGTTGGTCCCGCAACTTCTCTTCTCTAGGTATGTGACTTCAACTAAGTTTCTTTTTATCACATCACTCATTAAACTTGTACTGCTTGAGTCTCTTCATTTTGTTTGCTTTTTGCTTGGATGGAGTAGTCGTTAGTGGCTTTAAGTTCCTCGCTATAAAGGCATGTTTCAAGTGATCTTTTGAGTATTTCTACTCTAATACTAATGGCTTTATTTCGGAAGGCTTTAACTTTCCATCCTTTAGTTTGCAAAATGGTTCAAACCCCTTCTTTACCACATTGGATTCATTAGCTCCCAATTGAGCTACAACTTCAGGCTGATTAAGGGTTTTCATCATCTCTCTATCTTCCTTTTCTAAGTAATGGTTCGTCGGTTCTTTGACAAGTGTATCCTATAAACATTTAGTAACATTAATGGAACTAACATCATAGCTTGTGCCCTTTAAGTCAAGGGATTTGTGCGTTGAATCTGAATTTTGAAAAACATTATCTGCATCTCTGACCGTTAAGATAAGCTTACGGTCACTAACATCAAACATAGCCCTAGTAGTAGTTAGGAAGGGTCTACCTATGATCAACACAACCTCAAAATCCTTATCTATACCGAGAATAAAAAAGTCCATAAGAAACATAAACTTTTCAACTCGCACTAAAACATTCTCTATGATCCCTCTAGGATATGTGATGGACCTATTAGCTAATTGAATGCACCAAAACATTCTCTTATCCCTATCTTTTTGAATAATTTATATGGCATCGAATTTATACTAGCTCCTACATCTGCTAAAGCATTGTCTATAGAGAAGTTTCCAAGTACAAGGAAGAGTTAATCTTTCTAGATTTGTTAATTTTTTTGGTAGCTTTTTCTTTAGTAGTACGGAGCATTCTTCATTGAATGTAACAGTTGAAAGATTCTCTAGCTTCCTCTTGTTCGATAAAAGATCCTTTAAGAACCTCGTGTACTTTGGCATCTGTAATAAAACATCAACAAGAGGTAAGTTTACATGAAGTAGTTTAATAAGATCGACGAATTTATCGAATTGCTTGATTGGATTACAACAATCTTCTCTAAGTCGCTGTGGATAACGGATAGGCGGCTTGTACTCCTTCACTTTTGGTGGCTCCATATTCTTTTTTGATTTTGGTGGCTTTGTGTCTTCCTTGTCTTCAACTTTCAATTCTTTCTCAGTTATTTCCCTACTATCCTTCTTTGCAACTTATAGCTCTCTACCACTTCTTAGAGCTCTCTACTACTTCTTAGGGTCATTGAATTGACATGTTTCCTATGGTTTGTTTCAGTGTTCCTAGGCAATGATCCTTATTGCCTCTCATTTAGCATTTGAACAATCTGATTCTCAAGGTTGTGGATGGAAGCCTCTTGATTCCTCAGATAAGTCTTTGTTTGTTGCATGCACACCTTATTAAATTGAATGTATTTTTTTAAGAGACTTTCCAACTTCTTCTTTGAAGCATTTGAGGAAGCTACAGGTTATTGAAATTTAGATGGAGGCAAATTTGATCTTTGCTGGGCTGATTCCTTACCCGCTAGTATTGGCCTTGACCTTGATTTTGACTTCCCCATTAAAAGTTAGGGTGGCCTTTCTACCTTAGGCTGTAGGTGTTGCTATAAGGATTATACTGGGGTCTTGCAGGTTTTCCCAAAAAATCAACCCATTTTGTCTACTCATAGCTTATAATCCTCTCTTGGTTGAAGTTATTGGGGTTGAATTGTAGTTGTTGTGAACCTTTTGAGAGGGATTCGATTTTCTTACTCAACATCTCCACCTGAGTGGTTGGAAACTATACATCATTAAGCTCAAACACACCTATAACTTTTTACTTCCCCTTAGGGTTTTCGTATTGATAATTATTTATGGTTATACTTTCTATCAAAGCTTGGACTTCCTTAATTGTCTTGGTGTTGAGTGTACCTCCAGTTGCTGCGTTTATCATTTACCTTGTAGAATGTTTGCATTTCCATCCAATGGGGAAGGTTATGGTGTGGACACTACTTTAGCAAGTCTTTAAAGCACTCTCATATGTCGTATAGGGTCTTACCCTTTATCTAGGCAAAAGAAGAAATGTTGGTTCTAAGCTTTGTAGTTTTAGCAGGTGGAAAATACATCTCCAAGAATTTTTTCGCCAATTCGTTTCATATTGTGATTGAATTCTTTGTTGTAGACATCTCATTTTTACCATCTTTTATTGTAATTTCAATCTTTTTTTTACTTTTGAGTCAAGTTTATAAAAAATAAAAAAATTGGAAAAAAAACTTGAAAAATAAAGAAAAAAAATTAAAAAAGGATGAAAAAATTGAAAAATTAAAAATATATAAATTATCCGAGTTGAGTCAGTTAGTTAGTTAATTTAGAGTCAGATTAAATAATAGTCGAAGATGTACGTGCAATTTAATAAATTCGAGTATTTAAAAATTAAGCTTCATTAGAAAAATATTTTTTAAAAATAGTCCAGTAAAGTATAAAGTGGATTTTTATTTAATTTGAAAATATTTTAATTGGACTAATTAAAATGGACTTGGTATTTTGGACCGTGGTCAATTTCAAATAAGATGGACTTGGGTGGGCTCAAGATAGAAAGCCTAAATAGAATGTGGGGCTTCTAGAATTTGAGAGTGGATTAGATTGGATCATGATTGAATAATTCGAGAAATTAACAAATCTAAGGTAGACATTGTCATATCTTATGAATATTAGACATTGTCAAAATTACTTATTTATAAATAGTGGACTTCAGTTGTAAAAAAATCATAATCCACAATCGTACAATTACATCTCCAAACACATACACACATCTCTAAACCCACAGTATACAATTTCTATACACACATACGTCTAGCAGCTACACTCCCATACATGTTCAAGGCTAAGCTTTATAGTACATGTCTAAGTCTATTCACGTCCAAGTCCAGCACATCTAGCGGCACTTCATAACACATATGTTCGAGTCTAGCACTTCATAGAACACATTTGAGTCCAACACTTCACATTACGCACATCCGTAAATCCAGTCCACAATCACAAGCAGTTTCATGGTAGTTCGATCATACGTACGATCCAATTGTAGATTCAACACTCACGTGTACGACCTGACTTGCATGATTATTTCCCTCGAATCTGACCCATTTAGTAAATTGGGTAAGTAGGTTTTCTTTTTTAAGTATTATTTTACTATTTTTTCCCTTAGTACAGGTTGTTGAATAAATTCTAACATAGATTATATGTCATATTTTTAGATAGATTTGCATTCTTTTGGATTAAATTTGTATATTTTAGATAAATTGCATTTTTTTTTATAAATTGTATTGTTTACACATAATTCACATCTTTTTCATCAAAATTGCATTTTTTTTTTTAAAATAGACACGTATCTTTTCTGAGATTTATATTTTTAGTGAAGATAGGTATCTAAATTCCTTGTCTCAATAGATTCATATAAATTTTGCATTTAGGGTTTTAGAAAAATTGTATCTTTTTCATAAAAATTAGTATAGATACATATCTTTTTTGAGATTCATATCTTTAGTGAAGATATATATCAAAATTGCGTATCTCAATAGATTCGTATAAATCTTACATTTAAGGTTTTAGAAAAATTACATTTTTTTCATAAAAATTACGTATAAATACGTATCTTTTTCGAGATTCATATTTTTAGTGAATATATGTATCTAAATTGCTTATCTCAATAAATTCATATAAATCTTGCATTTAGGGTTTTAGAAAAATAATTTTTTTTTTTGCATGTAATAGTTTTTTTAAAATAAAAATATTAATTGAAATCTTTTTAAAAGATTTAGTTATTTAGGTTTGTTTCTCTTCTAATAGATTCATGAAGTTTGACCTTTTAGTTTTTTTTTTTTAAATGATAAATTGTTAAATAACATAAATCTAGCTTGACTTTCAAATTAAAAAGAATCAACTTACTAAATATTTTCTAAAAAAGAAAAAAACAAAACTACGTTAGTTTGATTTCGACTAGTGGGTACGTGGGTACGTGGGTACGTGGGTACGTAGGTACTTTCGGGATAACCATAAAAAATATAAAAACTTTTTTTTTTAAATTTGTAATAAAAAATCATCAAAAATTCATTTTAATTATATTTTTGTATATCTTTACATATTTTGAAATTTTATAAAAATTATTAAAAAATAAAATCCCATTAGTTATTTTTTTTTACTTTTATATGCTGACTTAGTCTTAATAGGTTAAGCTCTAAATTTTGATTTTCTTTTTAAATTTTCTAAAAATTGATTTTTTAGAAATGCACAGACTAATGGCTCAATTAGGGTTTCTCTACCCGAAATCCCTAATTTAACTTTTTACCAATTTAGTTAGTTAACAACTCTAAGGTATTTTTCAAAATATTTTTTAAATCAATTTTTTGTAGAAAAATGTTTTTTTTTTCCCTTAATTTTATATTTAGTAATTTGTATTAAGCGGGTTAAGCTTAATATAAGTTAAATTATAGAAAATCGAAATAGGGCTTGATAGAATTGGTAACTCTATTATGGATGCTTGGTAGATTGGCCATGTAAAAATGTAAAAATTAATTAATGGACTTATTTTTTTATTTTAATATTATAATATAGTTGTACTAATCGGGTTTTAGTTATGGAGGCCTATTAGAAAGAAGCTACCCAATGAACCCTATTTTAGGGAATTTGGAGGGGACCTTTTATTTTTTATCATTTGTATACATAGATGTGGTCGGATTTGTGCCATCTTAGAAACTTAGGACAGGCCGCCATTATATAACCCTTGAGTCGCTGAGGTCTTTACCTCTACTTTGTGGTGATAGGTGAGTTTACTTATACTTTGATGAGGTTATAAAGCTTGTGACTCGTAAACTCTACCCTCCTATATCATTTTTAAATTATGGGAAAAATTTATTAATCTACCTTTAATTGGGCTTTCTATTTCCAAATAAAAAAAGGAAATTAAAAGAATCAATACCCTTATATATAAGTGTCTATGAGCCTCCTTTTTAATTTTTTTTTTATTTTGATTCACTTATATATAAGTATATTCTCAATTGCGAGTTCATAATTCTATTCCTATAGTTTATTAATTACCAACCTATCGCACGCGTATGTAGCATATTACATCACACATATTTTATATTTTTAATTTCATATTTATTTGTATATGCTATTTTGTGTAATATATATGAATTTTGTAGATTTTGTTTTATTTCTTGAGTACTAAGTTATGTAACATAAAATTTTACATAGAAAGCACATAATCATTAATATTTACCCTGTATGATAATGTGTCAATGTTAGAAAGGAAAAAAAAAAACTTTAGTATGTAAATTTTTTTAGGGCATGTAATTATAGAAATTAACTACGGTAAAAATTATTATGGAATTGTCATTTTTAAGGCTTTTTGACAATTTTTTTAAAAAAGAAATTTTATGATAAAAACTAGTTTCATAATAATTTTTTACTTGGTTGATTTCTATTATAATGCCCTACATGTATTATACCGTTAGGAATTAACAAAATTAAAAAAAAATTTAACCATAAGATTTCCATTGTAAATTATTTGTCATCTTAAGGTTATCAATCTTGTAAATGTCTAAGTTCTTATTCTTCCTATTTACTCATTAAGTTCTTATAGTCTTAATGGAGATTTCTTCATGAGTCATTACCCTTGTGTCATCTGTTTAATATAATCATCACCTTATGTCCTTAGAGGTCAATCCCATTATTTTCATTTTTTTTTTATTTAGATTCATTGATGTTAGTATTAGGTTTCTATAACATAAAATCAATATTGATTTTTCAATAAAAGATTTCAAAAAAAAAAAAAAATCAAAAGGTTTTCAAAATAAAAACTTGATATTTTTTTTTGAAGAGAGGGAATGCATTATGGCTAATAAGAAGGGATTCTTATAGGATTTAAAAGATTGTCTTTTAAAGTGGTTTGGCTCAACCTGAAACCTATAATTGATTATTTTGAAAAACAAGATGTCTGAAGCTCTCAAACAAATAATAGCCATAGCAGAAGGGGTTTTGAGTAAGCATGCGAAGCAAGTCAAGAATATGCCCCATTTTCAAGCCTAGGTACCTATTGACACACCATCTCAGGTAGACGAGTTTAAAGAGTTATAGGTTCACGATTCCCTTATCAACACGATACAAGGTTTTGAAAGGTTTCTTGGGATAAATTTGCATAGTCAAGCCCAAGGGACATGTCATTGTCAAGGTCTAGAAAAAAGGATTGCAATTTTAGAAGAAAAGTTGGCAAGGTTAAAAGAAAGACTCATAAGTACAGAAATGGAAATAGGTTATATACTTAAGCTACTTGAAAACTTAGATCCTAGTATAGATAAGATATCACAACCTAAGCATGAAGATGATTTAGCGAAAAACAAGTCAAGAATGGGTATGCCAATTGGGAAAGCCTAGGATCAAGACAAGCCTGTTCACAACAAGAGGAGGCAGCTTACACAGTTCAAGATTCTAATGGCTCAAGAGTTCAAGCAATTGAGAGATGTAGGGTTATTAGCATGTGAAATCACAATAAAGAAGTATAAGTCGAAGGATTATGACCCCAGCAAATGGTGTGAATATCATATGGGTCTAGTAGGGCATACCATAGAAAACTACTGGAAATTGAAGCATAAGGTACAAGATTTGATTTTTGTAGAAATTATCTAACTAAGCTTTCTAGAGGCTAATAGGTTAATTGGCAATGGTATTCTTTCCCCTGGTTTTGAAAAAGCATCAAATAAATAACATCTAGCATCAAATATTGAAGGCCTACTACCATCATCTAACGAAGTGGCTCACCATTTGAAGAGATTAGGTATATTTCTAGGCGATCAATTCAACTGAATGGGTCAAGTTCGAAGATGTAATAGAAATAGGGGCAAGAAGTAGAAAAAAGTTTTAGTATTTGCATTTATTTCTTTCAAGACAATCTTTTACTTTGGAACTTGTAGTGAATACGATCCATTTGAATAAAGTAGTTTTCATATGCATTTTTGTCTTTAAAGCTAGCACAATTCAACAAAGGGTACGTGGTTGGCCCTTCATTAATGAAACTTTTTGTGCAGATTTAGGGCAAGTGAAAATAATAAGTGAATATTGAACTCAAAACTTAAAATTTTTTTGCCTAAAGGAATGGTAACACATTATTTGAAAAGTTTAGGATGAAAAGAGGTAACCCATGTCTTAAATACTAATCCTAAACGCATGAGAGTTAAGTGATACAATATGAGTACTTGGGCTCATTTCTTAAAGGAGGTTTGTCTTGAACTTGGTACACATGTAAAAATGTTGTTAGGAATTCATAGTTATCCCTCGCAAACACATTTAAGCCTTTAGGGGATTTTTCTTAAAATTAACCCTATCAAGAATTATCTTATACTAAGGTATTTAGGAGGTTAGGGTCATTAATTTGGAGGAAAGGAGTAGAATAATTTGTGCTTACTTTAGTTGTCCCAATTCATGAGAAAATATTGTTATAGATAATTCAATTTCTTTAGGATGGAGAAGAGTTTTAGACCGTATACACCTCACTCATGCCTATACATTCATTCAAACAGCTTAAGCTCATGGATTTTCCCTAAACACTCCAAAGCCATACACTCTTCACCATGCTTGTACACCTTAAACCAACGATTTTAGGGCTTCACATCTCTTCAAAGGAAAACTCAGAAATGTAGAGAGTGATCACCTTGGCAGAAAAAAAAGGAACAAAAAGAAAGAAAAAAAAAAGAAAATATTAGTTAGGTGATCACATTCAAAGTTGAGTCAAATTACCAATAAGCTTGTGATAAAAACTTGTGAAGGATATAAAAAGGCTAAACACTTTAAATTCCTAATCCCAAAAGCAAAACCCTCACTTTATGGTCTTACCGACATTACCACTCTAATAAAACTCTTTTGGCTAAAGAAATCGACTTATCTTCAACAAAATTTTCTCATGAAATTAGGGTAAGCCCATGTTTAGTCTCTCCTAAGGTTCTTGGCTTATAAACCCGAGATTAATTGTATATGATTTTCTCGAAATTAGCTAAGTACATTGATATCTATTTGCTCAAAATATTGACCAAAAGCCTTACATTGAAAACCCAAAAAAGACCTAATTAATCAACTAGAATGTACCATTTACAAGATAAGGTACAATTTTTGGAATTGATGCTGAGAGTAAAAATAAACCTGTGAGAGAGTAAGGACGTCCTATTTGACTGAACATTTAAGTAATGATACTTATCTCCTTAGTGGAAAATTATAGAAAGGTTGAGTGCTTTCTTGAAAACATGAATGGTCTTAACCTTAACTTTGAAATCAGTGCTTCTAAGAAGTTCAAGAATCATGAATTATGCTCTAAGAAACATAACTAAAAGAATGAGTGATTAATGGGCAAAGGGCAAGCTTACTTCTTATTTGTGATTTCTAGAGTCTCTGGTTTTTCTTGCTTGTTAGTAACACAATTTTTTGTCAAAGAGTATTTTTCTTTCAATTTAAAAAAAAAACTTTTCAGAAGAGAAATAAAATGAAAAAAATTAAAAATTTCAAATTGTCATCAAAATTCTTCAAACTCAAGTTTTAGATTGATTTATCAAAACTCCTTAAAATCCTTGAAATTCTAGGATCGATTGCTGAAAGAAGCACTATCCTATCCTTATTTGGGTCGCTTATTTAGTGGAGTGCCATCCAATCCTTTTTAGGATTGTTTGCTCAAAAGAACGTTATTCTACCCTTAGTTAGATTTCCTGCTCGTTGGAGTATTATCTAGTCTTTATAGGATTTCTTACTCAAAGAAGTGCTGTCTTATACTTAGTTGTGTCGTTTGCTCAGTGAAGCGCCATTCAATCATTTTTAGGATCGTTTGCTCAAAGGAGCCTATTTTATCTTTAGTTGAATCGCTTGCTCATTGGAATGTCATCTAGTTATTTTTAGGATCGCTTCCTCGAATGAGTGTTGTCCTATTTTTTTTTTTTTGGATCACTTGCTCATTAGAGCAACATCTAGTCCTTTTTATGATCACTTACCCAAAGGAGTACTGTCCTATTCATTTTTGGGTTGCTTGCTCAATGGAGTGCCATTTAGTCCTTTTTAGGATTGCCTGCTCATAAGAGTGCTATCCTATTCTTTGTAAGAGCGTTATCCTATTCTTTGTAGGATCACTTACTCAAAAGAGTTTTGTCTTATTCTTAATTGGGTCGCCTATTCAATAGAGCACTATATAGTCCCTTCTAAGATTGCTTACTTATAGGAGCGCTATCTAATTTAGTCCAATTATTTTCTGGATTGCATACTCATATAAGCACCATCTAGTCTTTTCTAAGATCGCTTTTTCAGTGGAGCGCTGTTTAATCCTTTCTAAGATCACTTGCTCAGTAGAGTGCCATCTTATATGTTATTAGGATCACCTTCTCATAATAGCCCTATCCTATTTTATCTCTAATAAAGTGTCATCTTATTTTACCTTCGAAAGATCTATCCTTTTGAGCAATAGATTCTTAAAGAGATTTATCTTCTTAAAGAGATTTATTCTCTGAAGGATACCTGGCTTTTCAAGTTAGCACCCTATTTTTCTGATATTCAAAGTCCTTACCTTACCAATTCAAGTCAAGACTTGGTAAAAATGAGTATGTTTTTTTGTCTTTATAGCAAAGTTTTTACAAACTTCATTACAAAGAGTGATAGGTGTAGATACTCTATTTTTGCCACCCTTTATTTTAATTTCAGTCTCTTTTTACTTTTGAGCTAGGTTTATAAAAAAAAAATTGAATTGAAAAAAATAGAAAAAAAAAACTTGAAAAATAAAGAAAAAATAAAGAAATAATTAAAAAATAGTGAAAAAAAATTGAAAAAGTAAAAATATATAAATTATTTTAGTGGAGTCAATTAGTCAGTTAATTTAAGGTTAGATCAAACAATAGTCGAAGATGTACGTGTGATTTAATAAATTCGAGTCTTTAAAAATTGAGCTTTATTAGAAAAATATTATTTAAAAATAGTCTAGTAAAGTATAAAATCGATTTTTATCCAATTTGAAAATATTTTAATTAAACTAATTAAAATAGACTCATGATTTATTAAATGGTTAGTATGCGTGTTTTGGGCCGTAATCAATTTAAAACAAGATCGATTGGGTTAGGCCTAAGATAAAAAGTCCAAATAGAATGTGGGACTTATAGAATTGGAGAGTGGATTAGATTGATCTTCAAAGTATCATAGATTTCCAAAAAATTAGATATATGTGTATTGGGGTTTTCGTCTTGGAGGCCGTCAAATTGTATAAACTGCTACATCATCTAAATAATATTTGACTTAATTTTGAAGTTCTTAGCTGTAATAGTTGGTTGGTTAATGTAAGATTGAGTAATGGTCAGGAGTAGTTCGGCATGGTTCGATTTTGTTCCCTGTTATTGGCCATGATGTCTTCAAGTAAGCTTTCTTGATCAGATTCTTGCTTTACCTCTTGATCTTTTACCTTGCCCTCTACTAACTCAACTTCATCTTTCAACCTAATAGGAGATCCTTGATTAAACGCTTCTATTGTTTCTTTAATTGTTAATTGCTTCAAGTTGCGTAAAACCATTCTCCCAATCTTAAGATCAATTTTAATCAAATCCTTTGATTGACTTCTTATCATGCATTGAACCAAACAGAATAAAAAATTTAGTTAAGATCGTACTAAGAAAATAACAGAATTCAAAAGAAAAAAAGAAAAGAAAAGAAAGAAATCTAGAAAGATAAGAAAAAAAAATGGTTATATTAATAAATCTATTAGCTCTCTTATTGCAAGTCCTCGGTACGATACTAAAAACTTGATATTAGGAAAGTGCACCTATCAAATTTGTAGTAATGGATCAAGTCCAAGTTTTAATCCTTCGGAGAATTTAACTACTAATATTCACTAAATCTTTATTATCTAACTCGTGAATTTGAGTTTAAGAAATTTAATGAATCTAAATTAAATTGCATCAAATAATAAATTATTATTAACTAACAGTTGTTTAAGAACTTAAACAAGAAAGCAATAAAATTGTAAATTACTTCAAGATTCACAAACTGTATCTAGATCTTTGTTTCTCCTAGATCTAACATGTGATTTTCCTAAAAAATAGTTTAATTTTTTTTAATCTTTTTAATCGAGAGAGTTCTCTACTAAATTTAATTACTTTCTCAAGTCGAGTAACCCTGATCTTAAAATCATTTATTAGAATCTCTTTTCAATAACATAACCTAAGATTACATTATTGTATAACGAATTCCCTACATTATAATTCAAGATTTCAAAATAATCTTGCAAATTATCTCTAATCTTGCAATGATCTTTGTCGACTATGCCTACATATAATCTTATAAGAAATCTCTTAATTCTCTTATAAGATATTAAATTCTAAATTATTACCCACAAAAATAACAATCTAAATTATGAAGCATATATAGTTGAGTCAAGAAAGGGATAAAGAATTAATTAGATCTAAGAAAAAATTATGTCACATGAGTAGATCTAGGTTCCATAAGACTTAGATACCAAATATTTAATAATCTAAAATTAAAGAATAGAGAAAAATAGATGAACGAATCATGAAATCTAAAAAAGTTTGAATCTTAAATTCTTCTTTGTGTCTTGCTCTCTTGAGTGTTTTTGACTTTAAAAACTCTCCAAAAGTCATCTAATAATTCTCCTTGTGAAAACCTTAAAGAAGCTTTACATAAGAAACGACAAAATAAACTTCATGCAAACAATATGATCGTATTCCTTGGTTGTCCTTGGCTGTGAACGACTTCTCTTCTCTCTTTTTTTTTTAAAAAAAAATCCAACAATGACACAACCTAGGGATAATGAAAGTTTGGTCTAAAATTGCTTGGAAACTTATGTAGTTAAAAATTACACACAACACATATGTATATATTTTATATATTATTTTATGTCCCATATTAATTTTATTACATATATAATTTATTTCTAAAAGTTTACAAACTAATGAGACCTATTTTATGCGATTACGATAAATAATAAGTAATATAGTTAAATTATATTATTTTAGTTATATTATTATTTTATTATATTTTTAATATTTGGGTCCACGACGTCTCCTCAATTAATGTATTGAGCTTATTCATAAGTTTTAGGTCAATTAGATTAGTTTCATTGATATCTTAAATTTACCCATTTGATTCCTATTCGTAAAATATTCATCAAATTTAAGCCATACACCCTTATGGCACTTTCATTTGCCAAAGAATGTCGTTTGGACTTTGTAATGCGCCTACTACATTTTTGCAGTATATGATAACCATTTTTTATTACTTGATTGAGGATATCATGGAGGTATTTATTGATGACTTTTTAGTTTTTGGAAACTCATTTGACCACTGTTTCCATAATATAGACACAATATTAGCCATGTATGAAGAGATGAACAAGAAGGTATTGTACTTAGGCATGAGGTCTCATGCTGAGGAATTGAGGTGGATACCGCGAAAGTTAATGCCATTGCAAGACTTTAACCCCTAACTTTAGTCAAGGTCATTAGAAGCTTTTTGGGGCATGCTGAGTTTTATAGGCATTTCATTAAGGATTTAATTGCTTAACGCTTAACTAGGTTATCGAAAGAGGATGTGCCTTATGTCTTCTCTCAGGAATGCTTGGAAGCTTTTAATCTCCATAAGAAGAAACTTATTATTGCCATGATCGTAGTAGCAACTGGCTGGACATTCCCCTTTAAACTTATGTGTGATGCAAGCGACTATGTAGTAGGGGCAGTGTTGGGACAATGAAGAGACAAGTATTTTCAACCAATTTATTATGCTAGTAAAACCTTCATGAATGCTTGAGAAAATGACACCACCATGGAGAAAGAGCTACTAGCTGTTGTTTTTGCCTTTGAAAAATTCTGTTCTTACTTGATTTTATTAAAAGTAATTGTTTGCACTAATCATTATACTCCCAGGTACTTATTGGCGAAACTAGACGAGAAGCTAAGGTTGATAAGGTAGATCTTATTGCTAGAAGAGTTCAACATAGAGATTAAATACAAGAAAGGCACAAAGATCTTAGCATTATATCACCTCTTTCAATTAGAGAATCTAAATCTTGAAGTGCTCAACAAGAGTAGGATAAATGATGCATTCCCCAAAGAGCGTCTCTATGCCATTCACCAGGTAAGTAATCCAAAAACCCCTTGGTTTGTAGATATTGTCAATTTTTTAGTTGCTAGAATCGTTCCACAGGGGCTCTTACACTAGTAAAAGAAGAAATTCCTTTCTGATGTGAAATATTACTTTTGGGATGATCCTTACTTATTTAAAATTTATGCAGACTATGTTATTATGAGGTGTGTACTATACCTTGAAGGATTGTAAATTTTGAGTCATTGTCACTTTGGACTTATGGGGGGTCATCATAATGTTAATAGGACAGCTCATAAAGTCTTAAAGGCTAGATTTTATTGGATTACTTTATTCAAAGATGTCTAAAAGTATGTTGAAGCTTATGATAATTGTTTATGAGTGGGGAACATATCTTTTCGGGATGAGATACTGTAAAATCCCATTTTAAAGGTTAAAGTGTTCTATGTATAGGTAATCAACTTTATGAACTCTTTCTTGAACTCTTATGGGAATAAATATATCATAGTAGCTATTGATTGCGTTTCTAAGTAGGTTGAGGCTCCAACCTTATCCACTAATGATGTTAGGATGGTCAAGAAATTTTTGAAAAGCCTATTCTCTTGATTTGGCACGTTTAGAGAAATTATAAGTGATAGAAAAACACACTTTTGTAATGCTCAACTTGAGTAAGTGTTGAAACGTTTTGGTGTCATACATAGGATAGCCACCCCTTACTACCCCCAAACGGGTCGCCAAGTGGAAGTGGTTAATCGAGATCTTAAGTGATCCTTGAGAAAACCATAGAGCATCGTAAAAAAAATTGATTTCCTAAGTAACACAAGTTTCTATATCTCTTACTGTACACTTAAAACTATACATTGTCTCTAATGTATGAATTAAGTTACATAATGGAAAATATATTAATTGAAACAATCATGGGTAAGACGATATAAAAATAGGAAAGGAAAAACAAATACTCTCCTGTAAATTTGAGTAACATTATTTATTAATACAAAAAGTTTGAAATTTGAAGTAATCTAAATTAAACAGTCTCTAACATGAACTTCAAAGTTGCACAACCTTGATCTTACAACAGATCTTACTAAACATACAAAAAAGAAATTTTTATTTTTTCTATTTTTGTGAATTTTTTTTTTATTTTTGTGAATTTTTTATTTTTTTGATTTTTTTTTTGTTTATGTGAATTTTATAATTTTTTTTGTATTTTTTAAATTTACTATTTTTTGTATTTTTCTTAATTTTCTATTTTTTAAAATATTTTTTGAATTTTCTATTTTTTCTAATTTTTGAATTTTCTATTTTTTTTTGTATTTTTTTGAATCTTCTAATTTTTTTTGTTTTTTGAATTTTCTATTTTTTTTGAATTTTCTATTTCTTTTTGTTTTTCTAAATTTTATATATATTTTTTGTATTTTTTAAATTTTTAATTTTTTTAATTTTCTGAATTTTATATATTTTTTTGTATTTTCTGATTTTTTTTTTTATTTTTTTTTGTATTTTTTGAACTTTCTATTTTTTTTGTATTTTTTTCTGAAATTTCTATTTTTTTTTTTGTATTTTGTGTTTTTCTTTTATTTTCTGATTTTTATTTTTTCTTTTTATATTTTTCTGAATTTTTATTTTTTTATTTTTTCTGAATTAGTACCATTTTTCCTATTCTAAAAAATAAGTTATAAAATTATAGAGAGCAAAAAATAGGATATCTACCATTGTAATGAACCTTCGTTGAAGCACTCTCCAAAAGAAGGAGGCGAGTAGAAAGTTTCCCGTGGGTTCCATGGATTGTTATCCTGCTCCAAAGTGTTGCTGGCAAGGATTGTGTTGTCTCCCAAAGGAGGAGGCGAGTGGAAAGTTTCCGGTAGGTTCCATGGATTGTTATCCTGCTCCAAAGTGTTGTTGGCAAGGATTGTGCTGTCTGACGGTATCAAAAGCTCGCAGCTGATACCAACACCATGCTCATGATTTACATTGGGAAATCCAACAGTGGCACCTGATTGTCATATTGCATATGGGAAACACAATTAGAAAGTATAGAAGAATATACCATAACATGCACGCAGCTGGCTAGATAACATGATCAGCAAAAATGTCATCTTGTTGGTCAAAAGAGTGAATGAATTCTCATTATAGTTAACGTCATAACAAACTGGTTAAGTTTGTAGAAATGGTGTAAGATTTATGTATCTATTACTCGATAGCTCTAAAGTACGCCAAATTTTCAAATGATGTTTGCTTATCTATCCTAACTTAGGCACATAGCCAGAGTACATGAAGGTTACATTGGGACCTGTTAAAGAGACAGTAACGCTTTGATCTTGTTCATTGCATTACTTACCTCCTGATACTGGCACTGAACTTTGCCGAGGTACTCCATAACTTTGTGTTTTGGGAAAGATCAATGGAGTCAAGCGAGAATCAGATGGATCGCCTTTAAGCTGCTTTAGCATTGGAGTGGAAGAAGAGTCAGCATTGAACTCCATGACACGATTCCAATTCTTACTAGCTGCTTTCACCAGGTTATCTGCGTCAACCTATGATAAGATCAATTAATTATTTGTGAAATTTAAGTGTATAGGATCTACATGATAAATCAATAAATATAAAGCCACACCATATCTAATAAGTTTATGTTTTTAGCTTGGTCGGTAATCGGGGGATTAAATCTCACGTGGTATTAGAGCCAGTCTCACCATAACCAACCTACCCTATAGTACTCCTTGAGCAAATATTGCCATATTCAGTTAGCTTTGCTTTATGTTAGATCTAGACATGGACTACTAAAATTGCTCTTGTGATATTAATCCATCATGTATCTGAATGGCTAAGTCCCTCGTATAGGCAAATCATAACAGAAAGAAAAAGTAAAAAATAAAAAATCACCATTTAGCAATCAAAAAGCCAAGTCGACTAATGCAGCGAATCCTCATAAGCAATAAAACATACCAAACACGGAATTCGCCCATTTTATCTTGATCAAGTGCAATATAAACATGTGAGATTAATGAGGAAGAGAGACATAGGTGGTCCCTGTAAGTTCGTGAACCATAAAATGTTTGGTTTCAAACCGGGATGGTAGGTGTGGATACATGCAGATATGGAAAAGTTCAACCATGAATATATTGTCAATTGTTGGTGGCAATCATAGATGAAGCAAATCTCGTCAAACACATACCTTTTGACTTTCAGAAAGCTGCTCTGTTGGATGATGGCCCGCACCAATAATTAAGCCTTTCAACTGGCAGAGATTGTTGATGACAACCCCACCATGCTTCTTGTCATGGCGGTAGTATACATAGCTCTTCTTGTTTGGACAACATGAATTTGCATGATCTATGAGAGTACTCCACCTTTTCTCAGTCATGCCATTTCCAAGAATCTACATGGATAAGAGGCAAAGTGATCAACAGATATTGGGGGTTGTTCCTTTTAGGGGGTTGGGGAAGCAGCAAATGGATTTAAGTGCCTACATTTCTTAGCTTCTTGGAGTCTCCAGCCAAACTGCGTAGAAATTCTTCAACTGTACGTATTCCTTCTTTATTAAGCCTTTTGTGGTATTCACCATCTTTTGCAATATTCTCCAATCTCCATACCTCATCATTTGCTGCAGGTGGATGGTGCTTCTTATATACTGCAAATTGAGTGGATCTAGAGTGTTTTTTAATCTTTTATTTGAATTATAGGTACCAAACTCCGTGATCTGGTAATCATTTACCAATGCACAATACCCCACACACAGCACATACATCAATATCCTTTTCAATTAAGGAGATTAACAGAGGCTGATTAGGCCGCATGCTGTTCTCTATTTGAAGAACAGCCCAAAAGGCAAGTGCCCAAAGAGCCAAACAACGAAACTTTTCACTTTCTCCAATTAAACACACAAGACGAGAAGATAATAACATGAAAAGGTGAAGAGTATCTGCTTTCTTCTCAACCAGTGCTCTGGGCGCATGCTAACATTATCTTTTGAAAATATTTTCATACCTCTCATAGCATGGTTAATAGTTTCTTTAAGCTTTTGACTAATTCCACTTGCAGTGTACTTCTACATGGAAACTCTTATCTTTACATGTGTATAATCAAAAGAATTTTTCATGGGAATTAGTAGGAAGCGATAACTTTATTTGGAATGACACTCCTTGATGAAAATGTACAAAAAAAATTTAAAGCATAAAAGGAAATCCAAACTTAACTTGCAAAAAGCTATTATAGTCATGATTAAGATTTTATGAATGTGATTCCAGTGGAATTTTCTAGACATGTTCATATGAGTTATGAATCCTATCGAGTTAGACCAAAATTAAGGCAATTGAGGTATGACCGATTATTTATAGAAGGCTGAGAGGAAATGCCAAAAGCGCTTTAAGACCATCAAAATCATGGGTATCCGTTTATTAGATAACAGACTTTAAGAGGATGAACTTTGCCTGTGACTGTGAACCAGGTACCTTTCATTTATCAAGACTAGATAACCAAAGCAAAAGCAGAGGGTTTTTTAGGCAAATTTAGAAGAAGATTAGCATGAATCGCCGGGAATCAATATTGTGTTGACCGCTATATGCTAAAGACTGCGGAGTCAAAGCTTAAGTTGGGTTTTTCCTAAGACAACCATAATCAATTATAAACTTACATTCTCCTCGGTGATCCTTCACGGTAAATGCCTCTGTTACTGCTTCCTGTACTCGGATCCCCGCACAAAAACCAGATGCAACCTTTACTCCAATCCTGAACTTTTTGCTACGATTCCAACTACTATTGTCAGTAAAGCTCAGGTCTCCCAACTCCCCGACTCCGTCTACAAGGTTCACGTGCAGTTTTCCGGTCAAAAGTGGTCTTTTGCCTTCACGCTCTTCCACCATGCTATGCTCAAATTCTTCTAATGGCCAGGCATTGTTATCTTGTTTATTAAAATCTCCTTCAATCACAACAACATCCAACTTGGCAGAAGACACTGGTCCAGATGTTACAACATGGCCTGTGTTTGCATCAATCAATTCAACTTGGATACGGCACCCCTGATGTCCTTTTAATTTCATTCCGGTATACAGAGGGACAGACAACTTTGACTTGACGCGTAGCTGCATGTTTCTGGTATCTGCAATTTCGGTACATTTTGGTGGGGGCCTGGAGCATAACATAGTATAAGTATGCTTACCAATTAGAAGAAATTAACCTCAAACAAGAGAACACAGAAAAATAAAAAAAAAAGAATATGAAGCATGTCATAATGATGGTTTACTTTTTCAAATAAAGCCTTACAAATTTCTTCTGGATAATATCATGGATTACACAATTGAGAATTGACAATAAATGCAAACTGAGATAAATCTATAACTTTGGTCGATTTTAAAACTTAAAGCCTGTTAGATTTGATATGGTCTTATATTTATTGGTTAATAGAGACCTCATCAATGAACAGAAGTATTGGATTATGCAAATATGATCAAGCCATATAACATCGAAACCTTTCAATGTGCTTGATGTGAGAGACGGCGTGCTCAATTCCTTCCCGAACCTGTTCAAATGCCACCAACTACGTAAATAAATATGAAAGGGTGCAAGGAAGCACAGAAGTATTTATGAACCGATGAAAGAAGAAAAGCTTTCAGTTGTACAGATTAAGCCACTTCATTGACGGGTATTCTTGTAAATATAGATTTCAGATACTCTCAACTCCTACATTCATAAGGATGGACTATTTTTCCTGTCTGCTTACGACGGAATTTTTTATCCACAAATGGAAAGTTTTGGTCATTTACTTGCATACTTGCAGGAACGGGAAGCACACCCAAATTTTCTTTGAGCTTAAGGATGGGGAACGCATAATGCGTTTCAGGGAATTGTCTGTGTATACACTAGTTAGGCACAGTGTATTGATTGAAAAATTCCATTCAGATAATTGTTGCTAGGCAGTTCCTTAAAAAGCTATATCTCTAACACCCTGATGCTTCTAGAACATCGATCGTGCAATCCCCTTTCAAATAACATGGACCAAGAGGAGCTACGAAATCATATGCTAACAATTAAGAATAAAAAGGATAATTCGAGTAAGTGCAACTTACAAGTTCTGGAATGGCACTCTTTAAGGAGGAGTGGATTTCTGGGATAATACCGCTTATTGCATTTTCGATGTGGCTGCATTAAAATTTGACACGATAAGAATAAGTAACGTGAACCCTTACTAACCAACATCAGGGAAACACGAAACAGAAAACAAGAGATTCTTATTTTAGCAGGCTGTAAGGATTATCACCAAAAAACTGTTCTGAGCAGCACTAGGGGATGCTCAAATACATTTGGTTAAGACATAAAGACCTGATAAGCCTGCCACGGTGGGAAAGCTAGGAGGGATTCTGAAATGAAATTTTCGGACAAACAAACTTATTTATTCAGCTTTGCAATTGCCAAACAAAGCTTTCAGTGGGAGAAATATATATTAGGACGATATATCACGTGTATATAACAACACTATAGTTCACTCCTGATCCGATGTCTTCTCCCACAATCTAACCCTTTATGGGTGATCATGTTGCCTCAGCACGAGTAGACTATATAAAACTTGCAAATATAGCCATCTCATAATTGATAATACATCTCAGTGGAGAAAAGAAATGTCCAAAATCATGTTTTGATGCCAAATTAGAAACACATGCCCACCTGTCTATGTGCGCTTTGGCAGATTCCATTGCTTCTCTGACCTGTCCATTAGTGTAAGCAGTAAAATTCGAGCATCAGTAATCTTAATAGCAGCATAGCAAGACAGAAATTTCTCTACCAACCAATGCACCTCGAAAGGTAGCATGTAAAGATCACAAAAAGGCATATAACCACCATGCAGAACTTTTTAAGTGAGCAAGTAAACCGCAAACTCATTACCACTCGTCCAACATCATCCGAAGAGAAGTATCCTGCCGTTCCATTGATCTGGCGTTTCTGCAGGTTCCTCCTGCACAAAAACCAGCAATGTTATAACTCATCATACCAAACTGGAATCCAAATACATTGAGGCTGTTTTAGTTAATTCCAAGTAATAAGATTCCAGGAAATCCTTCTTTTCTTGTTTTTTAATGATAATTTACTGATATCATTTACTGTATAACCTAGTGGTATGGACGTTAATTTTCTAATGAGATGAATTAGGTTTAAATCTTACCTTCTCGTTGTAATCCATTTGAATTTGATTTCTTCTTTTCATTAACTGTAGAAATTAAAAAAAAGAAAAACTATATACTTTTAAACCTTGCGGCTATTACAGTGTATTTACCGTATTGTATTAAGACGGTTAATTTGTCTTTCTATCCTCCTAGTGTTAATACTATGTATTTTATATGCTTGTGTACATTGTAATATACTATATTTAAACATTATTACAAAATACATTACTCTACTTTCGTTCACCGTATTAAAGCTACAAAATCTTAAATAACAATTTCTTTTTCTTTTTTTTTTTTTATATTTTGTCCATCGGAAATTATTTTTTTTTCTTCTTCTTTGTTCATTAGCCAACACTGTCACCAGATTGCGCCGCTCTCGTCGCCAGCAACACCATCACCACTGTCCTACTGTCCCACTGTCCCACTGTCCTAAACACCACCACCGTCAGTCTCTCTCTCTCTCTCTCTCTCCACCCACCACGGCCAGTCTCTCTCTCTCATCATCCACCACCGCCAGCAACCCCTTTCTCTCTCTCTCGACAACACCCATCAACCGCCCCTTTCCACTCACGCGACCAACCCATCAGCCGCCGGTTTACTCTATGGCCCGACCACTACCTCCCTCTCTCTCTCCACTCACCAGTCTCACCTACCCACTCGCTCGACCTCACCCATATCAGGTTTCACCACCCTTGGCGCTCCTCTCTCCCTCCAAACACATCAAACGACCCCACCCCACCCGCTTTACTCCGACACAAAACCAATCACTCGGACCACTCGACCCCTGCCACCCTCTCAACCATCTACTCAGCGGTCTTTCTTTCCTCCCAGGGTTATTGACCCTTGTACGTTGCAAAATACTGTATTCAAACGTTATTACAAAAGACATTACTCTCTATTTACGTTCAGCGGTCAGAGACCCTCATACGGCTCTAACAGAAAATAAAATTGAAAATTAGCTTCTGGTGGGATTTTGTCCTACGGAAGGCGAGTTGCATTTATCCAGTGCTAGTATAAGACAAATTGGTGATTTGTGCTTCGTTGAACTCCTACAAATATCGCTCAGAATACATAATAACACTCAAAGTCAGCTATATGAATCTTAGGATTTTCCGTGCGTGTTTTCGACGAAGTTTGAGAACGTACAAATCATACTTAGCAGGTTCTACCACAACATATACACACTTTTGAATAAGTTAGACAATTGAGCGGGAGTTATCATTTGAATACTAAGCAGGTAGCCAATGATCATCATGAATCAAATGCATCGAAAGCCCATAAAATGGAGCTCAAAAACGAAGCAAAAGAAGAAGAGTTTACTTGAATGAAGCAGGGCGTTTACTATGGCGTTGACCTCCTTTTTCTTCTCCACTACTACCACTACTACTACTAGATCCAATTGGCCTCTTCTGCTTCTTAGACATGGCCATGCTTTTTTGACAATTTCAGCAGAGAAAGTGGAAGAAAAAGCTAACAAAAGAAAGTTTTAATCAAATCAAATCTGATAGTTGACAATGATCACACATAAGATTTTGTTATTTATAGGAAGAATTTAGGTAGTCATTTTTTTCCGCGAAATGTTGGCTGGCATCTTTACCTGGAAATGTTGCTTCGCATTTATTTAAATCTTTTACAAATATATATATATATATATATATATATATATACCATTTCTCAAGAAATACTAATTTTATTTTTCACTCATGTATGTTCAATTTATTAGATAACAAATGTCATGTACATATGTAAAAATCAACAGGGCTATAAATGAGTTAAATCATTTGAGTTGAGCCAATCCGAACTTTTGAAGACTTAGATACAACTCATTTAAAAATTATCGAGTTTAAGATTAAACTGAACCTTTTATCAAGAGTAAATTTGAAATTCGAGCTCGATTTATTTAGATAAACGAAATTTATCTTGAGTTCAATATCGACTCCGTTACCATTGGAGCTTTAATCAAGCTCGAGCTAAACCAAACTTAAAGTAAGGCAATCTCGATCATACGTGTACGAAATGAAAAAAAATATATAAATAAATAGATTAACGAATTTATAAGGATTATATTATATATTATCTTATAACATATTATATATTATATAGATATTAATCTTGGATTTTAATAATATCTATAATTTTTGTAATATATATAAATCCATAAGTTTACTTACGAGCTTAATCAAATTAACTTGTGAGCCTAAGTAGATTCGAGAAGCTCGAATTCCATTCATTTAGCTAAATGAATTTCATCTTGAGTTTGTGCTTTACTTATTTTCAAATTTGCTTAGCTCGTTTTTAAATCAAGCTCGAACAGCTCATGAGTATTCCTATAAATCAACGCTATTAAATTTGCTCAAAATAGTTGTGTCGGATATATGAGAAAATTAAGGATTAGAAGAATGAACTTGGTTCAACCAATCATTAAGTCAGAGCCAAATTAGACTGATGTTACAAACAAGTCAGCTAGTACCAACATTAATTAGATTTGACAATACTTGTAAGAATCACATAAAATTTTAATATATTAGATTCTTATATAATAAAACAATATTATTTATGTCAATTCATAAAAATTATAAAGATATATTGTTGGGATACCGATTACTATTTTTTAAACATAAAGTTATTGTAGTTACTGATAAATTATATTCCAAATGACATCCTACACGACGGGATTTTGAGATTAGAGGTGGCTCAGCTGACGTCAGAAGATGCATGTCGTTCTTTTACGCGTTTTTCGTTGGTTTTTGATATCCCTTGGCCGAATTTTCTCGCAGGGGAGGGTACGCTGGGAATTTTATTTTAAATGAAATGTAATAGTAAATTAATATTTTATATTATTACGTAATAGTCATTAATTTTTAAGTTAATTGTATTTCCCGATCTGACCACATTGATCTGTGAAATATTAATTATATTGAAAAACTCATAAACCGGGTAAGTTAAAAGAAAATAATATTATATATTTTGAAAAGTTCTACAAAATGCTAAAATTTTTAAAAGGATTTAAATGTTATATTTTAAAAATCGGAAATCTCGGTATATCGTCTTGTCTTCATAGATGGAGTTTAATTCCCAACTCATAGAATATATGAAAATTTATTAGAGTCGTGAAATTGTAGGTTTAATTGCACCCTTTTTCTCCCCTGCTGCATTAGAACTTAGGGATGGAGAATTCAAATATAATTAATTATGTTGGAAAAGTAGTATTACCATTAGACTAAGTTTATTTGCATTATATGTTCGGATCTTATGGGACGATATATATTTTATATTTATATTAAAATACAAATAAAGTTTTTCAATATTTCTAACGAGCCATTTAAATTTTATATCTTTGTATTGTAACATTATTAGATAAGTCATTCACTATTATTTTCTCTTAGAACTTAAATTATGGTAATATGATTCTATAACGCCTCAAAATCTAAAAGTGCTACTGTTCACCATATGTTCCTAAGAATCAAATGATACGATAAGATTTTAGATTACTATCACAATCTCCAAATCATTTGTAAACCTATCAATAGAATAATAACAACAATTTCTATATACAAACTATTTAGATGACTCGTAAGCGAGTTATTCCTGTTACATTTATATCCTTCAACAAGATTTCTAACTCTACCATAACAAAACCTACCAATTCTTCTACTCAACACCATAAATCTTGTCTCCATAAATTATCAAGAACATCCAAAATACAAAATTACTAAACACCTCTATTCCCAACTTGATATTAATACTCCTAATTCTGTAAGCAATAAACTTCACCTTAATCACCTATAACTATCAAAATAAAAGAATAAACCAAAACTTGGTACGTACTACATAAATATGCACGGATGCTACACCATTCATCCACATACGTTTAATACAAGAAATAACAGACGATAGATTAATTATCTTGAATTTAAAATCATATACAACAAGAAGCTACTTATGAGTTATTACCCCACCATACCATGATTTGGCTGCATCATCTTAACATGCAAGTCAATTGAGGAATCCTCACATGAGATCAACATTGCCCCCTAGACTTAAGATCGGCTACTATAAGTACAACCAGTAAGACTAGTTTTAAGTCGAATATAATTAAATCGGATTTTGTTTTCACTTTACTCTAATAAGCATAATCAATAAGCATATACTACGTTCCTAAACAGCTAAGTACTAACTAAAATGTCAAAACTGTAAGCAACTAGTACCCTATACATAAGAACCTGATCAGATGGAAAGGTAATAATCACTTAATACATTACTCATATTAAACCAATACAATATGAACTACAAGCTAACTCCTAATCTCTCTAGCTCAACTTACTCAACACCCTTCACCTCTCACCTAAGACTCTTTTTCACCCAACACTTAAAGGACTTGAGAATCGTAGGCAAAGTTTGGAAATTTTACAAAAGAAAGTTAGGTGGAACTCAAGATTAAGGTTAGAAAAATGTTTGGTGAAGATGGGTTAGGAAAAACAAGAAGAAAATAAGAAACTAGAAAATTACAATTTGATACGGTCATGTCAACTTGGTCAACTTAGACAACATAAACATGTTACACAGCTATGCACTTTCTAATCAAACTCCCTCTACTAGATACGGTCATGCAACATGACCATGTCACTAAGTTGTAACACTCTTTAACTAAACTCCCTCTATTGGATACAGTCATGCGACATGACTATGTTGCTATGTCGTGTTACTCTCTAACCACTCACAACACTTAAGTGCAGGGGATACGGCCATGTGATACCATCATGTCATTAAGTCATGTCCCCTACAACGAAGCAAAATTCCTCCTTCGAAATCTACTCAAATCAAACACAAATCCTCCATCCTCTTACCCAACCTTAAATAGACTTTAAATACTTTTTAACCCATCACTAAAATACGTTTTTTAATCCATCCAACTACAATTTTTAAGTCAACCACCTAAATACTCTATTTTTAACAAAGCCCAACAACTAAATAGAGGAAAAAGATGTGAGAACTTACTTGGATCGGTTGCAAGCTTCTTGTAACCCAATGATCAAGTAAAACCCACTATAATGCTACATTAACATTTGTTTTAGGTTCAGATTCCTTAAGAAAACCAAGAAAGCTCCATGAAAATGTAAATTTTTCTTCAAAATAACTAAAGAAAAGGGATTTGATACTTAAGACTCACCATAAACTTGATTTAATACGAATATGCCTTGAGTTTTTAAGATCCTAGAAGTTGGTTTCAATTGAGAGTAAGAGAAAATAAAGTAGATAAAAGAACTAAGAAGGTTAGGATAGGTTTAGCTAGAGTTTAATGTAATGACTAGTGTAAATTGGTTTTAAGGTGAATAAGGTTTAAGTTTGTCAAACTAAATTACAAATATGCCATTTATTTTAAAAACATTTTCTTGAATTTTCTTAGGCATTTTACTTTCAATATGTCTAATTTCATATTATTATATATATATAATTTAAATTATTCATTTAAAATATAAAATGTGAGAGAGAGAGTACTTATCATGGAAACATTGGGATCTCATGTCTTTGTTTGAATTAGATAGTATAATAGGTAGGAAAGTGAGCTTTCCTTGATCTAAGAAGTGTCAAGTGAAAAGTGTAGGTGTAGAAGAAAAGAAATTCTCGTGAATAATCTATCCACATGATAAGGTATCATTTGGTTACCATATTTTCATAATACATTACTACATCAATTTTCTAATCCATTATTTATTTTGCATATTAATCTCATTGACTCAATAAAAGGAACTTTAAGGTACCAAACTATTATATTTGATTGTACAAGAATTCATTTTATAGTATAAAATAAATATATATTTTTTTTAAAATTCAAAAAATAACCCTATACCAATTTCCTAAATAATTGACAAACCCATCTCTTTCTCTCTTTATTTATCATGTTTGACCAAATATCAAACACGAAAAAGGTACTTATATCTAGTATTGCACATTCTAAACACAGTATAAGAGAGTTACACTATTTTCTTCTTTTTATATTCTGTAATTCAATATTCCTTACACCGTACTATTATGCTTATACAATAATCCTAGTTCTCTTTATACCAAGTGTTTCCTAAATATAATAGAATCTCAAAATGAGATCTCACGATAGATACCATATATATAACAAAGCTGGTCTCCAATTCAAATTTTTAAAACTGATAATCACAAAGTATACTAATTTCTCAAAACATAATTTCTACATATTACAAGTTTTAAGTTTTATCTTACTTTATAGTTTATTAATATATCAAATCTCCAATTATTGTTTATAGCTAGTAGTTGAATTTCGTTATATTTATAATTTTCACTATATTCATTTTAAATTAATATTTACCTCTAATTCGAATATCATGATTTAAAAACTTTATTGACTAAAAAAATACTTCAACTTTTAGAAAAAACAAAAAAGAAATCTGAGGTTCAACGGATAGCCTGAAACATACAGGTCATGTATTCATCGAGTTTTCTTGTTCTTTTACCAAAGTTTCAGGTTAAACTGAAAACTTCAGTTGAGTTTTTTCAAACTGGAAAATACCTCGAAATGAAAAGTTATATCTATTTGCTCTATATGATGAGTCAGCAATGCAGTACACGACCGGCCTAAGCTTATCCCTTTGCGCGCAGGTTTAAACAATAAAAAAAGACTTCACAAACCTAAGGTCAACTGACTATATTCTGACTCTGATCTAACAAAAAAACCAACTTCTAAATCTGAGATTTGCTGAGATTTCTGCTTGCGTATGTATTGTTGGATCTTTGAATAAAGATATTTATACTTATAGAACAAAAATATAGAATAAACACAAATGATTGAATAATAAATAAGATACAAATAAAAGAAAAGACGTTGAACAAAGCAAACCACTATAATTTTGTCTTACAATTTTATTCATGATTGTATTACGAATTTTGAGGACAAAGTCGTCTTAGAATTTTATTCATGGTTGTATTACGAATTTTGAAGACAAAATTTGACAATCAATGTGACGGTTTCATTAGTCTCGCACGCTGTTCGAGCCTGAAAGACTTGTTTTCACTATTTTACATAAAAGACAGCTACTGCTGACAGGGAAAGTTGGGGTACATGAAAGGGAAGGTTGAATTATGAAGACATCGGACGGGTATCAGAATTTTTTTTTTTTTGTTGAGAGAGAGAAAAATTTCTAGAGGAAATTTGGAAAAGAGCTGTTAATTAAAAGTTAGGGTAAAACTATAATTTGTAAAACCCAGAATGTCCATGATCAAATCATGTTCATCTTTTAGGAAAATTCATTGATATTATCTTAATCACAAAAATGTCCATGACCAAGTGAATGCCTAGATTATAAGATAATCTTGTTTATGTTGATCATATAAAAGATAAACTCACTATAATCCTAAAGAAAAAATAGTTCATGGTTTGTGCAATTAATAGTTAACGATAAAAAAAAAATATTTTGTTGGAAATATTAATGATCCAACGTCCTCTATCACACCATAAGCTACTACATATATAGTCGTTTACATAAAAAGAGAAGAAAACCCTAGGATTCCCTATGTTGCTATAAGCCTCCCAAGATAAGGCATCTTCTCAATCTCTCTCTTTTGAGAGCTTGATTCAAAGCATGGATTTGAGGTTTTCTAACGTATTGTATCTTGTTGGTTAGGTAAAGATCATACAATCAACAACGGTGGGAACTCCAAAAAAATTGAAAAAGATGTGATTTGAGTTTAAGTAACATCCAATTATGAGATTTATATTGCAATAAATTTAAGATTTAATCATGAATCTCGATCTATTTCACACTATATATATATATATATATATATTATATTTCGTGAGAGATCTACAAGAAAATTAAGGATGCTACAATTCTTATTGATGGTTTAAGCATGAATGTTTTAACAATTGTGATTAGAGAGAAAAGATGAGAAGAGAAAGATATAAAAGTGAAGAGAAATGGAGATAGGTAAAGAAGAAAACTTGCTAAGGGAGTTAGGATGATAGAGGTAGAGAAGAAAGAAGAAATGCTAAACTTCATCAAATTTGGTGAAAAGGCATTGATTAGCAAAGTTAATAGTAAAATCAGTAATTAAGTATTAAATGATAAGGGCACATTGGACATTCTATCTTTAAGTATATAAACCCAAAACCCAAAACTTTACCTTCATTCTTTTTCACTCCTTTTGTTTCATTAGAAGTATAAACCAACAAGAGCATACATGATACACTAAGCATAGGTGAGTTCTTGTCTTTTTGTAGATCTATGGGATTTTGATCTATTAAATGTTGTCTTTCTTTTTATGAAGGAAGAGAATACTTAAAAGTACAAGGATTTCTCGTCAGGAAATGCAAAATGGTAAGTCTATTTATCACATAAAATGAGAGATTTTGTTTTGGAATTATAATGGATCAACGATTTCATTTAAAGGTCTTATAGGAGAAGTGAGATGTGACTTCAATTGGAGCTTATTAAAGGATCTAAAATAAGAGATCAATTAAAGTAATTTCTTTCTTTTCTCCTATCTCTAATGTTTTTGCTTTTGTTATTTTGGGAAAATACACTTGAGTATTTTTGGTTGCTAAGGATTTATAAATTTCAATAGATTTTGAAAAAAAAAAAAATAAAGGGATGGTTTTTGGATTTGACGATATGTTAGAACTAATCTTGTGAAGTAATGAAGGATTCGGGTGAGGGTCAGTGTTGGAGTGGGCAAATGAAGTGGTGAAGAAGAAGAAGAAGAAGAAGAAGAAGATTGATGAAAGGAGTACATGGAATGTACAATGTATATGTTGTACACATGGAAGGGGTGGCGAGTATAAAAGTTACACATGTTGTGTATTGTATTGGTCATTTAAAGTATTCGGTGCATTTTGTTTTGGATTCCATATTATTTTCACATTTTCATATATTAAATGAATTCCTTCTATTTCTTCTTTTCTTAAATAATCTTAAATTAATAATAAGTAAACATAAGATTATTTTGACAATTAAACACATTAAAGATAGTTAAGAACCTCTAAAATACCCAAACCTTATATCATTAGAATTAAGTTACAAAAAGGAATAGTTAAGGATGATATAAAAAAATTTCAATATTAAAATGAATCGCTAAAGATGAATTGGCTTTTTGTATGATTACTTAAGGAATAAGAGTTAATTCTAGAATCGTTAATGATGCTGTTACACAAGGTATGAAATACCTGTTTGCTACTTATGGGTTGTTAGGCTAGTTATTATAATTGGATTTAATTAATTATTTAGTATTAATTTTTGTGTTGTGTACACTTGGATGAGTTTAAGAGACCGAGAGGACCAATGATCTTTGGGTGGCACCCCGATGATCCTTCTGCAATGCTGTCGAATCTTACTTAAAAATGATCCAACTAGATTTAAGCGTGACTTGGTTACTTGGTTTCTAAGGTGTTGAGAAGATCCACCACCAATATCATATAGTAATATATATTATGTGTGTTAGGTTTGTAAGTATCTCTATGCTGCTTGTTGGATAAAAATAAAGATGATTTAAATGGATGGTTGTTGCATTATTATATTCCATATTCATGTGTGATTGGTAATCGTATATTCATGCACATGTATATATCGTATTTCATACTGGTTTTTAGCTCATCCCATTTAAAAATTTTTATATATAGGTACTTGAATAGAAATTATAAAGTTTGATGATAATGGATTCGATCGTCAAGTTTACCAAGTTAGGGGAATAGTGACTAGAATTTCAATTGTGAAGAAGATAATTCAGTTTAGATATAGCTAAAGTTCATTGTAATTTTCAAGATTTATATAACTTTTATTTAGTGGTTATCATGGTTCATTTGAAGAATAAATTCTATTAAGAACATTTAGAGATTACAATAACTATTTTGGAAATGTTAGCAAATGTCTACGCCTAATGTATTAGTATACGATAGAGACATGTGGCAAGTTGTAGTGTTTTAGTTTCTAGAGCATTATAAGAAAACTTAGGGTTTTAGGGAAAAAAATTGATTTTGCCTGTAAGACTTTTAAGTAGTAATATAAACATATGAAAATTTTTCTATATAGAGATGATTTTGATTCTATCTCTATTAATTGTTGTTGAGCTTGGATTTTGATCTTTTTTCCCTGAATTTTAATTTATACTAAACTTGACCTACTTAGCATAAATTATTAAGTGAAAATTAGAGAAAATCTCAATTAAAAAAAATTTAAAAAATTATTTAAAAAAAACCTTTTAGAGTCTTCAACCAACAAAAGTTAGTAAAAAAGAACGTTAAGGTAACATGGGTCGAACAATTGCAACCTAGCTACTAGTTCACTATTTCTAATAAAATAAATCCTTTTTCAAGAAAAACTAGAGAATTCTAGACTTAGGGATTAACTTACTTAAAACCTAATTGGTTTCCATATAAGAACTTTCCAAAAGAATTCAAAAGACTTTAATTTTAAATTCTTTCCCTAAAACAAACATGGCAAGAAGGAAGCGAACACCCTTTTTCTTTTTCTTTTTCTTTTTTCTCTTTTTGCGAAACTAAGAGATCTATTAGTACTTACAAGAATAACAAAAAAAAAAAGTATATGAAAGAAATTCTTTATGTTCTTTAGGGGCCACTGAAAGTGTTCACTTACTCGCTAGTGGAGATCAGGTCATACATAGTCCTTTTTTTTTTTTCTCTCTTTGAAAGTTTTAGTTGATTGGTTGCTTTTATTTGAAGAAAAAAAGGGTGTCTCTTTAAGATCTTATGCTTCGTTTCTTTTTTCTTATGGAAAAAAACCCTAGAAAACCTATTTTGAAGGCCAACTTTGAAAAAAAAAACAAGACACAACATAATAATATAACATGAATTGATTTTCTTTTTCAATTTTATTTAAAAGCAAATTTAAAAAAAAAGTGCAAAAAAATAGCTTACCAATGTAATGGATGGAAGCAACAAATGGGAAGGCTTCGATATGCGAAGGTGATGATGGCAAGGTTGATGACATTGCTTAAGTTACGTACAAACAAAGTGCTCAAATGAACTGGATAATCAAGCACTACAACTCCTTCAATTTGATCAAGAAAATTCGAAGTTTGAATGAAACCTAACACAAAGAAACCTAAATTAGTGAATGCAATATAATTAAAATACCAAAATAAGTTGGGGTTTTTAGGTTTTTTTATTATTGGGGTTTATAAATTTATACTTAGCTTCAATTTTGACTAATTTGGTCAAAATTAAGAACAATTTCTAGAGAGAAGTTTCAAGGTTATTAGCTTTTTAAGTTCTAGAGTAAGAAACTCAAGATTTCTCTAAGGGTATGAGATTTTTGGATGAAATGAGCACATACTTAAGTCTTACATTTATAAAGCAACAAGAAAAATCTTCACTTATACTTCAAGTTAGACATAAATCGGATTAATTTGAGCAAGATATAATTCAAGATGCCTTTTATTATATGTTACCTATTGAGTCCAGTTTTGAGCCAATTCTAATATTGATGCCTTATTCACTTGAGGGGAATTGGAATTCAATTCCCTCCTTATTCTTTATTATAGCGTTTATTAGTTTTTTGTCTTTGAATTGCAATTCCTTAGGAATCCTTATTACGTGAAATCAAGTAATAAGAATTCATTAATTCAATCAAAGAATCACGATTCCTTACAAAATTTCATATTTTTTTTTCTAAAATAATCTCATATCAATTTATTAATGATCACCACCACCATTGGCATAGCCATTACCAACTACTATTGACCATTACTACTACCACCATTACCACCAACACCACCACCACCACCACCACCACCACCATCGACCACTATTACCACAATTGCCACCACCGTCATTGTTGTCGCTGCCGCCGTCGCCACCATTGTGACCACTACTCTGCTATTACCATCGCCACTACTACCATCAATGCTAATACTAACCACCAACCACCACCACCACCATTATCATGGCCACCAACACCATTACCATTACACTGCTGCCACTACCACATCCTGCTGCCACCACCATCACCCATCATTACCACCATCACCACTATCACTACCGCTACCTACCAAGGTTACTGCCATTACCACTACCTTTGACTACCGCTATCATCACCACTACTTTTGACCATAATTTCCTTAAAATGTGTACTTTTAAATATTTTGAAATGAGATAGTCGAATCTTAGTATAGGGTTAAGTAGTGAAAAGTCACCAGAATTCTCTATTGAATTCAGATTTTGATGTTCCTTAAATACAAGGAATTTTTCATTCAACTTTTATAATCTTTTTCTATATATCTTTCGTATACCCTCCTATGTGTTGTATAGTATTGATGGTGTGTGAATCATGTGCCATACAATGTTTGTTATAATCGAAAGATGCTAGAATCTTCTAAATCTATCAGTGGGCTATTGATGATGTGGGCTAAGTAATATAACTGGGCTGCTAACAGGGGCTCCGCTTACATGCATAAGGCTCATAAAGAGAAAGAAAAGAAAGAGAAAAAATAGGATGATAAACAGATGTCTTATGATTCTTCTAGAGACTTGTGTGGTTTCATTTCACTCTGTCCTTGATAACTCTTATTTTAAATACATTTTACATTGTGAATTTATAGTATTTCCCTTACATCTTTGGTTTTCTTTAAATAAATTGATACTTAATTGAGTAAAATTTTGATTTCAATGTTTGAATGCGTTCTTGGATCGAAAACGAAGAAAAGGAATCAAGTTTCACTGAATTCGGAGTTCAAATGAATGAGTTATGAAGTTTTGAAGTTACATAGTCTGGGATATAGTTGCGTCCCTAGTATAAGCCCCACAACTAAGCAATCCGAGGTTTCGATCGGTTGAAAGACCCGATCGAGCCTAAATTATAAAGTAAAGTTAGAAATATTAGTAAACAAATCCCGTAAGTTTGAATTTAAGAAAATAAGCAATAAAATAAAAGAATATAAAAATTCCAAATTTTAAGTGTACAACTCGTTATTTATCGATAATGCGTAAAATGCATTCCGATAATTACCGAATTGCTAGAGATAAATTATATGTATACTAAAAATCATAAAATACAGAATTGTGGCAGCTAGGAAAAAATAGAAAAAAATGGGCCAATTAAATTAAGACAATACAAAAGCCAAAAATTAAGGGATAAGGCAATTGTCTTGTCCAATTTAATGCACAATAAATTCCCTAAACGTCTATAAATAGAAAAAAAAATTCAGAGAACTCCTTTGGACAGTTAGGGATTTGAGAAAAATAGAGAGACTCGAAAATTGAGAGAAAAACCAAGAAAAAAAAGAAAAGGAAAATTGTGCAGTTAGGGCCACAAAGGAGAACCTAGACCTGACTGGCAGCTGGGAGTGGACGGCCATCACCACCAAACGGTGGTGGTAATGCCTAGGTGGGCCGACACACCCATGGCCACCGACGGTGGTCGGAGCTACCTAAATCGGTGAGTTCGATTTCCAGCCCGATTTTGTGTAATTTTTGTAAAAATAGTAAATATTGTTAAAAAATTATGAAATTTGTTATTCTGAAATATTTTTGTATTTAGTTTTTATTAAAAATATTATTTTGATGAAAATATGTCTCGTGATATAGGGTCCTTAAGAAATCCTACAAAATCGAGCATGTTCCGGTTTAAAAATAAATGACCTTAGGAGTGTAGTTTCAAGCTCAAAGTTTTTGTGTAGATTACTTAGATAATATAAAATAGTGCTATGAAGCCAGTTTTCAAAAATTAATTTTTAAAATTTTTAGATAATTTTTAGGCATTAAAATGAGGCATAAAATGGGTAATTTAAGGTTAATTAAGTAATTAAATTATTAATTATTGACTTAGTGAATAAGTAGATGTTTAGGGATGTTGAAATCTAATGAAGAATGATACTTGTAGCATTTAGGGTGTTAGATGTAATTTTTAGGTTAATTATGTAGTAAATAAGTAATATGGAAAAATAGTACATTTTAAGTTAATTTTGTAAATTAGGGTAATTAGGAGTAAAATCTGATTTAGGATGAATTTAGACATTTGAAATGATAATTGATGTTTAGAGATGATAATTAGAGTGATATAAATATTAGAAATGTAATATATACATAAAAGGTAATAATACATAATAGGTAATTATTGGAAATATTATAATAAAAATTGATATTGTGATAATAATAAAAATGTACAATAAATCTGATAAGAAATTTGAATTTATGTAATTATATGAAAAATGTAAAAATTTCTCACATTAGGAGTGAATTCGATACACTAATAAGGATATAAGTGTACCGGATGAAATAAAATACTAACTAGGGGTAATGATGGTTTTTAGGAGATCGGGATATAATGTGATTAATTTCACATTATGGGTTAAAACGAATTTCTAGAGTTAGAATATAAAACGCTACTTAGAAAATCGAACTAGAACCTAATTTAGAAATCGATGCAAAAACCGAACCTGAACCTAATCCTAAACCTAGAATAATTGTAAAAGACTTAAGACCTAGATAATTAGGTATCTTAAACCCTAAATAAAACATAACAATAAGCGTTATAGGATAAAATGAACCTATAATAGTTATATGAAAAACTAAAACCACGTTTGTGTTATAGGGATGATCGACGATGGCCTGAGCAAATCGGACCTCGAGTGAGTGAGCGAGGAGTCGAGGTAAGTTGAGATTAATATGATGCTGTATTTTGGAGGCTTAAGATTATGCTTGGTTGTGCTTGTTAGATAGTTGGATGTGTGCATGTGCTTGATTATGGGTGATGCTATGATTCTGTTTGTTGCTCTAGCATGTATTATATGATTTGCATGAAATGATTGAACACCTTAAATTGGACTTAAGCAAATATATGACCAGTAATCATAATCGGACATGCATGGCAACCCGTTAGGGGAACTTAGGACTCTCCAGCCAAATACCGACCCCTTCGAAAGGGATAGTGCAGGATTGTAAAATGGTCCCTTCTTTATCCTCAGTCGAACTAAGTGACAAAAGAGGAGGTCGCGGCGAGGGTGAAGACAGTGGTTCAAAGGTAGTCGCGGGAGGAGCAAGGTCTCCATTATACAAGCCTGGGTTTGGTCGTGAGCTGTTGCATTAACGGCAACACCTCAACCCAGATTAGAGCGGGCGCAATTTCTCTAATCTTACGACGAGATGGACAACGCTGTGCGATGGCATTTGCTTGTACATGCATGGCACCTAATAAGTGATTGAAAACCTTGTTGTATGTATGGTATAGTTTTAAGTCTTCCGTCTTAACTTACTGAGCTGTGGTTGCTCACATCCCTATAGACGTAGTGCAGGTGCTGGCTAAGAAGCGGCAACAAATACTCTGAAGCTAGCAACTGTTGGATCCTGGGGAGTAAGGAAAAACATTGAAGAATCAACACATATGTTATTACTTTTCATTTCTGAATTATATATAACTTTTCTCACTTTCTTAGGTAAATGAATTATTTAAATTACAAACTGTTTACTTCAAAGCGGGTTAGTCGTGGACGCCTTATGTAGATCAGGTCTAAGATAGCGGTTGTAAGGCCAACTTCTATCTTAGGATGGTTTATACGGTGGGGCTGTTACGACTCTACCGCTTCGGGGCGTGACACCCAGGCTGTGTCCATCCAGGAAAATATGCTGAGGTCAGAAAGTTACACTACCTGGGGACACGACTGTATCCCAGGCCGTATCTGGTAACGAAAATGGAAACCTTTCAATACATTATAAAAGGACATACTAGGGTTTCGCATACATGATTGGACATTCAAAAGCGAAAAGACTTGAGGAGAAGGAGAGGAAAAAGGCGAAAGCAATATTCAACTTCAAGATTGAAGAGATTTATCATCAACAAAAGGGGTTTTTCATGTTTTATTTATTGGTTTTGTAGGAATTCGTTTTTAGTTTTATTATGATAGCTTAAGATTCATGTATTTAGGATTATGGAACCTAGGGTTTCATGTGACTATTAGATTGATTTATAATTTTCAATAAAGTTTCTATCTTTTCTTGATTCAATTATGTTATTTAATTGTTAATTGATATTTCTAGAGTATCAATTTATGATATTATGCATGATGATTGAGAAATTACATATATAATGAGATCTTGACATAATTGGAAAGAATTACATATATACTTAGAGATAAGATATATTTTTCTCTCGAACCAATCATAGACTTTATTGAGATAGGTAAACCAAAAGTACTCCCCCCCTGAGAACCGTATCTGAGAATTTCATCTCGTACAGCTCAAACAAAAAACCCAAATATTGCTTTGGGATATGGAATAGAAACTTTGTAATAAAACCTCTCCCATTCTGAGTGAGGATATGAACGAGTAAAAATCCCAAAGCTCTTATTTGTGGTTATAATGTCAAAATATCAAGTTGGCGCATTCGTCTTTATGTTGATCATTACAGGCCTCTTGAATCTAGAAAGTTGTTCTTTGTGTGGGAATTTATTATACATTAATGCAATTCTAAATTATATTGCTAAGTGAAGAGATTCCGATAAATAATTTAGGATTAGGGTTAATATGCTTGAGAAAGGTATTAACTTTAATTGTGAATCCCTCCGGTCAAAAATAATAGAAATTGAATTGAATATATTTTAAGCGATCACATGTTAAATACTAGGGGAAATAATTCCTAAATACGTTATTTGCATTCTTGAAGTCGTTCTTAGTTTTATCACTTTCTAAATTACTTAATCAAGTCTCATAATTAGTTTAATTTGTCAATTTTAGTAGATGATAAAGCTAAAGTTAATATTAGTACTCGAAGTCTCTGAGAGATGGACTCGGACTCACATCCGTTATATTAAAACTGATAGGTGCACTTGCTTGATACCAAGTTTTTGGCGCTGCTGCTGGGGATTTTTGATATTAAGAACACTAGTTGCTTTATTACTTTGACCATTTTGTTTTTCTTTTGTTTTTATTGTTTATTTTTATTACTTAGAGCTGCAATTGATTCTGTATTTCTTGCCCTTGTAGTGCATGACTTGAAGCAAGCCGGAAGATTTAGTAGAACTTGATCATGAAATTAAGAGAACTGCCCTTCAAAATTTGAGAGTGCGACCTAGACAAATTGTGGGTACCATAGAAGACGAGTCAATCGTTGAGATTAAGGAAGAGGGTGAAGAGGCCAACACTCAATTCATTGAGCAAGAAGATCCACCACACATGGCTAACAATGGTAATGAAGCAAATCGGACCATGTCCAACTATTCAAGGCCTACACTTATTGGAGCTGACTTTAGTATCGCGAGGCCAACCGTCGCGGCTAATAACTTCTAAATTGCACCTAACATCATACAAATGGTGCAACAATATGTTCAGTTTGATGGTCTCAAAGATGAAGATCCTAATGCCCACATCTCTAGCTTTCTAGAGATTTGTAATACATTTAAAATCAACAGAGCCACGGATGATGCCATCCGATTGCAGCTATTTCCTTTTTCCTTGAGGGGTAGAGCAAAATAGTGGTTGAACTCTTTACTACGAAATTCAATCACAACTTGGAATGAATTGGTAGAGAAATTTTTGGAGAAGTATTTCCCACCTGCAAAGACCGCTAAACTTCGGAATGATATTTCTTATTTTGCTCAATTGGAAGCGGAGACTCTATATGACACTTGGGAGCGATTCAAGGACTTGCTTAGGAGGTGCCCACATCATGGCCTCCCACTATGGATACAGATTTAGACCTTCTATAATGGTCTCAATTTATCCATTAGACAAATGATTGATGCATCCGCAGGAGGTACTTTGAACACAAAGACACCCGAGCAAGCACAAAACCTAATTGAAAGAATAGTGACGAACAATTATCAGTGGGAAAGCACAAGAGCCAAGTAAAAGGTTATGGGAATTTATGATGTGGACTTGACCACTGCTCTGGCCGCCAAGGTGGATCTACTGAGTAAGAAGATTGATGCACTCTTTGTTGGCCCTCAACAAGTATAATCGGATGTAAGTAACTTTGGCATGTAGGGTTATGGAGCACAAGAACAACTGGAACAGGTAGATTATCTAGCAAATCCACCCATGCAACAAAATAACCCCTACAGCAACACTTATAATCCCGGATGGAGGAATCACCCCAATTTCTCATAGGGAAATCAAAACCAAGGCCAGTAAAAGACTAACTTTGGCCCACCTGGATTTCAAAGACCATTACTACCTCCTCTTCTTCAAGAAAAGAAGTCTAGTATGGAAGAACTTCTCACTAAATATATTTAAGGTAATTAAGCTCAGCTATCTAACATTGAATCATCATTAAGAAATCAAGAGGCTTCCAATCGTAATCTTGAGAATCAAATTGGTCAACTTGCAAAAATGATCTCTGAGAGGCAACAAGGGACACTCCTAAGGAATATTGAGGTCAACCCTAGGGAACATGTTAATGCAGTGACCTTGAGAAGTGGTAGAAAACTACAAGTGGAGAAGAAGGATGGTGAGGAAGTAGTTAAGAAAGAAGTGGAAGTCAACCGTAAGGAAGATGTGAAGTCACTAAAATCAAAAGAAAGCATGGAATCACCGAAATTAAAGGAGTACAAGCCTCCCATCCCTTACCCACAGCGCCTTAAGCAAAGTTACACTGATCAGAATAAGGAATTTGGTAAATTACTTGATGTTTTCAAACAATTACACATTAACTTACCTCTTGTTGATGTCATCTTGCAGATGCTAAAGTATGCGAAATTTCTAAAAGATCTTCTATTGAACAAGAGGAAGTTGGAGGAGCTTACAATCGTCACATTGAACGAGGAATGCTCGGCACTTCTCTAGAAAAAGCTGCCACAAAAATTAAACAATCCAGGGAGTTTCACTATTCCTTGTATGCTTGGCAATTTGTTAGTAGATAATACTTTGACAGACTTAGGAGCTAGTAAAAATTTGATGCCGTATAAATTGTTCAAAAAGCTAGGGTTAGGAGAACCTAAATTAACGCGCATGAGCCTTCAATTAGTTGATAGGTCTATCACATACCCTAGAGGCGTCATAGAGGATGTTTTAGTGCAAGTAGACAAATTCATCTTTCCTGTGGATTTTGTTATACTTGATATAGATGAAGATATTGAGGTGCCAATCATTTTAGGTCGACATTTCCTAGCTACTGCTAGGGCTGTTTTTGATGTTAGTGAGCATAAGTTGATATTATAGGTCAGGGATGATGAAATAGTTTTTAAAACTTTAGAGGCAACGAATAAATTTCTTGACTAAGAGGACATATGTCATGATGTTAATGCCATTGATGTCGTTATATCTACATGTGTGCAGGAAACGCTTGCCAATGATTCCTCAAGCTATTGCTTGCAAAAGGGAGATGAAAATTTGGTGACCAACCCCAATTGTGCAGAAGTGGCAGCTTAAATAGAAGTTCATGAATCTATTGGGGACAAGAAGGGGATTGATCCACTCCACAAGCCAAAGGATCTTAGGTTAAAATCTTTCAAAGAGAAGCCAATTTTGGAACCAAAACTGTCAAGAAAGCATTTGGAACATGTCTTTGCAGTGAAAAGTTCAAAACTCCCATTGACAACCGCATCTAAGCTAAAAGTAGACAAAATGAAGAAGTTTAGGCTACATGAATTTGATAAGTGGCATGATAAGAAGAGAAACTATGGAAGTTATACACCAATGAAATGGAATTGGCAAGGTCGATGGTCGAAGGGTAAATTTACACTCGTATGGAGAGTTCGAAAGCGAGATACAGGAAAAGTCCTATCTCTACCTGGATGAAGAATCATGATTACAAGATGTATCCCATCGAGTTGTTGACGTTAACTATAGCGCTTCTTGAGAAGCAACCCATGTCTAACTTTGCTCACACTTTAGTTCTTTAAGTTTATTTCATTTTATTTTTCTTTTATCTAACTTTGCTTTGTTTCTTTTAATTTGCTTCAACTTTAGTCATAGGCTTTTCGTTTTAGTTTCATTTTTTTTTTCTCTTTAGTTTTCTTTGTCTTATTTTTCTAGTTTAAGTACTTTTATTTCTTTAAGTTTTTTTTTTATTTTTAAATTCATGAATTTAGGTTAAGCAAAAAAAAAAAAAAAGAAGAAGAATAGAAAGTTACACAGGCATGGGACAGGGCCGTATCCCAGCCGGTGTCCATGCAGGCCCCTTCAATGACTTGTCACCTACAGAAAGTTACACGGGCATAAGACACGATCGTGTCCCATCCTGTGTGCGCCCAGCCTTATGCAACACCTACAGAAAGTTATACGGGCATGGGACACGGTTGTGTCCCCGCCCATGTTCGCCCAGGTAAGGCCCCGTAAATAGAAAGTTACATGGGCGTAGGATACGGTCGTGTCCCAGCCTATGTCTGCCCAAACCCATATAGTTTAATACATGCACTACACAATATTTTCACAATACGAACATACCCTCTCAAACATTTACAAACATCCACACAAATTCATTTCACCTTTCATCTTCTCTCCATCTTCTCCTCACGTTCCCCATCTAAGTAATCAATGGAAACTCGTGAAAAGTAGATTATTCAAAGGAGGTCCAAATCTATTACATCATCTTCCACTTATGAGGGCACTATTGTCAAGCTACTAGCCATTCTTTCTCCACTAGAGTATATTATACTTCAAGGTAGGGAAGTATTAGTTTCTTTTTCGATACATGTATTTCCTTTTTCCCTATGATGTTTTTTCTTGTTTGATATCTTGCTATTGTGCTTTCTTAGCTGTACATTGAGGACAATGTACGTTATTAAGTGTGGGGAAAGAATCTATATGAATTTGTTACTGTTTTAGGAGACCAATTATTTACATTTGACACAATTAATTTTTAAGTTAACTTGTAATAGGTGATTAACAAGTGTTGGGCCAAATCAACTATATCATCTTGATCATTATTGATCTTATTATACTTTACTAGAATTGATTAGTCAAATCTGTGGAGAGCAAAGTTACGAGTTATTTAGCTTAGGACTCTAAGACTTGAGATTAGAGCAACATCACTAGTTGAGAGTTAGTCATGGTTATTTTTAAATTTACTTTTATATATACCTTTCTCTTAGAAATTTTTAAAGCCCTATAATTTTTAGCAAACAAACAAATGAAATTCTTATTTTGAGAAACCCTTGAAAAATCACAATGATTAGAGGTCAAAAGTAATAAGTGTATGAATAGAAAAAAATTGGTAAGGATTCGTCTTGGTCCATCAGAAGAGCGAGATTGAGTCCCAATGGCAATTCTAATGAAAAAAAAAATGGTATGGATCAGCCTTGGTCTGTCAGAAGAGCAAGGTTCTTTCTTGCTATCAATATAAGGAATAAGTTGGTATGGATCGGTCTTGGTCCATCAGAAGAGCAAGATTCTTTCCCTCTACCAATACAATTATGCTTAAATAAAGTAAATTTAAAAGACCTCCCAACAAAAGCATGAACTAGGGGGATAATTAGAGGATGTGTGGATGTAAAATGTGTTTGTTTTAGATTATGGTGCTTAGTGAGATTGAAGAGAGAATTGTATACACTTTAGTTAAATGGACAAAATTTTTATGACTCTTTCTCAGTTGGCGAAATGTTAAATCTAATTTCTAGTTTAGGAATCCTTAATTAAATGACTTGGGTAAACTTTGATTTCCATAAATTAACTAGTGAACTCTAGTATTAAGTATTGTTGGAGCATTCGAAAATGGTCAGATGAAATTATGACATTGTTAAGGGTGAAATTGATTGACTTTATTATTGTGAGTTAATTAAAAGTGATTTTCTTACCTTTCTTTTGGGTTAAGTGTATTTGTTTACTGGTTTCCTAAATAGTGATAAATTTTGTTTAGCGTTTCTTGTCCCGAAATTTTTGTTTTGATTTATTTGCTTGAGGACAAGCAAATGCTCAGGTGTGGGGAAGTTTGATAACTCTTATTTTAAATATATTTCACATGGTGAATTTATAGTATTTCCCTTACATCTTTGGTTTTCTTTAAATAAATTGATACTTAATTGAGTAAAATTTTGATTTCAAGGTTTGAACACATTCTTGGATCGAAAATGAAGAAAAGGAATCAAGTTTCACTGAATTCGAAGTTCAAATGAATGAGTTATGAAGTTACACAGTCTGAGACACAGCTGTGTCCCCAGGCTGTGTCCATCCAGGAAAATATGCTGTGGTCAGAAAGTTACACGACCTGAGGACATGACTGTATCCTAGGCCGTGTCTAGTGACGAAAACGGAAACCTTTCAATACATTATAAAAAGACATACTAGGGTTTCGCATACATGATTGGACATTCAAAAGAGAAAAGACTTGAGGAGAAGGAGAGGAAAAAGGCGAAAGCAACATTCAACTTCAAGATTGAAGAGATTTATCATCAACAAAAGGGGTTTTTCATGTTTTATTTATTGGTTTTGTTGGAATTCATTTTTGGTTTTATTATGATAGCTTAAGATTCATGTATTTAGGATTATGGAACCTAGGGTTTCATGTGACTATTAGATTGATTTATAATTTTCAATAAAGTTTCTATCTTTTCTTGATTCAATTATGTTATTTAATTGTTAATTGATATTTCTAGAGTATCAATCTATAATATTATGCATGATGATTGAGAAATCACATGTATAATGAGATCTTGACATAATTGGAAAGAATTACATATATATTTAGAGATAAGATATATTTTTCTTTCGAAAAGTTGTTCTTTGTGTGAGAATTCATTATACATTAATGCAATTCTAAATTATATTACTAAGTGAAGAGATTCCGGTAAATAATTTAAGATTAGGGTTAATATGTTTGAGAAAGGTATTAACTTTAATTGTGAATCCCTCCGGTCAAGATTAATAGAAATTGAATTGAATATATTTTAAGCGGTCACATGTTAAATACTAGGGGAAATAATTCCTAAATACGTTATTTGCATTCTTGAAGTCGTTCTTAGTTTTATCGTTTTCTAAATTGCTTAATTAAGTCTCATAATTAGTTTAGTTCTTCAATTTTAGTATTTTTAATTCACTCAACCCATCACAATTTTTCGGTTAGATAATAAAACTAAGGTTAATATTAGTACTCAAAGTCTCTGAGGGATCGATTCGGACTCACATCCACTATATTAAAATTGATAGGTGTACTTGCCTGATACCGGTCTCCATTGAAAACTCCTTGTCTACAAGGAGTGATTTAGGTAATGTCGCTTTAGATTCGCATTAAATACTCCCAAGTAGATTTTGCTTTAGGTCTATTCTTCTATTTGATTAGGATTGATACATCTGTGTTGTTCCTTTTCTTCACCACTGTTTTGTCGAAGATAGCTTTTGGTTCTAACATTGAAATATCTACTGTAGGTGGATCGGTTGTGGCAGGTAGAGGTAGCTCGTGGTGTCGCTTAAGTTGTAAGACATGGAAGGTAAGATGAATTGCAGTTCTTACAGGTAGATCTAACTAGTAAGCAACTTCTCTACACTTCTCATTAGTTCGGTACGGTCTGAAGTACTTTGGCATGAACTTCTCTTTTCTTTTATCCTTTAAACTAGCTTGTCGGTAGGGTTGTAGTTTAAGCTAAATTAGGTCCCTAATAAAAAATTTCCTGTCACTTCTTTTCTTATCCGCTTATTGTTTCATCCTATTATACGCCCTGGTCAAATGAAATTTCAAGATCTTGATCATCTCTTCTCAATCTTAGAGAGTTGATTTGATCATCCTATATGGGGAGTGGATACCCATATAGGGTTCAGAAACGGGTTGTTTTTGTATTGGAGTAGTAGTTGGTGTTGTACTACTACACCACTAAAGATAGGTAGTTGCTCCATTTCTTAGGGTTCTCTCCAATAGCATAACGTAGGTAGGTACTCAAGCATATGTTCACTATCTCCATCTGTCCGTAGCTTTGTAGATGGTAAGCGGTGGAGTAATGCAGCTCAACCCCTTGTAATCTACAGAACTCCCTCCAAAAATTGCTCAGAAATGATATATCTCTATTAGTAATGATGATATTTGGCAACCTATGTAACTTAAAGACATAATCTAAGTATGCCACTACCACTTGCTGAGTTGTATGGGGATGAGCAAGGCCAATGAAATGGCTATACTTACTAAGCTTGTCTACAATTACCATGATGACATCCTTACCTCTTGATTTGGAAAGCCCTTCAATGAAATCCTTGCTAACTTCCCTCCAACATTCTTCAGGAATAGGAAGTGGTTGTAAAAGCCTTAGATAGGCTACATTCTCTCCCTTCTGTCTTTGACAGACTTCACACTCCCTAACATATTGCCTTACCTCCTTCTCTAGTTTAGGCCAATAAAAAGTGAACTTACTCTCTTATCAGTAGCTAGAGCTTTAGAATGACCTCTAATAGGACTGTCATGGTAGATCTTAAGTAATTAGAGCCTAAGTTTAATTTGAGGCCCAACTACTATTTTTCCTTTTCACTTCAGCAATCCTTGTTCCAATTGGGAGTGGCCCGTAGCTTGCCTATCATCAATTTTGGACATAAGTCTCTAATATTCCTTAACATTTTCCCAGCTATGTCTGATCTTCTCTAATAACTTTAGGGAGATCAACTTAACTTGTATAGCATTAAGCATGGCTGCGGGCAACCTATGTAAGCCTTAAAGTTAAGCTAAGTGACTATAGGATTGAATTTAGAACACAAAGTTTAAGGTGATCGGTTAAAGGATTCGATCAAACCCAAATTATAAATTATGGATAGAAATATTAGTAAAAATGACCCCGTAAACTTTAATTTAAGAGAATAAGTAATAAAATAGGAGACTATAAAATTTTCAAATTTTAAGTATAATTATTGTTAATTATCGAAAAGGCAAGAAATGTAATCCAGTAACTAATAAATTACTAGAGATAGATTATATATATACTAAAAATTATAGAATGACCTAAATAATAATTAGAAATGTTCAAATATACCCTACATGTATTTACGTGTAGATAAAAATACACAAAATTTCTTAAATTGTCTAAAAAATTATTAAATAATTAAATAAAATTATTAATTAAATAAGAAAAAATATCAGAGAAATTAGGTTTGAGGTGGATTTGATTGTGGCAAGTCAGGAAGTGAAGAATAAAAATTACCTAATCAAAATCAAGCAATACAAAAGGCAGAAATTAAAGGATTTGGGTAATGTTTTGTTCAATTAAATACACATTAATTACCACAAAGCTTTATAAATAGGGAAAAAAATTACAAAACTCCTTTAGACAGTTAGAAATCAGAAAAAAATAGAGAGCATCGAAAATTCAAGAGAAAATTAGGATAAAAAAGAAGATGGAAATCTATGTAGTAGGAGCTAACTAGCCAAACCTATACGTTACCACGACTTGGGACTGAGTTACCACTACCACCCCACTCCAGACTTACCGCCTGGATCGGTCGATACACTTGGACCGATGTTGGAAGGCCAAAAGTCATCGGACGAGGTGAGTCTCTCATATACTCCAAGTTTATATAATTTCGTAAAATTATTTATTTTGCCCAGAAAATTATGAAATTTATTATTCTGAGGTTTTATTGTATGTAGATTTGGGGAAAAATAGTGATTAAGTGTAATCACGTCTGAAAATATAGGATTCTTAAGAAATTAAGTAAAATTGAGCATGATTAGGATTAAAAATAAATAGGCTTAAGAGTGTAGTTTGGAGCTCAAATTTTTTCTATAGAATGCCTAAGTGAGATAGAATAATGCTATGAAGCCATTTTTTAAATTTAATTTTCGAAATTTTTAGCCTTAAAATGATAGAAAAATTGGATAATTTTGGATTAATTAGATGATTAAGATATTAATTACTGATTTAGATAGTAATTAGTGGAAACCTAATCCTAGCCTTTGGAGTATTAAGTGTAATTAATGAAGGAATTATGTGGTAATTGTAGAAAATTAGGAATATGTAGAATTGAAAATTTAATAAATATGAAAAATTAGGTTTAATTAGATAATATAATATTAAAAATCAGAATATAATAAATCTGAAACAAAATTTAATTTTAGGTAATTGTATAAAAAATGTAAGATTTTCTCACATCGGGACTAAATCCGGTACCCTAATTAGGATTAGCGTGTACTGAATAGTTTAGAATAGTAAATTAAGACCCAATAGGATATTAGAATACTTGACCTTAATGTGATTAATTTCACATTAGAATTCAAGCATATTTAAGATCTTAGAATCAAAACTAGAATCTAATTTAGGAATCAAACCTCGAAATAGGGTAGAATGAATCATTAGTAAATAATAGGTATACATGGAAAAATGAGTTAAATTATAACTTATAATATGAATTATTAAAGTATAAGTACTAAAAAGACCTATTTATATTATAGGATACCCAAAGATAAATCGGCTTGTAATTAAGTGATCGGGCGATTGAGAAATTTCAAGTAAGTTGGGTTATCACTTATTGTATTAAAGTACTACTTTATGGTACTTGGAGACTTAGGATTGTATATGGTTTTGATTGTAAGTAGTTTACGCATGTGTTTGATGTATTTGAATTCGTGCTGAAATTTGTAATGTGATTGAGTTTGTGTTATGATTGAATTGGTGTGAAATTGTTTGAACACCCTAAATGAAATTTAATCTTATTTGACTCTAATGACCTAAAATGTCATGCATTGCAACCCGTTAAGAGATTATTAGGATTCTCCAACCAAATACCAACCTCTTTGAAAGGGATAGCGCTGGATTGCATAATGGTCCCTTCTTCATCCTTAGTCGAACTAAGTGACAAGAGAGGAGGTCGCGGCGAGGGTGAAGTCAATGGTTCGAAGGTAATCACGGGAGGAGCGGTGTCTCTGTTGCACAAGCCTGGGTTTGGTTGTGAACTGTTGCATAACATGAAAAATTCTCAACCTGGATTAGAGTGGGTGAAATTTCTCTAATTTCGCAATGGACCGGACTACGTTGTGTGATGACACTTGATTGTTGCATTGCATGAAAATAATTGCTTGATAATTTTGTTTGCGTTTGTATACTTTTCATGAGTCTCCAATTCAACTTATTGAGCCATAGTTGCTCATACCCTTATAGAATTTTTTGTAGGTCTTGATTTCTGAATACTTCAAGTATTATGTTGCCTTACAATTATCCAAAGGCTAGTTCTTTTAAAGCTAGGGGTGTAAGGATCAATTTGCTTAGCAGTAGATATGTAGCTAGTGTGTCCTTTGTAGTTTAAGACTGAAAGACTGATAGTTGTTATATAAATTAGTGAACCGTTATATTTATGTAGGGCTTCCTAGGAAGTTCTGTAGACTTTACATATAATTATGTATGCTTATTAAAAATTTGTGATAATTACTATATTTGTAGTTAAACACTTAAATGGGACTATTTCCTTCAAAGCGAGGAGTCGTCGACACTTTGTGTAGATCATGTCTATGGTAGGTATTGTAAGGCCAGTTGCTATTATATAATGGTTTACACGACGGGACTGTTGCGACTCTGTGACTTTGGGGTATAACAACTTAGATAAGGCACCCGCAGTTGAGTTTTTCTTCCCACTCCTGAATTGTATGTTATAATCAAGTCCCAACAGTTTAGTCAACCATCTGTGTTGATTAGAAGTCATCAACCTTTATTCCAAAAGGTGTTTTAAGCTATGGTGGTATGTCCTTATAATGAACTTCCTTCCTATTAAATAGTATCTCCATTTTTCTATTGCGCGAACCAATGCAAATAACTCTTTTTCATAAGTGGATAGACCCAATTGTCTAGGGGGTAGGACCTTGCTTAAATAAGCAATAGGGTGGTTGTCTTGCATCAAGACAGCCCAAACTCCATGGTCATAAGCATCAGTGTCAATAATAAAACTCTTAGTGTAATCCAGAAGCCTTAATACTGGAGATTAGGTAAGTGTTTTTTTTTTAATTTGTCAAAGGCTACGGTGGCTTCACTTCCCCATCCAAACTGCCCCTTTCTTAGAAGTAGGGTTAGCGGCCTTGCAATGATATTATAACCTTAAATGAACCTTCTATAGTATCTTATCAATCCTAAAAAACCTCGCAATTCTTTAAGTGTCTTAGGCGGTGGCTAACATAAGATGGACTCAATCTTCTTAAGGTTAGTTGCTACTCCATTGTGTGAAATAATGTGTTTGAGGTATTCCACTTGCTGTGCACCAAATATGCACTTACTCTTCTTCGCATATAATAGTTCCTTCCTTAATATATCAAAAACCAACTGTAGATAGGTCTCGTGTTCCTCCTTAGTACGTCTATAGATCAATATATCATCAAAGAAGACTAAAACATGCTTCCTTAGGTATTCCTTAAAAATGTAGTTCATGAGACCTTAGAATGTGGATGGTGCATTAGTTAGCCCAAAGGGCATAACCACGAACTCATAATGGCCTTCATGAGTTCGGAATGCTATTTTGTAAATGCCTGCTGGATGCATCCTAATTTGGTGGTACCTCACCTTAAGTCTAGTTTGGTAAACTTGGTTACTTCATGAAGTTCATCAAATAGATCCTCCATAATGGGTATAAGGAAGCAATCCTTGATTGTTTGCTTGTTAAGCTCCTTATAATCAACATACATCCTCCATGTATTGTCTTTTTTCTTAACAAGCACTACTAGAGAAGCAAATGGACTATGGTTGGGCTTAATAACCCTACTACATAGCATTTCTCAAATCATGCCTTCTAGAACATCTTTTTGTAAGGCCGAATATCTATAGGGTCGAATGTTGATAGCCTTAACTCCTTCCTATAGGGTGATCTTGTGATTAAACTCCCTATTGGGTAGTAACCTTTTGGGTTTGTTAAAGAGCTCATGAAACTCTTCCAATATATCTATTAGTTCAGGCCACAAATAGTCAGCATTTCCCTCTTCACCCTTAACTTCCCTTTCATAAACAACCCAACACTGAACTTGGGGGGAAGGGTTCTTAGTTAAAAGTTTAGATAGAATGGTACCTTCAATTGGTCGAATTCCTTCTCTTTTCTCCTTTAGTATACATTGTTGTTGCCTCCATATAAACTGCATGGTGAAAGTTTGGAAATTCCAATTTATTGTGCCTAATGAAGATAGCCAAGGAATGCCAAGTATTAGGTCATAACCAACAAGATTGAGCAAGTACACTTAACCTCCGAATTCTTGGCCTTGCATGCACCATCTAAACGTTGTGATCTTAGCATTGCGTTCCACACGCTTGCGATCTGCTAATGTAACCACCACGGAAGGAATCCCAATGTTAGCACACTGAAGTCTAAGGGCTAATCTGGTATCCATGAAATTTAGTGAGCTACCACTATCAATTAGAATGCTTAAACCCCTTTTTTTTGTAAGCACCAGTAACATGCATACAATTGTAATTTCTAATAACATTACTTTGAAGAGCACAAAGCATAAGCTTAGATAAGCCCTCCTCTATTTGTTTGTGGTGGTGCCCTATTCTAATAGTACCTTAGTATCGTCATCATCCTTCGTAACCAACATCATGTTTACCCTCTTGTTCTTACAGCAGTGCCCTAACCGAAAAGGTTCATCACACCAAAAGCATATTTTCTTCCTCATTTTTTCTTCCAACTCTTTGGCCGTGATTTTCTTGGTGGGTCGGGAGTTATTCAGATTGTTGTAGTATGGTTTTTAGTGGGAATAGGTAGCAATGGGGATGGGTTGTGTTTAGGATATAGTGTGTAGGCTTCACGAAGGAGTTTTGCGAATGAAGGAATGAGTTTGTAGGTTATGTCGGTTAATTTTGAGGTTTTGGTTAGAAAATAAGAGGCTAGCTTCTTGTAATCTTACAAGTGTTATGGCTTCTTAAAGTGTTTTGGGTCTAAACATTTGAACAGGGTATTGAATGGTTGAATTCAATCTGGTGAGGAAAATACTGATCAAGTGGTGTTCGAGTAATTGTGTTAGAGTAGACAAGTGTTCAAAGTCCTCTAAATAATCTTGTAAGCTTCCTATATCATATAGTTCCTTGAGATCCCCCATTAGATCTTTAAAGGCCTTGTCTCCAAACCAAGAATGCATGGTAGCAACTAACTCAATCTATATCAAATTTTGAGCGTCAGCATGATTCTAAGTGTAGTGGTAGTATGATTGTAGAGCCTTGCCTTTAAAGTACATTGAGGCTACACGTACCTTCCAATTCTCAGGTGTCTGCTCTAGAGCAAAATATTGCTTTACCTTATATAACTAATCCTTCAATCCATCCCCATTGAAAGTGGGAATTTCCACCTTATGCATTGATATTTGCTGCTTGAGTGAGGTCTACATTAGACTTTTGAAATTCAATAGTATTGCTGTCATTGGTGACTTGCCGATATCCAGCGTATTCATGCTAGAGGTTGGTGTTTGGTTTATGTTTTTGTCCTTTAATTCGATAATGTCTTATTCGTATTTGGTTAGACATTCTTGCATCAGCCTTAATGTATCATTTATGGGTTTTAGGTTTTCCTCGAATTTGGTTTGGAGCTTGGAATTGATGTCACTAGTTCCCGTTGACATTAGCCTCTACTATCGAAGTGCTCTGATACCACTTTGGTACAAGGTTAGGTAGCGAAAAGTTGTTGAAATTCTCTACCGAATTCAAATTTTGATGTTCTTTAAATACAAGGAATTTTTCATTCAACTTTTATAATCTTTTTCTATATATCTTTTATACACAATTATAAGGTATTTATAGGGAATACCCTCCCATGTGCTGTATAGTGTTGATGGTGTGTGAGTCATGTGCCATACAGTATTTGTTATAACCTAAAAATGCTAGAATCTTTCAAATCTATCAGTAGGCTATTGGTGATGTGGGCTGAGTAATATAATTGGGCTGCTAATAGGGGCTTGGAGTACATGCATAAGGCTCACAAAGAGAAAGAAAAGAAAGAGAAAAAACAGGAGAAAGAACTGGACACTAAATAGATGTCCTATGCTTCTTCTAGAGACTTGTATGGTCTCGTTTCAAACCGAGCCACAAAAATTGATTTTCAATGAATGACCATTTTTGTTCAAAATTCTTAATTCGATTAAATCATATAAGATTATTTTGAAAAACAAAAAAAGACCTTAACCATTAACACATTGTTTCTTCCCTAAACGGACCATTGCAAGCTTTTTTCCTCGATCTCTTTATTATTATTATTATTATTATTATTATTATTATTATTATTATTATTATTATTATTATTATTATTTTTGTTTATTCTTCTTCTTCTTTTTTATTTTTCATTTTTGTGGATTTTCCTTCTATTTTCTTCTTTCTTTCTTTGTGTTTTTTAGCCTTTTCCCTAAATCTATGACTTTTTAAGAAATGAAATTAAAAAGGGCAAAAATGAGGTATCTAAAATTACTTCTACTTAATTACTAAACAAACTTTTTATTTTGTTAGAGATAAAATAAAAACCGCATTAAGCATTTAATCACAAGAGGCCTATCTTATTTGTAGTCGGACCAGGGCTAATCAAGATTCTATCATTGTAGGCCAATAATTAAAAATTAATTGCGGATTTTACAAGATCCAACCCCAATATGTATTAGTTGCAAGGTTTGCAAATACTAAATGTATACTTTTCTAAAAAATAAATATAATTTAGCTATAATCTAGCAACATAGCCATCATACGGTACCAAACTACTTCATTCTCAGCTCTCCCCATTTCTTTGGCTTTTGTCGGAACTCTTTAAAGATTGAAAGCCTATGATTTTATATTTCTTCCAACTTTTCGCTCACCAATTTTATTAGCCTACCTTTTGCCGCTTAGTTTTTACCATTCAATCAGTGAGCATTTATAGAAAAATTTGTAGGTTTATCACCTAAATCAATAAATATAATAAAAAATAAATTAAATAAAAACATTTATCAAAATACTATTATTATATCGTATTTTACAAATAACTATATCGTATGTTTAAAATATAATACTAGTAAAGCATCTATGTTGCATCAAATTGCAACATTAGTATATTTGCATCAATATCCATCACATTGGTGTATTTGTACTATAATTGTGGTACACAAATATTAATGTTGTATTTTCGCATCTTGAATATGCGGCATAATAATGATATTTTGATAACTTTTTTTAAGTAATTTATAATTATGTAAATCTTTTTATAAAAAAAAATCTGTAGACATGAATTGCACTCAGTATTTATAATGCCATCTTTTGAACAATGACAAGTACAATAGATTGAATAGGTAAAAATTGATTAAAAATAACATTTAACAACATAAAATTTTCGATCATAAAATTGAAAAAGAAAGTTGCGACCTTAACTATTGGGCTAACTTTGGGGTTAAGAGATAATTGTTCTACCAAAAAATGTCAGCTACTTTAGTATGTTCAATACTACCAATGTCTCATTAATTCTGAGAATGATGATAGAAATCTTGAAATTGAATTTAGCGTTGTACAATAAATTGGCATCTCACTATTTTTCAATTTGAAATCAAAGAAATAATTTCGAAGTAACCAATTGTTTTTTTTTTCTTTAAAAAAAATCTTAAAAAGTGTACTTTCATATCCCTATAGAATTATAAAATAATAAAGTAAAAACCACAAAGTGTAAAAAAAAAAAAAAACCCAAAATAGAGGAATGAAAAAAGTGGATGTTTTAAAATTTTCTGTTAAATTCATGTAATTTATTCTAATCTTAGTGTTTCTATAATTATTTTTGAATAAATTTGAACCCCACTTCCCAGTTGTGTAAGATATAATTGGCTAAAGGAGGAAAAAAAAAGTAAAGGTTTGATTTTAAAAATAATGTCAAATCAATGGTGAATCGGTATAGGTGAATAGTGGATAAGACTCTTTTTGTATCCTATTATATAAGATATAAGTTTTCAAATTTTAGAAACAGCACTTACCATGTAACACCCTTGAAGCATCCTAAAACTTATGTATCTTATAAAATTTATTGGGTATAAAATACTATTTGCAACTTGTAAATATTTTCTTCTTCTTCTAAATTTCAAGTTTATTTATATATATTAAGTCAATAATTTCTTATTGGACTTCACATTTATAATCTAATATTTTTTTTTCACCCCACTTTGATAAACTACCATATTTTTGCACACATATCGTTGATACATTACCTACTAGTGTAATATACAGAAAGTAATATTTATGTGATATCAAAAGTTCTTTTATCTGCAAAACCTTTGGAACTTATAGTAAAATCTTAAAAAAAAAGGTAATATATCCTTCCTCCATGATTTGAAATTTATGTAATCTTACTATTTAGGAAATGGAAAAACATAAGGAGAAAGAATGGAAAATATAAAATTGGATACCAAAATATTGAAAAATAAAAGAAAAGAAAGAAAAAATGTGAAGTGAAAGAAGCGGCATAAGATTAAGCTATTTAAGGTTATTAACTTATAAACTTGAACCTTTTTTTTAATAAAACATTTATTAGCAAAAAAATATAATATTATCATTTATTAATATTATTTAATAATTTTTATAGTGTGGATATAGAATACCTTAGTACCCTTTATATATTAGAGTATAGGTTTTAAGGTGAGAAGATTTTATATACATATTATATTTTATAAAAGCAGGTTCCAATAAATCTATACCCAAAAACTATTCTATAATTCTTCATACCTAATTGGATTGAAATATATTCAATTGATCATGATATGAATAGTCCTGTATAAAAAGGTTGTCAGGTCACCCTTGAAACAAATATAAAGAAAAATAATATGACCGTTCTCAATTTACTTCATTTTCACTTGTGACAAGGTGATGCTAGATATTGTTCGCTGAGGGCCTAAATTATTGATGGGGTCGCAACCTACAGAAACAGTGACTTAAATTATTGGCCCGACCGCCTCGCAAGAAAGGGAATCGTCTTAGTATAGAACGCACACGTTTCAACACCTATTTCGTATGGATATTTCGGGAATTACTTTCAAATTGTTTAACATTTTCCTCAATTTTAATATTGGTAATAACAAAATATTATGGAGGTATAGTATATGGAGTGTAACAATTTGGATAAAAAATTAGTTTTAAAACTTTTTTTCTTTGAGCTTTTCCAAGTCTTGAAACTTTTAGATTTGGTGACTACATTTTAAAATCATTAATCTTAGAAGTTTTTAACATTTTCTTTAATTTTGATATTGTAATAGAAAAATATTACTATGGTATTCGGAGTGTAATAGTTTGGATAAAAAAAAGTAGTCTTAAAACATTTTGGAGCTTTCCTTATTAAGTTTTGAAACTTTTAGATTCAACAACTAAATTTTTAAAAATATTAATTTAAAATTTTTTTAATCTTAAATAACCATGTAGAGCTTACATAGCGTCCATCTTGGAGCCATTCGATGGATAATATCAATTTTCAAATTCTAAAAATAGGAGGCTCTCCTCTCATTTGATTCATTTAAAATATTGGTAGGCTTGAGAAGAATACTAAATCTTTGTTGAAATCACTCCTTAAAAGATCAAATAGATAGTTTACTAAGAACAATTCGAGAACAATTAAGAGTGCCAAGTTTGATTTATTGTCATACTCACATACTTAAGATACTGAGTTTGTTAATTATTTTTCCCACGCCTCTTCTTAATGACATTCCTCTACGTGCCATCAACTCAACATCTCTTAGGTCGACTGGTAGACCTGTTGCATGTGAACAACCAACTGCAGTAATTCGACCATATGCTATTTAGCAACTCTACTAAGGTTGCTATGGTTGGTTGATCACATACAATGAGTGTATCAGTCGACTTAGGAAACATCTTGAGTTGATGGTATGTAGATGAATTTCATTAAGAAGAGGTATGGGAGGAAGAATAAGAAAACTTCGTATCTCAAGTGCACACGTGTAATAGTGGATCAAACTCGATGTTTTTTATTGTTCTTGAATTATCCTTAGTAAACTATTTATTTAATCTTTTGAGAAGTGATTTTAGTAGAGCTTTAGTATTTATCTTAAGCTTATCAATATTCTGAATGAATCAAATGAGAGGAGAGTCTCCTATTTATATAATTTGAAAGTTGATATTAACTGTTGGATGGCTCTGAGATGGACAGTTCCAAGATGGATGGTTGACACTAAGCTTTATTATTGAAGATTATCCTTCCTTTAGCCTTTATGGGCTTTGATATGGGCTTAAAGCTTATGATAATTAAAAAGAAGCTTATTTTCTCTTTAAATGAGTCTAAAGCACACTTAGACCTCTTTAAGGCCCAATAAAGCCAAGCAAAACCCAAATGAGCTTAGAAAGGTCATTTCTGAGTCTACTTTTTATGCGTTAGACAACCGAGCAAGGTTGATAGCAAAAAATCCAATCTTGTAATTCTAGTTTTGAGCCTACCAAGTTAGATCTCTCTAAAACATCTCTAGCTAGGCTGATTTCTTAAACTCTATCACTAACCTTAGATATCGGTTCACAACATTAAATTGGGCTAAAGGTCTAATTATCAAATGTAGGTATCCCAAGAAGTATCATTAGTGGGCTTTAAACCCAAAATGTTCCTTAAATGAGTTTGTTTATGAAGTAAACAATTAGGTGTGAGTAATGATTGTATAGGATAGATTAAACCTTCGAGTTATAATAATCATGTTTTCATATACCTTGATATGATTTGTGCTAAGGACCGACAAAGCCGATTGCTAAGGGTGGGTCTAAGTTTGCAGAAAGCTTGAAGTGAAGGGTAGTGATATACGAAAATTGGAGCAAGATGAACGGGGCAAACACACAAACTTATGAGTGATTCCAAAGATATGATGCACCAAGGAAACTCTATGGACTCACAAAGGTAACTTGATATGACGTACAGGCAACTCAGTGAGGTCACTCACTACTTAGCCTTACTTAAGGGTTAGGATAAGAGTAAGAAAAGAGGGGTAAGTACACTAGCTCACGAAAGAGGAGTATATTTAATATTAGATATGTATGTTGATTCTTGCGGCTACATATTACAAGGGTATTTATACCAAAAAACTTAAGGTAATCTACCTTAAATGGAAAGGACAAAAAGGGGCATTGCCTAAATAAGTATTGTTCAAGGAATAATAAAAGGGTACAAATGAAAATTCAAAGAAATTGATGATTGGAGTAGTAGATTCCTTTTTATGTAGGATTGGATACGTAGTAGTCGATTACTAGGACGCTTTTAGCAAAAAAGACATACAGTACAGTTAGGATGTGGATAACTGGGTAGAGGTATCGAGAAGACCTGGAGGTCCTTCTGAGATGATGTGGGTGTGAATGTACTTTGGGGTTCTTGACACCAGTATTGCCGAGCAGCCGGTTGGTACGGTCATAGCTAAGCAAACGTGTGAGAGGACCGAGTTGTTAATGAAGTATTTCTTAGGTTAGCACTGAATTACTAATAAATGAAAAGTTATTTGGCTCGGCATGTGGAGTTAGTTGGTGGTGAGAATTAGCTTAGCCTTAACAGGGGTTGGTTGGAATAGTAAAATCTGCTTCATTAATCCCTTAAGTCCTTGAGCTTGGGCTTGGGTTAAAGGTCCAGTTGTTTGATTTCTATCATCCCTTATGGGTTGATTTGGATTTGGGATCAAATATGGTTGGTCTTAACTCAATTCTCCTTTAGGTTGATAGGGGCTGAGGTCAGTAATGTTAAAGGTGTCAAAAACTCCATAGTCTTCAAGTATTTTTAGTTGATAGGCATTATCGTTAATCTTTTGGAGTTCTCTAAAGGGACTTTTGGTATAAGCAGACAACTTATTCTTTCTCTTGTTTAGGGACTTTCGGCACGTACAGACAACTTATTCTTTCTCTTGTTTGGAAATCTCTCCTTGCTCAAGTGTAGCCATACCAAATTATTAGGCTAAAATTATATTGACTTCATCCCTTTACTTTCTCTCGTCCTCTTGGTAGCTTAGTTAATCTATCGGGTAACTTTCTCGTCGATGTGCTACAAAGATTGTGCTTAGGCTTTTGCATTAAGGTCTTCTTACTTAGACGTAGGTACAGAAGTGTGATTAGGAGTAGCTTTAGTTGAAGCCATAAACTACTTCAAAGGGTGTTTGCTTAGTGGTGTCATGTATCATGCGATTGTAAGCAAATTCTACCATAGGCAAATAAACATCCCAATCAGCTAAGTTCTTCCCTACTACAACTCAAAGTAGTGATCCTAAAGTATGATTGACTACCTCTGTTTAACCATCAATTTGAAGGTGGCAAGAAATGCTGAAGAGTAGTTTAGTCTCGATACAATGCCAAAGAGTCCTCCAGAAATGACCCAAAACTTTGGATCTTTATCCGATATTACACTTCTTAGCATGCCATATAAATGAACAATCTCCTATAAAAAGAGAGAAGTAATACTTGAAGCATTGTTAGTTTTAGAGCAGGGCATAAAGTATGTTATCTTACTAGATCTATCTACAATGACCATCATAGAATCTTTGCCTTGAGTAGTTCTTGGTAATCCGAGAACAAAATCCATGCTCAACTCAATCCAGGGTTTGGCGGGATAGAAAAGGCATCGCTTTCCCTTGTCGGGCTTGACATTTGGCCCTCTTCCAAGTATTATACGTCTCAACAATCCGATGTACATCTTGCCTCATCTAAGGCTAAGAGAACCTTCCACTCAATAGCCGATACGTCCACTTCTATCCAAAATGGCTAGAAAGCCCTCTACTATGAGCTTCTCTTATTAACAGCTTGTCTACAGAACAGGTTAGCATACATAGTTTGCTGCTTCAGAATAGATAACCATCTTCCATATGGTAGTAGTCCATTGTTCTTCCCCCTACACATCACCTAAATATAGGACCAAAATAGGGGTCTTGACGATACTGCTCTTTGATATTCGCAAGCCATAACAGTTTATTTTGTAACTTAATAAGAAGCATATGTCTTCTCAATAGAGCATTAGCAATTACATTGTTCTTGCCTTATTTGTACTTGATTACAAAATTGAATCCTTATAGTAATTTAACCCATTGCGCTTACCTCTTTGATAGCTTGGTTTGACTTTTTAAATGCCTTAAGGACTCATGATTTGTGCAGATAATGGACTCTTTCAATAGTAGATGATGTTGCCATACTTAGAGTGCTCGGATAAGGCTTAAGAGTTCTTTATCATACATGAAATAGTTTAATTGAGGCCCTTTCATCTTCTCACTATGATAAGCAAAGGGTTGGGCTTCTTGCATTAAGACATTGCATATCTTAATGCTTGACGAGTTAAATTTGAGCTCAAAAACCTTCTCAAAGTCGAGCAAAGCTATTATTGGTGCAGAAATCAATTTTTTCTTCACTTTATTTCCCCCATCTACCCCTTGCTTATAAATTAGATATGGAGTGAACTTTGGATGCTTTACAAACTTTAGGATCTTAGAAATCCTCTCAAAAACCAAGATTAAGAAGGAAAACAAAAATAATAAAGAAAAGTGCAAATTTGGAATAGAATCAGGGCAATAGGGGTTCCCATAGTTATTGAAGACCTAATAAGTCGTGGCTTTGGACTTAAGGTTTTGGGGGTACGAGAAGGTTAGCGGATATACCTTGGTGGTCGAAAAGTGGTTAGAAGGCCGTGCGTTAGTAGGTGAGACATTAGCCATTTGATTTTGTTTAAATTTCCAAAAATACCAAATGAGCTTAGAAAATTATTAAATTTGGTTTCCCTGGAGATGTAGCTCTAGGTTTAAACATAAGGAAAAGTACTACAACAAAAAGAGCCAAAAGAAAAGTAAGAAGACTAGCAAAATTTGAGTAATTACCAATTAGATATGACATATCAATCAATCTTGCTCGACCTACAATTCACCAGATATGACTCATCGGTTTGAATTATAAGGTCACTTGCTACTACTTTTTGCTAAAGGGAATAAATAAGAGTTAAAGATAAATGAGAACACTAGGATTGCTCATAAAGGAAACCTGTAATATTCTAATATAGTAATTGATGATGTATGTCTTCAAACAAATGCGGTTTATATACTAGCTCCACTAAGGTTATAAACATATATGGAAAAGATAAAAAGAGTAATTTACAATTTAGAATACATGAACTATACTAAAAAAGATAAAGAATATTCTGTATGAACAAAGTAAGGAATCCTTTTGGAATGTTGTGCTAGAAGATATGTGTTGCATGGTGGTTGGAGATCTAGCATAAAATACAATTTAGGCATGGTGAAGAAAAAAGTCTGTAGTCAAAGCCAACCCGATCTGGTTTAGGTTGCAGCTTGATTAATTAAGGATGTCTGATGTCTAGATCCCCTTCAGGTTAGGTATGTCATATCTCAGTTTAGATTGGGATCAAATGCTGGTCGACTTGGATAGACGTTTGAGGTTAGCTTACTCGGATGCTGTCTGGGTTATGGTATGCTTGCTCGGTATGTTAACTTGTATGCTTGGTAGGTCAGCACATTTGCTCGGAAACCATGTTGGCACTCATGTGAGCTCGATGCTTAGGTTGCCAGTAGAGTGAAAGATGAAGGTCAGAGTAGGAATCTTCGTCCTGGATGGGGCTTTGAGCTAATATCCTTCACATGAGTCCTTGGAGTCCTCTAACTCAGCTGCGCATGATTGGTTCATGAAGTTGATTCCTATCGTCTACTTAGGGGTTGGAAAGATTTGTCCTCAAATCTGAAGTGAACTTAGACTCTTGTTTTGTTTTAGTTCTTACGGGGTCTTCTCTTGGTCGATGGGAAATTAGGTTAGATATATTGAAGGTGGAGGAAACACCATAGTTCTCGAACAAATTCAATCCGATAAGCATTTCTTGAGGCCCTTGAATGGACCATCAACTTGAGAGAGAGCTTACTTTATCTTAGGTATGAGAATCGTTCTTGGTTGAGGTGAATCTATACTAGGTCTCCTGGTTTGAAAGAAACAGTTTGACGGCCACGATTACCAATCTCTTGTTGAACTTGGTGATCTTCCTTGCCACAGACTGATGTAGCTCTTGTAATTCTTAAGCTCGGTCAACTCTAGATTGATTCTCTTTAGTAGTGATAGGGGTACTGATTCGATCTAGGGGAATAATGGGATTAAGGCCATAGATGACCTCAAATGGAGTCTTTCCAATGGTGTTGTGGACAATTCAGTTGTATGTGAACTCTACAACTGGTAGACACAAATCTTAGTCTTTTAAGTTCTTTCCTACGATAGCTCTGAGTAAGTTGCCTAGTGTCTTATTCACCACTTATGTCTAACATCAGTCTGAGGGTGGCTATTAGAGCTAAACACAAGTTTGGTCCCAAGTCTTCTCTAAAGAGTCTTCCAAAAATAGGTCAAGAATTTAGTATCATGATCTGAAACACTCCATGTAGTCAAATAACTTCCTGTAAAAACAAAAGCAATATATAAAGCATCGTTAGTTTAATGGTATGAGATGAAGTATACCATTTTGCTTAAGCAGTCCACTACAATAAAGATTGAATCTTTTACCTTAGATGTTTAGGGCAACCTTAGGATAAAGTCCTATTAAGATTAGCCTAATGTAAGGTCGGTGTTGGTAAGGACATATATTCTCTATAGGGCTCTCTTTTTCCCTTAACTCTCTTGCATACTTTACAACTACTAGTTACTTTATGGACATCCTTGGCTAAACAAGGCCACTAAAAGTTCTCTTTCAATAGATTGATTGTTTTGGTCTCTCCAAAATGACTAGATAATCTACCGTTATGAGCTTCCTTAACCAATAGCTCACGCATGGAACAACTAGGTATGCACAGCCTTATTTCTTTGAACAGATAGCTATCTTTGAGGTAATATGATAAGCATCAATTACTCTATACTTTTTAGGCATATTTAAGTATATATTGATCATAATTGTGTTTATTTATCAAGTTCTTGATACCTAATTGTGTAATATATCGATTTTAGATGATTTAAGAGTAAGGAGATTATATTTTTTCAAGACGAAGAGGAGAGAAGACGAAATTCCATAAGAACAATGAGATCCAAAGTTATCATGCATATGATGAAAGAATAATTTTCAAGGAAGATCACTATGTATCCAATCACGGGCATGATAGAAAAAGATTTAGTACCCAATGCTTGGTCATGCCCTTTATTACGGGCGTGACTAAGGGAGAAGATTACTATCCACCTGTTTATTACGTACGTAATAGCATATCAAGAGCGTAATCATGCCTTCTATTAAGGGTGCGAGGAGATGAAATATTTGCAACGAGACGATCGCGTGCCACATTATGGTAGTGATAGGTGAAGATTGTTCTTTTTCAAGATGATCATGCCTAAATCATGAGCGGGATGGGAGTGGATACAATTGTTCCTCTTTAAATTTTTCACACGAACTAGTACGCTTAATAGGTTTAAAACCTATGGGGCGTCTTGAAATGGTGTCTTTGAACCTTTTGACAAGGAGAATATAAATACACCTACAAATTTTGGATAGACGTTATTGAATTTATTATTAGACATTCTAGACTTTTGCCTTAGACATTAACCACAAACACATCTATTAATTCATTTTGTACCCATTGTGCTTTACGTTTTCTAGTATATTTTCTCAGTATTGTACCGCGTATTTTTCCTAAAATTACTTGAGAGAAACAATGGGAATTCATTGTTTGTGCATTGCAAAGACTTCTACAGTGGATTTGAAAAAGGGGTTTTATTCTTCTATGTGTTTTATGTTAAATTCCTTATTATTTCTACGTTTTATTGATATGTTTTGTTATTTCATCATGTGTGGATAGTAATTTAAGGCTTGCTACATCACTTTAGCATCAACAAGTGATTGATTTAGTGATTTTTTTTTTAATTTTTGTTAATTCTAGTGAATTGAACTTAGTAAATCTAAGTACGATATAGTGCACGACACTAACTTAGGATAGATTTTGATAAAATGTGTTGAGAGAAAATTCTATTGAATAGATCTAATTTGTTGGAACAACTTACTCCTAATAGTAGAGATATTATTAGGAAAATTGTTGCATCTTTAGGGAATTTGATAAAATGTCATAATGTTAATGAGATTCTAATTGACTATCAATTCAAAAGAGATTCTAATAGACACAATTAAGGTTAGAAGTAAGTAATTCTAAGAAGAATGCTTACAAACTAGTAATTTTCTATAGATAACAATCATTAGGACAAAATTTATTGGTGACATCATGCTATGTGGTGAAGCAAGTTTGCATGTTAAGTATGGTGTTGTTAATTGTTTTTGTAGTCATTATGTTAGTTGAAATTTGTTTATGGATTAGTGTAGTTTAGCTAGTAATTAGAGTTTTAATACTCATTTACTTAATAATTTGGGTTGCTTGATAATACGAAGATTATTCAGTATTAGTGCTTGTATTCGTTCCTAGTAGAGATGACCCTATACTCATCTGTGCTAATAAATGATAGGTACACTTGCCCGTTGAACCGAATTAGGGATAAAATATAGGTTTATAAATTTTAAGACTCGGTAGATCTAATTAAAGGCGATCATAATATCCTCCAACAACAACTCCTTTTCTACACTGCTTAAGAATAGGACCAAAATGGGGGTTATGAGTAGATTGCTTGGTGATAAGTGAAAATCTTAGTAATTTTGTCTACAAGGTGGTTTGTAGGGTTTGTTGATATGACAAAGCATCGGCGACAACAGTGGCACTTCCCTTCTTGTGTCAAATCATATAGGAAAAACCTTCCATAAACTTTAGCCACTTGTCTTGCTTCTTCGAAAGTTTGTTCTAACTCCAAAGATGCTTCAATGACTCATAGTTAATGTAAATTACAAACTCTAATGGTAATAAATAGTGTTGCCAAACAATAAGAGCTAAAAAGAGAGTACAACTCTTTCTCATACACAGAATAGTTTAATGAAGCACCACTGAGCTTCTTACTATGATAGGCAACTGGTCGTTGTTCTTACATTAGGACAGCACCAATTCCAATGCTCGATGCATTGCCTTTAAGTTCCTATAGCTTGTCAAAATTTGGAAGGGATAGAACAAAGGGTAGTAGTAAGCTTTTCTTTGATCTCCCTGAAGCTCTGTTTAACTTCATCATTCCATTGGAATCTATCACTCTTTTTGGTTAGCTTAATTAAGGGAGCTGCAATAATACTGAAGTTTTCAATGAATCTCTTATAAAAAGAAGCAAGGGCATGAAAACTTTGACTTTAGTGATGTTCTTCAACATCAGCCACTCTAAGACAACTCGGACCTTTTCCTCATTTGCTCGAATTTTTTCTCCTGATACTACATAACTTAAGAAGACAACTTCGTATTAATAGAACATGAATTTCTTCAGGTTCCCATATAACTTCTCAGCTCGTAAAATGTTAAAACAACTCAAAGATGATGAATATGGTTGCTTAGGTCTGTACTATATACTAATATGTCATCGAAGTATATAACCACACATATTTTGATTAGAGGGTGCATCGCATGGTGCTTAGTGCATTTGTAAGTCCGAATAGCAAAACTAACCATTTATAGAGATCATGCCTTGTCTTGAAAGCAGTCTTCCACTCATCACATGGTCTAATGCAAATTTAGTGGTAACCATTTTACAAATTAATCATTGAAAATATCTTGACGCCATGAAGGTCATTTAACATGCCATCGAGCATAGGTACTGGATATTTGTATTTGACAGTGATATAGTTGATAGCTTAGTTATTAATGCACATGTGCTACGAATCATCCTTCTTTGGAATGAACATAGCTAGTACAACACAAGGACTTGTGCTCTCCTTCACATAACCTCGCTTTATAAGCTTATCTACTTGCTTCTTCAGCTTGGCAGCCTACTCAGGGTTCATTTTGTAGGTAGGTTAGTTTAGCAAGGTTGCACTTGGTTATAGATCGATACAATGTAAAACACTTTAGATTGGGGGTAATCCCTTAGGAAACTCTTTAGGAAACAGGTTTGAAAACTCATTAATTAACCTTTGGATCTCTTTAGGTACTTCTTCTAAATCTCTCATCTCCAATGGTCTCCTAATCAACAGGAACATAAGCTTATCGGCCTTCTTAACAATTGAGAGTTTTGTTCAACTCATCACTAGAGCTTTCTTCCTACTAGCTAGGATAAGCTAGTTATGGGTCTAATTCACTTGCGTTGGTGTCGTGAGTTATAGCACAATATTCTTTCCATCCTTAACAAAGGCATAGGTATTCTTATATTTGTTGTAAGTAACACGTTGGTCGAACAACTAAGGTGATAAAGATCACAGACCAATTACGCACTCCCGAGCTTGAGGACTCGCTCGTTTAGTTCATTGAGATATTCGAAGGGAGTTGAACTCAGAAGAGCAGTGCATTCGCCAATTTGACTTGTTGAGTTACTTTGCTCTCTACTTCATCCAAGAAACTGTTGAGGTGATCAACTCATGTACTGAGTTGACCCTTCCATAATACATCCATCTTAGGCTAAGCACTGAATCGGTATATTGTCAACCTAATACATGCTGAGGCCAAGCTGACCCCTATCTTAAGTCGATTACCTGAGGTTGACCCGATAATGAATTACCTCCTAAACTAATCTTCCCCAACCCTGAACATCCAAGCCATTAAGTTGTCAAACTATTGACCTTGACCTAATCTATTTAGAACTTACTCCACTTGGCCAGTAGTGTCATTGGGACTACAGAATCGATAGTTGACACATGCCCTGTTTTTCTTAACATTCATACTATCTTTTGCTGTCACTAGATATTCTTTATGCTTGTTTATAACTTTACCCTTGTAAATTATTCCTTTTCCTTTACTAGTAGAAATCTTTTTTGTAATCTACACTAACCTAAGACTTAACCTAATTAGCCAAATAAATACTTGTAAATCGCAATAGTTAATACAATTGATATTCAAATATACTCTCGTGAGCTAAGTGTTTTCTACTTACTCTTGCTAACTCTTATATGATCCTTCGTAAGTACCGATCAGTAGCGAGTGCTGATCAGTAGTGAGTGCCCTTTAGTTACACTTGTGTAGTATATCAAGTGTAATTAGAGCTCGTTTGAGGAGTTGGTGCATTATATCCATCATCGATATATGAGGAGCCTTGTTCAACCTTTGACTATCATTTACCCTATGAACCGTCTCGAGGTTCAGACCTATCCCCTTAATTCGTATGATACCAAATGTCATGTGTTCATCCACGTCAAACCCATATCATCTTGATATCAAAGCATGGCTAAGTTTGAGCTAATTTCTATTTCTTTGTCCTCTGAGTGTTTTGTTACTACTTTCGTATATGTTATAAGTACTGTTGTTATCATAGGAGTTTGGTGGGTAAGTAGTGTTAAAGAAATTTTGCTATGTTTTCCCCTATTTCTTGTACGTGGAACAAAGTGTAAGTGTTTGCTTATTTATCGTGTGTAGTTAACATAGCGGTGGGAGTGTTAGGTATTATTCTGCTGTTGTTATTTGGGGAGAGAACTTTGAGTGGTATTTTTAACTATCAGTCTTGTAAAATAGTCGACAATGTTTGATTTTAATGTTCAAGGGGCCATTGATAACTAAGAAAGTGGCACTCAAAATGGCTATGGTCAATAAGGAAGTTCCATACCCCATTCTATAGATGACTAACCGGATCGACTTATTGACCTAGTGGCTAGTTTGGTGACTTCCATAAATGAAGATAGACGAGCCATAAATGATCGCTATAATGGTCGAACCAATGAACAACTAGAGAAAGGTAATGACTAATATGGCTAATCTAATGCCTTAATTTGACCACACCAAGCTGGAGGAGTGGGTAGAGTTGCTAGATGTATATTAGCTTTAGAAGAGATCGAAGAGGAGGATGAGGAAGAAGAAGATGAAGCGGAAGAGTATTATGAACCTAAGGAGAGGAATGTCCATCCGTTGAGAGTAGAAGGATTGAGAATGCATATCTCCAGTTTTTTTTGTAGTAGTGATCTTAAGGACTGTCCGGATTGGGTAGATAAAATTGAAAAATAGTTTAAATGCCATGAGGTACTTGAAAATACTAAGGTCAGACTTACTGTGTTAGAGTTTACTAGTTATGTCACCTTATGGTGGAAGAATATGCAATTCACATGTAAAAGAGAAGGAGAACGTGAAGTTAGGAGTTGGAATGAGATGAAAAGAGTCATGAGGAGGAGGTTTGTTTCGAGTTACTATTTGTAAGACACCTTTAAGAGGTTACAAGAGCTGAGATAAGGAGGATTGAGTGTTGATGCATATGTAAAGGAATTCTAAATGTTAATGATTTGATGTGAAGTTGTTGAGCTTGAAGATCGAATTGTATCTTAATTCATTAGTGGGTTGAAATACAACATTGGAGATATTCTAAAAACCATGCATATTAGGTTACTTGATGGTGCTATCTAAGCTACTCAGAGGATTGAGAGGCGATGAATAAGAAGATTTCGACCTCCTATCAGTCGATTTACTAGTAGCCAACTTGTTTTGAGCAAACCTGTACGATCGGAACAAAGTAAAGTCACTAAGACCTAACCTGCTCAAGCTATCCGAATGGAGGAGAAGGAGATCCCGAAGAAGTTTGAGAAAGGCTAGAGCTTAGAAAGGAAGATAAGTGAGATAAAGTACTTCAAGTGTTAGGGATTTGGACACATGATTGCCTAATGTTTAAATAGAAGAACTATGGTGATTCGAGGCGAAGTGTTGACCATTGAAGTAGATAGTACTGATGAGGAAGTGGAAGAGTCCAAGGAGATTAGACAAACCAAATTGTCCGAAGAGGAGGAAATCATCTACAATGGGGAAGGTAACTTTATGCTTGCTACCCTAGTATTAAGGAAAGCAATGGGTATGAGTCTTATGCTTGAGGATGAATAGCAGAAGAATTAGTTCCATAGAGGATACAAGGTGAATGGGTTATTGTGTACCTTTTTTTGTTGATAGTGGGAGATGTAATAATGCTGTGTTTGCTTTTATGGTCTAACAATTAAAGTTGTTGACCAAGCCCTACCCCAAGCCTTATAAACTATACTGGCCTAGTGACAAAGGAACCTTGCAAGTAAATAAATAAGTGACTATGCTTATTAGTATTAGAAACTATCGAGATAAAGTGCTTTGTGAAGTGCTGCCCATGAACGCATCTCGTATTTTGCTTGGACGACTATAGATGTTTGATTGAACTATGATATATGATGAGAGAAAGAACACATGTTCCTTGGAGCACGAAAGCAAGAAGGTGAAGTTGAGCCCGATGACTGCCGAACAAGTTAAAAGCATGCAGACTCATTTGAGCTGAGTTCTAAAGAAAGAGGCTTTAGTAATGACTTGAGCTAAGCTAAGGAGAGAGATGGAGGTTGCAAAACCAACCTATCTGTTGGTTAGAAGTTTACTTGGGACGAGGGGATTCGAGGAGGGGTTGTTACCTGCAGGGGTGAAAACCCTGTTGGAAGAGTTTGTTGACTTATTCCTAGGAGAACTACTTAGAGGTCTACCTCCCCTCTAATTATTGAACATGCAATTGGCCTACATCCAAGAGTTACACTGTCGAATAAACTTGCTTATAGGTTAAACCCTGAACAAGCTGCTGAGTTGTAGAGACAGGTAGAAGAGTTGATGAAGAACAAGTATGTGCGAGAGTCCCTTAGCCTATGTATCATGCTAGACTTATTGGTACCAAAGAAAGATGGGACATGGAGGATGCGTGTAGATAGCTGAGCTATCAATTGCATTACTATTAAGTATAAGTACCCTATACTAAGACTTGATGACATGTTAGATGAGTTGAATGGAGCAAGAGTATTCTCTAAGATTGATCTGAAATCAAAATACTATCAGATCCGAATGTGAGAGGGAGATGAATAGAAGATCGCATTCAAGACCCACTATGGATTGTATGAATGGCCTACGATGCCATTTGAACTATCAGATGTACCGAGCACATTAATACAATTGATGAACCATGTGCTCCAAGAACTAATAGGAAAATTTATGGTGGTTTACTTCGATGACATCCTAGTCTACAGTCCTGATTTAGAGACTTACTATGAGCATCTCCAAGCAGTCTTTTCAAAACTTTGAATTGAGAAACTTTACGCTAATTTGAAGAAATGTGAATTCTACCGACCTGAAGTAATCTTTTTAAGGTTTGTAGTAAGTGGTGGTGGCATCCGAGTTGATCATGAGAAGATAAGAGCGATTATTAAATGGCTTGTGCCGACTTGTATAGCTGACATATGAAGCTTCTATAGCTTGACATCATTCTACTATAGATTTATAAGGAATTTCACTACAATTGTGTCTTTACTCACTAAGCTATCAAAGAAGAGTGTTGAGTTTAGATGGGGAGAGAAGGAGCATAGGAGTTTTGATGAAGTAAATGAGAAGTTGACTATAGCCCTTGTCTTAGCCCTACTGACCTTTGACAAAGTGTTTGAAGTAGAATGTGATCCATTTGGACTAAGCATAGGTGATGTGTTGATGCAAGAAAGTTGACTTATTGCTTACTTCACTTAGAAACTTAGAGGATTTACTCTAAATTTTTTCATTTATGATAAAGAGTTTTACTCCTTGATATGAGCATTGACTATATGGCAACACTATCTACTACCTAAATAGTTTGTGATCTATACCAATCATGAGTCTTTGAGAAATCTGAAGAGCCAGCCTAAATTGTCTTGAAGACAAGCTAAGCGGATTGAATTTATGGAGGGATTTTCCTATGTCATGAAATATAAGAATAGAAAGAACAATGTAGTGGTTGATGCCTTATCAAGATAACATTCCCTTTTGACTGAACTGGAGACTAAGCTACTTAGTTTTTCTATGATTAAGTATTTATTTGTTGGGAATCCGTACTTTGGTCCTATCTATGCCAAATGTGAAGAAGGTCAAACACTTGACAACTATCACAAGGAGGATGGATACTTGTTTCGGAAGAGGAGATTGCATATCTTGACCTATTCTATGAGAAAACTATTAGTACGTAAGGCACATAGAGGAGGATTATCTAGACACTTTGGCAAGCATCAAACTCACGAGGTACTCTTCTTGAGATTCTTTTGGCAAAAAATGATGGGGGATGTCCAATTTTTATTGGAAAGATATACTACCTATAGAAGAGTAAAGGGCCAAGTCGAGTAAGGACATTATCTACCGTTGTCGATCCCGACCAAACCATGGTCTGAGCTGAGTATAGAGTTCATGTTAGGGTAGCCGAGGACATCCCGAGGGAAGGATTCCATCATGGTAGTCATAGACTGATTTGGTAAGATGGCATACTTTAAGCTTTACTCTAAGACTAACAATGCTTTGGCTATCTTTTTTCTTTTCTCATAGGAAGTACTCAAACTTCATGGAGTGCCTAGAACCATTGTTTCAAATTGAGACCTAAAGTTCATGAGCCATTTTTGGAGAATGCTATGGTGAAGAATGGACACTAAACTATTGTACAGTACATCTTATCATCCACAAAAGAACAAACAAATTGAGGTTGTCAATAGGATAGTGTAAACTTTATTTCGGGTTGCTTTTAGTTGGAACATGGTTGATTGGGATCTGTACCTACCTATAGTTGAGTTCGCTTACAATAGAACTGCTTATAGTACCGTGAAAATGTCACCCTTTGAGTTAGTCTATGGGTTTGAACTTAAGCGCTCATTGGACCAGACACCCCTTTTGAGCCTAGAAGATAATCAACCAGCCGTAGAAAAAGTTGAGGCTATTAGAGCCATGCACCAAAAGGTTGTAGAGCATTTAAGTCGAGCTGCTACAGCTCGAGAGGTGAAGTCGGGGATGAAAGAACAGGGAATTCTAGCTTGGTGATTTGGTTTAGGTCCACCTCAGTAAGGAATGATTCTCAAACTTAAGGAAGAGTAAGCTATCTCCTAAGGCTAACGGACCATTCAAAGTGCTTGAAAAGATCAATCCTAATGTCTACAGGATTGAATTACATAAAGAGTACAGAGTCTCGGACTCCTTCAACATTGCTAGCTTCCACCTGTATACTCTTGAAGACGAGCAACATAGAGTTGATCTAGATTTGATCCCAAATCTTAAACAGCACAGAGGGTATGATAGGGATTGTAGACCAATCACATGCTTTCGAGCTCAAGGACTCATTCGTTTGGTTTACTGAGCTATCTAAGGGGAGTTGAACTCTGAAGAGTGGTGCATTCTCCAGTCCGACCTGTCAAGTTACATTGCTCTTCACTTCATCTAAAAAGCTGTTGAGTTGGCTAACCTGTGTGTCGAGCCGACCCTTCCACAATATATCCATCCCAAGCTAAGTAACAAACCGGTATATTGCCGGCTTGATACATGTCAAGGCCGAGTTGACCCTTATCCCAAGTCGACCACCTAAGGTTGATATGACAATGAGCTACCTCTTAAACCAATCTTCCCCAAGCCTAAACATTTGAGTTGTCAAACTGTCGATCCTGACTTGATCTATTCATAACTTGCTTTGCTTAGCCGGTAGCATCATTAGGACCACAGAATGGATAGCTGACATGCGCCTTATTTTTCTTAACATCTGTATTGTCATTTTCTATCATCGAATATTCTTTTTGCTTGTCTACAACTTTACCCTTGTAAATTATTCCTTTACCTTTATTAGTAGGAATATTTTTTGTAATTTACACTAACTTAGGACTTACCTCAATTGGGCCATATAAATACTTATAAATTGCAATAGCCACAATAGTTAATACAATTGATATTCAAATATACTCTCATGAACTTAGTGTTTTCTACTTACTCTTGTTAACTCTTTTTTTATCCTTCGTGAGCATAGATTAGTGGCAAGTTCCCTTCAGTTACACTTATGCGGCATATCAAGTGTGATCAAAACTTGAGTGAGGCATTGATTTATCATATCCATTGTTAGTATACAAGGACCCCTACTCAATCTTCGACTATTATTTGCCTTTTGGACTATTTAGAGGTTCAAACCCATCCCCATGGTTCATGCGATATTGGACATCATATGTTCATCCACGTTAGATCCATATCATAAGGTCTTCTAAGCAACATATGTGAAGCTACCATAGGGACAACATTACATATCACTTCATCATTGTACATATTCCTAACACTAAATGGTATAGATACTTATTTAGTTATATGTAGAGCACTCTTATCATGAAGCTAGTATACTTTGTAAGGTCAGTGGTACTTAGAGGTCGATAGTCCTAACCTTTGCAAAAAAGGCCTGTACAACGACATTGGTATAACTCCCTTTATCTACGATGACGGTGCACAATTATCCTTTGATAGTAGACTTTGTATAAAACAAATTCTCTATTCGATCTTCCTTGAGACCAAAGCTCGATAAGGAACTCAACACTCATCTCAATACTAGAGTCATCACCTTTCCTCGGTCGGCATAAATACAGGTCTCCTCTTCCTCATGGGCTTCAACCATTCTAGCATTCTTCTCTTCCTCTAATTCACTCTCATCGATGCTATCCATTATAGCTCCTTAGAGCACCATAGCATGTCAGTTCAAACACTTAATAGCTATGGCATAAGTATTTAAATCACTTTACCTTACTAGTCTTCTGTTTAGAAGTCTATCCTTTTTCATTTGTCTTCGAGGTCATGTTATCCTCGATTCAGTTCAGCTAACCTGCTTAGCCATACTGGCTTACTCGGCTATCATCAAGTCAGTCATATCTTGCTTCAGCTTGGAATGAATAAGTTAACATGAGAAGGGGGCTCAAGAAAGTGTTGGCCTAAGTTGGCTCGGAGTGTATCTTCTCTGCTTTTCAAACTTCTATGGTACCTTAGTGGCCTCTTCCTGCAAATAGAACCTCTGTACTTTCACAATGTTACGAATCTTATATTTAAGTCCAAAAATGAACCTTGATACTGTATGAGCCTCATGTTCATCCACGTTTGCTCAAATCACCAGCATCTAAAATTCTATCACATAATCAACAATAGATTAGCCTCCTTAGCGAAGTTCTTGCAACTTGGAAAATGTGTCTTATAAGTAAGTCTCAGGCATGGATCTCCCTATCAGGAATCTCTTTATCTCATCATAAGTTCTTATACCTTGTCTTCCATCTCTCTCTCTAGGCACATTTAGATTCTTCCACCTTATAGTATCATATCCAAAAAATTCAAGCATAGCAAGTCGTACTTTAACAGCATTAGTATACCTATAACAGTTGAATACCTTTTTTACCTTCTCTTCCCATTCCAAATATTCATTTGTATCTCCACTTCCATTGAAGGGTGGGATTTAGACCTTAACATTGTCATGTCCTTGAAGAGCATGGCATCTTCACATTTACGCTTGATGGTACCTAAGCTCTTCTTCTTCATCTCTATCAGTCTCCACATTTTCCTCATCAACATCTTGTTCTATCTCCTCAAACTTTAGTAGTCATTGAATAACTTAGTCTATAATTCCTCCAACTCGATCGGATCGAATTGGGCAATTGGCTTTACTACCTTGGCCATAGCATCTCTTTAGAATACTCTCAAGTAGGTTATGATGATGGTTTTTTTTTTCTTTTTTTTTTTTTGGTAGAATCGAAAAAGGTTAAGCATAAGTAAAATATGTAGTGACCTTATTGTTTGTCAACTTGCATTGGAGTGACCAGACTCTCAACAAGATTAGTGAGTCTATCGAGCTTATTATCAATTGACTCAGGAGTGTTACTACTATTATGACCACGGCTAGCTCAAGCACCACTACTCAAGTCACCAATGACACTTTGAACACTCGAATCTGACATAGTATATTACCTTTCTATCAGCATATAAATATGGTACATAACAAATGCTTCTACTTTACTACTCAAAACTTCTATTAACATACTCTTAACAACTTCAACACCTAATACTCACTCAAACTCAACAGAAATTCACTTGCTCTATTTTTGTAGTGAAAAACGAAGTCTAACAAAGTAATGAAAGGAACTATGCTTTCCAACATACGAACCTCCACTTTATAACTTACTTCATAAGAACACACTAAAGTAGCTACAGAAGGAACATAGTAGCCACTAATAACAATGACGAACCAAAACTTCATTGTAACTTCACACACTTCCTCTTGGAACCGTGCTCTGATATTAACGAAGCTAATGTGTTTCTAAGGTCGAACATAGGGAGAAGCTCCACAATGAAAAAAGTCGAAAGAAAATTGAGAAGATTAGCAAAATTTGGTTAGTTACCAATTGGATATGACATATTAATCAAATTTGCTCAGCCTATAATTCACCGGATATGATTTATCGGTCCGAACTATAGGGTCATTCACTACTACTTCTTACTAAAGGGAATAGATAAGAATTAAGAATAAATGAGAACACTAGGGTTGCTCACAAAGGAAACTTGTAATATTTTGATTTGGTAATGAATGATGCTTATGTACAAACAAATCGGGTTTATATATTTGCCCCCCTAGGGTTACAAGCATATATGAAAGGGAATGGGTCGGATCCTAAGTCTTATCGTGTGTACAATTGTAGAATTGCTTTGAGGAGTGGGTTCAAGCGTGTTGTTACAATGAATTGTAGAAATGGTGATTGGCGATTGTGTATCTTGAATCGTATGTGTGGAAGAGAAATTGGGGATTGGGAGATTATTGAAGAGCGGTGATTATGTTTAGTGTTTTTTATTTTTTATCATCATGAACTCCCCTCTCTTGCTGCTTGATCCCTATTTATATAACTCAAAAAGAAATATCTTAGATCAATTAAATCTAAATTAATAAATACCAATTTAGATTCGAATCTTTATAGATCTTCATCTTATCAAATTTAACAATATTGTATTAGATTTATTATCTCCAATAATCATTTAGCCATGACTATTAGATCTAAAAAACAACCCCAACAACTCAATCTGATTCGTTTTAGATTGGGATTCTAGAACACCAAATCTTTTCTTTTGTTAATCTTTCTCTCTCTTTTTTTATTTTTTTAATCGTTTTTCAATTTTTTTGTTATTTTATAAATTAGGACCCCCTTTTTTAATTAATTTTTTTATTTGTTTTAATTAAAAACAATAAGGGAGCAAAAATGGGGTATCTATAGCTATCTCTCTTTATGGTGAAGTTTAAGTAAAATTTTGCCATAAAGACAAAAGAGATATTATTTTTGCCTTGGGCATGTCTCGATTCTAAGAAGCACTACAACTAGTTAGCTATCCTAGGCTTAATTTACTAGGGATTTGGTAATAAAAAGCTTGAAAAGAAAGGTGGTGAAGGTAGCACCATATAAGCTAGTAGGAACCCTAAAAGTACTGAAAGGGAGGGTGGTGCCCCTATAGGTTGTTAAGAACCCTAAATGAGACTAAAAAGAGGGTAGCACCCTGTGAGCTAGCTAACCTAAGTGAATGAGTAGAGTATTCCTTGAACTAGCTAAGACCCTAAAAGATACTAAAAAGAGGGTAGCACCCTATGAGTTGGCTAACCTAAATGAATGGGTTAAGTGCTCCTTGAGTTGACTAAGACCCTAAATAAGAACCTAGTTGTCCTCCTCTGAGTTGATCGATGTAGGTGGGAGCATCTCTAAGGACTAACAACCCTAACTGAAAGGTCGACATGAAACCTAGTTGGTGTGAATTGTGACAAAAAACAGACAAGGCCGGTCGTTAGATGGATTTGAGCTTACAGAAAGCTCGAAAGAAAGTGATGAGGTATGTATGAAAGGATAAATGTGAATGAAGGGTAAGCAAAAACCTACGAATAGCTTTGGAGGATATAACGCACCAATGGCACTTTTAAGGACTCTCGACACAGATATGATGCACGAATTGTTTTGGTGAGATTATTTGCCACCTAATCTTGCTTAAGGGTTAGGATAAGAATGATGCCGAGACTAAACAACAGTATTTATGTGAGAAAGAAAATATAAAGTATATTAATGGTAACTTAATTTTAATTATCTTTACAGCTATAAGTACAAGGGTATTTATCTCTATAAATTAAGGAAACTTGCCCAAAAAGAAAAAGACAAAAAGGCCGTTTGCTAAGAAAGTAATTATAAGATACACAAGGGTAAAAATAAATACATAAGGAAAATAATCATTGGTGCAACAAATTCTCCACATGGCAATGTTGTATTGGCGATACTATTAGAAGATGTGGACAAAAAGGTACGGACAGCTTACTTATTTGAGTAGGGGTAGCTTGGTCAGTCTAGACTCTTTCTCTTAGCATGTTGGTAAGGGTGCGATCGAGTAAGCAATTGGCCAGATATGTGTGCAAATGAAGATGGGCTGTTATCTTGGCCTTCCACTTCTCGACACATAATATGCGAGAGTAGTCATTTGGCTTGGCAAGCAAAATGGGTCTACATGAGTCGACTAGAATAGCAGGATTTGTCTTGCCAGTCCTTCTAGTCTTCGGGCTCAACTGTGGGTTAGTGGTTCGTTAACCTAATTCCTATAATTCCCTTTGGGTTATTTTGGATTTAGGATCAAATCCGAATGGTCTTCGTTTAGCTTTCAGTTAGGGTGATACAAATTGAGGTTAGCAACTTCGAAGGCATTAGAAACCCTATAATCCTCGGGCAACTTTAGTTCGTAGGCATTATCATTAATTTTCTGGAGGATTCTGAAAAGTCCTTCAACTCTTGCAGATAATTTGTTCCTTCTCTTATTTGGGAACTGTTCTTATTGAGATGTAGCCACACCAAGTCTCTTTGGCTGGAATTGTTTAGTCGTCCTACCTTTAGTCTTCTCTCACATTTTTTTAGCAACTTGATCGATATGCCAAGTGACTTTCTCATAGATGTGCTGAAGGGATTGTGCTCGAGCTCTTGCGTCAAGGTCTTCTTGTACATGTATAGGTATAGGGGTGTGATCGAGGGGAAACTCGGGATTGAAACCATAGATCACTTCGAAGGTTATCTACTTGATGGTGTCTGCATTGTACGGTTGTAAGCGATTTGACTATTGGTAAGCAGATGTCCCAATTAGCTAAGTTCTTTCCCACTATAGCTCGAAGTAGTGATCCTAAAGTGTAATTAACCACCTTTGTTTTTCCGTCAGTTTGGGGGTGATAGGAAGTACTAAATAGTAGTTTGGTCCCCATCTAATGCTATAGGTTCTTTAGAAATAGTTTAAGAACTTTGGATCCCTGTCGGAGATTACACTTCTCAGCATGCTGTGTAATCGTACAATCTCCTGTAAGAAAAAAGAAGCAATAGCCAAAGCATCGTTAGTTTTTGAGCAGGGTACGAAGTATACCATTTTGTTGAATTGATCCACGACAACCATTATAGAATCTTTACTTTGGATAGTTCATGGTAATCCGAGAACAAAATCTATGCTCAATTCAATCCATGGCTTCGTCGGAACAGGTAAAGGAATCTCCTTCCTTTGCTTAGCTCGGTACTTAGCTTTCTAGTATACGTCGTAGTTGTTGACAACTCGGTGTACATCTTTCCTCATCCTCAGCTATTCAACTGTTCACAGATCCTTCTTCTTCCAAAATATCCGAAGAGTCCTCCACTGTGAGCTTCCCTGACCAATAGGTCCCGTAGTGAATAGGTCGACACGTATAATTTTCCACCTCGAAACATGTAACCATCCTCTTTATGATACTCATCCATTGTCCTTCCATCAATGCATCCCATGATTATGGGTCCAAAGTGTGGATTTTCAGAGTACCGTTCTTTGATATTTGCGAACCCAAATAGCCTGGCCTACAGTTCGGTTAAAAGCGCATGTTGCCTTGAAAGAGAATTTGCAACTATGTTGCTCTTTCCCTTCTTGTATTTAATCATGAAATTGAATCCTTTAAGGAATTCAACCTATCTTGCCTGCCGCTTCGATAACTTTATCTAACTTCAAAGGTACTTCAGCGTTTCATGATCAATATATATGATAAATTCTCTTGGCAGTAAATAGTGCTGCTACACTTGTAGTACTCAGATTAGCGCTAAGAGCTACTTATCATACATGGAGTAATTTAACTGTAGCCCTTTGAGCTTTTCACTATGGAAGGCAATTGGTCGGCTTTCTTGCATTAAGACAGTACCTATTCCAATGCCTGATTCGTTACATTTTAGCTCAAATATTTTCTCAAAGTCAAGTAGAACCACCACCGGAGCGGAGGTGAATCTTTCTTTTACTTCGGCAAAGCTCCTCTCCTCCCTTCCTCCCCATTGAAAGTTGGTGTTCTTCTTCATAAGCTCGGTAAGAGGCATAATGAGGGTACTAAAATTCTTAATGAAGCATCTATAGAATGAAGCCAGTCCATGGAAACTTCTAACATTGTCACAAGTAGTAGGAGTTGGCTACTCTACAATTACTTGGATCTTTTAGTCATCTACTCGTAAGCCTCCTCTATTGACTACTTAGCTCAAGAATACCACTTCCTCATGATAAAAGCAACATTTCTCAAGATTACCAAGTAGTCTCTTAGTACGGAGGATATCTAATACTTCTCGAAGATGCTCGTAGTAACTCAATATGTTAACACTATAGACCAGTATGTCATCAAAGTACATTACGACACACTTTCCAATCATATGTCTTAACACGTGATTGATCAATTGCATGAAAGTGCTCGGGCCATTCAACAGGTTGAATGGCATGACCATCTACTCATAGAGTCCATACCAAGTTTTAAACATAGTCTTCCATTCGTCTCTCGGCCTTATGCAAATTTGATGGTAACTAGACTTTAGGTCAATCTTACTGAAGATCTTGGCTCCACTCAATTCATTCAGCATGTCCTCTAGTCTAGGAATAGGATAACTATATTTGATTATGATCTTATTTATAGCTCGGCTATCCACACACATCTGCCAGGTCCCATCCTTTTTCGGTACTAGAAGTGCCGGTATAGTATAAGGGTTGAGACTTCCTCTAACATATTGCCTCTCTAACAACTTATTGACTTGATGTTAGAGCTTAGACACCTGTTTAAGATTCATCTGATAGGCTGGCTTATTCGGCAATGCAGCACTAAGTACTAAGGTAATGCAATGCTTTATGCCTCGAGTTGGGGGCAACCCTTCAGGTAACTGTTCTTGTAAACCCTGTATAATTAGTAGTTTGAACTCTAATTTAAGTCTGAGTGCCTTAGACTATACCATGAGTTGATAAGGTTAGATAAGATAAAGTTTTATGAAATTCATAATTGAATATAGTATCGATAATAAAAACCTTAGAACTTAAACGAAACTTAAATTGTGTGCAAAAACCCTGAATCCGATGTATGCACAAGTACTTGAAATCGAACCCGAACGTGACCGAAACCTTAAACCCATAACTTTAAGTTTATAAAATAATTAAATATCACTTAATAGTAATATAATCATAGTCGGTTATGATTATTGAATAAATCGCGTAATCGCATAAAACTGTTAACAAAAATGTTAAAATAACTCATAAAAATTATAATTGTAACAGATACCAATTAAATTGATAAATTTTCATAAAATCCTAAAATTAATTTATAATTATTATTTTATGTTTAGAAAAATTACATATAATTTTTTCTATTTCCCTTTTTCTTCTATTTTCTTTTCTTTCTTTTTTCTTCTTTTCTTTTCTTCTTCTATTTTTCCTTCTTGCTCCACATTGCAAATGCTAGAAAAATCAACAGCTCATGTGCATAATTATAAATTATAAGTGTCATACAATTAAGGGACAAAGGATAAAAATAATAAAACAAATGTCTTATCCTAATTAATGCTTAATCTAAGTAGATGAGCTTCTTTTTTATTTATTTATTTATTTGTTTTATTTCTTACTGATGTTTCACGCCAAAATCTGGAAGGAAAAGAAAAAAAAAAACAAACACGAAAAGAAAAAAAAAAGAAAAGAAGAAGAAAAAGAAAAGCAAAGCAAAAAGAACAAAACAAAGTCCAAGAATAAGAAGAAGAAGAAAATATTATTTTAATTAATTAAAAAGTTAGGTAAGTATATGTTTAATTTCTTTATACATATGTATATTATATAGTATGTACATTTATACTATGGGTTTATTTATTTATTTAATTATATGTACATATAGTATGTATTTTTCTATACATGTATCCTTGTACATATGTATGCGTATGTATTATATATGTATGTCCATTTAGTATTTTGTATATAACATATGTAGGAACAATCGTATAGAATATGTATGTATACTAAATATTTCTTTTATGTACATGTATATATATTTAGTATTTTACTTAATTAATTATGTATATATATGCGTGGATGTATATATATATATATATATATAAAGGTGTATATGTACATAATATTTATTTTAGTATGTGATATGTATATGCATGTATTATGTAATTTCGTATATATATGTGTACATATGTATATATACCTATTTCGTATTTTCCATATACATATGTGTATATATAAAATAATAAGTATACATATTATTAATAATATTTGTATTTTAATATATATATATATATATATACGTATATAGCATGATCATATAAGTACATAAGTATATAAAGTATAAATAAATGTGTAATATACTTATACATCAAGTATAAGTAAAGTTAGAATAATTTAATATATAACGTATAAATGTACGTATAGTATACGTATGAACGTACAACATATGTATAAACGTACAAATGTACGTATATGAATAGTAATACAGACATGAAAATACGAATATAATTAAGTAGTGTATACCATATATTATACTATTAATTTAATAAATAAAGTAAGTTGGTAAATGTAAATATGCATAAATACCATAAATTTAGAAAAAAAAAAAGACTTAATAATTAAGTAAATTAGAAAATTTAATATAATCATAAGTATTTTTATATATACATATTTATACCGTAAAATAGGAAATAATGGAAAATTCGAAAAAGTATGCAAACTTGACATGTAGCACTCTTACGTGTTGGTACGTCACCATTTGTTATAAATTAATTAATTTTCATAATTAATAATAATAATAATAATAATAATAATATAATAATAATTATTATTATTATTATTTAATTAATTAATTAAATAGAAGAATAATAAAGTATAAAAAATTAAATTAATATTTCTAAAATCTTAAAATAAGGTAAAAAGAAGTAATTAGAGTAAAATAAGCTTAAAATAAGAAAATTATCAATTATACAATTTAAATAATTATTAAATTGTAAATATACTAAGAAAAAGCTTAAATTAATATTTTATAACTTTGTTAATTAAAATAATAAATTTTATGATATTTTTATATCATGATTTAAACTGCGAGTCATAATGTTCAAAACGGACTTCGCTATAAGAAAATATGTTAAAAAACGATCAAAATGGACTATAAGTTTATAACGATTCGAGTTAAATAAGAAAAGTTATACGTAATTTGATAAAAAACTCGAATTGACAATTTCACGTAACTAAGTTAAGCAAACAATACAAATTATGATACTAGTTTAATTTTAAATTCCTAAACTTACAATTTTCTATATTCCTTATTCTCAGGTGATCTCGACCTTAATCTTGAGCTGCCGTTAGACTATTATGACCCTTGAGTCGATCATGGCTGAGTGAGTTTTTTATAATGATTCCATACTTGCTTGTGTTTGTAATTAGTGAATATGTATTATGATTAATAATTGAATGTTGTATGGGGCTGGGTTATGCTTGTATATGATAACTATTTGTTAATGGTAAATTTACTTTAAAGTATGATAAAGTATTAATTGTTGCATAGTAGATTTGCTAGGAACCGATTGTTTGTGACCTTATTGATCATTGAATAATAAGACCTAATTTTACTTGACTTGAAAGAGTTAACTCGAAACACGCATAATCATATATTGCAAAACTAATTCCAACTGTCACATTATATGGAGGTAGCGAGAGGCCATATATAGGTTGATTATTTGATTGTTATAGATTTTGTAAGGTGCACACGTGCGATATGACCTTACCCTGACTCGTGGGATCACTAGGCGTTGGAGGTGCTAACTGTTTGGTTAAGGGTTGAGTCTAGAAGCCTTCATTTAGGGGTGAGTGAGAGATGCGTGAACCTATTCATAATTATACGTACTCAATTTTGATTAAAACTGAGAATGGATATATCATGACATTTTAAATATGAAACGCAGAGTTTCGTTATGTGATAAGTTCTAGTATAATACCCGGATCTGACTGTGCTAATGTATCTACAACCTTGACTTTGGAGGGTGTTAAATCTGAGTTGCATGCAGTGCTTGGTCACCTACATATATTTGTTTGGCATACTGTTTGTCATGCATTCATTTGATTGAATTTAATTGATGTATAACTTGATTGCTGTATGGTTAAGGGCATTATCTCACTAAGTTAGTTAGCTTATATCCTTGTAGTCTTCTTTCGCAGGTTAATTTGTTCGTAAAGTTGGGCTGCCGCATGCTCGAGGTTAGTTGTACATCAGGGGGTAGTAGTACATTGCAAAAAATCTGATATGAGTAATTTCCTTTAGTGATCAGCAGTAGTATTTGCTGAGTGATATGTACTGTTCCTTTCTCACTCAACCAGTGCAACTTGTATGGCCTCGAATGTACAACAGTCCGTAACTTCAATTTTGAAATAAGATCGGCTGATGCCACAATGGTGCAACCACTACTATCCACGATGAGGGTACACACCTGATTATTTACCTTACAGGTGATATAAAGCAAATTCTCTCTCTACTCCTCCTTTCTTGAGGGTTCCATGTCCATAGTACGTCGGATAACCATGAGTAACTAGTCTAGGTCCTCAACAAACATGTCTTCCTTAATCAATTCTTTCTCGACATTTTCTTACTTAGTAGTGATCTCCTCCTCAAGTTCCTCATCTATATTGTCTACTTTTATCTTTGGGAAGTCTCCCTTGATGACCATTGTCTTTTGGTTTGGGCAATGAGCGGCCATATGTTCGAACCCTTGGCACCTAAAGCACTTGATCTAACTCGTCTTCCTGCTTGATCCTTGCCCCTTCTCATAAATTCGGGTGGCATTTCACCATTAGGTCGACCTTTCTGTTTAGTTCGATATTTGACTAAGCTCGGTGACTTGCCTATTCAAGTTGGTTAGTTGGTATCCTTACCAGTAATCAGCTCCTTTTTTGCCTCTCTACTTGTTAGGCTATTCTGATGGCTTTATCCATTATGGTAAAGTGTTGGAGTTCTACAATGTCTGAAATATTACCTCTTAATCCAATGATAAATCTCGAGACTATTCGAGCTGGTGGTTCCTCCACTTTGCAATGGATCATAAGCATTTGAAATTCTTGAATATACTCGTTAACAATCTGGCTTCCTTGTCTTAGCTCTTGAAGCTGGGTGAAAGTATCTTGAAGACAAGTTACTGGTACGAATCTATTTCTGAGTATTCTCTTCATCTTGGGCAATGTATTAGTCTCTTGGTAGCTCTCTCATCTCCTCATAGCTTGCAAATTCTTCCATCACATGGCGGTGTATCTAAAGAACTCAACAGCAGCAATTCTCATTATCTTGTAATCTTTCTATTGATAATAATAAAAAATATGCTCCACCTTTTCTTCTTACTCCAAATATTCATTAGTATTCCCAAATCCATTAAAGCTTGGAATGTGAAGCTTCACGTGGTCAGATGCTTTGGGGGCTTGTATGCGTTCTTCATCAAAATATTCTTCCTTATCCTCTTCATCAAGTTCTCTTAGGTTTATCCTTTGTCTTACTTGTTTACATACCCCTTTACCTTGAGTTGGTCAAGCTATGTTCTAACCTCTAACAGGTTAGGTAGCTTGTGGGGTATTTTACGCGGCTTCAATTGGTCGATAAGCTAATACGTGAACAGTTCGGGTCAAATCTACCAAGAGGTTATTCACCTCATCGAGTTTCTTGTTAGTGCTTTTCGGTGTTCCCTGAGACCGTTGTCCATGGTAGATAACTTCATTGTTGTCATCTCTAGTACCAACATTTACATTTAGATCCATCATTTTCTTCACTAATTCAAAGCTTAAACAAACACTTCCAGAAACCAGAAAATCAATAGTTAGCAAACACAGCAATTAAGATGAATACAATAACTTACTCTATTTCATAAATGCAAAGCAAAGTATAAGTAGAACTTCAAAAACCAATTATAGCTTAAACAAAACCTCCACTCTGATACCAAGATGGTGAGAACTGTGACCAAGAATAGACAAGGCCGGTAGCTGGATGAGTCCAACCTTGTAGAAAGCTTGAAAGAAAGTGATGGGGTATGCGTGAAAAGACAAATGTGAATAAAGGGTAAGCAAAAACCCACAAACAACTCCAAAGAATATGATACACTAATGAAACTTTCGAGGACTCATGGCATAATTCGATATAGCTCATGAATTGGTCTGGTGAGGTTACTTACTACCTAGCCTTACTTAAGGGTTAGGATAAGAGTGATGTCAAGAGTAAACAACAGTGTTTACACAAGGAAGAAAATATTAAGTGTATTAATGGTAATCTGATTCTGATTATCTTTACAGTTATAAGTACAGGGGTATTTATACCCATAAGTTAGGGCAACTTGCCCAAAAGGGAAAAGATAAAAGGGCATTTACTAAGGAAGTAATGTACAAGATAAAAAAGAGTAAAAATGAATATACAAGGAAAATAATCATTGGTGCAACGGATTCTACACATGATTCTATACACGTGGCAATACTGTATTGGTGATGCTATTGGAAGATGTGGACAAAAAGGTACGAACATCTTGCTTGTCCTAGTAAGGGTGGCTTGGTCAGTTTAGACTCTTTCTCTCGACATCTCCACAAAGGTGTGGCCAAGTAAGCAATTGTCCAGTCATGTGTGAGAATGAAGATGGGCTGTTGTCTTGGCCTTTCGCTTCTCAACACACAATATCGGTGAAATGGGTAGTCATTTAGCTTGGCAAGAAAAATGGGTTAGCAAAGAGATACTTGACCTTCGCATGAGTCAGCGAATAAGAGGATTCGTCTTGCCAATCCCTCTAGTCCTCGAGCTTGACTTCGAGTCATTGGTCCGGTAGCTTGATTCCCATCACACTCCCACCTATGTTAGTTAGCTCAAAGGAGCATGACTAGGTTTCATGTCGACCTTTCAATTAGGGTTACTAGTCCTTTAGAGATGCTCCCACTTATGTCAGTCAGCTTAGAGGAGCATGGTTAGGTTTCATGTCAACCTTTTAATTAGGGTTGCTAGTCCCCTAGAGACACTCTTGCCTATGTCAATCAGCTCAAAGAAGTATGACTAGGTTTCATGTCGACTTTTCAGTTACGATTGTCAGTCTCTTAGAGATGCTTCCGCTTATGTCAGGTAGCTCAAAAGAGTATGACTAGTGATAGGAATCAGGTTACTGGACCATGGACTCATAGCCAAGCCCAAGGACTAGAGGGATTGGTAAGACGAATCCTCCAGTTTTAATCGACTCATGCGGAGGCCAAGTATCTCCTTACTAACCTATTCTACTTGCTAAGCTAAATAACTGCTTACTTCTTGCATATTATGTATTGAGAAGTGGAAGGCTAACACAATAGCCCACCTTCAATCTTACACATGCCTGGCCAATTGCTTACTCAGTTGTACCTTTGCCTAGATGTTGAGAGAATGAGTCTAAATTGACCAAGCCACCCCTATTCGAACAAGCAATCTATCCGTACCTTTTTGTTCACATCTTTCAATACCATCACCAATATTGCATTGCCATGTATACAGAATCATGTGTAGAATTTGTTGTACCAATGATTGTTTTCCTTATATATTTATTTTTTCCCTTTTGTATCTTGTACATTATTTCCTAAGCAAATGCTCTTTTTGTCTTTTCCCTAATTTATGGGTATGCATACCCTTATACTTATAGCTGTAAAGATAATCAGAATCAAATTACCATTAATACATTGTGTATTTTCTTCCTTACGTAAATACTATTGTTCACTCTCGGCATCACTCTGATTTTAACCCTTAAGTAAGGTTAGCTAGCGAGTAACCTTATTGGACCGATTCGTGCGTCATATTGAATTGTGCCGTGAGTCCTCAGAAGTTCTATTGGTGTGTCATATCCTCTGGAGCTATTCGTAGGTTTTTGCTTACCCTTCATTCGCATTTGTCTTTTCATACATATCCCATCACCTTCTTTCAAGCTTTCTACAAGCTTAGACCCATTCAGTGACCGACCTTGTCTATTCTTGGTTATGGTTTACACCATTTTGGTATTAGAGTGGAGGTTTTGTTTGAGCTGTAGTTGGTTTTTGAAGTTCTACTTAAACTCTGTTTTACGTGTATGAAATAAAGTAAGTTAATGTGTACATCTTAATTGCTGTATCTGCTAGCTGTTGATTTTTTAGTTTCCGGAGGTATTTGTTTAAGCTTTGAATCAGTAAAGAAAATAACGGATCTAAGTGTAAATGTTGGTATTGGAGATGACAACAGTGTAGTTGTCTACCATAGACAATAATCTTAGGGAACACCGAAAAGCATTGGCGAGAGATTTGATGAGGTGGCTAACCTTTTGGTAGATTTGACTCGAGCTATTTGATAAGCATAATCACTCTACACTTTTTAGGCACATTTAGGTATAAATTGACCATAATTGTATTTATTTCTCAAGTTCTTGGTAATTCATTGTGTAATATATTAATTTCAGATGATTCAAAAGCAAAAGAGATGAAATTTGATAAGAACAAGGAGATTTAGAGTTATTACGGCCATGATAAAGGAAGATCAACTGAGACTCATCAAGGGAATGATAAAAAAAGAATTTGAGTGTTTAGCACCTATCACTCCCTCTATCACGGCCGTAATTAAGGGAGTGACTAAGCTTAAAGCTATTTTTCCACCTATTCATCAAGGCTATAACTCCACCTCAAAAGGATGATCACGTTCTCAATCACGGGCGTGATGAGGTGGAATGTTCATGACAAGAAGATTACTCTTCGAGTTACGGGCATGATTGGAGTAGACACGATGATTCTTTTTAAATTGTTTCGTATGAATTGATGCATGTAACGAGTCTAAATACTAGGAGGTGTCTTGAAGTGGAATATTTTGAACCTTTTGACAAGAAGAATATAAATGTGCCACAATTTTCAGACAAAGGAGGAAATTAGATCATAAATCCATTCATACAGCTTCGTACCCATTGTATTTTTTATTATTTTCTTTAAGTACAGTTTCTAAGTATTGTAACTTATACATTTCCCAGAATTACTCGAGAGAGACGTTGCGAATTCGTTGTTCGTGTATTTGCCAAATTTCTACAGTGGAATTCAAAATAAGGTTGTATTCTTCTACTTGTTATATGTTAATTTCTTTGTTATTTTTGCATTTTATTGATATGTTTTGTTTCTTCATTATGTGTAAGTAGTATGCTAGAACTAATTACATCACTTAGTATGATCAAGTGCATGAAATTGTGGTTTTTTGATAAATGTTAATTTCGATGAATTGCACTTAATGAATCTAAGTATGGTGTAGTGTATAACATTGACTTAGGATGGATTTCAATAGAATATGTCCAGAAACAATTCTATTAAATAGATATAGTTCATTGGAACGACTTACTTTTGATAATAGATATATTATTAGGAAAGTTACTACATCCTTAGGGGAATCGATATATTAACAAGATATTAATGCGATCTAAGTTGGCTATTAATTAGGAAGAGATTCCAATAGATACAATTAACATTAGAAGTAAGTAGTTTTGAGAAAAATGCTTACATATTGTAATTTCCTGCAGATAACAAGTATTAGGACAAAAAGCATTTTGGTAGTATCATGCTAAGTGGTGAAGTAAGTCTGCATGTTAAATGTGTTGTTAGTAATTGTTTTGTAACCATTGTGTTAGTGATAGTAATTTGTGGATTAGTGTAGTTTAGTAAGCAATTTAGAGTTTTAATAATTAATCACTTGATAAATTGGATTGCTAAATAATAAGAAGATTAATTAGTACTAGTGTTTATAGTCGTTCCCAATAGAGACGACCTTATACTCATCCATACTATAAAACAATAGGTACACTTGCCTAATGAACTAAGTTAAGGATAAAATATATGAATTTAATTTGTAAAACTCAAAAGCTCTGTTTAGAGGCAATCACTATTCATGCATTGGCTTATTGACTAACTAAAGCCATGGAAAATACCCCACAAGCTGGCCAACCTATTAGAGATTAGAACCCAACTCGAACTGCTTTAGGTAGAGCAGTAGGCGGACGAGTAAGAGAAAGGATAAACTTGAGAGAACTTAATGAAGAGGACGAGGAAGAATATTTTGAATAAGAGAGTATACAACCTTCCAGAGCATCTGATCATGTGAAGCTTCGGATTCCTAGCTTCAATGGATTTAAGAATTTTGTTGAATATTTGGAGTAGGAAGAGAAGGTAGAGTGTGTTTTTTATTATTATCAGTACGCGGATTACAAGAAAGTGAGAACGACTGTTGTTGAGTTCTTTGGATATGCTACCATGTAATGGAAAAATTTCCAGGCTATGAGGAGACGAGAGGGCTACTAAGAGAATAATACTTGGCTTGAGATGAAGAGAATACTTAGAAATAGATTTGTGCTAGAAAATTATCTTGAAGATACTTTCACGTGGCTTCAAGAGTTGAGACAAGGAGGTTGGATTGTTGATGAGTATGTTCAAGAATTTCAAATGCTTATGATCCGTTGTGAAGTAAAGGAACCACCGGCTCGAACAGTTTTAAGATTCATCACTGGATTAAGAGGTGATATTCAAAACTTTGTGAAACTCTAACGCTTTACTACAATAGATGAAGCCATTAGAATAGCCCAGCAAGTAGAGAGGCAAAGAAGGAGCCGAGTATTGTCGAGGATGCCGACTAGCAAACAAACCAAGCTCAGTTGAGTTCCGAGTTGAACCAAAAGATGGATGTCCGAGTTGAATAGAAATGTCGACCTGATGGTGAAATGTTGACCCGAACTTATGAGAAGGGGCAAGGATTAGACAAGAAGACAAGCCAGATTAAGTGCTTCAAGTGCCAAGGGTTCTAAAATATGGTTGTTCAGTGCCTAAACCGAAGGACAATGGTCATCAAGGGAGACGTCTTGAAGCTAGAAGTACAAAGTACAGATGAGGAATCTGAGCAGAAGATCACTACCGAGAAAGAAAATGCTGAGAAAGAATTGATTGAGGAGGACATGTTTGTTAAGGACCTGAACTAGTTACTCATGGTTATCCAACGTACTATGAACATGGAACCCTCACAAAAGGAGGAGTAGAGAGAGAATTTGTTTTATATCACCTGTAAGGTAAATGATCAGGTGTATGCCCTCATCGTAGATAGTAGATGTTGCACCGTTGTGGCATAAGCTAATCTTATTTCAAAATTGAAGTTACCAAATATTGTCCATTCGAGGCCATATAAATTGCATTGGTTGAGCGAGAAAGGAGTATTACATGTCATTCGGCAAATACTACTATCGATCATTATAGGGAATTACTCATACTAGATTCTTTGCGACGTATTGCCCATATGTGCTTCCTAAGTGTAGTTAGGTAGATTGTAGCTGTTTGATAGGATAGTTATCTACGAAAGCTACAAGAACACATATATGCTTGAGAAGAATGACCAAAAGATCACACTGAACTCGATGCCACCAAGAGAAGTTAATAAATTGCAAACAAAACTTGCCAGCGGATAGAGGAAGGCTCTGGTGATGAGTAGAGCTAAGCTTTGAGAGGCTATTAATGCTAACAAGCTGACCTTTGTGTTGGTTAGGTGCCTATTAGAAATGAAAGAGTGGGGTAAACTACACTAGGAAATCAAAGAGTTGCTTAATGAGTATGCTGACCTGTTATTTGAGGGGTTGCCCCTAACTTGAGGTGTAGAGCATTGCATTGACTTAATACCCGGTGTCGTACTGTTGAATAAGCCAGCCTGTGAGATTAATCTCGAATAGGCTTTTAAGCTCGAACATTAAGTCAATGAGTTGCTAGAGAAAGGATATGTTAGAGAAAGTATCAACCTTAATGCTTTGCTGGCACTTCTAATGCTGAAAAAGGACGGGACCTGGCGGATGTGTATAGATAGTCGAGCTACGAATAAGATCACAATCAAATACAAGTATCCTATTCCTAGACTGGAGGACATGCTAGATGAACTGTGTAGAGCTAAGATCTTTAGTAAGATTGACCTGAAGTCTAACTACCATCAAATTCGCATGAGGTCGAGAGACGAATGGAAGACTGTGTTTAAAACTCAGTATAGACTCACTGAGTAGATGGTCATGCCATTCAACTTGTTGAATGCCTTGAGCACTTTCATGCAATTGGTGAATCATGTGTTAAGACATCTGATTAGAAAGGGTGTCATGGTATACTTTGACGATATAGTGGTCTATAATGCCAACATGTCAAGTCACTACGAGCATCTCCGAGAAGTATTATGCCGAGACTATTCAATAATCTTAAGAAATGTTACTTTTACTAGGAGGAAGTGGTATTCTTGGGTTATGTAGTCAATGAAGGAGGCTTACGAGTGATGACAAAATGATTCAAGTAATTGTAGAGTAGTCGAATCCTACTACTTATGCCGACATGAGAAGTTTCCATGAATTGGCTACATTCTATAAACGATTTATCAAGAATTTTAGCACCCTCGTTGCGCCTCTTACTGAGCTTATGGAGAAGAAGAATAACTTCCGATGGGGGGGGAAGGGAGGAGGATCTTTGTTGAGGTAAAAGAAAGATTGACCTCCGCCCCGGTGTTAGTTCTACCTGACTTCGAGAAAATATTTGAGTTGAAATGTGACGAATCAGGCATTGGAATAGGTACTGTCCTAATGCAAGAAGGCCGACTAATTGCCTTCCATAGTGAGAAGCTTAGAGGGCTGCAGTTAAATTACTCTGTATATGACAAGGAGCTCTTGGTGCCGATCCGAGCATTGTAAGTATGGCAATACTATTTACTGCCGAGATAATTTATCATATATACTGACCATAAATCGTTGAGGTACCTTTGAAGTCAGATGATGTTATCGAAGCGGCAGGCGAGATGGGTTTAATTCCTTAAAGGATTCAATTTCGTGATTAAATACAAGCAGGGAAAGAGCAATGTAGTTGTAGATGCTCTTTTAAGGCAACATGTCCTTTAACTCGAACTGCATATCATGTTGTTTAGGTTTGCAAGTATCAAAGAGCAGTATTATGAGGATCCACACTTTGGACCCATAATTATGCAATGCGTTGATGGAAGGATAGTGGATGAGTATCATATGGAGGATGGTTTCTATTCTGAGGTAGAAAATTATGTATGCCAACCCGTTCACTGCGAGAACTATTGGTCAGGGAAGCCTACAGTGGAGGACTCTCTAGACATTTTGGAGAAAGAAGGACCTGTGAACTGTTGAATGGCCGATTCTTCTAACTGAGGATGATGAGAGATGTGCATTGAGTTTTTGACAGTTGTACCGTTTGAAAGAGGGATAAGTGTTGAGCTGAGCAAGGGAAGGCAATGCCTTTACCTGTTTCGACGAAGCCATGGACTGAATTGAGCATAGACTTTGTTCTCGGACTACTACGAACTATTTGAAGTAAAGATTCCATAATGGTCATTGTAGATTGGTTTAGCAAAATGACACACTTCATGCCCTGCTCAAAAACTAACAATGCTTTGGCTATTGCTTCTCTTTTCTTGTAAGAGATTGTGCAGTTATACAGCATGCCGAGAAGTGTAGTCTCTGACAGGGATCCAAAGTTCTAAAGCCATTTTTAGAGGACCTTGTAACGTCGGATGGGGACTAAACTACTATTCAGTACTTCTTATTACCTCCAAACCGACAGCGAAATAGAGGTGGTTAATCACACTCTAGGATCACTACTTTGAGCTATATTGGTAAAAAACTTGGTTGATTGGGATATTTGCTTGCTAGTGGTCGAATTCACTTACAACCGTATAATGCATGACACCATCAAGTAGACACCCTTTGAAATCTTAGGTTGCCCTTCAGTCACACTCCTGTACTTATACCCACGTAAGCGGACCTTGGCACTAGAGATTGAGTACAATCCCTTTAACACATCTATGACAAAGTCACTCGGCACATCAACCAAGTTGTTAAAAGAATGAGAGAGAAACCAAGGGTAGGATGGCTAAATAATTCTAACTAAGAGACTTGGTATGTCTGCACTTTGGCAAGGAATGGTTCTCGAATAAGGGAAGAAACAAATTATTTGCAAGAGCTAAAGGACCTTTCAGAATCTTCTAGAAGATCAATGATAATGGCTACAGATTGGAGTTATGCGAGGATTATAGGGTTTTTGATGCCTTCAACGTTACCGACCTCATTTTGTATCACCCTGACGAAGAGCTAAATGAAGACAATTCGGATTTGATCCCAAATCCAAAATAACCCAAAAGGAATTATAGGAATCAGGCTAGCAGACTATTAACCTGCAATCAAGCTCGAGGATTAGAGGGATTGGCAAGACAAATCCTCTTGTTCCAGTCGACTCATATGGAGGCTAAGTATCTCCTTGCCGACCTATTTTGCTTGCAAAGCCGAATGACTGCCTATTTCTCACATATTGTGTGCCAAGAAGCGAAAGATCGATACATCAGCCCATCTTTTTTCTAATACATGCCTAGCCAATTACTTACTCGGTCACACCCTTGTCGAGATGTTGAGAGAAAGAGTTCGGACTGACTAAGTTACCCCTGCTCAAATAAGCAAGCTATCCATACCTTTTTGTCCACATCTTCCAATGGCATCACCAATATAGCATTACTATGTGTGTAGAATCATATGTAGAATCCGTTGTACCAATGATTGTTTTCCGTGTATATTCATTTTTAGCCTTTTGTATTTTGTACATTACTTCCTTAGCAAATGCCCTTTTATCTTTTCCCTTTCGGGGAAGTTGTCCTAACTTATAGGTATGAATACCCTTGTACTTATAGCTGTAAAGATAATCAAAATCAAATTACCATTAATACATTTTGTATTTTCTTTCTTGCATAAACATTATTGTTTACTCTTAGCATCACTCTTATCCTTACCCTTGAGCAAGGCTAGGTAGCGAGTAACCTTACTAGACCGATTCATGATTCATATTAAATTGTACTATAAGTCCTCAAAAGTTCCATTGGTGTAGCATATCCTCTAGAGTTGTTCGTGGGTTTTTGCTTACTCTTCATTTGCATTTATCCTTTCGCACATACCCTATCACCTTCTTTCGAGCTTTCTATAAGCTCAGACCCATCTAGCGACTAACCTTATCTATTCTTGGTCATGATTCGTACTAGAGTGTCTCTAAAGGACTAGCAACTTTAACTGAAAGGTTAACATGAAACCTAGTCGTACTCTTTTAAGCTGACTGACATAGGCTAAAGCATCTTTAGGGACTAGCAACCCTAACTGAAAAGTCAACATAAAACCTAGCTGTGCTTTTTTAAGTTGACTAACATAGGCGAGAGCGTCTCTAAGGGACTAGCAACCTTAACTAAAAGGTCAACATAAAAACTAGTCGTGCTCTTTTGAGATGACTAGCATAGGTAATCAGGTAAAGTACTCCTTAAGCTAACTAAAGCCCTAAATGAGAACCTAGTCGTGGCCTTTTAAGTTGACTAACCTAGGTGAATGGGTGAAACGCTCCTTGAGCAAAGTAAGACCCTAAATGAGAACTTAGTCATGCCCTTCTAAGTTGACTAACCTAAGTAAATGGGTAAATGCTCCTTGAGCTGGTTAAAACCCTAAATATAACCTGAGTTGGGACATCGCTTAATGAGCTGGCTAGAACTTTAAGGAAATGAGAATTGAGATATCGCTCTATGAGTTAGCTAGAACCCTAAAGAAAACATGGATCAGGATAGCGTTCTATGAGTTGGCTAGACCCTTAAAAGAGATGTGAATCGTGACAATGCTCCATGAGTTGGCTAAAACCCTAAGGAAATAAGAGAAAGGGTAAACACCCTACGAGCTAGCTAAGAACCTTGAGAAGCAAAATTAGGGGATGTAACCTTTTGAAAAGCCTCTTGACTTGAGAAATTTACAAATGAGAAATTTGTTGAAAATCATTTATGATGAAAAAAGGCATCAGGGATAAGGTTCCTCATTTTGAAAAAGAATTAATAGATATCAAAAACTACATTAGGGAGAATGACTTAAAGGTACATGACATGAATTCCAAAATTTAGCCACTCAGGTCAACATAGGCTTGAAAATGGAGGGAAAAACTTGTAACAAGCCCTTACTTTCTCTCTCTTTTTTCTTTCTTCTTCTTCTTCTTCTTTTTTTTTTTTTTGAAAGTTTGCTAATAGATATAAATTCTTATTTATGAAGCAAGTGTTGTAACCATCCCCTTTCTTGGTAACCATGTAAGGCATGTCATATCTTTCTTATTCTTTGAAAATATTTGATGCTGAGCTTCTTGGTAAGGCCTTGTACTTTTAAACATTCCTTTTCTAGGGAATAAGTAACTTATGATTAGTTTAGTCGAAGATGACTTTTTTTGTATACTCTTTGTCTAGATTTCGCTCTTGACTACTATTTCAAAAATTATAGTCAAGTTTGCAAGTAATATGTTTTGATCAATTTGTTAGGTCTTTTTGGGTTTAGTATTATAAATTAGGCTTTTGGTCAAATGGTTTCAAAAGGGATTAATGAGAGTACCTATTTTGAAAGAAATACTTTTATCCTGCTAGGGTGTACAAGTCAAGAATCCTTAAGAAAAAACTAGATGTGTGCTTGCCTTAGTTTTAAAAATAATTTTTATTTTAGATAAATTATTATTTAAGATTAGAAGATCTTTAAGTGTGGGAGGTATTGTGGATGGGGAGGTCTTGTGTGAGTTAGGATGGATAGGAAGGTTTTATGCTCGTGATTTGGAGTATGATTCTGAAATAAATATAGGGTTTTTGGTTTATGGTTAGGAATGTAACTCTAAAATGAATATGGTGTTTTGTGTTTGTGGTTGAGAATGTGAATTAAGACCTTATGTTTTTAAAGCAACTTAGGCTTTTGGGCCTTATTTGGTTGGAGTTTTTCTCAATCCCAATGTTCAAGCCTTTCTTCCTTTTTCTTTCTTCTATTTTTTTTTTCTCTTTTTTCTTTCTTCTTCTCTCTTTTTTTTTTCCTTGTCTTATTATTTCTTACTTTTCTCTCCCCAAAAGTAATTAACTCTTTTATTGAGTCTTTATCTTTAGATGAATCAAGGCCCTAAATCCATAGGTTCCTAGTGCGTAGGCTTGGGTGAGGTATGTGGCGTCTTAATGTATTTGGAAAAGTAGTGGCTCTCCTTCAAAGGGAACACTTTATCAAAAATAAAAGTTATCCTTAAATTGTAATTATTAAGGTAAGCATAAATCAGTTTTATCCTTTTCTCCTAATTAATGACCTTGACCTCCAAATTACCCCACTGTGGGGTGGTTTTTAATAGGGTTCACATTTAAAAGCTCTCTAAATTGGTTTAATGAGGTTAACAAAGGGTAATTATGTTTAAGATTTGAAAATAAATCTCTAACTTCATTTTAATCTTCATATCACATTTAAAATTGACATCTTTTAAAGAATGAGTCTAAAAATCACTTGCCATGATGTCTCTCATCTCTCAAAGTGTTTAAAGGTTAGTGATTGGGATGCAATTCACCTCTTTTCGTTCTTTTTTTTTTTAAAAAAAAAATGAGTTACCAATTCCCTATGTAGATATTGATTTTCCATAGGGTTGAGATTGACCTTACCTGTGGTTCCTCGAAACAAGTCTCAATTGTGAAACGATACTTTTCATTTGATTTGATTTCTAGATGAAATTTCAAAGACTAAATGTCTTGTACTTTTTGTGTTCTTGCTTAAATTTCCTTAGAGTAATAGGTATTAATGCCCCCTAGCTCCTACGTATGATTTTGAGCCTAATTCTTTAGAGTTGAATGGGCCAGCATTGATGTCTTTTGAGGTGGAAGGGACTGTAAATTTCCCTTTTTGTTTATAACGAGGATCAAGCTTAGGATTATGTTTCATCACTTTGTGTTTTGACTTGGTTCATGGTTAAACTTGATGGCTTAGGGGTTTTGAGCTAAGTCGACTGACTTGATGGACCAGGATTTGTATTTAGTTGGCTACCTCAACTGTCTAAGTAGATGTATGTAGGTTAGTTGCCTTAACGGGCTAAGTGGTTGTGTTTATCCTGAGTCCCATAAGGATTTGTAACCGTTAGTAACTTCTTCTTCTTTTTTTTTTTTTTAAGAGAGAGAGATAAGGCTTTATTTTATAGAGATCAAGTGATCAAATTGTAAACGGAGGATTGCTTTCTTAGGATTATATATACAAGCCTACAGAATTTATTTACATATAGAACAGCACTATTGAGGGTTTATCATGGCAAAAAGAAACAAAGAAAAGGGAGCTTAACATTGTGCTCGATTATTATTCAATTGAACCAAAGATCATTTCTAAATCTTGTTTATTCTAAATGAGGAAGCTTATTTACAAGGTGCTAATATATCTAGAAGAATGAATTTGCTTAGTTTGTAGAGTACTTGGTAAAATGGCAGCTACCTAAAAATATTTTATAAGATTGATTCTTTTTGTTTTTTTTTTCTTTTCACTTTTAATCACTTAAGAACAAGTTTTCAAAAGAAGTGTAGTATTTTATAGGGTAGTAAAACATGATTATTTATGAACCTAACTTTTAGATATTAGGACATAATTATCAAGTAAGAATATTTACAGATGAATAAAGATAAAGATAAAGATAAAAAATGTAAAATGCGGACTCATAGTTGTAAGGAATCAACGATCATATAGTAATGCGGCAATATTATGTGTTTAGGGTTGTAATTATATCAAAATTCCATTATTATAATAAATTTACAAGGAATTTTTATATTTACAAAGATGTAATTTACAAAATAAAATACAAGGAAACAATGAATGAGTCCTATACAAAGAACTAATATATATGACAAATTGCATGAATAATATGGGAATTTCTACATAATATCGACCCTTAGTTAACATGCCTTATTATTATTTATTCATCAGTCCGGGTTTGTGTATGTAATTAGGGTGGAGTCTAAAGGTTCTCAAGTTTTGTAGTCATATGTGTATTTTAAAGTAATGGTTTTTTAGTCACATATAAACTTAAGTGGGGTGGTCTGATCGACCCTGGAAGGTAGTTGCCTCACAATATCCAAAGCTTACATTCGATTAAAACCTAAATCGTGTATAAAAACTCTAAATTCTATGTATGCGTAAATACTTGAAATTAAACTCGAATTTGACAAAAACCCTAAAACTACAATTTTAAGCTTATAACATTGAATAAATTTACCTAATAGTAGTAAAACCCTAGTCGAATATACTTATTGTCTAATATGCGTAATCGCGTAAAATTATTAATTAACACGTTGAGATAATTTTTAAATATTATAAACATAATGGATAACAATTTAATTAATAAGTTTTAAATATTTTTATTAATTATTATTTTATGATTTATATTTGGAAATTTATAATTTTTGTTTTCCTGCTTTTCTTTTTATTTTTCTTTTCCAGATTTTTTCTTTCCTTTCCATGTTCCCACTGTAAGTCCTAAAGTTAAGTCAAGAGACCGTAAGATTCAATTTAGAATACAAGGTTTAGGACGATCGGTTAAAGGATTTGATCAAACCCAAATTTTAAACTATAAAGAGAAATATTAGTAAAAATGACCCCGTAAACTTGAATTTAAAAAAATAAGTAATAAAATAGGAGACTACAAAATTTTTAAATTTTAAGTATAATACTTGTTAATCATTAAAAAGGCAAAAAATGTAATTTAATAACTAATAAATTACTAGAGATAGATTATATTATACTAAAAATCATAGAATGACCTAATTAATAATTAGGCATGTTCACATATACCCCACATGTATTTACGTGTAGATAAAAATAAGTGAAATTACTTAAATTGGCCAAAAAAAATAGTAAATAATTAAAGAAAATTATTAAATTAATTAAGAAAAATCAGAAAAAAAATTAGAAGGGTATGGAATAATGCAAATCTGGTCGTGGCAGGTCAGGATTTGAAAAAGAAAAATTATCCAATTAGAATTTAGCAACACAAAAGCCAAAAATCAAAGAAATAGGGCAATGTCATGTCTAATTAATACATATTAATTACCCAAAACATCTATAAATAGGGAAAAGTTTCAGAGAACTCCTTTGAATAGTTTAGAATTAGAGAAAAATAGGAAACTTAAAAAATTCAAGAGAAAATCCAGAAAAAAAAAAGAAAAGGAAACTGTGCAAATAGGGCTAGTGAGCCAAACCCACACTTCACCACCACTTGAGACCGACCCGCCACCACCACCCCACTCCAGCCCCACCGTCTAGGCTAGCCGACACACTTGGACCGGATTTAGATGACCAAAAAGTATCGAACCGGTGAGTCCCTTATTTGCCACGATTTTGAATAATTTGGTAAAATTAATTATTTTACCTAGAAAATTATGACACTTGCTATTCTGAGGTTTTATTGTATGTTGATTTAGGAAAAAATAGTGATTTAGTTTAATCACGTCTAAAAATATAAAGTTCTTAACAAATTGAGCAAAACCGAGCATGATTAGAAGGAGAAATAAATAGGCTTAGGAGTGTAGTTTGGAGCTCAATTTTTTTTTTTTTTTTTTGTAGAATGCTTATGTGATATAGAATAGTGCTATGAAGCCATTTTTCTAAGATTAATTTTCAAAATTTTTAAGTTAATTTTTAGCCCTAAAATGATGGAAAATTGGGTAATTTTGGGTTAAATAGGTGATTAAGATACTCATTATTGATTTAGATTGTAATGAGATGTTTAGAGATGTTAATCTCTGATATGGAAACTTAATCCTACCCTTTAGAGTATTAAGTATAGCTAATTTAGGAAATTAGGTAGTTATTGTAAGAAATTAGTAATATGTGGAATTGAAAATTAATAAATCTAAAAAAATTAAGATTATTTAGATAATATTATAATAAAAATCAGAATAATACTAAATCTAAAATAAGATTTAATTTCAGGTAATTGTATATAAATGTAAGATTTTCTCACATCGGGAATAAATCCGATACTCCAATTAGGAATAGCGTATACCAAATAGTGTAGATTACTAAATTAAGACCCAATAGGATATTTGAATACTCAAGCTTAATGTGATTAATTTCACATTAGGATTCGAGCATATTTAGGACTTAAGAATCAAAACTAGAATCTAACTTAGGGTCTGAACCTCAAAATAGAGTAGAAAGAATTATTAGTATATAATAGGTATACATAGAAAAAAGAGTTAAATTATAACTTAGAATATGAATCCTTGAAGTATAAGTACTAAAAAGACCTCTTTGTATTATAGGACACTTAGAGACGAATCGGCTTGCAACTAAGTGATCGGGTGATTGAAAAATTTCAAGTAAGTTGGGTTATTACTTATTGTAATAGAGTACTAGTTTTATGGTACTCGGAGACTTAGGCTTATATATGGTTGTGATTGTAAGTAGTTTACGCATGTGTTTGATGTATTTGAATTCGTGCTGAATTTATAAGGTGAGTGATTTTGTGATTGATTGAATTGGTGTGAAATTGTTTGAATACCCTAAATGAAATTTAATCTTATTCGACTCTATTAACCAAAAATGTCATGCATTGCAACCCGTTAGGGGATCATAGGATTTTCCAACCAAATACCGACCCTTTCGAAAGGGATAGCGTAGGATTGCAAAATGGTCCCTTCTTCATCCTTAGTTGAACTAAGTGACAGGAGAGGAGGTTGCGGCAAGAGTGAAGTCAATGGTTCGAAGGTAGTCATGGGAGGAGCGAGGTCTCCATTGCATAAGCCTGGGTTTGGTTGTGAGTTGCTGCATAACATGGAAACTCCTCAACCCGGATTGGAGTGGGTGAAATTTCTCTAATTTCACAACGGATCGGATTACGTCGTGCGATTACACTTGATTGTTGCATTGCATGAAAATAATTGCTTGATAATCTTGTTTGTGATTGTATGCATTCATGAGTCTCTAATTCAACTTACTGAGCTGTAGTTGCTCATACCTTTATAGATCCTTTTGCAAGTCCTGATTTCTAAGCACTTCAAGTATTATGTCGCCCTACAATTACCTAAAGGTTAATTTTTTTGAAGCCAGGGGTGTGAGGATCAATTTACTTAGTAATGATGTGTAGCTAGAGTGTCCTTTGTAGTTAAGGATGAAAGACTAATAGTTATTATGTAAATTAGTGAACAGTTGTGAATATATAGAATTTTCTGGGAAATTCTGTAGACTTACATATAATTATACATGTTTATTAGAAATTTGTAATATTTATCATAATTATAGTTAAACTTTTAATAAGACTGTTTACTTTAAAGCGAGGATTCGTCAACGCCTTGTGTAGATCATGTCTATGGTAAGCACTGTGAGGCTAGTTACTATCATAGAATGGTTTACACGGTAGGACTGTTGTGACTCTGCGACTTCGGGGCGTAACACCCACTTCCAGATTGTTTCTACTGGACAAATCTAGCTAAATTGCACTTAACATGTGCCAATTATGAGAGAAAAACAAATCTAGATAAGTCCTTGTCTTGTCACATTTAATACTACATCTTGCCTCGATTTTGTTTCCTTTTCTCTTTCTCTCTCTCTCTCTCTCTTTTTTTTTTAAATCATATCAATTGCTACCCTTGTTTTTTTTCCCCACTTGCCAACACGTTTAGAAGCAAAAGAAAAGCAAGCACATATATAATTACCAACACAAAACAAAAACACAACCACTAGTATTCCTCCTTTCTTCTCCAACCTTGAAGCTTCAAAAATTTTTTCCTTTTAATTCCTTTTGTTTCCAAAAGCCATTAAACAAATCAAGAAGAAGAAGAAGAAGGAGCTTTGCCATCTTTGATTCATTAAATTGCTAAGGAAAAATAGACAAGGAGTATGTGTAGTATATTTATTTTATATTTTGTAGAATTTATATGCAATATAAGATCATGTAATATAGAGATATGTAATATTAATATTTCTTTGTGTATGTATGTTCATATATATATATATATATATATATATATATATATATATATATAGGGAGAGAGAGAGAGAGAGAGAGAGAAAGAGAGACTAAAGTATATTTACCTATATATACATAGTGTATTGGATTCTACAAAATATTTAGGTATAAGAAATTTATGTATATGCACATACATACATGTGCATATAATAATATATATATTATGTATACGTAAATATATATATATTTATGTATTTATAAAGTATAAAAATACTAGTATAGTATAGTATATGTATAATAGAGTATATGTTGGGTATATAAATGTATATACCATAGTATATATATTAGGTATTTTAATTGTATAAATAAATAAATATATATATATAGACGTGAGAGCATATTTATAGATGTGTGAAATACAAAATAATACAATTATGTATATATATATATATATACACCCATATGTATAGCATATGTAGTATACTTATAATTATATTATCATATTACATAAGCATACATGTACATATAAAACACGTATATTAATAGTATAGTATAAATCCATATATAGGTATACTTAGATAATACATGTATAATATACTATAGTAGTTAAATAATAAATAAAGTAAGGTAATATATATATATATATATATGAACATATGCCGTGAGTTTCAAAAAGAAAATAGAATAATTAATTGCAAAATTTAATAAAATATAATAATAAATATAATTATATATTATGTAAAAATACAAAATAGGAAAAATATTGAAATTATGTATAGTTTGGAAGTGACACGTGGCACTTATCCATGTTAACATATAATTAATTGTAACTAAATTTATAATTAAAAAAGATAATAAAATAATTAACTAAGTGGAAAATTATTAAAATAATAAAAATGAATTAAATAGGTATTAACTCTCAAAAATAGCAAAATACGTAAATTTTAATTAAATAAATTCAAAAATAAGAAAATTGTAAAATATAAGAATTGGATATTTATTAAATTGAAAACATAAAAAAAATTAAAATAATATTTTATAATTAATTAAGTCAAGATAATGAAATTTGTAATATTCTTATATTATAATCGAAACTGCAGGTTACAACATCCAAAACGGATTCCGTTATGAAAAAGTATATCCAAAAACGATAAAAATGGACTATAAGTTCATAAAAATTAGAGTTAAATTGAAAAAATTATATACGATGAAAGAAAAAGCTCAAACCGAGCATTTCATATCAATAGATAGCTAAATTAAGTAATTAGTATCAAATATATAAATAGTTTAGTTATTTAACTTAAACCCTTATTATTTTCTTATTCTCTAAATGTTAGGTGATCTTGAGATTGAAACTGATCTACCTATAGATTACTATGATCCTTGACATTAAGAATGGTTGAGTGGCTATTCATAATGATTCTATACATGTTTTTGTGTGTAGTTAGTGGATATTAATTGATATTAATAATTGGATGTGTGTTGGGATGGGTTATGCATGTATGTGATATTGTGTGTTGAATGTGAAATTACTATAAATTATGATAACGTATTGTTTGTTGCATAGTAACTTTAATAATAGGAATTGATTTGTTTGTGATTATGATTGATTACATAACAATTGGACTTAATGATATTAGACTTGAATTACCTAAATCGGACATGCATAATCAAGCATTGGATGTTTGATTCTAGCCATCACATCATACGGAGGTAGCAAAAGGCCACATGGAGGTTAATTACAAATTATGATTATAGTGTTTTAGTACAGTGCATACGTATGATATGACCTTACCTTGACCTGTGGGATTACTAGGCGTTAAAGGCATCAACTGCCTAACTAAGAGTCAAGTCTAGAGGCCTTCGTTTAGAGGTGAGTGTGGATTGCAGGAGCCCACTCGCAATTATGCCAAGAACTTAGTTTTTGATTAAAACAAAAAGATTGATTTATTTAAATACGAAATATGGATTTTCATAGTAAAATAAGTTCTGGTACAATACTTGAGTTTGACTGGTGTCGTGTATACTCCAACCTTAACTTTGGAGGATGTTAAATTTGAGCTGCATGTAGTACCTAGTCATTTGCATATATTTGTTTAGTATTCTGTATGAGCATACATTTATATGTTTGAACCTAATTATTGAATAACTTAGTTAGTATGGATGATGGATATTTCACTAAGCTAATTAGCTTACACTCCTCTAGTTTATTTGTGTAAAGAGACTTATTTGTTGATCCGAGTTGCAAGATGCCCAAGGTTAGTGAATTATCTACTTGATGGTGTGAGTGTAAGAATAAAGATGAGAGTTTATTTTTGCTATTGTAATTAGATTGTTGAACTTATTACGTGATACAATGTATTATTAGTTCATTACCTTCTAGGTTACAGCCTTAATATATGTAATATACATAAATGTGATATTTATAATTTAAGAGTCATGTTATTATAACTATGCGATGATATTACTTTTGCTTGTATTACTCTTAAGTTGATAATTGTAGTAGTAGTCTTATATATCGCATGAAGAGTTGTCGATTGGAAGGATAACTAATCTATAGTCCTTTATACGATATACAATGTCTGTTACAATTAAGCTACTCCTCGGGTTGTGACACAAGAAGAGTTGTCGATTGGAAGGATAACTAATCTATAGTCCTTTATACGATATACAATATCTGTTACGATTAAGCTACTCCTCGGGTCGTGACACAAGAAGTTGGTCTAAGTCTTAAAAATAATTGTGTATTAAAATAGTGAAATAAATAAACAAATTGCACTAAGTGAAATAAAAAAAATAAAATAAACTATAAACAATAATTAAAAACCACTATAATGTACTTATGAGGCACAAAGCTAATAAGAGCAATTGACTAAAACTACATAAAAACAATAAGAAAAAAACAATACTAATAATAAACAATATAGGCAAAGACCACCTGATGAAAGGGAGCGAGTCGGATCTTGAGTTTTGTTGCGTGCATAATTGTGGAATTGCTTTGAAGAGTAGGTTTGGGTGTGTTGCTACAATGAATTGCAACAATGGCGATTGTATAACTTGAATTGTATGAGTGGAAGAGAAATTAGGGATTGGGAGATTGGTGAAGAGCGATGATTGTATTTAGTGTTTTTTACTTTTTATCATCATGAACTCTCCTCTCCTACTACTCAATCCCTATTTATATAACTTGAAAACAAATATCCTAGATCAATTTAAATCTAAATTAATAAATACCAATTTAGATTCGAATCTTTACAGATTTTCATCTTATCGAATTTGACAATATTGGATTAGATTTGTTATTTCCAATAATCATTTGGCCATGAATCTATTAGATCCAAATAACAACCTTAACAACTCAATCCAATTTGTTTTAGATTAGGATTCTAGAACACCAAATTTTTCTCTTGTTGATCTTTCTTTTTTTTTTTCTAAATTTTTTTATGTGTATGTTTTTTTTTATCACTTTTCAATTTTTAAATTATTTTCTAAATTAAGACTCCTTTTTTTTTTAATTAAAACAATTAAAAGGTAAAAATAAGGTATCTACAGTGATTTATGAGAATAAAAGTGTATAATGCAAGTATTCTAGGTCTTAAACTATAAATCATGTTAAATCTAACGTGGAATTACCAACTCAAATTTGCTTCTATAGTTCTCTTGCAATTATATGCCTCAATTCCCCTTCAATACACATACCAGTCAATTGAACTTTGGCATTCCATGTTCCTTCTCCATTATGGGTCATTTGACATATTGATATTTAAGCTAATATGAAGCATACCATATATGCAGTTTTCATGCTTAGTACATCCCTTAAAAGCTATTTAGAAAAAAAATTCTATAGTAACATATCATGTGGATGGATCATTAGATAACAATAATGTTTAAAGACATATTAACGTTAGTCGATAGTTTTAAAAAAAATGCCATATAGGTTTCCACGAATGAAAATCTCAATGGTGTTTATTTACTATTCCACATATAAGGCGTTTTAGTACCATTTAAACTTTCTTGACTAGAAAAACACTTAACTATTTTACTCCAATAGTACAACACGCACATATGTATGATCGATTTCCTAGCAAAGGATTTGAAAGTAGATCAGCTTATAAAGAGGAACCTCTATAGATCAACTATCCTATCTTCACACTCTATGTCTCTTTTACTTATTGTATTTATACTCCACTTGTTTATTGTATGCTTTTTTCTTACGACTCCGATAAGTCTAAACAAGATTTAATTAACTTAAGACGATCTATTGCTGAGTTTTCATCACTACCATTGCTATCGAACCATAAAGAAGTGGCTTTGAGAATAATTTTCCAAATTCAACCCTCTTTTCTAATTGTTTAGTTAAGATCAACATCCAACAAATTCAAATTTTAGGTTTGAAATTTGACTAGAAAATGCTCAATTAGATATGAAATTTTACAAGTTCGAATTTCATTTGTAAAACTAAAAAAGTACAAAAAATTTAGACAGTGATCTTCATATTTCTTAGATAATAATTTGATGGCTGTGGTTATATTTCTTAGATAATAAAACTTTCTTAATGGTTGTATTTATGAATGAGTTCTATTTTTGTTTTTGTTTTTTTTTAAGTGTGGCCATCATATACTAATAATTTTGTCTTACTTAAATGAGGTACACGAAGGTCGACTATGTCTATACCTTTTGAGCCACATGTTAATATAACAGTTCTCAATATTGATCCCCTTTTATGTTATGATCATAAGCTTTATTTCTTATGCTACCAAAAACCTAAAAGACCAAATATGCTATTAACGATCAATAGATATGGAATTTTAAATACTAAATGAAAAACATTTGGTGTATGATTTAATCGTGAGATCGAGACAATTCAACATAAAACTCCTTCTCTAACAAAACATGGCAAACACACTGCCTTGAAACATAATTAACAATGTAATAAGACACATCATAGACCAATGTCCCTTATATCGAGGAGCAGATCTCCTACTTTATTCATGCTTTCCTTTCTGCTGTTGCTTCCATAACTTAACAATCTCAATTAATTAAGATTGCCACTAATACAAACCCATTGGCCAACAAACATTGCATCACAATTGAGATTAGGGTTTATGGAACTGAAGGTGCTTGATGCCAAGTGGAATGCTTCCGTAATGGCGAAACATGTGTCCCCACTCTTCACAGCAACAGCCTTATTGCACTGCAACGTTGTGGCTGTAAATTTCCAAAGATTGAAACCAGTTAGGATTTGAATGGCTCAAATAATATACATTTAGAACATGAAGTTATCTATTTATAGTAAATGCAATTATTTGGACACCCCGGTTCACTTGAACCTATAAGAATTCAAAAATTAATTGTTTCTTTACCTTCAGACGTAATTTTTTAGTTTTATCCCGTTTTTCTTCTTTCACTAATTTCATTAAGGAAGCATGTTTTGAAGATTTAGGAGTTTGAAGTTAGTAAAGGGCTAAGCATATGCAGAATAAACGTAAGGATGCGCGTTTACAAGAATTCATGTGTTTATCACTTTATGATAAATTAGAATTACAATCAAATTATATATGAGTAATATATGTGGATCTTTTCTAGCCCGAGGCTATAGTATATTTATATGACACAACTATTTAATTTTTAGCTTGTACGTACTAAGTACCACTGGTAAATAAAGTTGTGATACATAGATATGGATACATAGACACTTACATATCAATAGTTTAAAGAAGAAGACATATTTATGTATCTTACACTATTTTATATATATAACTGCAATATTTGGATCCTTTCAATTTCTTTTTCCTCTCAATTTTTTTTCATTTAAAAATTATTAGTTAAGATTATCTAAATTTTTGTTAATATCTAGCGATGTTATTATGACATGATATATATATATATTTGCAATCTTAATCATTAATTATACATAATGATATTTTAAAAAGATAAATTGAGAGAAATTGAAAAGATTTATATAAGTTGGTAACGATGAAAGGGAAGAAAAAGCAATACTTACCTGCCAAAGAAACTGCAAAGAGAAGAGAGAGAACAAAGAACACCATAACGAGGTTTTTGCTATACTTGGCCATATCTATGCACTTGACAAGCAATTACTTTTTATTTGTAAGGCTTGGTTTCTATCTTAAGAGAAATCCTTGTATATATAGCATGACTCCTGAGAATTGGGACAAACGAATAAGCCAAAAGTGTTGTTGTATTTCGGGCAAATCAATGAACCAAAGATAGATATCACTTGCAAAAAGACACGGCGGATTGTACTAAGCTAAACATTTTTGTTTATAACCTAGTTAGGATTTGGGAATCATGTAAGTAAAGGAGGAGGAGATTACTTACACTATAAATATATATATAGATATAAACTCATAAAGTATGACTTTACCTTATAACTTTTGAAATTGTGCACGTACTCCTCAAATCGTTTCAGCTATTGGTAGCTAAGCATCATCACTATATATTAACATTGCCTAATACGTACTAAGAAACATTAAGAAATCGTTTGGCTTATTTTACATAGTACAAAAATGAAAGAATATTGATTTTGCCAAGAAGCTTTGGTAGTTGAATGGATATTTATCATCATAGATTTACCATCTCAATATTATCTCAATCATAATTTAATATCTAAACAAGTTAAATGAATAGATATTTGTACATATTGTAATTCTATTTAGATGTTTGATTAAGATCGATCTATACATACATGTAATGCATGAATGTTCTTCTTCATTGAGGAAAAAAAAAAAAGAAGGAAAGCGAATAAAATACCTAAAAAAGAATAAGTTCTACACAGAGTGAAGATAATATCAGTCTTATTATTTCTTTTTCTTTTTTTTTTTTACGACTTCATTATTATTACAATATAAAGGAGGAGGTATTTGAACATCTCCTTAGAAGATTATTGCAATAGCCTCAACTATTTTTCCTTCATTTGCTTTTTATTATTTTACTCAATCGTACACCTTATTTAGTATGTTTCATAAACCTGGCTTTACTTTCCCACTAATTCAAGTTGAAATTTATTAAGTTGAACTCCTTCGATGTATGGCAAAAAAAAATAACTCCTTTGACTTATGCCTTCTCCACCTTTTGTATGTCTATTCCTTCATTCTTGTTAGTCCATTTGATAAAGCTATTTGAACCTCGGGTGTGTTTTAATTTCATGGTCAAAGTTCAAAATCATTAGATATCATGTCCAAATTTCTTTTTGCTTGTCAAAATTATCACATCGTTTTCTATTTTCATTCTTTGACAAAAAGCACTTGCTACATTATCATTTTATAGATGACGAAGGTAATAAATTTAACGAGTAAAGGCTTAACCCATATGGCATGTAGCAACTTGAAACTTTAGGTATAAAGTTTAGTAAGTAAAAGATTAATTAGGTATAACATTTGATAATTTCAAATTTAATATGTAAAATTGAGAAAATATGCAATGTTTAAAAAGCAATTTTGACTTTGACCTTAAATGAATCAACATAATCACTAAGTTATCATTCAAGTTAATTATGATTTTACTCAACATGGGCTCGAGTAGGTCAAGTTGGGTTATTTGTCGAGGTTAAGATTTATGATATTTGACGCAAGTTTAACTCATCATTTGAGCTTGAGTTATAGTAGGAAACTAGACAAATAATAATAAATATTTAATTAATCAATGAACTTAGTTTTTCAAAATACTTATAGATTTATTTATCTTTTAGGTATCTAATTATCAAGAATTGGAAATCCCAAAGGATTGGAGAATGAGCATTAACTCAAGTGAGGGAGTTTTTATGATCTATTATCTACTTATTGTTTGTTATTTGTATGCTGTTTGTTGTTTGATATTGTTTGTTTGTTAAGTGATTGATTGATTTGTGTATTATCATCAGTATGATTACTTTCTTAAATTGGTAAACATAACTATATGATTAAAATAACTAGTTATAACTGTCACATGTTTATGAGCTAATTGGTATACTAATGAAGAGTGCCAGCTTTGTAGATTTTTGAGAAAAATATTTTTGGTAAACATTGTCCCAATCTTAAATATATTTTATATGATTTCTGTGAGGGTTTGTAGTGCCCGTGAATTATATTTTTATCATCAACGCAAATCTAGCATAGTATCTCCAATTGATTGTGAGAGGACTCGTACATTTACGCCTGTAGAGCCTTGGATATATGTTGATAGCGAGAGGACTCACTTTGTGTGCCTGAAGCATCTTTGATATGTTCGATGGATGGCCCTAATTGGGGTTTACCTATATTGATTGTTGTTTCTTGGCTAGGGTAATAATCAAGGGTTATCTAGTGGGATGTTGCATTCAGGTAACCTCATGCGATTAAGCTGAGGTGTTTCGTATGGGCAAGTATGAGGAAAAACTTACGTATAGACGATATAAATCTATACCTTCTATAGTTTATAACTCCTATGGATGTATTGCCTGCATTTACTGTGTATGCATTCATTTCACTTGTAGATAGATTGCATAAGTACTAATAATGTTTTATAGCTTGATTGAATAGTAGTGGTGAGGAACAAACTCACTAAGCTGTGGTTTGCTCATTCCCCTATAGTTTTTTATGCAGGTTTCTTTAAGTAAGGATTAGGGGAAATCTTGAGAGAAAAATACAAACGGGAGATAGGTTTGATATTTTTAGACTTAATTGAAATGTATATAGATGGTGTAAAAACAATTTAAGTAGAGAATATTTACATGATAGGACTATGTATAATATAGTATCTTTTATAAATCATCAAGTCATTTTACCTTATTTCAATATTTGGTGGGGGATACCGATTTTTTGCGGTTCTGAAGGACTGTGGAATATCAGATCTCTATAGTCATTTATATATTATAGTGAGTTAATTAATTAAAAATTGAAAATCTCAGTGACTAATTATTTAGAGTTTTGAAATCTTTGACTTGTAACATGGTTTTCGTAACATGGGTATACACGTGATATGAAAATTTTAAGCAATCTTACTAGGCCCCCTTAAGGTCATGACAGTATAGGTATTCATTAATATACTTTACATGTTATTTCCATGTTAGTAGTTACCATTTATATATTTCTTAAAATATATGATAGTTTATGTTTTTAGAAATGTGTTTGGTATCTAAACATGGCACAAGCATGAAAAAGCAATTTCTAATTAAAAATCATAAGTACGCTTTATATTCAATATACCAATTTCCTTCTAAAGCTTTTGATAATCACCTTTATTCTATATCTCTTTGTATGAATAAGTAATATCATGCTCATCACCCTTTAATTTTGAACCTAAGTGTTTCGATTCCTTGGAAGCACCTATATATATATATTATTTTTTAAAAAGATAATTCAATATCCTTAATTTATTGATATTATATTATTGAGTACACTTTTGAATGAGCTAATAAGACATCGGTAATTACACTAAAGTAGGAACTGAATGGATGCATTGTACGTTTATAAATATTACAATAAAAAATAATTAAACAATAGAAATGATAAGTATAAAAGCGATCATGTTTGGCCAATATGTATTGAACCATTCCAATACATTTGAAGTATGTACTTCACCACCTAATAAGACCATGGTATACACAATAAAATAGAGTTACAACTCAACATAAAAATTTTAATAAATGAATGCAGTGGTGACGGTGAATCATTTAAATATCCTTCGTAATATTTGTTATATAAATATTGATTTGCTATAAAATCTGCAATGCAAAATGTTTCTCTTTTATATACTAATAGAATACTTTGATAGTAGTATGTACAACTTTATAATTTTAAAGTTTGTAAATGGGCTTTTCTAGTTATATTAGAAAGATTTACAAATAATTATATTCACTTGTGTAAGATTGTATTCATTAGTCTTTAAAAATCTTAACCCGTTGAATGTCATTAAAATATAAGGGAGGGTGTATCCTTTGAAAATCTTAGGGGGTTATTAAGAAAAGAAAATCCATTGCTTACTTAAAGCTCGTAATACTAAATATTTGCAAACCGTAAAGTCTAATAAAAAACTTTAAATTTTAAGACTTCGTTAAACAATAAGAGAATAAAAATAATGATGGTAACCATAATAATAATAATAACTAAAATGTACACTAATTAATGATAATAAAACAAGCTATATGTCTCGATGTTAAAATTTCACCATATGTGGCCTTAAGATCTTAGTTACCTCTCTTCTCCAATTTTTCAAGCAATTAGGTAGAAGACTCACAAAGACAAACCGAAGGCCCATCGCCTTCACTATCATAAGTCCCCTTCATTTTTCTCTGCCATGGACTCAATGTTTTATCTTCTCACTTGATAACTAAAGACCACATCTAATTAGTTAGCCTAACCATGCCCTCAAATAAGGGAACTAAATCAATCTCTTAATAGATCACGCTAGGTCCATAAATTTGCCACCTAGGTACTTTCTCTGTTTGAAAATCCTCACAAAATCAGCTTAAGTACAGAAGATTACTTATCCAAATCTCAAACCTTTTCTCTTATTTACAAAAGGCAAAAACACTAGACTGTCTTCATCTCTTACATTGAATGTTGGATTTATAACATCTAAAGGCAATGGGCCTATTTCAACCATTTAGCTCAAAAGTTTTAACCTTTTGTTGATAAGATGTTCATAATTATGGCCATATAAATTAGTACCACAATTTTCCACAATCTACGCAAAACACTTAACCAAGGAGTCTCACCCCTTCCCCTCCCCCTAAACACGTGACATCCTAGTAGTGAGATCTTACAATTAGGTTAAGATCTTTCCTCATTTTCGGTGTATAATTTGGGCTACCCACTGCCTATAAATTATCTTAAAAGCATGTAAGAGTCACATCCTAGTGATACTCCCTACCTTCCTTGAACCTTTTCTTTAAACTAGAATCAGACCTAAATTATTCACTTATTGGCAGAAGATCTACTTTGATATCATTTGTAACATTTTAAGGTAAAAGTAATGAATAGCCAAACCAACAAATATTAATAAGCTCATTTCAATTATCTAACTAAAAAATTTTAACCTTATATTGATAAGATATTTATAGCCATAGGCTTATAAACTAATACACGATCTCTCATAAACTATGTAGAATACTTAATCATAGAGTCTTAAAGCATTATACACATATAGTCCACGTCAAGATGAAACATATAATCCGAACATCACCTTTCTTTCTACTCAATCCACGTCAAGCCACTCTGCTGTCTTCTTCATCTACTTCGTCTCGCTTGCTGTTTCCTGGCTATCATTCCCTATTATTTGGACGAAAGACAGAGCAGCAACACCACACTCTTCTTCCCTTGCCTCGTCATCCTCGCCAAGCTTTTCCTCCATCCACCCTTGTTTTACAAAGACGAAATAGGGCAGCAAACTCACTTGCGCAAGTTGAAAACGATTCGCTTATGTAATTTCTTTTATTCTCCATTCCATTTTCATGGCTGTGGATATACCTTTCCGAGTGCTACGAGAACTGATGAACTCCATTTTGTTGACATAAAGTTCCTATGACTCCCATATTTATCTCGACAACACGAACGATCGGATTTGTCTGCAATTCCTTAACCAAAGAAACTGACCATGTCTTTCCTTTTTATGTCATCTCATAATTGTGTAAGGAAAATGCAAGAAGAAACTCTTATCGATACAGCCGCATATCGCTTCGGATTTGGACTATCGATATTTTGTGCATCCTCTAGCTGCAGTAAGTTAGCCTACTTTGCGTTCATATGTGAGGTTTGGTGAGGTAGAAAACAAGGGAACTGCTGTAGAGATCTTGTGGCTTTTTTTTTTTTTTTTTAATTAACCAAACATAAGTTTCACTCAATGGAAGCTTACGAATGGCTACGACCAGTAGTGGGAATTTCAATACTTTGAAAAGAGCAATAATAATGATAATAATAATAATAATAATAATAATAGATGCAATAGACATTGTCTAAGTTAACAACAACAATAATAATAATAATAATAATAATAATAATAATAATAATAATAATAATAATAATAATAATAATAATAAGCTTAACAAATATTGGATATATATATATATTTAACATTAATGTGTGTATCTCCGATTGATTTAATAATGATGTTAATGACTAAGTATAAAACTATATTGAAAACTTTTATTTATTATATATATATATGTATATATATATATATAATAGTGCAAGTGAGGTTTACAACAATAAATGTTAGTGCACAAATAATATATATATATACAGGTATATATATATGTATATAGTTTACGATATTATTAGCTTTACTTCATCCATTTGATTTCATATGGTAATTTTAATGGAAATACATGCTTTATAGTAAAACATTATAGAGTACGTTAAATTGTGGTTTTACTAATCTAGTCATCAAATTCGAAAAAATCATCAAAGTTTCACCAAACAATTTTAAAATAACGGTTGCAATTTCTAAATTACATTATATTTGTACAAGGAGTTCCTTTGAGGAAGAAAGTTGGAAACCTTACAATATTTATCTTATAATACAGAAATAAAAAAAATAAGAAAAAGGGGGAAGGGAGAGGGAAGAAAAGAGATGAAGAAGTAACCTATTGTTATTACGATAGTATATTGGGAAATATTATAGTAATGTAATGTTATGTAAAGTTGTATTGACTCAGTTAAAGGATATGTTTTTGAATTAGATCAATTTAAAGTTAATAATATTTATTATAATATAAAAAACCTAAGATTAAATAAAACAATAGTATAAATCAATATGTATCCCGAGAAAATTAGGAATGGGAAACTTGTGAATTTGTTTTTCTCACTCTTATTAAAATGTAATACTATAAAAGATGAATCGAAAGATCAACGAAAATGGTTATTAGACATGCCAATCTTATATAGTGAGTTTCAAATTGGGGCAAGAAAACAAACTTTTAATCTCGTTTGGCACATGTAAGTGTCCAATTTTAGAGATAAATAAGAAATTTCCAATTCCTTGTTAAAAAGAAAAAGTAAATAAGACTCAACTTTTATTATTAAGATCCATAATAAGAAATATAGTATTCAATAATTGTAGCAAGTTCTAATGTGTCTATAATTAGAAAGTAATAATATTAGAAAACAATTAAGCATAAATTTGTCCTTGCAATATTTCGTAATTATCTCTAACAAAATTAGGGAATAACGAAGATGTCGCAAGTCGGAGGGGGTCGAGTCATGGCAGTACTACCATGTAATATGAGAAGATCCGAGATTAAGCACCATCCCTAATCAAGGGACTTCGGCGTACTATTCGAGGTATTCCTCAACTATGTCTTTTTGTTAGTAACTAGCATTAAGTAACGCCTAAGCACATCATATAAAAACATATGATCCAATTAGAACTAACACAAATATAAATAGGAGGGGATATAAGTTTTGCTTTAATAAAAGTTGTATAATACAGAGATAAGTCATCATAAGTAGTCCAAGCTACTTAATAAACTAAGGATACTTAATGAATAAAAATAGAGAGTTTAAATATAAGATAAAGATATTATGACATAATTATCAAGTAAGAATATTTACAGATGAATGAAGATAAAGATAAAGATAAAAAATGTAAAATGAAGTCTCATAGTTGTAAGGAATCAACGATCACATAGTAATGCGGCAATATTATGTGTTTAGGGTTGTAATTATATCAAAATTCCATTATTATAATAAATTTACAAGGAATTTTTATATTTACAAAGATGTAATGTACAAAATAAAATATAAGGAAATAATGAACGAGTCCTACACAAAGAACTAATATACATGGAAAATTGCATGAATAATATGGGAATTTCGACATAATATCGACCTTCAGTTAACATGCCCCATTATTATTTATTTATCGATCAAAGTTTGTGTATGTAATTAGGGTGGAGTCTAAAGGTTCTTAAGTTTTATGATCATACGTGAATTTTAAAGTAATGGTTTTATGGTCACATATAAACTTAAGTGGGGTAGTCTAATCAACCTCGGAAGTTAGTTGCCCCACAATATCCAAAGCTTACATAATGGCCCTTCTCTTAAGGTCCTAAGACAGCTTAGTTCTAATTGTATCTACCATACATTTATGATACACTAAACCCTCCCAATATGCCCCATAGGTAAGCTATAACAAAAGGGTTAGTACGGGAATTTACTTTTTACAACAAAAAGAAAAATAAAATTTACATGGATAATTTACAACTCAACTATTTTTTGAAAAATAATACTAATTTTAGAAAACTCAAGTGGCTAGCTCTCTTGACATCTCTAATGGAGTGGTCAATTTGTCAAGACTAATTTTTATGTTTCTTATCTTAATTTTATTTCCCATTTTTTTAAACTTGATTTAAACTAAACCTTATACATATTTACTTTAAACCTTTGATTGAAGTTAAAGAAAACTTGAATTTTTTTATTTTGAAAAATTTTAGAGTTGCTACTGGATAAGATCGGGAAAAATGATTAAATTAAAACCGATGAGATAGATTGATTTTAATTTTGCCACTAGTTTACGTATTGAAAACTTCTTGAAAAGAATTCATGAAATTAGACTTCTTAAGTTTATGGGCTACCCTATAAAACCCTAGCAGGTATTACTATTAATTTTCTGAAATTAGATTTAGTTATCAAAATTAAAATTTTTCTATAATTTACAAAAAAAAAATGGAAAATTAAAATTTTTATAAATTTTATCTCGCCTCAGAGATTCTTGTGTATTCTTTAGTCAGGATTAGACGTTTGTAGTCTATTCTTAGAGAAACTTTAGTTGGTTGGGTCTTTTTATAAAAAAACAATTTAGCTAGATTTACATTTTTATTAACCATTTTATTTTTATTAAGAAAAATCCCTAAAATTATAATTTTTATTCCCAATTAAAGAAAAACCTTAAAAACTTAAATTTTGAAAAGCTCAAATAAAGATTTTTTTATTTTTAAATAAAAACAACTAAGTGATAAAATTTTTAAATTTCAAGGAAAAACCTGAAAACCTAAAAACATAATTTTTATGAAATATACAATTTTCTATATGATAAAACTTTTATATCAAAAAGGTATGTAAATCATGAAAAAAGAAGTTTAATTATATAAAAGATGTCTAAATTATGGAAAAGATGTATATATCATTAAAAAAAACTAACTATACAAAAAATAGTTAAATCATAGAAAAGATGTTTAACTATTAAAAAGATATCTAGACTATAAAAGAGAAGTCTAAACTATAGAAAAGAAGTCTAACTATAGAAAAGATATCAACTAAAGATATTTTTATTTTATGAAAAACTAAATAAGTGACAAAATAATTTTTTTTCTGAAAAATCCTGAAAATTCTTAATTTGTTAAAAAAAAAGCAATTTTCTAAATTAATACAATTTGAAAAGGATGAAACTTTGTAAAATATGAGATTTTATAAAAAAAAATGCCAATTTGAAAGTATGAAATCTAAAAAGAAAAACTAATTTAACTAAAAATTAGCTTGACATATGTTCACTAGACAATAACACTAAAACTAACTACTAACAATTAAAGACTGGATGAAAATCAAGATGTGAACCTTATAAAATGATTGATCTTAACCCTAAACTAAACTTGAATACTCTAGATAATCTTATGAGTCAATGAGATTAAGTAATATAAAAATTTTATTAAATTATGAAATCAAATATATTATTGGTAATAAAAATACTAGAAATTCGATTAAAACCTAAATCGTATATGAAAACCCTAAATTCTATGTATACATAAATACTTGAAATTGAACTCGAATTTGACAAAAACCTTAAAACTACAATTTTAAGCTTATAACATTGAGCAAATTTACCCAATAGTAGTAAAATCCTACTCGAATATAACTATCGGTTAATATGTATAATCGTGTAAAATTGTTAATGAACACGTCGAAATAATTTTTAAATATTATAACCATAATGGATAACAATTTAATTAATAAATTTTAAATATTATTTATTAATTATTATTATATGATTTATATTTGGAAATTTATAATTTTTCTTTTCCTTCTTTTCTTTTTTTTTTCTTTTCTTTTCTAGATTTTTTCTTTCCTTTCTACGTTCTTACTTCCAGATTGTTTCTACTGGACACATCTAGCTAAATTGCACTTAACATGTGCCACTTACGAGAGAAAAACAAATCTAGATAAGTCCTTGTCTTATCACATTTAATGCTACATCTTGCCTTGATTTTGTTTCCTTTTCTCTCTCTTTCTTTTTTTTTTTTAAGAAAAAAATCATATCAATTGCTGCTTTGTTTTTTTTTTCCACTTGCCAACACATTTGGAAGCAAAAGAAAAGCAAACACACATATAATTACCAACACAAAACAAAAACACAACTACTGCTATTCCTGCTTTCTTCTCCAACCTTGAAGCTTCAAATTTTTTTTCCTTTTAATTCCTTTTGTTTCCAAAAGCCACCAAACAAATCAAGAAGAAGAAGAAGAAGAGGGAGCTTTACCATCTATGATTCATCAAATTGCTAAGGAAAAATAGAAAAGGAGTATGTGTAGTATATTTATTTTATATTAATCATCTTGATATATTCTTTTACATACATGTATTTTGTAGAATTTATATGTTATATAAGATCATGTAATATAGAGATATATGTAATATTAGTATTTCTTTGTGTATGTATGTTCATATATATATATATATATATATATATATATATATACTAAAGTATATTTACCTATATATACATGGTATATTGGATTTTACAAAATATTTAGGTATAAGAAATTTGTGTATTTGCACAGATATACATGTGCATATAATAATATGTATACATTTATGTATTTATAAAGTACAAAAATACTAATATAGTATAGTATATGTATAATAGAGTACATGTTGGGTATATAAATGTATATGCCACAGTATATATATTAGGCATTTTCATTGTATAAATAATATATATATATATATAGACATGAGAGCATGTTTATATATGCATGAAATACAAAATAATACAATTATGTATATATATATATATATATACCCATATGTATAGCATATGTAGTATACTTATAATTATATTATCATATTACATAAGTATACATGTACGTATAAAATATGTATATTAATAGTGTAGTATAAATCCATATATGGGTATACTTTGATAATACATGTATAATATACTATAGTAGTAAATTAATAAATAAAGTAAGGTCAGTTATATATATATATATATATATATATGAACATATGTCGTGATTTTCATAAAGAAAATAGAATAATTAATTGCAAAATTTATTAAAATATAATAATAAATATAATTATATACATATTATGTAAAAATACAAAATAAGAAAAATATTGAAATTATGTATAGTTCGGAAGTGACACGTGGTACTTATCCATGTTGCCATGTTAGCATATAATTAATTGTAACTAAATTCATAATTAAAAATAATAATAAAATAATTAACTAATTGGAAAATTATTAAAATAATAAAAATGAATTAAATAGGTATTAACTCTAAAAAATAGCAAAATACGTAAATTATAACTAAATAAATTCAAAAATAATAAAATTGTAAAATATAAGAATTAGATATTTATTAAATCGAAAATATACATAAAAAAAAAACTTAAAATGATATTTTATAATTAGTTTAGTCAAAATAATGAAATTCGTAATATTCTTACATTATAATTGGAACTACAAGTTACGACATCCAAAACGGATCTCATTACGAGAAAGTATATTAAAAATGATAAAAATGGACTATAAGTTTATAAAAACTAAAGTTAAATAAAAAAAGTTATATACGATTAAAGAAAAAGCTCAAACCGAGGATTCCATATAAATAGGTAGCTAAATTAAGTAGTTAGTATCAAATATATGAATAGTTTAGTTATTTAACTCAAACCCTTATTATTTTTTTATTCCTTAAATGTTAGGCGATCTTGAGATTGAAACCGATTTACCTATAGATTACTATGATCCTTGACATCTAGAATGGCTGAATGGCTATTCCTAATGATTCCATATATGTTTTTATATGTAGTTAGTGAATATTAATTGATATTAATAATTAGATGGGTGTGGGGATAGGTTATGCATGTATGTGATATTGTGTGTTGAATGTGAAATTACTATAAATTATGATAACATATTGTTTGTTGCATAACAGCTTCAATAATAGGAATTGGTTTGCCTATGATTATGATTGATCACATAATAATTGGACTTAATGATATTAGACTTAAATTACCTAAATCGTGTTGAACCTAAGGTTCATTATTTGATTTTGATGAGAACAAAACAAAAAGTATATAATTAAACTTATTGTTTTTAAAGAAAACAAAACAAGCAGATGATTAAACTAAGTATTATTTGATTATTTTGAGATAATTGCATAAGTTGAATTAGCTTGCTTAATGATTAAATATATTAATTATCTTTACAAAAAATTTAATCTTTTGAAGTGGTGATCGAATGATCTTAAAGTTATATTGCAAAGAGTATTTGTTTGTTGTGTGTCAAAAGAATTTTCAGGTGATATCTGGCCTACCAGGTTGACGGCTCAAGGAAGAATCAGGTTGATGGTATAAAGTCTTGGAAAACACAAAGAAAAACTTATTAACTTAAAAGAATCGGCTTACCGGTAGAGTAAATTTTACCGACTTATCGGTAGATCAGAGTACCGGCATGCCGGTAAGATAGTGATAAGTAGCCATTGAAGCATTTAATGCGCGGCAATGTGAAGAATTTAAAGAGTTATTATAAAAGCTTAACTACCCGACCAAAGGCTATTAAGATCTAATATTCCACTATAACTTAAATACATTCTCTTACATTCTTGAGCTTATTTTTTACTTCTCCTTTGTCTCTTGTACATTTATTTGCTATCAAACAAAAAAAGACATAGTTATGTGTTTGGAAGTTCTCACACTTGTAATCTTGAGTAAAGAAAGTGTTTTTCTTGAGTTAGTTATGGTAAACGAGATTGTGTAAGCTTGTGTAGCCTTTGGAGCAATTGGATTGTGAAATCAATAAATTGGTGTGAAGTCTTCGATTGGAAGCATTGTGTGTCCACAGAGACTAGGGGGCAGTCCGAACTCCATATTATATCCGGGCTTAATTTTGTTTATCCCTATCTCTTTGATTTTCGCATTCATTATTATTTTATTATTGTTTTGATTACCCTTATTATTGTATTTAGTCATTTATATCGAAAAAGAATTGAAATTTATCCTTAAACTTAATTCACCCCCCTCTTAAGTTTAGCCTAGTGTTCTTCAAATCGGACATGCATAATCATGCATTGAATGTCTGATTCTAGCTATCACATTACACGGAGGTAACAAGAGGCCACATAGGAGTTAATTACAAATTATGATTATAGTGCTTTGGTATAGTGCATACGTACGATATGAACTTACATCAACCCGTGAGATTACTAAGCGTTAAAGGTGCCAACTACCTAGCCAAGGGTCTAGTTCAAAGGCCTCCGTTTAGGGGTGAGTGTGGATTGCGGGGTCCTACTCACAATTATACCAAGAACTTAGTTTTTGATAAAAAAAAAAAAGGATCGATTTATTTAAATATGAAATACAGATTTCATAATAAAGTAAATTCTAGTATAATACTTGAATCTGATTGGTGTCATATATACTCTAATCTTAACTTTAGAGGGCATTAAATCTAAGCTACATGTAATACTTAGTTACGTACATGTATTTGTTTGATATTTTGTATGAGCATACATTTATATGTTTGAATCTAATTATTGAATAACTTAGTTATAGTATGAATGATGGATATTTCACTAAGCTAGTTAGCTTATACTCCTATAGTTTATTTGTGTAGAGAGACCTATTTGTTGATTCGGGTTGCAAGATGCTCGAGGTCAATGAATTATCTACTTGATGGTGTGAGTGTAAGGATAGAGATGAGAGTGTATTTTTGCTATTGTAATTAGATCGTTCAACTTATTAAGTGATATAATGTATTATTAGTTCATTATCTTATAGGTTACAGTCTTAATATATGTAATATACATAAATGTGATATTCATAATTTAAGAGTCATGTTATTATAACTATGCGATGATAGTACTTTTGCCTGTATTGCTCTTAGGTTGATAGTTGTAGTAGTAGTCTTATATATTGCATGAAGGGTTGTCAATTGGAAGGATAACCAATCTACAGTCCTTTATACGATATACGGCGTCTGTTACGATTAAGCTACCCCTTGGGTCATGACATAAGAAGTTGGTTTAAGTTTTAAAAATAATTGCGCATCAAAATAGTGAAATAAATAAACAAATTGCGCTAAGTGAAATAAAAATAAATAAACTATAACCAATAATTAAAAACCACTATAATGTACCTATAAGGAAAAGCATACAAAGCTAATAAAAGCAATTGACTAAAACTACATAAAAAATAAAAAATAAAAACTCAATCCGATTTGTTTTAGATTAAGATTTTAAAATCTCAATGGTGTTTATTTACTATTCCAAATATATGGCGTTTTAGTACCATTTAAACTTTCTTGACTAGAAAAGCACTTAACTATTTTACTCCAATAGTACAACATGCTAATGTAGATGATCGATTTCCTAGCAAGGAATTTGAAAGTGGATCAGCTTATAAAAAGGAACCTTTATAGATCAACTATCCTATCTTCACACTCTGTCTCTTTTACTTATTCTATTTATACTCCACTTGTTTATTGTATGTTTTTTCTTGTAACTCCAATAAGTCTAAACAAGATTTAATTAACTTAAGACAATATAATGCTGAGTTTTCATCACTACCATTGCTATCAAACGATGAAGAAATGGCTTTGATAATAATTTTTCAAATTCAACCCTCTTTTCTAATTGTTTAGCTAAGATCAACATACAACATATTCAAATTTCAGGTTTGAAATTTGACTAGAAAAAACTTAATTAGATATGAAATTTTATAAGTTCGAATTTCATTTGTACAAAATAATTTAGATAGTGATCTTCAATAATAATTTGATGGTCGTGGTTATATTTCTTAGATAATAAGACTTTCTTAATGGTTGTATCTATGAATGAGTTCTATTTTCGTTTTTTTTTTTTTTTTTTTTTGAAGTATGGCCATCATATAGTAATAATTTTGTCTTGCTTAAATGAGGTACACGAAGGTCGACTATGTCTATACCTTTTGAGCCACATGTTAATATAACAGTTCTCAATATTGATCCCCTTTTATGTTATGATCATAAGCTTTATTTCTTATGCTACCAAAAACCTAAAAGACCAAATATGCTATTAACGATCAATAGATATGGAATTTTAAATACTAAATGAAAAACATTTGGTGTATGATTTAATCGTGAGATCGAGACAATTCAACATAAAACTCCTTCTCTAACAAAACATGGCAAACACACTGCCTTGAAACATAATTAACAATGTAATAAGACACATCATAGACCAATGTCCCTTATATCGAGGAGCAGATCTCCTACTTTATTCATGCTTTCCTTTCTGCTGTTGCTTCCATAACTTAACAATCTCAATTAATTAAGATTGCCACTAATACAAACCCATTGGCCAACAAACATTGCATCACAATTGAGATTAGGGTTTATGGAACTGAAGGTGCTTGATGCCAAGTGGAATGCTTCCGTAATGGCGAAACATGTGTCCCCACTCTTCACAGCAACAGCCTTATTGCACTGCAACGTTGTGGCTGTAAATTTCCAAAGATTGAAACCAGTTAGGATTTGAATGGCTCAAATAATATACATTTAGAACATGAAGTTATCTATTTATAGTAAATGCAATTATTTGGACACCCCGGTTCACTTGAACCTATAAGAATTCAAAAATTAATTGTTTCTTTACCTTCAGACGTAATTTTTTAGTTTTATCCCGTTTTTCTTCTTTCACTAATTTCATTAAGGAAGCATGTTTTGAAGATTTAGGAGTTTGAAGTTAGTAAAGGGCTAAGCATATGCAGAATAAACGTAAGGATGCGCGTTTACAAGAATTCATGTGTTTATCACTTTATGATAAATTAGAATTACAATCAAATTATATATGAGTAATATATGAGGATCTTTTCTAGCCCGAGGCTATAGTATATTTATATGACACAATTATTTAATTTTTAGCTTGTACGTACTAAGTACCACTGGTAAATAAAATTGTGATACATAGATATGGATACATAGACACTTACATATCAATAGTTAAAAGAAGAAGACATATTTATGTATCTTACACTATTTTATATATCTAACTGCAATATTTGGATCCTTTCAATTTCTTTTTCCTCTCAATTTTTTTCATTTAAAAATTATTAGTTAAGATTATCTAAATTTTTGTTAATACCTAGCGATGTTATTATAACATGATATATATATTTATAATCTTAATCATTCATTATACGTGATAATATTTTAAAAAGATAAATTAAGAGAAATTGAAAAGAGTCATATAAGTTGGTAACGACGAAAGAGAAAAAAAAAAGTAATACTTACCTGCCAAAGAAACTGCAAGGAGAAGAGAGAGAACAAAGAACACCATAACGAGGTTTTTGTAGTACTTAGCCATATCTATGCACTTGACAAGCAATTACTTTTTATTTGTAAGGCTTGGTTTCTATCTTAAGAGAAATCCTTGTATATATAGCATGACTCCCGAGAATTGGGACAAACGAATAAGCCAAAAGTGTTGTTGTATTTCGGGCAAATCAATGAACCAAGATAGATATCACTTGCAAAAAGACACGGCGGATTGTACTAAGCTAAACATTTTTGTTTATAACCTAGTTAGGATTTGGGAATCATGTAAGTAAAGGAGGAGGAGATTACTTACACTATAAATATATATATAGATATAAACTCATAAAGTATGACTTTACCTTATAACTTTTGAAATTGAGCATGTACTCCTCAAATCGTTTCAGCTATTGGTAGCTAAGCATCATCACTATATATTAACATTGCCTAATACGTACTAAGAAACATTAAGAAATCGTTTGGCTTATTTTACATAGTACAAAAATGAAAGAATATTGATTTTTCCAAGAAGCTTTGGTAGTTGAATGGATATTTATCGTCATAGATTTACCGTCTCAATATCATCTCAATCATAATTTAATATCTAAACAAGTTAAATGAATAGATATTTGTACATATTGTAATTCTGTCTAGATGTTTGATTAAGATCGATCCATACATACATGTAATGCATGAATGTTCTTCTTCATTGAGGAAAAAAAAAAAGGAAAGTGAATAAAATAACCTAAAAAGGAATAAGTTCTACATGGAGTGAAGATACTACCAGTCTTATTTTTCCTTTTTTTTTTCCGACTACATTATTATTACAATATAAAGGAGGAGGTATTCGAACATCTCCTTAGAAGATTAATGCAATAGCCTAAACTATTTTTCCTTCATTTCCTTTTTATTATTTTACTCAATCGTAAACCTTATTTAGTATGTTTCATAAATCTGGCTTTACTTTCCCACTAATTCATGTTGAAATTTATTAAGTTGAACTCCTTCGACTTATGGCAAAAAAAAATAAAAATAAAAAAATAACTCCTTCCACTTATGCCATCTCCACCTTTTCTATGTCTATTCCTTCATTCTTGTTAGTCCATTTGATAGAGCTATTTGAACCTCGAGTGTGTTTTAATTTCATGGTCAAAGTTCAAAATCATTAGATATCATGTCCGATTTTCTTTTTGCTTGTCAAAATTATCACATCGTTTGTATTTCCATTCTTTGACAAAAAGCACTTGCCACATTATCATTTTATAGATGACGAAGGTAATAAATTTAACAAGTAAAAACTTAACACATACGGCATGTAGCAACTTGAAACTTTAGGTATAAAGTTTAGTAAGTAAAAGTTTAATTAGGTATAATATTTGATAATTTCAAATTTAATATGTAAAATTGAGAAAATATACAATGTTTAAAAAGCAATTTTGACTTTGTCCTTAAATGAATCAACATAATCACCAAGCTATCATTTGAGTTATTTATTATTTTACTCAAGATGGACTCGAGTAGGTCAAATTAGGTATTGTTTAAACTCAAGTTACTCAAGTTGTTATTAATCGAGGTCAAGATTTATGAAATTTGGCTCAACTTTAACTAATCATTTGAGCTCGAGTCAAGTGAACAATTAGGTTAAGACCTAAACCTAAAAGTGGGGTGTTTAATCCACTTATAATGGTGGGTTTTACTTTAGAAAAGAAAAGAAAAAGAAAAAGAAAAAGGTTGAAAACCTAATTAGGTTGCATAAGCCAATTTCAGCAAGATCGATTCTTTACCCTTTTGTCTTTTGTCTTCTAGCCAATCTTAACCCTGAGTGATCAAAAAGATTTTTTTTTTTTGTAAATTAAATTCTAGACTTATTTTTTCATAACTTTTCAATTTTTTTAAATTTTTTTAGTTTATTTAGTTAATATATAATTATGTTATTTAATTAAATTAATTATTTGGTTCAATTAGATTAGACCATGAGTCATTTGATAGTAATATCAACATTGTTAATAAAAGTCCATATCAATAAATATTTGCAAATGTTGAGAACTTGAAAAAAAACAAAGAAAAAGAAAAAGAAAAAACAATTTAGGATTCAAATTGAAAATTGGTGAAATATCCAAGACTAGAAACATACTTTCTCCAATTTATCTCACACAACTCATTTGTTTAATATCACACATATCATAACTCATCTTGAATACATCAAATATGTTGTATCTCCTTCACATATTATAATTTTTATATAGGGTGCTGTTAGAAAGCTACATGTTCAGGTATGCAATGCATTGAATATATTGAAATATAATAAGGGAATATCTTATTGATACTCTATTGATACTCGTTAAAAGAATTATATTACCTCTAATGTTATGGAATAAAAAAAATTTACATCTAGTAGACTTGTGTTATATTAGCAATTGTTTATTATAATGGTAGAGTATAAGAAGAATGGGATAATATAATGTAAGCATGGTATATTGCAATTCCATTAATTATAGTGCATGCTTTTCTAGAAGATAAAAATGTTATTTTGGGGATTTTCTAAAAGATTGTATTTTTGAAAAAATGGCAAGATTTTTACTAGTTATTTTTGTTGATGTTACTTCGAGGGGCTATATGTGTAAGCTCTCCAGGAATCGATAGTTCTATTTAGAAAATTTCGAATATTAAAATCTTGTTTGATAAGGTTATTACTTAATATTGTTGAAATTTGAATATAAAGGAGAATTACATAAAACTCTGAAAAAGACTAATCAAAATTAAATGTGCACCTATATGGTGTTAAGTAATTTAAATGAGTAAAGCATGTTCGAAAATTTGCATCATAATATAAGTAAATGTAAACCCTGTAAATTTAGCTATTTAAGAATAAAATTGAACTTTTGAACTTTAGATAATCTTATAAGTCGATAAGGCTAAGTAAGATAAACTTTTTATTAAATTATGAAAATTAGTATGTTATATGTAATAAAAAAAAAAAGAAACCCTAAAAATTCGATTGAAACCTAAATTGCGTATAAAAACTATAAATCTTAAGTATACATAAATATCCGAAATTGAACTCGAACTTGATAAAAACTGTAAAACTATAATTTGAAGCATATGAAATGAATAATTATACCCTAATAGTAATAAAACCCTAATAGAATATAATTATCGATTAATACATATAATCGCGTAAAATTATTAATGAACACTTTGAAATAACTCTTAAATATTTAAATGTAATAGGTAACAATTAATTAATAAATTTTTATTTTATAATTACTAAAGTTATAATTTTTATATTTAGAAAAAAATGTAATATTTTTATTTTTATTTTTATTTTCCCTTTTTCTTTCCTTTCCCTTTCTTTCTCCTTTCCTTTTTTCTTTCCCTATTTCTTTTCTCTTGCCATGTTCTATTTCTAAAATTGTGTATTCAGTGGATAATTGTGTGTGTAATTTACCATGTGCAAATTATTCACTACAAACAAAGTTAATAAATAAGATCTTATCAAATCAATTTATTACCAACTTGCTTTATCTTCTTCATTTCTTTATTTACTGAATTTCTTCCTCTTTCTCTTGTTCACTCCACTGATGGCTGGAAGCAAACATAAACATTACTTTTGTTTCCAATTTCAAAACACAATTACAAAACCCATACATATATTTCCCTTCCTAAATAATATAACTTATTCCCTTCTCTAATTTTTTTTTTTATTCGAAAGACTACAATTAAAGCAAGAAGAAGAAGAAGGAGCTTCCATTATATTATTCATCAAGATACTAAGAGAATTAGATAAGTAGTATGTGCATTATATTTATTTTGTAATAAGCATTTAAAGATATTCTTTCTTGTACATATGTTTCATAGAATTTCATATGTATTATAAGTGTATTTAGTAAAGCTGTAGGTATTCTATTGTTATTTTCAGGAAAATCTATGTATATGTATTGGGATTTTATAAAAAATTGATCTTATATCATATGCATGTTGTAAATCCTAGAAAATCAGTAGTTTAAACCCTAATCAAGTCTGAATGTCCTAAACTGTACAATAAGTCGATAAGACTAGTAACAATAAAAGATTATGAAATTTAATAAATTAAATATAATACCGATATCAAAACCCTAGAAATTAATTGAAACCCTAAATTGCGTACTACAACCTTAAAACTGATTTATGCACCGTTAATCAAAATTGAACTCGAATTTGTTCGAAACTCTAAAACTATAACTATAAGCCTATAAAATAGTTAAATATTACTCAATAGTGATATAATTATATTCGATTGTAATTTTCGACTAAATCGCCTATTCGCGTGAAATTTTCACAAAATTGCTATAATAACTTGTACAAATTATAATTGTAATGGGTACCAATTAAATTGTTAAATTTTCACAAAAATTTCAAAATTAATTTACGATGAGTATTGTTATAAATTATATGTTTTGAAAAATTACATGTATTTATTATTAATTTTTATTTTCCTTCTCTTTCTTTTTCTCTTTTTCTCTTTTCTTTCTTTTCTTCTTTTCTTAACTTGCCACCTCCTAGAATTGAAATTGAATTTGAAAATATCAAAACAACCAGACCATGTAACTAAATCAAAGTGCCAAGTGTTGATTAAACAAAAAAATAAAAATTTTGAAATGATTACTTTTATTTCATCTTCATTAATATAAAGGATTAGGATAAGATTTTTTGCTCTTCTTAAATTTATTGATCACGTGAGATAAGAGAAAGAAATAAAAATCTAGAAAAATTTTGCAAACAAACCGAAACTTGGAAGCAAAAACGTGAGGAGAAGGAAGAAAAAAAAAAGAACAAAAGAAGAAGAAAAAATTAAAAGAAATAGATAAGGAATTATTTTGTAATTATAGATGTATATTATATAGTATATACATGTATAAATATATTATTTGTATGGTATTTTTATACAAATAACATTGCTAATACATGTATATATGCATAAATACTTAGATTGAATTATATATGTATGTATAAGGCTATGTATATATTATACGGAAAGGTTATGTATTATGTATTTTTTAAAAAAATACATATAATTAGTATTAAGTATTTTTACAAAATAACTATAGTATATATATATATATATGTGTACACATAAACTATGTATATATGTATTCATGTATAATTATTTTTGTATATATATATATATATATATACATAAATATGTAGATGTATAGTATATATGTAGTGGTATATTTCTATAAGTGGTAATACATGTATATAGGACATATTTATATATAATATAGAGTATATATTGTGGTATACCGCATGTACCATATAATACATGTATAATAAACGGTATACATATTTTATAATAAATACTATGTAAATATATATATACTGAATATATAAAACATGAATAGGTATTTGTGTATTATTTATATATATGTATTTGGTATTTATATTTATGTACACATGTAAGACTTATATGCATAAATACAAATACATGAATATATGAATATGTACATAAGAGTATGTTTGTTTTCAATAAATATATATACATACATATGGCGTATAACATATAGAATATATATGTAGTATACTTAAAATATATATGTAATATAATAATATCTATAAACTAAAATAAATTTATAATTATTTAAGGAGTAGGTATATATATATATATTACCGTAAATTAAGGATTTTTCAATAAGATAAAATTATAAAATTTATCAAATATATTATAAGTCTATAAATATATATGTATAAATCATGAAATATAGATAAATAATAAGAAAATAAGAAATAATAAAAATAATAATAGCAATAATAATCATAATAAAGCTAAAATCTCAAAAATAGGAAAAGAATGCTCAAAACAATAAAAATATCCAATATATGATTTAAATAATTATTAAATCATAAATATATTAAGAAAAAGTGAAAGTTAATATTTTGTAATTTTTAAACTTAAATAGTAAATTTTGTGATATTTTTATCACTACTTAAATTACGAGTCATAACGTTCAAAATGGACCTCGTTGTGAGAAAATACGCTCGAAAATAGTTAAAATGGATTATAAGTTCATAACGATTCGAGCTAAAATGAAAAAGTTACATACGATTCAATAAAAAAACTCGAATCGTCAACTTTACATAACTAAGTGAAGTAGATCTTACAAATTATAATACTAGTTAAGTTTAAATTTCCAAACTTACAAATTTCTATTATTCTCAGGTGATTCCGATATAGACCCTAAACTACCCCCATATTACTACGACCCTTGAATTGGCTATGGCTGAGTGAGTTTTTCCTAATGATTCTATACTTGTTTATGTTTGTAGTTAGTGAATATAAGTTATGATCTATAAATGAATGTGCATTATGCTTATGCATGATAATTGTTGTTGATGGTGAATTTACTTTAAACTTTAATAATGTAATGATTGTTGCATAGTAGATTTACTAGGAATTAATTGTTTGTGACTTGGAATGATCACTGAATAAATAAAACCTAATTTTATTTGATTAGAAAAAGTTAACTTGGATTACACATAATCATGCACTGCATAACTAATTCCAGCAGTCACATTACACAGAGGTAGCAAGAGGCCATATATGGATTGATTATTGATTGTTATAGATTTCGTACGGTATACACGTGCAGTATGACCTTACCCTGGCCTACAGAATGACTAAGCGTTGGAGGCACCAACTGCCCGACTAAGAGTCGAGTCTAGAGGCCTTCGTTTAGGGGTGAGTGAGGGCTGTATGAACCTACTCACAATCATATGTAGAACTCGTTTTGATGAAACTAATAATCGATGTACCATTACCTTTTGAATATGAAATGCGGAGTTTCGTTATGAAATAAGTCCTAATATGATACTCAAATCTGACTGTACCAATGAAACTCCAACCCTAACTTCGGAGGGCATTAAATTTGAGTTGCATACAGTACCTAGTCACCTGCATGTATTTGTTTGGTATATTGATTATTATGCATTCATTTGATTGAACTTAACTATTGTATAACTTGATTGCTATATGGTTGAGAGAAATTATCTCACTAAGCTAGTTAGCTTACACCCTTGTAGTCTTCTCTTGCAGGCCAATCTTTTTGTGGAATCAGGCCGTCGCATGCTTTAGGTTAGTTTTCTACATGGGGTTAGTATAGCAATTGGATGTGATCGGAGGGTATTTCTAATAGTTTATAGATCTGAAAATGTAATTGATATACTAGTTTAACTTAAGACATATTTCAAACTTTGTATTTGTAAGCTTTTATACAAATATTTTATACAAATAAACCATATGTTATGCTTTATAATTTTATTATTTATTATGAAATGATATTGCTTAAATTTGTACATTCTCTATAGTTAATAGTATTTGTAGCCTTGTGTATTATATAAAAGGATCGTCGATTATAAGGGAATTCAATCTGCAATCCTTTGTACAGTATATGGTGATTGCCACGACTAGCCTCTTTGGGTTGTGACACATGTACTCATAAGTGTATAAATGCTTAGAGTATTCACATATATATATATATATATATATATCTACATGTTATATTTAATTTTACAAATATTTGGTATAAAGAAATTGTATATATGTATATACAAATATGTATGTGTGCCTAGTATATGTATATTTGGTATTTTTATTTTATAGGTATATGTATGTACATATATATGTTGGTGTAAATAGTAGTTTGTATATAAGGTATTTTTTTTTTATTTATGTATGTATATATATAAATGTGGGCCGAATATATATATATATATATTTATATGTATGTATAAAATACGAAAATACTTGTATAGTATACATATGGGTGTAATATATACACATAAATGCGTATAGTGCGTATGGCATATTTTGGGTTATATTATTTAATTACATAAATATAAATATAAATAAGTGAAGAAAACTAACTACATAAATATATATGTGTGTATAAAAATACATATGTTAAGGGTATAATATATATCTAAATATACGAATATATATAAATGTTATATGTATACTGTACTATAAGACTAAAATAAGATAATATATAAGTAAGTATGTAGGCCGTGAAATCCAAGAAAATGGAAACTAATTAATTTACAAAATTTAATAAAATATAATAATAAATATAATTATATACATATTACGTAAAAATAAAAAATAGAAAAAGATTGAAAAGGTACAAAATTTTGGAATTTACACATGGCACTTACCATGTTGCTACATCAGCATATAATTAATTTTAAATAATCGTAATTAAAAATAATAATAAAATAATTAATTAATTAACTAGAAAATTATCAAAGTAGTAAAAATGAATTAAATAAGTCTTAAATCCCAAAAATAGGAAAAAACAAAAGTAAATTGTGGTAAAATAGCCTTAAAAATAAGAAAATTACAAAATATAAAGTTTAGAAATTTATTAAATCATAAATATATAAAGAAAAACTTAAAATAATAATCTATAATTATTTAAGTCAAAATAATAAAATTCGTAATATTTTTAGACCATTATGAAAACCACGGGTTATAATGTCCAAATTGGACCATACTATGCAAAAGTATATTCGAAAATGATAAAAATCAACTATAAGATCATAAAAATCGAAATTAAAACGAAAAAATTGTATGGGATTAAAAATTTTAGATAAATCGAGAAAATTAAATAAAAGATTTAAGTTAAATTATGTGTATACCATACTTAAGTTATAGTGGGAAACTAAACAAACAATAATAAATATTTAATTAGTCAATGAACTTAGTTTTTCAGAATACTTATATATTTATTTGTCTTTCAAGTACCCAATTATCAAGAATTGAAAATCCCAAAGGATTGGAGAATGAGCATTGACCTAAGTGAGAGAGTTTTTATGATCTACTACTTGCTTGTTATTTGTTATTTGTATGTTATTTGTTGTTTGATATTGTTTGTTTGTTAAATGACTGATTAATTTATGTGTTATAAATATTGTGATCACTTTCTTAAATTGGTAAATATAACTATTCGACTAAAATAGCTAGTTATATCTGTCACATGTCTATGACTTAATTGGTATACTGGTAGAAAGTGCTAGCTTTGCAGATTTTTGAGAAAAGTATTTTTGGTAAACATTATCCCAATCTTAAATATATTTTACATGATTTCTGTGAGGGTTCGTAGTACTCGTGAATTATATTTTTATTTTCAAGGCAAAGTTAGCATAATATCTCTAATTAATTGTAAGATGACTCGTACATTCGTGTTCGTAGAGCCTTGGATATATGTTGATAGTGAAAGGACTCGCTTCATGTACTTGAGGGGTTTTTGATATGTTCAATGGATGGCCCTGATCGGGATCCACTTATATTGATTGTTATTTCTCAGCTAAGATTATAGTTAAGTGCCATCTAGTAGGACGTTGCCTTTAGGCAACCTCATGCGGTTAAGCTGAGGTGTTTAGTACGGGTAAGTATGGAAGAAAAATCTACGTATAGACGACATAAATCTATATCTTCTATAGTTCATAACTCCAATGGATGTGTTGCCTATATTTACTATGTATGCATTCATTTCGCTTGTAAATAGATTGCATGTGTGTTAATAATGTTTGATAGCTTGATTGAATAGTAGTGGTGAGGAACAAACTCATTAAGCTGTGATTTGGTCATTCCCCAATAGTTTTTTGTACAGATATCTTTAAATAGGGATTGGGAGAAATCTTGAGAGCAAAATATAAACGAGAGATAAGTTTGATATTTTTAGACTTAATTGAAAAGTACATAGATGGTACAAAAACAATTTAAGTAGAGAATATTTACATGATAGGATTATGTATAATATAATATATTTTATAAATTATCAAGTTATTTTAACTTGTATCAATATTTGGTAGGGGATATCGATTTTCTGTAATTCTAAAAGATTGTAGAATATCAGATCTCTATAGTCATTTATATATTATAGTGAGTGAATTGATTAAAAATCGAAAATCTTAGTGACTAATCGTTTAGAGTCTTGAAATCTCTGACTTGTAAGACGGTTTTCGTAACATGACTATACACGTGATATCAAAATTTTAAGCAATCTTACTAGGCCCCTTTAAGGTCATGACAGTAAAGGTATTCATTAATATATTTTGCATGTTATTTCCATGTTAGTAGTTACCATTTATATATTTCTTAAAATATATGGTAGTTTGTATTTTTAGAAATGTGTTTGGTATCTATACATGGCACAAGCATAAAAAGCAATTTCTAATTAAAAATCATAAGTCGCTTTATATTCAATACACCAATTTCCTTCTAAAGCTTTTGATAATCACCTTTATTCTACATCTCTTTGTATGAATAAGTAATATTATGCTCATCACCCTTTAATTTTGAACTCAAGTGTTCGTTTCCTTGGAAGCACCTATATATATATATATATTATTTCCTAAAAAGATAACTCAATATCCTTAATTTATTGATATTATATTATTGAGTACACTCTTGAATGAGTTGATGAGACATCGGTAATTACACTAAAGTAGGAACTGAATGGATGCATTGTACGTTTATAAATATTACAATAATAAATAATTAAACAATATAAATGATAAGTATAAAAACAATCATGCTTGGCCAATTATGTATCGAACCATTCCAATACATTTGAAGTATGTCCTTCACCACCTAATAAGACCATGGTATACACAATAAAATAGAGTTACAACTCAAAATAAAAATTTTAATAAATAAACATAGTGGTGATAGTGAATCATTTATATATCCTTCATAATATTTGTTATATAAAAAATGATTTGCTATAAAATATGCAATGCAAAATGTTTGTCTCTTTTCTATACTCATAGAATACTTTTATAGTAGTATATAAAACTCTATAATTTTAAAGTTTGTAAATGGGCTTTTCTAGTTATATTAGAAAGATTTACAAATAATTGTATTCACTTGTGTAAGATTGTATTCATTAGTTTTCGAAAATCTTAACCTGTTGAATGTCATTAAAATATAAGGGAAGGTGTATCTTTTGAAAATCTTAGGAGGTATTAAGAAAAGAAAATCCATTGCTTACTTGAAGCTTGTAATACTAAATATTTGAAAACCGTAAAGTCTAATAAAAAACTTTAAATTTTAAGACTTCATTAAACAATAAGAGAATAATAATAATAATAACTAAAATATACACTAACTAATGATAATAAAACAAGCTATATGTCTCGATGTTAAAATTTCACCATATGTGGCCTTAAGATCTTAGTCACCTCTCCTCTCCAATTTTTCAAGCAATTAGATAGAAGACGAACACAAACCTAAGGCCCATCGCCTTCAATGTCATAAGTCCGTTCATTTTTCTCTGCCATGGACTTAATGTCTTATCTTCTCACTCGATAAGTAAAGACCACATCTAACTAGTTAGCCCAACCACGCCCTCAAATAAGGGAACTAAATCAATCTCTTAATAGATCATGCCAGGTCCATAAATTTGCCATGTAAGTGCTTTTGCTGTCTGAAAAACCCCTTAAAATTTGATAAATTGGTAATTTAAAAGACATTTTCCTTTTTTAGTTTAAAAAAAAGTCACATTATAGTCAAAGTTTATAGGGTTTTAAAACACATTTTGATAAGTTTATGGAATTTTTTAGTATTAAAATCAAAATTTAAGGGATTAATTTTTAATTTATAAAGATTGTTTACCAATTTATTAAAGTTTAAAAGGTCAAAAACTACATATTGAAAATTTAAAGTGTTAATTTTCATGTAAATCAAAATTTATGAAGATTATTTACATTTTCTCCTAAAAACTATAGTATGTGAAAGAGATGCAACATAAGCTGCATAACAATGTATTTTCCCCTTAGGTGCAAGCCGAAGTACCTTTGGTGCATGCAAGCATAAGTTACAGTCAGCATGCATTTTCCGTGGAAGAAAATGACGTCAGTTTTTCCAATAAGTCAAATTTTTTTATATACTCAATCCGCCTCTAAAGCTTTTTTGCGACAGGTTCTGAACCGAGTTTCTAGTAATGTAATTAAACAATTTGGAAGCAAAACTTACTGCCATTGAAAGAGCTTCTAGCCTCAGAAACAACGAGAAGAAGACATAGAAGCCAAAACATGTCAAGAAAAAACGTTCCTTTGCTGATCTAGCCATGTGTTTGTGTGTTTGAGATAGAAAATGGGAGAGCGTTTCTTTTCTCTTTTACTTTCTTTAGGGACTTCTCTTATGTGGAGCTTGGCATTCGAAGATACCCCCATTTAAGTCCTATTTATGAAAAATTTTTCATTAATTGGACGTATAACACAGCCGGCTTTCATCAAATATTAAGTACAATGTTTGACGGATTGCACTATAATAACAATTGTTTATTTTAGAAGATGTTTAATGTGGTATATCTTGCAAACTACTATGGTTATTTAATTATAATAATCAGGCCAAACATACTATACCTTGTAGTATTGAAAACTTAACATCATTTGACGTAGTGTAAATATTAATATTATACATTTTTCACTCATAGCATCCATACTTGAGTCTTTAGCATAACAAGAAAAAACTCTTCAAAGTTTAAGAACCATTAAGATCACTATAATATAATGATATGAATATTGGTCTCATATACAATAAATTAAGTTTCAATCCCTTTTTTTCTCAAATTATAATATGTAATATAATTGGAAGGAAAAAAAAAAAAGTTTAAGAACCCCAAAATAAACAATGAAGGGGTTGATAAATAAGGATCACACTTACATCTTTCTTTCTAGTTGAACATCTTCTAAGTTCAAAATAACAACTAAACTCTAAGCAAATATGAATTGACCATGTTGCAACAAGGCAAGAGCGAAATTTTTATTCTTCTACAAACAATAACTTCCATTTATTAATTTATATAGTTTTCGCCATAATAAATGCAAGACAGCTTAACAGCTTAAAAGTAAGGAGAAATAATTGAATATATGTATATATATATAATGTTATTGTAACATTATATTACCATAGAATTTCCCATTGAATATGTATATGTATGTATATATTTCAATTCTTAAAAAAGGAAATAGAATAGTTAAGTACTCTACACCCTTTTTTATTTTTATAAATTCCTAGAGGATCCTCTAATACTACAATTAAATTTATTAAAGCAAATAATGATTTTATCATAAGAATATATTGGAATTTAGCCAAAAGAAGCACTTGCTAGGATGGTTGTTCATAATTACCACTAATGGCCACTTATTTTCTTGGAAAGGAATAGATAGAGATTGAAAAGGTTATATCTTGAGACTAACTATTAATAGAAATAGGTTATGAATTTAAATTTTAATATTTTTTATATAATTTCTTATTGTAGGGAATATTTATTCCAATGTTTATTCCACCTCATCAATTATATTATTAAATTGGGAATATAATAAAAAATACCAATACACCTCGTTTGTGTTTTTTTTTTTCAAAAAGAATAACTATAAGTTATTTGATTATTCTTCTTAATTGAGGACACAATTATTCACCCGTTAAATTGTTTATTTTCTATATAGAGGGAATAAAAATTCTATCTTCCAAAAGATAATCAATCTTGTTAGACCCAATCCAGGTGATTCATCCATGCATGTAGGAGAGCTAAGGATTAAAGGGAAGAACTAGGCTCAACCGGGAGTTGAACCAAGTTGAACTGAATTAAACCATACTAATCAATTCAAGTTTGACGACACTAAAGCTAACAACTATTTCTTTTAGAGAGGGAGTAAAAGAGCTACTGTCATGATACTAAGGAAAATTTAGTAGAATTGCCTAAAATTTATATATCATATGTGCACCCATAGTACGAAAACCGCCTTATAAGTTAGAAATTGCAAAACTCTAAATAATTAATCATTAAGGTTTTCGATCTTTTAATTGATTTACTTACTTTAAAATATAATTAACTATAAATATCTGGTATTCCATGTCCCACAAAATCATAGAGATTCGATATCCCCTACCAAATAATAAGACAGGGTAAATCAACTTTATAAATTGCAAGAAATACTAAAATTATACATAATCCTAATACATAAATAATTTTACATATAATATTTCTATATCAATTATTTACTTCTCAATTAACTCTAACGTTATCAAACCTATCTTCAATTTACACTCAATAGTCGAAATTCATCTCAATCCCAACTTAAATAAACCTGCAAAAGGTACTATGGGAGAATAAGCAAACCACAACTCAATGAATTCATTCATCATTACTACCATTCAAATAAATTATCAAACATTATTAACACACATGTAAGTTTATCTACACACAAAATGAATGCATACACGATGAATGTAAACAACACATCTATAGGAATCCGAAACTATAAAAGGTATAAATTTACGTCATCTACACATCAATTATCCTTTATACTTACTCACATGAAACACCTCAACCTAACTATATGAGGTTACCTGGGGGGTATCATCCCTTCAAACGATACTCGACTATTACCTTATCCAAAAAAGAAATACCAGTCTGAACAGGTAGACCCCAACTAAAGCCATCTATCAAACATATCCAAGGCCATACCAACACAATTATGTGAGTCCTCTCGTAATTAAAATATATCCAAGGCTCGACAGGCATAATCATACGAGTCTTCTTGTAATCAATTGGAAATACAATATTAACTTTGCCTCAACGTCAAAAGTATCATCAATTGACACTACAAGTCCTCACAAAAATCATATAAGAATCTATTTTAGATTGGAAAAACTTTTTCAAAAATACTTTTCTCAAAAATTTTGCAAAGCTAGTACCCTTTATAAATATACCAATTGAATCATAAACATGCTACAAATATAGCCAATTATTTTAGTCAAATATTTATATTTACTGATTTAAAAAGATGGTCATACGGATGATAGCATAAAGGCAAAAGAGTCAATCAATAAACAATCAATATCAACTAACGAACAGCATATCAGAACTCTCTCACCTGGATTAATTCTCACTCTCCAAGCCTTTACAATTCCCAAAACTCGATGATTAAGTACCTAAAAAATAATAAGGTTTATAGGTATTCGAAAAAGCTAGGCTCTTCATCCAACTAAATGTTTATTATAGTTTTCTTAATTCCCATTATAACCTAAGCATAACATAAACACAATTTCTATTCGTCTCGATATATCTTAAATCTTCAATCATGTATAGTTTTTTAATTATAACTTCGATATTTATGAACTTATTGTCGATTTTTATCATTTTTAGATATACTTTTATGTAATGGGATCCATTTTAGATGTTAAAACCCACATTTTTCATTATGAGCCTAAATTGTTATGCATTATGTTATTTTGATCTAAATAATTTTATTTATCAATTTTAAGTTATTATTTATTATTTTATAATTTAATTAATTTCTAAATTTTATATTTTTTAGAATATTTCTTAGGTTCCTTTTTGTAATAATTTCTTTATTTTACTACTTTTAAGTCTAAATCACTAATTATCTTAATTTTTGTCATAACTGAAATTTTATAATTAATTTATTATCTTTAATATCCTATTATTTTTTCATATTATAGTTTAATTAAAAATATAGGGAAAAGGCTGACATGGCATTTCCTAATGGTTCGAAATGCTATTTTCTTATTTTGTTCAATTTTTAAAATATTAACATATACATATACACTTCATAAAATAATTAATTATTAATTTGTAATAGAAAATCATCCTTATTCCTTCTTGAAATCCACATCCAACAGGTGTACATATATATATATATATATTTACTTGTTAGCTTATTTTAGAAGATTAGTATGCTATTATACATACATACATATATATAGATAGTTATACTTATACTATAGTATACATATATCTATCTATACTATTCCTTCTTATTTTGCATATAAGCATAATAAAGTCAATATACTTAAGATTATGTACATATACAAGTACTATATGTATATCTATATATCTACCATATATACTTATACCATATCTTCACATACATGTATTTAAGTGTGTATAATTAATGCTACATATATTTACATGTATTATATATGGATATAAATAAGGACCGTATATATATATATATATATAAATGTACATGACTAAATAAATATAATACATGTATACATATATAGATATATATATGTACATATTTATATTTGTTATCATACTTTTGACAAATTAAGATACTAATATACACATATGTATATTTTTTGGTACATATATGTATATATATATATCCTTATACTATATTATATACAAGTATTGGTATCTTTACTAAAATAGAAAAATAGACACATATACATGCATACATACATAGATATACAAATAAATAAAATAAATTGTATACTTAGTTAGATACGTCATTTATGTTGTTTGATAGATCAAAACAAATATTTATACATGTTATTCCTACTACATGGGATACTAAAATTGTGACTATTTATAGTTAATCTATTGTTCAACAAGAATGAGAGAGAAAGGCAGAGGAGAGGGTGGTTGTTATTTAACTAATACTAATAAGTCAGCAAGAAGTTGTTAAGTTTGTTATCAGCAAGTAGTTAAGTTTGTTAACTGACAGTAAAGCTAGATGTGGTTGTTAACTAATTGTACTGCTAAGCATATGAGTATTATATATATGTAGAAGGTTGGGAGGGATGTAAATAGATTTTCAGTTTAATTTTTACAAGCTTGTAATCCTTACTTTACTTACAACTAGAAAGGTAGTTTCTTATCTTTTCCCATCTGTCATTTATGCTACAACAAACAGAATCAACAACAATGGCAAAGCTCACATGGTATCAAAGCAAGCTACGCAAGATTTGATGTAAATGGAAAATGCAATAGCTTTTCGAAGCTTCAAATTTGGATTATGATCTTGTAAGTTTTCTATGAGCTATTTAATTCTTTCCAGTTATGGCGATGGTAGAACAAAATGTTTTAAATCCATATTATGTTTCTAGTTCGAATAATCTGAACATAGATCAATTGTTAAACCTAAAGATTATACTCCAAAATGAGTGAAGTGGTTAAGATGCGACTATATGGTTAGATCTTGGATGATTAATTCAATGAGTTCTGAATTATCTCCAAATTATTCGTATGTTGAGTCGGCTCATCAATTGTAGAAGGAAATTGAGGAAAAGTATGATCACATAAACGGACCTTTAGTATATCAGTTGCAATAAGAAATTAGCAACTTAAAACAAGGAAATCTGTCCGTATCATCATATTACAATAAATTGAAGAAATTTTGGGATGAATTACAAGTGCTTCGACCATATCTTGATTGTACATGTAGACGTTTGGAATACTACACATGTAATGTTAGAGTTAAGATTGTTAAATTCAAGTTTGAAAATAAACTAGTCCAATTCCTAATGGGCTTATCGGATGGCTTTGAACATGTAAGGAGTTAGATCCTTAGAATAGATCTACTACCTTCTGTAAGTAGAGCTTTTTATCTGGTGCAGCAAGTAAAAACACAAAAGCATATTACATATGGTTTGGGGTCGGATATGGAGGTTATGTTATGTCAACAAAGATTTAGCTGAGAAAAGGAGATCTAAGGCCATGAATGGTAGAGTCTTTTGTAAACATTGTAAGTCAGAAGGACATATAATTGAAACATGCTTCCAAATAATTGGATATCCGAATTGGTATGAAGAGAAAATGGTCATGAAAAAGGGCAAAGTCAGTAGTGCGGCACATGTTTTCTTGAAGGACAAAAGAACAGATACAAATCTAAAGACACCTTTTGATTAATTTTTAACTAACATTGCTTCTCTTAATAGTAGTTCAAGTAACAATGTGGATTCAGCTTGAGTCTAAAAGGTATGTCAAGAAATGATGAAGATGTTCAAAAGGTAAAGGAATCATGGAAGAATAGTATAATTCAGTTGTTAACATGATACAAGCATCAGGTGTAGTTTCTTCACATAAACATTGTTTTAATGCTACACAAGTCGAATCTAATTCATAGATTTTAGATACAGGAGCCACTGATTATATGACTCCTCACGTGAATCTTCTATCATAATCACATTATTTATCTAATCCAATTTATGTGAAGCTATCATATGGTACTTTTAAGACAGTCAATGTAGTAGGCACTATTAGGTTGTCATTTAATCTAGAATTGCATAATGTTTTGGCTATGCCTAAATTTACACAAAATTTGTCGTCAATAAATAAACTCACTAGGGATCATGGTTTAACAGCAATGTTTACTGATGGAGGTTGTCTTTTATAAGACCAAAATTATAAAACAATTACAACAGCCAAGATTGTTACCGGTTTGTATGTTTTAGATGGTAATAAAGCTGATGATAGTTTTTCTTCTATAAATATTGTTTTCAAAAGTAATAAGGATGAAATAGCTAGTCATCAATTGCTTCATACAAGGTTAGGTCATATTTCTTTGGACAAGCTTAACATTTGGGGATCTGTTCTATGCCACATTTATAGGGACTTTGTTGTCACATTTGCAATATTTCCAAAATTCATAGACTACCTTTTGTTCGAAGTGATTCTCATGGTCAGTCTGTTTTTTATCTTGTACACATTGACTTATGGGGACCATACAAATTGGTTTCATTAACTAGAGCAAAGTATTTCCTAACTATTTTAGATTATTTCAGTCGTTGTACTTGGACTTTTATGCTTCCTGATAAATCTCAAGTTTGTTCAGCATTGACCAAGTTTTTCAAATATGTACAAACTCAATTCATTTGGTTCTTAAGACAATTAAAACCGATAATGAGACTGAACTTATTTCATTTGCTTGCAATGCTTTGTTTGACAACTTAAGAAGAGTTCATCAAAGAACCTTGACCTATTCTCCTCAATAGAATGGTAGAGTTGAGAGAAAGCATAGGCATCTTCTTGACACTATTAAGGCTATTCGCTTGCATGCTAATCTTCCTAAGGACCTATGGAGTGAATGTATTTTAGCTACTACTTACATTATTAATAGGATGCCTGTGTCTATTTTGCATTGGAAAACTCCTTTTGAATGTCTATTTCATCAAAAACCAAAATATGATCATTTGAGGACGATTGTTTGTATATGTTATGCTGCTGCTCAGCCAATTCCATCAAACAAATTTGAAGCATGAGGGATTCAATGTGTTCTTTTTAGTTAGTTGCAAGACCAAAAAGGATATACAATGTTTGATTTACATACAAAAAGGATATTTGGAAGTCAAGATGTAAAATTTTATGAACACATTTTTCCTTTCCAAGATTCTTTGTCTGAACAAGTCCTTGAGTTCCCTATATCCACATCCCTTGTTTCTCCTGTTGTTCCTTCGCTAGTTTCTCCTGTTGTTCCTTCGCTAGTATTGATGACCACAGATCAATTTTCTATTCCTAATTCTTCTACTATTTCAAAAACTGATTCAAGAGTTTCCTCATCATCTCAAACTAATTATCAGCCAAACCTTCAATGCTCTACATGCATTAGACAGTCTCCTAAGTAGCTAAATTTGTTACAGCTTTAACCAATGTTCTTACTATTCCAAAACCTAGTTCTTATTCAAAGGCTGTTCAACATAATGAATGGATAACAGCCATAAACCAAGAACTAGATGCTTTAGAACGAAATGGAACTTAGAAACTTACTTCTTTGCCCAAGGGAAAGAAAGCAATAGGCAATAAGTGGGTTTATAAGGTTAAGTATTGACCTGATGTGTCAGTAGAGCGTTACAAGGCTAGGTTGGTTGCAAAAGGGTTTACTCAAATTGCTGGTGAAGATTACACAGAAACCTTTTCGCCTATGGCCAAACTTGGATCAGTTCGGATTCTTATTGATGTAGCCGTGGCTAAAGGTTGGCCCTTATATCAAATAGATATCAACAATGCTTTTCTTCATGGGCATTTGGATGAAGAAATTTATACGTATCTTCCTTTGGGCTATTCTAAAGCACAATCCAATCAGGTTTGCAAACTCAAATGCTCACTTTATGGTTTAAAGCAAGCTTCTCAGCAATGGAATATTGAAATTTCGCAATTTTTTATTACACATGGCTTTAAGTAGTCAAAATGTGATTATTCCTTATTTGTATGTCACGATAAAGATGGTTTTTCTGTTGTTTTATTATACGTTGATGACATGTTAAGTAGTCATGAATCATATTTGCTACTTCAATTAAAACTAGTTTGATTTCTGAAAATTGTGGGTAATATTGGTTGTGGGAGTTCAAGTACCCTTTTCAATTCAACTATTAGAATGATTCCATAATTGTGCATATGCTTTTTATTTTAATATGTTTCTCATCATGTTATAAAGAAAGTCATAAAAAAAATTGTCCTTTCTTGTTATTTTACACCTATAAAATACTAAAGTTTCGATCTCTACCCATGTGCTACACATCTCGGTTGTGCTAGATTATTTCTTGAGGATTTAAGTTCATTAATTTGGATTGTAGTAATTTTGTTGATGGCAAAATAATTAATACCATGTTTTAGTTTAATATTTTATCATAATGATTCAACCATACTTAAAGGAACTCCATGTGATCATTTGATCAAGAACAAGTGGACGAGGAGTCAAGGAAAATCAATTTAGAGGCTAAAAAGGGAGGAGGAAGTAATGGCATCAAGTTTAAGGGATACTTGAAGGCCACTAGTTGAGTGGTGAGAGTCTATTGAAAAGTAGTGTCTTTCCAACCTTACTTCAGATTCTTTTAGTGTATAGATTTTGTGATAAAAGAAAAAAAAAATAAAAAAAAGAGGCACTTAATGTAATGGAAACTCATGAGGCTTATGATTTAGAAGTATTGATAATATTAAGGAATGAACAAGATGATGATCATGTTATGTTGAGAGTAGATTAAGCATTTATTACACGTTTATAGGATGTATATTGATGAATTTAAGATTGCTCATGATGTTGATGATATAACTAAACTTGATATGATAAAAATGAATAAAATCAAGTGAAATTGTAAATCGAAACGCGGGTGGAGTTGACATTCCAAGCTAGGTCGAAACTTTAGGGTAAATTGATCGTAGGTAATTGATTTGATTTTCAACAGAAACTTGAAGATGATTAATAAAGATCAAGGTAGCTATTGATTCTCTCGAAGAAATGAAAGCTTATCATGATATATTTCCTTGTCACTTGTGAACCCGTAGCACTTTCATTATCCATAATCAAAGTATAACATGCTTGTTTTAGTGGACTAAAATTGTTTAGGACGATATGCATTTTAAGAAAATGGAAGTTTAGTATATTTAGTTGTAATATCACGTTGAGCCGCGACTCTTCAAAAAGAAAATCCTATTGTGATTTGTGATAATTTAATTGATCAAATAATTACTAGGTGATTTTGGTGGTTCTTAAAGTTGATTTACTGATAACTAGTGTAAGAGCTTAATAAGTTATTAAATCTTTTGAGAACATATATAAGGAACATGTTTAAGAGTATTTTTCATAGGGGACCATGACCCTCCCCCTTGTCTTTAGTCTGAGTATACTGTACTCAATTAACTTAATCGAGTGATGATGTTTTGGTAAACGTCGAAGTCAAATTAAGTGGAAGAAACTAAAATAAGCCTTAAATAGAATACCCATCGAGACCAAATTTCACGCCACCCAATTGACCAAAAACTGATTAATTCATTAATCTTAAATGAAAGTACCCAACTTAACGAGAAAGTTATGACAAAAATACAAAAATGGATTATAATTGGGAAAATATGTGAACTTTAGTTACATTATATCGATAATGTAAGCTTACATGTATTCTAGGGATTTATTTTCTTCCATTTTCAATACTAGGAGATACGGACTTTATTCTAGACTTTCCTAAGGACTACTATGATCTGTTACAGTTACGGACAAGTATCTCTACAAGAGGATGATATTGTTTGCGCTAGTAGCACAGTTGCACCTTTATGTAGTTATAACGGCGTTTTTCTTTCTTGATTTTTCGTGAGAGTTTGTCATTTCCACCTATTTATGACGATCAGCCTATTTCACAAACGTACTGCTGAAACACTATTATAATATTCAAGTAGAGCTTGAGAGAAGAGAGCAAAGAAAACACTATCTTGTGATACATCATCACGCAAGACGGTCATATAGAAAGTCTCTGTTTTGGTTCATCCTCTCCACGGTATACATTCTATTGTCTGTTTTACATCATTCTGGAAAGAGGACAACAGCAGGGCTTACATGCACATGCACATGCACTTGCACTTCATGAACAGGCAAGATATTCAATGACCTTGCACCCAGCTTGTAATAACCAATGAGTTTGAAGACATCACAAAAATCAAATCTCGAACGTGAAAAGCGAAATTACATTATCTACAAAAGGCTTGTGGCAAGTTGAGCATCTAGAACAAACTCGAAACATCAGTTATTTACCTCAGCACATCTTTATGAGAAAACTCGTACAGATTCATGGACAATTTCTCTTTCAACCTGTAACTCTGGTACAGAGAAATCGTCCAGAGGATTGACAACCAGCCAAGAGTACACTACAACAGAACAGCAGACCTTGCTGAAGTATTAAACAAGAATTTTCAAACTAAGCAGACTCTACTGCACCTTCGACCTGTTGCCGAGCAAGATATCTCTCTCTTCTTTCTTTCTGTGGAAAGATTATGGGTTATTTCCCAGAGAAGAAGGTATACAAATAGAAAGAAGAAACGTGTGAAACATATCGATATTCTCACCCATTCATCAATCACAAGTCCTTCTCCAATTATCTTTGGACCTGCATCTTCTTGGGGTTTCTTACGGGCTTCAACTTCTGCATCAGCATCAGCTAACTGCCTTTTTAATTTTTCCATTGCCTTAAATGACAACCAGAGAAAGGAAAGTCAAGAAGGATACGAGTCAAACATGGGCAGAAAGCATGAGAGAAAGCTGAAAACGAGATGCAAAACTCACAGGGCAAGAGCGCTCCGGGTCAAGAAAAACAACTCGCAGGATCTGCTCCACTGCCGCCTGCTCCTTCTGCTCATCAAACTGTAAGACACGTCTTGTTAGTAGAGGAAACAACTTTCATCTTACTCTCCACTATTAAGAATAGGCAGTGAACAGGTCAACAAGACAACGGAGATCTCTCTGAAAAGTGGCATCAATAGAACCAGATGCAAGAACACACTTAAAGTTGAGCATAAGCTAAACCTGAACCTTCACCTTCTATTAACTATATCCATCAAATCAAGAAACTCTACACATGTTAAAATCTTCATCATCTCTACTCCCCTTTTCTTCTTGACTTTTTTCTCCCTATCTTTCTAGTCTTCTCATAGAAATCTATATTATTTTTGCTAGAATTTGGCACTAGTAGCGTCCCCCTGCAATATATATATAGTGAGCTCTATTTTGTCATGCAAGCAAGTTTAGAAGTTTAGTGATGAGAGTTCCCATTAGCATGGAGTGCACTGGCATGTGAATTATTACTTAAAAGAAGAAGACGAGCATCTCATAAATCGAGCAGTGGATGGTGTCTCGGTTGGTTGTAATATTTAGGTACGACTCATTGTATTGTAACAAGTAACTTGTAGTACCTGCAAAATAATTTTTTGGGCTCAACACTTGTGCACGACTTTTAGGTGGTACCAGAGTAGGTGTTAGAGGCAGTTTCTCTGGTATTAGTGATCAAACTTCAAAGTTTGTCAGCAAGGTTTTGCTCTCAATTTTTCTGGTCTGTCCCAGGGGTCCAGACATTTTCAGAAGAGTGCACAGGTAGCTAGAGTAAAGAAAGATTCAGCTAGTGAAAATTTCTAGCCTGTTTTCAGAAGAGTCCACAGGTAGCTAGGGTAAAGATTATGCCATTGAAAAGTTCTAGCCTGCAAGTGCTAACAGCAGAAAGTTACTTAAGAAGCAGGTATTCATGCTTGAGTAAGCTGCATCAAGAAACTTGAAATCACTCCATTCATAGTACTGCAAGGACAAGGTTTCTGGGAAATTGTTATGCAAAATTATATTAAAAACCAATTGAAACCAGAACATTAAAAGGATGGAATATCAAATCTCACGAGTGACAAATCACTGAAACACAATAAGTATGGAAAGACACTAATGGAATAATGCAATTTCATGCATTCCTTTTGGGAAGATATAAGACGCTAGGCTTCATAAGATCGGAAATGAGTGTGTACCAGTCTTGCAAAGGAAAATGACAGCGAGTTAATATTTTGCAAAAGTAAAATCTTCAAGTGAAGAAATTATAGCTATTTGGATCCTACAAAACCAATCATGGATACAAGGTTGAGCTGAAAGATAATTCATGGCTTAAGGCCTGTGTTTAAAAGCATGATCACCTCAATCGTTGGTTGGGTCACACAATCTTAATATTAATATAAGTAATCTAAGCTAAATTTGAAATTAGTGCATAATATCTAGTGTTAAATTGTTCAAAATCCTTTTTCCTTTCTCTTCATCAAAACTTACAAAATAATACTATGAGCATCAGCGCATATTTGTGCAATCCAGGCACATTAGATTGGAATCAGAGCCAACATTGCCATCAGTGGACACTGATGTTACGAGAAAGTGACAATGAGAGACATAACCTACAGGATAATTCAAAGGGGCGATTGGATACAATTGGGGACCAATAGGGACGTTGTTGATGGCAATAAAGCAACTCTTTTTGAAAGGTATGCCTCGAAATACTAGATTTATAGTTCAAGAGATCATCACGACAGGGAATCTGATGGTGACAACATAGCTCATGAATGTGTTAGGAGGCATCCTAGAGAAGACAAAACAACATTACAATGCAAATTCCATGAATAGTAGTAGCACACCAGAAAGAATATTTCTGTTGGACGCAATGGGTGGACAGTGGAGAAAAGTGTTCAATTGTTGCGACTGCTCGAAGATAACAAAGGTATGCTTCATGGCTCTTGAGTTTATTGATTACACTAACTTATGGTTGGAGAATGTGAAAGCACAAAGATATGATGGAGAAGAGAATGTGCAGACTTGACATTTGATGAAATGGTTGATGAGACAGAAGTTTGCACCCAAATATTACAAACCAGATTTATTTTTGAAGCTCCAGATATTGAGGTCAGGCAATGTGTGTGGAAGACTATGTAAAGGAGTTTAATATGCTTTTGATTCAGCATAAAGTGAGTGAACCTCGCAAACAAACCTTTGCAAGATATACCAGTGGATTGAGGTATGAGATTTCAAACATTATTGAATTAAAAGGGGATCAAAGATTTGTGTAAGCTAAGGAGAGGGCAATCATGAGTTTGGCTACTGGGCGGGTTTTGACTGCAGAGGTTTAAGAGGATGTCAATAAAGGGGAGACACTATTTTTCATATAAAGTGAAAAGTACATGACAAGATTTGTAGTCAAATTACCGAAAACAGTAGTTACTTACACTAATGTTCTGCACAGGGTATGTTTGAGAAACTGGGTTTGTTGGCCATTTGATCATTCCACTCTTATGGCCCAATGGTTCAATAACAAGTGGATTCTAAAGCAACAAAGAATTTGGTTCTATTTGATGTAGTGCCCATGAAACAACCCATTTGAAATTAGGCAGACCTTGGCAATATGTTACATGATGGTATGTATTCTCCAAAGATAGCAAGCAATTTGTTTTGAGGGTCAAAAAGGAAAGTATTTCTTAACAAATTTTTGTTCTGGGATACCGGTTGATTCAAGAGAAAAATAACACATATTTGAGATTCTCTGGTGAATCTTCAATAGCCCTAAGGAAATGATTAGCAAGGAATACACTGATTTGCACACAAAGTTTCCTGTTCTAGCTCAGTTACAATTTCCAGCTTACGCAACATTTCCATATTATTTTTGGTAATAAATTTAGGACATTTCCTAGACTATTTTAGATTTCTTTAGTTATTATCTCCTTTCTCAATGTTTCTATTCCTAAAATGTTACTTTGCTTATTAGTTATTTTCCTAGAAAACTAAGGTTCTGGTTGTATTGCTTTTCTAGATGGTCCAAGTAATTTTCTGTAAAAAGAAATCTATTTTATGTATTTTTGCATCTGAGTTGATAGAATTCTTTAAGTTTTCCACTATGCACTTCTTTTCTAGTCTTATCAACTTTCATAATCATGGCGAACTAGAGGCAATGCGTAATATCAACTTCTAGGTAGTCTCAACCCAATTTGGGATTTTTACGTAATATCAATCTTTGAATTGTTCATATCCATTTTTTCCTCTTTCATAAAAGACCCTACAAAAATAATATTATTGGCATCAGAGCATGTATGTAATCAAGGCACATCCTGATGACTTAGTAGAGTGGAATATCAGGAATACATATATACTTCTTCTAGCGAAGATAGTGGATTGCCTTGTAAATATGGCAAAGATATAAATTTGAATCATTTTGATAACTCAATAAGGTCAGCAGTTGATAATTAAATGAAACAACAGCAGAAAATTGTCAAGATAAGGCATACTTATCAAGAAATAATGTCAAGACATGAGAGATTAGGGCAAAGCAATGAGGAAAAAGAAAGCAGACTTTTTAGAAGAGAACCTATCAAGGAAAGATGAGAATTTTGGATGGTGGCGCATATATTTTAAAATGACAAGCCACATTTTATTCAGAATATACCCGATGGAGTCCTAGAACAATAAAAAGATTAGGGACCAACTTAATACAAGCTTCAATGATGATGGAAATAAAAGATAATAAAAGATAATAGAAAGGTCAATCTAACAAGAGAAAAAAGTGCTACCAAGCAATGCATCTTCATAATAATGTCTAGCATTTAAAAAATTCTCCAATGTGGCTAAAAAGTAAGTTGTTCCAGTGTGCAGTAGCTAACCCATTAGCACATAAGGATTTTCATGTAAGGTAGAAAGCTATAAAGGAATTGGCTAATAGAGGCTATCAATTGCATGAGAAAGGGGAAAAGAAATTTGACAAATTTACCCGTATCAGTAATAAAGAAGAAAAAGTATTACAGCCTAGCACGGCTATTTAAAAGATGAAAAAGATACTGCTTACAGACATTCAAAACTTATGTGGGGAATCTTATAAAATAGACATTCAAAACTTCAACAAATCATAAAATGTTGACGTTTTACAAGCCAAATGGTGTAAGAATGTGAAGAAAAATTGAGGGAGAGCTTGAGCTAAGAAACTAGTTCCTCAAACAAATTTATTTCACATCATGCTTACACAGTCTAAAGATTGAAATTATATGCTTTTAAATTGACAAATATATAAAAATATAAATGACAGGAAAAAAGATGAAGAAACTAAGATAGATTGCCAAGAGATTTTTTGTGGAGTATCTTAGGAAAGAAATGAACAAATAAATAGGATTCACATACATATGTGTGATGAGCCATGTAAGACATAAAAGACATCTTACAACACACAAATAATTGGCACAGAAGTTTGAAAAAGAGGGCTACACCAAGATTTTGAGCCTTTAAATTTGGTTCAATAATTCATTTATTTACTAACAAATTTAACATATTGTTAACTGATGAATATTTTTCAGTATATGAAATGGTTAATTTAAGGAAACAAAATGATAAAAGAGAGAATGGAGGACACTTGGTAGAAGTTAATGGCAGCTGCAGAGCTGCAACAGTAGCATGAGCTCTTTCAGGCGTGCTTGCCCAAACTAAGGCAGAAACATTATATAAAAAATTTCTTTTCAACATCTTTCAGAAGACTAGGATTACAACTGAATCCATTAATGGGATAATTTGTGTTAGTTTTATCCACCTTTGAAACTCTTCAATAAACTATAAGAGATATTATGCCTTATTTACCAGGTACATCAGGAAAAAAAGAAAGATAACAATTTCTAAGGAGTTGTGTCCATGGTGCATAGTGTATGGACCCCTAAATCACAGCTCTTCCTTCCGTCACTATCCTTTTCGTTGTTGTTTTTCTTATGCTTGCTTGGAATATCATCTCTTGTATATATTATAGGAAACTAAATCAACAAAGTATCAGTGAAGAATCTGAAGCAAGAGACTTGCTCAAGAAAAATTTTACTCACCAACTCAGGCAGATAATCCATTGGTCCTTTCACCTTCAGGCTGATGATCTTAAACTTGACCTTGCTTTTTTGATCCACTGGTTTTTCATTGTTTTCTGGAGGCTCAACAAACTTGAAAACTAGAGGAGCCATACAAAACCAACAAGATCAAATATTAAGGACCCTTTTCTTCACATGAACAAGTAAAAGGAAGACGTACCATAAATTGGTATTAGCTGCATGGATACTTTTAAGTAAATGAGACCCTCCCTTACCTGTTGCTATTATAATTTCACCGGGAGCTAGAATTGCCCCAGGAGGACGCATGAAACAGCTTTTTGGTGAGGTGGTCTGAAACTGAAGAAACAGCAAGGCAATGTAAAGAAAATGTCATTCCCACTAAGAATGAGGGAAAAGTAGTTTGATAGGTCAGTGAGTTTATGAGATATCATTTTGCATCCAACTTTGTACAAATAAATTACTAGTTTACTACAAAAAGAAAACTATGCAAAGCAGGAGGTACCTTGAAAGCCACATAACGTTTACTAGTATTTTTTATCCGGATAGCACTCCGCACCTGCTTGCCAGGTTCATCTTAAAAAGAAACAAATTGAAAGAATCAAAATACAAAAGCAATTGCCATTAAAACATAAGAATTAGTTAAACTACATCATACTAGCACACACTTGTAAGATAACAAAAATAGTAGAGAAATAAACACAACATTAAATCAGCAAGACCAGGACAGAAGCAAAACGACTCCTATATCTGCTGACAGGACATACTTGAGGCCTCAACCATTTCACAAGTGTCTATCACCAAGAAGCATGTGAACCGGAAAAGGAAAAAAAACTTGGCATCATAATAAAAATAAGTTAGTTTTAGATGATTTCTACAGTACATTAGTAAATGAAACACTAAAGCGGTTTCTTTCATTTCTCAATGAAAAAAAAAAAAAAAAAAAATTGAAAGAATTGAGAATCGTATTGATTACCCATCACAGGACACGTGAAGATAGATTAATAAAGGTAAGAAATAACAAGAGATAATTTGAAACAGCAGATAAGAACTTTAAACTGGCCATTGGAAAGTTATGGTCCATGGACATTGGCAGCAAGTCATCCTTGAGAGCAAGCTATCATATTATGCAAAAACCAAACTCAGGGGAAGGGGAAAAAAAAAATTATATAATAATAATAATAAAAAATTTAAAAAATATAAAATAATAGAGAGAATACAATAATATAACAAAAGCTCGAAAGCATGGTATAACTTATAATTAGTAAAAAGTAGCAAGAACAATATTATCATGAAATAAGATCCAGACATTAGTATGACATATAAATAGGTTTTAAGTATCAGAAACAAACTTATCCAAGGGGAATATTCAAACCCATATCTCTCTCTTATCTTATTTTCCTCCCCCACCGTTCCATACAGTTCCTATTATGTGCTCTATTAGAAAACTTAAAAAAGATCTCTCAATAACACCTATAGATACAGATTTAAGAAGTTAAGAGGTAGAAATCAAAGCAAAAAGTAGGTTTTTGCAAAGGAAATTCAAAATCAGGTAAGTAATCACTCGTTCTCTAAAGAAATTCGTTTTTCTCTTATCTAGACAAAAGAAAATCGAGAAAATCATACCTTTTCAAAGGAGTGGCACATGAAACACTAGTTGTTGTATATATATCGTGGAATTTCTATGCACCGTGCAGTATGAGTGATTGTGTGTGCAGTTGTGATCGTGCAACAGCGTATAGTGTTATGCACGTGAATTTGGGCGTCCACGTGTATTGTGTGTGTAAATGACATACAGTGGACATGGTGTGTTAATGTTAGGCAATGTGTATTTGAAGTATGTGTTTGTGTGTACGTCAGGTGTGGCATGAGGTTAAGTGTATACGTGCTGTCAGCTTGTTTATATTAAGGGAATATTGAAAAGATAAACGGAGTGCAGTTTGAAAACTCAAAGTATGAAGCAAAGGGTGGACATAGGGATCTATGGACAAATCAGGTCAAACCAATTCAATCGGACAAGTTAACCTAGATTTGACAATATAGACTATTTCCACAACCATAAATGTTTAAGATAAAAGAGAAAATATAAGAACATTCAACAAAGAGAGAAAATTATTACATAATTATCTTAAATATCCAACACTAATCCTATTATGTCATTGCCTTACACATTTGATAATAACCCTTAAAATTTTTATGACAATTATTTTAATTTATACAAAAGAGACTTGTATTTTCATCCTCCCCATTTTAAATGCCCATTAATTAGTTATAAATTATTAGGGAAGTAGCAATCCTTGGCCACTGGCTAAAAGGCCAAAAGAAAAAAATTTTCACCTTTTGTTTTTTCATAAAATAGTGGAATATGTAGTAGACTAATATAATTTTGCTTTGTTGTTAGGGATCTTACAATGGAAACAAGATGAAATGTTTCCTTTAATGTTGTTTGGTTGAGATGACAAAGGAAATGAACCGAAGCAAAATATGTAGTAGACTTAGATATCTCTTACTCTTTCCTTTGCTTTTAGGGTATTTTGATAATTTTAGGTATTTCTCCCATCTTCTCTCCAAAAAGTGGAAAGAAGCTAAAAGGTAGTAAAAATGAAAATATTTCCACTAATTCTTCTAATTTCCAACAATTTCTGCTTTCATTTCAAATATACAGACACGATAATTCCATTCGATTTCCTTTATTTCCATAACTTTCCACTAATTTCATGGTTGCCATACATAGTGCAAAAGAACCCTAAATATTATATGTAGCATTTATCATCACATAAAGCTAACTCCTTCAAATCATCTACTTGAAAGGATGATTTCAATCAATGCTGACATAAAGCTAACTCCTTCAAATCATCTACTTGAAAGGATGATTTCAATCAATGCTTAGGCGAAGGTGCTCATAAAACACACTTTGCATATATCAAAGTTCTATTAGTATTTATATGCTACATATATATTATATGTGGCATTGCAATACTTAGTGAAAATTTTCTAAATTGGAGAAAGTGTTCAGAATCTTATGAGTACAGGAAAAAAGGGATTTATATATTGCAATACTTAGTAAAACTTTTATCAATTGTAGAAAGGGTTCAAAATCTTATGAGTACAAATAGAAGGGATTTTGATCCTCTAAAGTTTCCTTTTCTTTTCTTTTTTTTTCTCCTAAAGTTACCACAATTATAAATCAATAATTATAATTTTCTAAATTTAAAAAAAAATAACAGATATGATATTTTAAAAATCTAAACAATAACAATAAAAAATATTTATTTGTAATTTTAGAAAATTTTAGGAAAAATATTACTTTTGAGGATCCATTTCCTAAAAGAAGACCTTTTACATTTTCTGAAAGTTGCTCTACGTTGTAAGAAAAAAGAAAGTAATGAAAATTTAGGTATTTACTTTATTTTGCTTCTTAACATGCTCACTCTAACATAGGTTAGGCTGTCCATCAACATTTTCCTTTTGAAAATACTAATTACACATTTTACGAGTAAAATAAATGAATTGAAACCCTCAAATTGTCAACGAAATCTTTCCATTTATAACATCATAGTACTAGTTCAAAAACGGTAAGTGATTCTTGGAATATAAAGCGTTTGATAAATGCTTTTGAAGGTTACTAAAAATATTAAATTTAGGTTTTTTCTTTTTCTTTTTACTTTCGCCTTCGATTTTTCATATGTTAATTATATTTAGAAATTTTTAAAAAAACGATAAACAGATTTCTCGGTTATCACGGGCACGGCATTCCTCATCAAAATCCTTTAAATAATTAAACACTATTAATTACTTTAAGTAGATCCCCGTTTCCACATATAATTAAATTAGCAATATAATAAATGAGTTTGTTATTAAAAAAATTACTTTTTTCTTTCAATTATAAAAAGTAAAAATTCGAACCTAATATATCCCAATAAAAAATCAATAATAATGGTAATAGGTTCCAGGAGACTTAGAAAAAAGGCCACTTTAATCTCACCATTTAATTCAAGAACGTATCGAGAAGAACTCACCTTGATCCACGTAAAAATCCAGTTTCATAATTTTCAATCTAAGAATCAACAAATGAAGAATCTAAAATAACTAAATTAAGAAAAGATTAAGAGAATAAGATCCGGAATTACTTGGAAAATAGAGTTTATCCGACGGATCGAGCTTGAGCCGGCGCCTAGTGGGAAGAAGCGACTTAGCAACGGACGAAACCGAGCTCGAACCGTGAGAATTCGGACTCGGATTCGGGTTAGGGTTCGATCCGTCCACGTGGAAGCTATTACTACTATAATGATAGTGCTGCTGATGAGTTTGGTAGGAATTAGTAGTGGAAGAAGAGGACGACGTCGTAGTGGCTGATGATGAGTGTCGAAACGGGAGCTTAAAGAAGCTCCACGGCTTGGAGTCGGACGACGAGGGTTTCTGTTCGGCTATGGCCATGGGAAGCTGGACGGTGTCGTTTTGGGAGAAGGTGAGGGGTTGAAGTTGAAAAGTCTGGAAGTTGAAGGAAGGAAGTCGTTGCTCTGGGTCTCGCGGGATGCGGGGATTGGCGAGGAAAGCTTCCTGCTGCTTCCTCAGGGAGAGAGAGAGAGAGATGGGGGCGGGTGGGGAGTTGGGGGGGGCTGTTTTTGTAATTTCACTTTTTGTCGAGAATGGCAACGTGGTAAATGATCGTAGATTTGAGGTTATAATCGCTTGTGTTTTAAAACTAACCATGCTAGCGACCCAAGTGGCCATTACATTATCCGAAATAAGGAAAAGTTATGATACCTCCGAGCAGGAGGCTTTCATTTTTCTTTTCTTTTTTTTTCCCAATTCCTCCCCTTTCGGGGGACTGCTATGGTATTGCAACGTTAGACAGAATAGAAATGTTATATCCTTAAATTATAATAATTTTAATAATAATATTTTATATTAAAAGTTGTTAGTTAAAAGCATTAGGACACAAGATATATTAGTATAATATATGTTATGTTTGGTTGTTATAATTTGCCCATATTAAAGTAAACAAAACTTTTTATCTTTCATGTGGTTTGTATGATGGGCTATTATATTAGACAAAAGAGTCTTTCCAGTACCGAAATAAAGTTCAAAAATTGACACTATATACTTAATGTTACAAAAATCTTCTTAACATAATACAAAATAAATGTCTTTTAAAATTCTAAAAATAACTCACTACCAAATTTTTAAATTGCAATATTGAACTTATAATAATTTATATTATAAATAATTAAACTTTTTAATATCTTTAAATTTTTCGATTATAAAAATTTATATCTAATACAACACACATCACATGTGATATAATAGAATTATACTATCTTATATTCTTTATACTATTTATTTCTCCTTATTCTATCGAGCTATAACAACCAAATGCTACTATAACTAACATGTATTATAATATACATCCTTATATAAAAAACTACATAATAATTATAAGATATGTTATTTCTTACAATAAAATGTCCAAATAAACTTTGTAAACACTTTTTATCTTTCCATTTCCATTCTCTTTCCCCTGTATCTATTCCAACCACCCTCCTCTTTCGTACATTCTCTTTCCCTTTTTCTTATTTTAAATAGCCACTTTCGTCGCCACTCTTATATAACATAATTGCACAAAATTGCATTTTCATCCATCGATCCAAAATCCATGCTTTCTTTTTTTTCATGTCCTTTTTATTCATTACTCGAGGAGTTCCTAAGTATTTGTTACTTTAAATAGCAACTTAAAAAGATGCATCTTATTTAAAAGCAAAATATTGGTCATGACCAGAAATGTAGCCTAATCGTAATCGTGATAAATCATCGTATATCATATAAAAGATCAAAAATTGATTTTCCTTTCAATCGACGATCCTTTATATGACATACAAAATTACTATTACAATCAGTTATCCAAAAGTTATATAAACAAAGATAATATCACAATATATATATATATATATATTAATGTAAGATTTCATAAAGTAATATCATCATATAGTAATACATATAATAGTAATAAAGCTACAGTAATAAAGAGAGTTACTCTACATAACTGTTGAATATCATACTATAAAACATCCAAGATATTCTAACTAAGAGTCTGCTACATACATTCACTTGACTCTCTTCTTTTGCATAAATAATCCCAAAAGTTTCAAATTGACCTTGGGCATGCCTCACCCAAGTATGGTAAATAAATCCTTCTACAACAATAGTCTATAAGAGTATAAACTAAAAAACTTAATGAATTATCCTTCAGCCATATAGACAAGTAAATTATTCAACAATTATTTATAAATATATGAATTCATGGTCAAATAGAATACCACATAAATATATATAATTAACCAGGTACTATATGCAACTTATATTTAACGCCCTTCAAAATTAGGGTTGAAGAATACACAACACCAGTCAAATATAGGTATCATACCTGAACTTACATAACTATAAAACTCCACGTTTCGTATTCAAGATAAAACGATTTATTAAGTTTCAATTTTTAAAACTAAATTCTAAGTATAATTATGAGCGAGTCACTCCTAAATAGAGGTCTCTGGACTCTACCCTTAACCAGACAGTTGGTACTTTTAACGCCTAGTAATCTAGTAGACTAAGATAAAGTCATGTTGTATAATTATGAATGAGCCTCTACAATTCACACTCACTCCTAAACGAAAGCTTTTGGACTCTACCCTTAGCTAAATAGTTAGTATCTCCAACATCTAATAATCTAACGAATAAAGATAAGGTCATATTATATGTGTATTGTACTAAAACACTCAAATTTCCAATAGAAATATCAACCCCCACAAGATATTTTGCTATCTCCGTGTGATATGACGGTTAGAATAATTATAATACAATGCATATTTATGCATGATTAAGTTTAGTTTAACAAAATCAAGTATAATTAGATTCAAACATTATGTGACAAAAAATATCATGGATGGTTAAATTTCTATAGATATTTATAATGCAATAGATAGATCATTACTGTAATTTAAGATATTTTCACACTACAAACAAACTTCAATCACATACAAATCTAAAACCCCACATATCAATCAAATTATCAATAATATTTAAATTTTACTATCTTCAAGCACAAATAAGTATGAAATCATTAAGAATATTCACTCGATCATAATAAAACTCAAGGATCATAGTAGTCTATAAGGAGATCAATATCCTCACTAAGATCACCTGATAATTAATAAATATAAAGGATAATAAATATATATGTAGATGGGATAACCATTCTATGTAAATATGTCTCTAAAAATCTACCTAGGTTTTCTATTTATCTTACATAATTTCTCTGTTCAAGCGTTTTCTTCAATCACTTATAACTTTTTCATTTTAATTCCGATTTTTATAAACTTATAATCAATTTTTATCGTTTTCGAATGTACTTTCACATTGTAAAGTCCATTTTAGATGTTAAAATCCGTAATTTTCATTATGAGCCTGAATTATTACGAATTTTGTTATTTGGGCCCAAATATTTTTATTTATCATTTTAAAATTTTCTTTATTATTTTATAACTTAAATAAATTTCTAAATTTTCTATTAAAAATATTTTTATTTTTGGGTGTTTTTTGTAATAATTTCTTTATTTCATTATTTTAAGCTTAAATTACAAATTATATCACTTTTATCATTATTGTAATTTTGTAATTAATTAATTATTATTATTTTTGTCATGACCTTAAAGGAGGTATAGTAAGTTATCTAAAATTTTCATATCATGTGTGCACCTATAAAATAAAAACTATCTTACAAGTTAAAGATTGCAAAACTTTAAATAATTAATTACTAAAGTTTCCGATTTTTAATTTATTAACTTACTATAAAATATAAATAACTATAAATATCCGATATTGCATAGTTTCTTAAAACTGTAAAAAATCGGTATCCGTTATCAAATAATAAAACTAGGTAAATCAACTTTATAAATTATAAGAAATACTAAATTATACATAATCCTAATATGTAAGTATTTTCTACATAAAATATTTTTGTACTAGCTATACACTTCTCATTTAACTCTAACATTATCAAACCTATCCTCGATTTGCACTCAACACTCGAAATTCATCTTAGTCTCAGCTTAAATGAGTTTGCAAAATAAACTATAAAGGAACGAGCATACTACAACTTAGCGAGTTCGTTCCTCTTCACTATCATTTAAGTAAGTAATCAAATATTATTAGGACACATGTAATACATGAAAAGGATGGATACACAGTGAATGCAAGTAATACATCCATAGGAGTCCGAAATTATAGAAAATCTAGATTTACATCGTCTATACGTTAATTATCCATCATACTTATCTGTATAGAGCACCTCACCTTAACTACATGAAGTTGCCTAAATGCATCGTTCCTCCAGATGATGCTTAACTATTACCATAGCCGATAAAAAAAAAATACTAATCCAAATAGATGGATCCCAATTAAGGCCATCCACTATGATTAATCACATCCAAGGCCCTCCAAGCATAATAAAGTGAGTCCTCTCATTATCAAAATATATCCAAGGCCCTACGGGTACAAATATGTGAGTCCTCTTAGTATCAACTGGAAATACTCTACCAACTTTGCTTCAATAATAAAAATATCATTAACATGCACTACGAGCTCTCATAGACATCATATAAAAATTTGTTTAAGATTGGGAAAACGTTTTTTTCAAAAATAGTTTTCTCAAAAATCTACAAAATTAGTACTCTTAAGTCATAGATATGCAATAAATACAACAGGTTATTATAGTCAAATATTTATATTTACCAATTTTGAAAGTTAATCAAACAGATTATAGCATATTGGCAAAATAGTCATTCAAATATACAAACAATAACAATCAACAAAACATCAAGCAAATATCACGCATAAGCAAAAAGTAGGTCATTGGAACTCCCTAACCTAAATTAATACTCATTCTCTAAGCCTTTGAAATTCTCAAAACTCAATAATTGAGTATCTAAAAGATAATAAGAATTATAAGTATTTGGAAAAGTTAAGCTCTTTAATTAACTATTATCTATTATAATCTGTCTAATTTCCCACTATAACTCAAGTATGGCATAGATATGGTTTAACTTAAATGTTTTACCTATTGTTCTTAGTTTATCTTAAATCTTTAGTAATATAAAACCTTTTTCATTGTAACTATAATTTTTATGATCTCATAGTCTATTTTTATAGTTTTTGGACATACTTTGACGTAGTGGAATCCGTTTTAAATGTTGAAACCTATATTTTTCATTATAAGTCCAAAATGTTACAAATTTAGTTATTTTGGCATAAATAACTTTATTTATTAATTTTGAGCTTTCTTTTGTTTTTTATGATTTAATTAATTTTCTAAATTTTATATTTTGAAAAATAATTTACTTTTTAGGTCTATTTTACATTAATTCATTTATTTCTTCATTTTAAGCTCAATTTACCAATTATGTTAATTTTTTATTATTGTAATTTTCTAATTAATTATTATTATTTTCCTAATTTGCAACTTAATTGGATACTTTAAAAAAAATTCCTGATGTAATGCTTTCTTATTAGTCCATGTGGCAATTTTGTCATTTTTTTCCTTATATTTCTCTCATTTTGTATTATTATTATATACATTTATATGTCATTATAATTTATTAATTATTATATATGGGCTTTAACTTCTCCTTTATGGTTTCAACCCATCTTATATCTATATGTATAAGTATTTATTTTATGTTATTTTAAATAATTATAATATAATTACGTATGTACTTATATTTATATTTATACATGTATTCATTGTAAACCTTAGGAAATTAGTAGTTAAACCTTAATTCAAGTCCGGGTGTCTTAAATTGTACAATAAGTCGATAAGGCTAGTAACAATAAAAGATTATGAAATTTAATAAATCAAATATAACACCGATAACAAAACCTTAAGAATTGATCGAAACCTTAAATCGTATACTAAAACCCTAAAACTGATTTATGCATCATTAATCAAAATTAAACCGAATTTATTCGAAACCCTAAAATTATAAATATAGACTTATAAAATAGTTAAATATTACTCGATAGTGATATAATCATAGTCGATTACAATTTTTGACTAAATCGCTCATTCACGTGAAATTTTAACGAAATCACTACAATAACTTGTAAAAATTATAATTGTAACGGGTACCAATTAAATTAATAAATTTTCAAAAAATTTTAAAAATTAATTTATGATGAGTATTATAATAATTTATATGTTTCAAAAAATTACATATATTTATTTTTAATTTTTATTTTCTTCCTCTTTCTTTTTATCTTTTTCTCTTTTCCTTCTTTTCTTCTTTTCCTTGCTTGCCACATCCTGCAAAATGAAAAAAAAAAAAAAAATCAGCATATAGCAACCCACTAGTGAATTAATCAAGGAGAAAAGATAAGAAAATTTGATCATTTTGTCCCATCATAATTAATGCAAATATTATCTTAGTAATTGATCTTATTTTGATTTGTTTTGTTTTATTCTACTTAAAGATTCATGTCTGGAAAAACAAAATAGTAGAAACAAAACAGAAAAAAAAAAAAAGAGAGAGAGAAAAATCCTAGAAGTTGAAAAAACATGAAGAAGAAAAGAAGAAGAAGAAGAAAGAAGAAAAGGAAGAAGAAAAAAGGAAGAAAAGAAGAAGAAAAATTAAAAGAAATAGGTAAGTAAATTAATTTTCAAGTATAGATGTATATTATATAGTATATACATGTATAAATGTAGTATTTGTATGGTATTTTTATAAATATAACATTATTATTACATGTATATATGCATAAATACTTTAATTGAATTATATATGTATGTATAAAGATATGTATGTATACATGTATGTACATAGGTATGATATATGGTAAGAGTATGTGGTATATATATATTTTTATTACATATAATAAATATTAAGTATTTTTACACAATAACTATAGATATATACATATATATGAACACGTGAAATACTTATTGAGGTATATATGTAGCTAGATTTATTTTCATATGTATATATTTATGAATATGTAGTCATATAGTATGTATAAGTATTTGTATATTATATATATTTGTATATTCAGTAGTTATATATATTTATGTACACATGTAAACTATATTATATAAGTATACTTATATGTATAGTATATGTACATAAGAGTATGTTTGTTTTCAAAAAATAAATATATACATACATATAGCGTATAACATATAGTATATATATGTAGTATACCGAAAATATATATATGTAATATAATAATATCTATAAACTAAAATAAATTTATAATTATGTAAGGAGTAAGTATATATATATATATATATATTACCGTAAATTAAGAATTTCTTAATAAAGTAAAATTATAAAATTTATCAAAACTACTATAAGTCTATATATATATGTGTGTGTGTGTGTGTGTGTGTGTGTGTATAAATCGTGAAATATAAATGAATAATAAAAAAATAAGAATAATAAAAATAATAATGGCAATAATAATAATAATAATTATTATAATAAGGCTAAAATCTCAAAAATAGGAAAAGTATGCTCAAAATAATAAAAATATCAAACGTATGGTTTAAATAATTATTACATCGTAAATATATTAAGAAAAAGCGAAAATTAATATTTTATAATTTTTAAACTTAAATAGTAATTTTTGTGATATTTTTATATCACAATTTAAACTACGAGTCACAATATCCAAAACAAACCTCGTTATAAGAAAATACGCTCGAAAACGATCAAAATGAACTTTAAGCTCATAACGATCCAAGCTAAAATGAAAAAGTTAAACGTGATTCGATAAAAAAGCTTGAATCGATAATTTCACGTAACTAAGTAAAGTAGACCTTACAAATTATGATACTAACTAGCTTTAAATTCCCAAACTTACAAATTTCTATTATTTTCAGATGATTTTGATATAGACCTTGAGCTGCTACCAAATTACTAAGACCCTTGAGTTAGCCATGACTAAGTGAGTTTTTCCTAATAATTCCATACTTGTTTGTGTTTGTAGTTAGTAAATATAAGTTATGATCAATAAATGAATGTGTATGGGGTTAGGTTATGCTTGTACATGATAATTGTTGTTAATAGTGAATTTACTTTAAATTTCAATAATGTAATGATTGTTACATAGTAGATTTACTAAAAATTGATTATTTGTGACTTGGAATGATCACTGAATAAATAAGACCTAATTTTATTCGACTAGAAAAGTTAACTTGGATCACGCATAATCATGCACTGCATAACTAATTCCGGCAGTCATATTATACGGAGATAATGAGAAGCTATACATAGGTTGATTATTGATTGTTATAGATTTCGTGCGTGCATACATGCGATATGACCTTATCTTGGCCCGCGGGATGACTAGATATTGGAGGAGCCAACTGCCTGGCTAAGGGTCGAGTCTAGAGGCCTTTTTTTAGGGGTGAGTGAAGGTTGCATGAACCTACTTATAATCATATGTAGAACTCGTTTTGATAAAACTAGTAATGGATGTACCATTATATTTTAAATATGAAATGCGAAGTTTTGTTATGCAATAAGTTATAATATGATACCCAGATCTGACTGTACCGATATATCTCTAACCCTAACTTCGGAGGGCGTTAAATTTGAGTTGTATGCAGTATCTGGTCACCTACATGTATTTGTTTGACAAACTTTTATCATGCATTCATTTGGTTGAATCTAACTATTGTATAACTTGATTGCTGTATGGTTAAGGGAAATTATCTCACTAAGTTAGTTAGCTTATACCCTTGTAGTCTTCTCTCGTAGGTCGATCTTTTTGGGGAGTCAAGCTAGGCCGTCGCATATCCGAGGTTAGTTTTCTACACGGGGTCAGTGTAGGAGCTAGATGAGATCAAAGAGTATTTCTGATAGGTTATAGATTTGAATATGTAATTGATATATTGGTTTAACTTAAGACATGTTTCAAACTTCATATTTGTAAACCTTTTTACAAATAGACCATATGTTATGTTTTTATAATTTTATTATTTATAATGAAATGATATTACTTAAGCTTGTGTACTCTTGGTAATTAGTAGTAGCTGTAGCCTTGTGTATCGTATAAAAAGATCGTCGATTATAAGGGAATTTAATCTGCAATCCTTTGTACGATATACGGGTACTGCCACGATTAGCCTCCTTGGGTCGTGACATTTATACTTATACTATAGTAATACTATGCATATATTTATACATGTACATCTATGTATGTACACATATTTATACTTTTAATATACTACTATTATACATAAATTTATTCATGTATGTATACGTATATTTATTTTTTAATATATTTTTAAGGAAATTTGATATAATACATATATGTGCTTATATACTTTTCGGTTTACTTATATATATGTATAAATATTTAGTTTACATTATGTATATGTTTATTTACATATTAGAGTACATGTACATATATATATATAGGCGTACGTGCATATATTTTGTATTTTCCTACTTATTTACATATACATATATTCACACTACTTTCTATTATAGTCCATATATGTAACTTCATATATGTACATATACTACTCATATATATAAACCATACAAGTATGTATATACTTAACTAAGTATATATATAACATATACATGTGCTTACATATACTTAAGGATATACATATACAAATACTTGAATATAAAGAAATAAAGTTCTTTACATCATCATTTCCATTACAAAAGGTTAAATTACATGTAATTCCTGATATACATGTTATACTTAAACATATATGAACATAAGATGGAAAATATATGACTTAAATTACAAAAGGTAATTAAAAAATATAAAGAAAACCTTTATTTATTTGGTCTTTGAAGCTCTTAAGGATGTTGTCACCTAATTCCCTTTAAAATTGATAAAATTTTAGTGTTGAAATTGAAATGTTGGTGAGGATTTCTTTTGATTAATAGTTGTGGATGAAAGTAAGAAAAAGCAAAGGAAGAAGATGGAAATGGGAGAGCGATGTGTATCGGCAAAAAAAAACAAAGATGAGGGCCTCAATTTATTATTAATTAATGATGGAAATTAAAAGAAAATTATGAAATTCTCTAGGAGGACACATGACTCATGGTAACGAGGAAGAAAAAATAAAGGGCAAAGAAAATGAAAAGGAAAGAAAGAAGAAATAAATATTTGAAAATGACATTTTGACTTTTAGTCAAAATTAAAAATAATAATGTTTTATGTACATGTAACAATTATAAATCGAAAAATAAAAAGAAAATAAAAGGAAAAAGGTAAAGAAAAAGGAAGGTTAAGGAAATAAATAATTAAATAAATAAAATAAATTTTTCAGATTTTTCTTTAAATATTTCTAAACTTATAAATAATATTTGTAATAATATATATTATAATTATAAATAAAATTCTAAAATATAAAATTAACATGTTACTATATAGTACATAAACAACAAATAATTAATAAAATTAAATTTAAATAATTAAATTCATATAACATTAATTTATTTATATATATAATTACTAACAATTATAAAATAATATTATCAATTTTGTAAATTAATTTAGTATTCTTACATTTATCAGCATTTAAAAGTTATCTTTATTCATTCGTTAGTAATTTTATGCAATTAAGCTTATCAATCAATAATTGTACCCAATTAATGTTTATTATTGTAAAAGTAAATTTATACATTTATAAGCTTCAAGTTTTAGTTTTAAAGTTTTTTATCATATTCGAGTTCAATCTTTAATATTTACATATATAGAGAGTCTATGGTTTTTATACGTAATTAGAGTTTTTTATATGCGTTTTAGGTTTTGAATTTAAAATTTTAATTAATTTTAAAATTATCGACTCTATTGACTTAAGGAAATTATTTACAATACTCAAGTTTGACTCTACACTCAAAAGGCGAAAGTTGTGGGGTTTACTATTTTGTAATTTACAGTTTAATTAGAAAATTAGGAAAGCAAACGCAATAGCTTCCTATTGGTTTATGTGGTAATTTTCTTAATTCTTCTAATTTTTACAGCACATATATTACATCCTAAAATAATTAAATATTAGAAAAATCATTTCTATCCCCTTTATAATGTTCACATCCAACATGTGTGTGTATATATATATATATATGTATTATACTCCTTAATTTATTTTTAAGAGAATTAGGTACTAATATACATATGTATATAATCTTAACTATGCATATATATATATATAAGTATTTATATTATACTTTACGTATATTTATTTAAATCTTGACAAGATAGAGTAATATATATATATATATATATACATATAGGTGCATTTAAATATACATACATACTCCTATATTTTACTACTTATGTATACATGTATTTATACCATTTCTATTATTTTATACATATATATATGATAAAGTAAGTATACTTAATACTGTATGTATGTACATATACTATATATATGTAAACCGTATATGTGTATATATATAACTAAATGAATACAACATATATGTACATATAGTTAAATATATTCAAGTATATATGTGTACAAATACATAAACTTAGAAGAAAATAAATTAGACCTTTAATCAATTACATATACATAAAATTCTATTATAAAGGGAATAAAAATTACATCTAACTCCTGTTACATACTCTTATTACATATAGTCCTAAAAAATACATACTAATACAAAATAATTATACAAAGATTTATATTACATAAGAGAAACAAAACTAGTACATCACAAAGTGTTATGAGATTACTCTTGATCTTGAGAAATTGTTGGATAAAATGTTCTTCTTCTTCTTCTTGAAATTAGTAAAATAATGATATGAAAGATGGGGTAATATCATACAAAGGAAATGGTTAATTTGTAGTATGTGAAGATAAGAAATTAAAAAAGGAAATGGAGAATGGTAGGGAAAAGTTATGCTGATTCAAAGTGAAAAAGGAAGGGTTAGATTTTTGTTTTCAATTTGAAAAAGAAGAAGGAAAAATATAGTAAACTCTGAAGCATACATAGTAGTTAAGAAAGGGAATGAGAAGAGAAGGGAAAAGGAAAAGGAAAGAAAGAAAAGTAGACAAGATAAAAGATTGATGTAAAAGTAAAATTTATCTTATCTTATTATTCTAGTTTAATTTGATCACATGTGATAAAGAAAAATATAATTAACAGCCATAATTTGGAAAGGGAAAAAGTAGAAAAGAAAATAAAAAGAAAAAGAGTAAAGAAGAAAGAAAGAAAGAAAAAGTAAAAGTAAAAAGTTATTATTTTCACTTTTTTAAAAGTAATTCTCACTTTTAGGTAAGGTTAGGATAAAATATGATATAACCATGGAAAAATATAAGGTATAAAATTAATGTATGCTATATAATATATGAACATAAAATATGTAGTAAAATTAAATTAAAATATATAAATCAATATAAAACTAACACACATTTATATAAGTATATATGGAATCACAAATGTTCATAAGACAATGATTGTAATCTTATTAATTTATTTAATTCATTTGCTACCCTTTATGGTTATTAGTATTTAAGAGTTATCTCTACTCATTCATTAGTGATTTTACGCATTATACGAATTTATCAATAATTGTACTCAATTAAGACTTTATCACCATTAAGGTAAATTTGTATATTTTATAAGCTTAGAATTCTAATTTTAGGGTTTTTATTTTATTCGGGTTCAATCTCTTCTATTAAAGAGTATATAGGGTTAGGATTTTTATATGTAATTAGGGTTTCAATCAATATATTAGAGTTTTTCTCATTCGTAGTAAACTTAAGTTTATAATTTAGTGAAGGTTTTAGCTTATTTAGCCTTATTGACTCATGGAATTGTTTAGAGCACTAGAATTCAATTTAAGGTTCAAACTAAAAATTTACAAAGTCTACAATATGTTTTATGATTTCATCTTCTTTTTTTCTTATAAGTTGTTATAACGTCCTAAAATCTAAGGTCACCACAACTCACTACATGTCTCTAATTTTCTAATAATACAAATTCTCTAAAATTAACTATCATCTCTAAATTTGCTTATAACAACCATTTATCAAATATAAAACATCAATTCTCTAAGTATTTCAATTCAAGTGACTCACGGGTAAGTCACTCTAACTATAAACATGTTCAATAATCAAATCTTGATTTTCTATAACATATTAAACTAATCGCCTCTATTTCCCAACCCGATTATAGCAAATCCCATACTTATCACAAACTTATCGAAACGATCTATAGCTATAAAAAAAATTAAAAAAAAATAAAAGAAAAGAAAAGAATGAGTGGAAACTCAATACGTGATGCATAAGCATATACAAATGTCAAACCAAGTCATGCGCATGCGTATAATGCAAGTTACATCAAGTATAAAACAAATAGTAAATTAATTATCTTGAATTTAAACTAGTAACCGACAAACGGATACTCATTACCCCACCACACAATGATTTTTGTCCATATACATTAGTAGATATACATATAAGTTTTCCTTTAAGTCATTTATACCTAAAGTCTAGAGTCTAAAGCCCTTGAAACCTAGTCTTCTAACTGTATCATCCTATATACGAGTTTACTAGAGAAACCTTACATATGATCAGCAATTATCCTCTAAGGATCTACTACTATAGGCCCTTAAGACAAATAAGTGAAGCACAATCAGCAATCAAGTTCAATTAGGCCGAATATAATTTATTTTGATTCATTTACTAAGTTTTAATAATCATAAGTAAATAACCAAGCACCATGCCTAAAAGAAAACCAAAAACAAGTCCAAACTCAAAGTCCAAATCGAGCTCATAAGTATGAATTCAATTTCCAGGTCCGAACCATACTCAATAAGAAACTAGAATCAAGAACCTAGCAATTAGAGCAACAAGTCTTCCTTAATCTTTTTACCTAAGAAAAAAGAAGTCTTCCTTAATCCATCGTAAATCTAATTCAACATAATGCTTCTAGTTTAAAACTCCTAACTTAACTTTGTTTATGACCCTCTAAACTTCATCTTAACTCCTAAGGGTACTATAATTAAGGTTGAAGGTAAAGTTTAAAACTTTAATTAAGAATAAGTTAGAGGAAATATTTGGAAGAAGAATAAGAACCTTGAAGTGGTAAAGGAAATTTAGAGGGAGTATAGGTTGAAAAATACTATTTATTATATTGGTGTAGTAAAGTATAGTAAAGTTCGCTATCTAGTCAAAATGCTAAATTAAGGCTAAATAACTTGAAAATTCTAGGTAAAAGTTGAAACTTTTACAAAATAAAGGTAAGTGGAACATAATATTATGGTTAAGAAAATGTTTAATTAAGTTTGGTTATGAGAAACAATAAGGAAATGTTTCACATAAAGTGCACATCTCAATATCGTATAGCTTAGTTGTGTCAAAATCAAACTATTTTTACAAAAGTTGGAATTTTTACAAAAGAAAGTTTGTTGATACTTAATATTAAGGGTGGGAAAAGGTTTGAGTAAGTTTAGTTAGGAAAATCATAAGAAAAAAAAAACTTGGAATTTACTACTTGACATGGTTAGTGACATGACAATATCATTTAGTCGTATGACTTTCTGTGCAATTTTTCCCCTTATGGGACATGATTAATGACATGATCATATCACTAGTCGTGTCCTTTCAAGCAGCAAATTAGTAGTCTCTTCTCCTTTGAAAAGCACTCTAATTGCATTCTTTCTCTTTCATTCTTCAACCTAACCTTAAATATACTTTAACCCCCAATATCCATCAACTAAACTCCTTTTTAATCTATCAAAATCACAAATTTCAACTCAAACACCCACTTAATCATCAAACCCATCAATTACTCTAAGAAAACCAACTCTAATATAGAGATCAAGAAGTAGAATGAAGAATACTTACTTAAAATTAATTGAACTTCTTGTAATCCAATTAAGGGGCAAAACCAAACAAAGAACTACAAACAATAACCAATTTAAATTCGAATTTCTTAAGAAATGCTAAAAAAACTCCATGAAAATGAAGGTTTTTCACTAGAAAAAATTTAGAAAAGGAGACTAAAAAGTTACTTTACCCTTAAAGGAGCTTAAAAATGGTTGTTTTTTTTTAATATTTGAAGCATTAAGAGCTTGTTTTAGTTAATAGAAACGAGAATAACGAAAATAAGTAAGCTAAGAGAGTTTCAATAAGGTTTAAGGCCCTAAGGTTTTAGATAAAGAGATAATATGGGTAGACTTTGGGGTAAATGGGATTTAATCCTACAGATGATATTACAACAATACCATTCACTTGATAATCATTTTCTTGAATTTTCTTAACTTTACAATTGCAACATGATGTAATTCAATAAAGTGCTCATTGAGTGTCATTTAATATTTTGGATTTTCATGAAATATTGCTCTCATTAATTTGTAGATCATTTTGTATACTTATAAAGGACAGAGGGAGTTGCATAACGAAAGATGAAATGGAAAATGTATCTTGATATCAATATGTGAGTTAATGTCTTAATGCTGCTATGACTTAAAAGGATTGAAATATGATCTCCTTAAATGTTTTAATTATAAATACAATGGATATCCATATTTATTCCATAATTTTTATTTGATAATTAATTGTTTTTATGAACTTTTCATATCTAAGATTTAAGGCATAGGTTCTAATAAAAAGCAAGCAACTCTCCCAGATTTACAAATTGGTAAAAGAAAAAGTCTATTTATACTCACAAGTTTCAAATTTGCCCATAATTATTATAAGTCTCTAAGCTTATAATGTCATTGTACTAAATTTAAAATATTCATCTTTTAAATCAATATTCAAGCAAAGCTTCTTTCTATTATCTAAAAGAATATATTTTTCTTTGTTTACTAACTATATTACAATTTAAGAGAAGGGGATCTAAACCAAGTTTATCATGTTGAGAAACCTATATTCATATTGCTACATTACAATCCTTTTATTATCTTAAAAAAAAAAACAAAAAAGAGTTTATATTGACACATGATACTAGAAACAAGGTCTGACCATGATATTTGTAGCTTTTACTCATTTGAAAATTGAACGAAGAAATGATTTTCTCTCTTTTGATAATTGAATTATAAAACAAAACTAGAAGTTTAAAAGTTTCAACCTTTCCTTATAGGAATTCATGCTTTTTTATCCTCTTGGTTATTTAAATGTTAGGGGTAAGTGAGTAACCCTATTATATAAGGTACTCATCTGAACCTTAGTCAATCGAATAGATTTTAGATGGGTAATTAAGGCTGTAGGGTAAGTTTCTAATAATAATTTCTTAAAAAGGGTAAGTGAGTAACCCTATTATATAAGGTACTTATCCGAACCTTAGTCAATCGAATAGATTTTAGATAGGTAATTAAGGCTGTAGGGTAAGTTTCTAATAATAATTTCTTAAAACGTATTCTCATAAGGTAGGTTTTCAATAGTAATTTTTTGAAACCTATTCTCACAGGATATGATATAGATAAGAAATTAGGATACTTTGTATCTTCCTTCAAAACCTATCTTTTGAACCATGTTAGGTATGAGTTCTGAGGTCTTACCTTGTAATATTGATTAAATAAAAATAATAAATAAATAATACCATCTCATTAAAATAAATTAAACCCAAAATATCGAAAATACTAAACTGCGCTTGTTAATCTCTTCTTTTCCATCTTTTTTTTTCTTCAGTATTTACTCAATTTTTGTTTTCAGTCTTTATTCATTTGTCTTTCTACTCCTTTCTCATTTGTTATATCCATCATCTAGTAAAATTAAAAAAAAAAAAAAGAGAATCTGAATTCTTAATTCCTACTTCTATCTGTTACGATCTAAGGGAGCTAGTCGTGGTAGTCGCCGTATACTATACAAAAGACTGTAAATTGAATTCCCTTACAATCAACAACCCTCTATACGATATATGGGGCTACAACTACAATTACAACTAACAACCAAGAGTACACAAGTATAAGCAATATTATTTCATGATAATAATAACAAATTAAAGAAATATAAAACAGAATCTATTTATATAATAATTTATAGATAAGAAGTCTAAAATACTTTTTAACTCAAACTAATATCATTTTATTACATAATCAGATTTATAATTTAGATAAACCATCATGAGTATACTCTGATCACGTCATGCTCCCACATTAACCCCCTGATGAATAACTAACCTCAGGCATACGGCGACTCGACTTTACAAACAACTTAGCCTATGAAAGAAAACTATAAGGGTATAAGCTAACTAGCTTAGTGAGATAATTACCTCAACCATACTACAATCAAGTTATACATTAATTAAATTCAATCAAATGAATACATGTCAATCAGTATGCCAAACAAATACATGCAGGTAGCAAGGTACTGCATGCAACTTAGATTTAACGCTTTCTGAAGTTAGGATTGGAGATACATCAGCATAGTTAGATCCATGTATCACACTAAAACTTATCTCATAACAAAACTCTGCGTTTTGTATTTAAAATGTAATGGTATATCCATTCTCATTTTTATCAAAAATCGAGTTCTATATATGATTGTGAGTAGGTTCACGCAGCCCTCATTCATCCCCAAACGGAGGCTTCTGAACTCGACCCTTAGTCAAGCGGTTGACGCCTCTAACGCTTAGTAATCCTGCGGATCAGGGTAAGGTTATGTCGTACATATGCACTGTACGAAATCTATAACAATCAAATAATCAACTCACATATGGCCTCCCGCTACCTCTGTGTAATATGACGGCCGGAATTAGTTATGTGGTATATGATTATGCGTGTTTTAAGTTAACTTTTTCTAGTCGAGTAAAATTAAGTCTTATTATTCAGTGATTAACAAAGTCACAAACAATTAATTCCTAGCGGATCTACTATGCAACAATTAATATATTATCATACTTTAAAATAAATTTATTATTAACAAACAATTATCATACATAAACATAACCTATCCCCATACAACATTTAATTATTAAGCATAATTTATATTCACTAATTACAAACACAAGCAAGTATGAGATTATTAGGGAAAACTCACTTAATTATGATCGACGTAGGGATCATAATAATCTAAGAGTAGCTTAAGGTCAAGGTCAAGATCACCTAAGAATAAGGAATATAGAAAATAGTAAGTTTGAGAATTTAAAGCTAAATTAGTATAGTAATTTGTAATGTTTACTTTACTTAGTTATGCGAAATTATCGATTTGAGCTTTTTATCGAATTATGTATAACTTTTTCATTTTAGCTTAGATCATTATAAACTTATAGTCCATTTTGATATTTTTTTAGCGTATTTTCTCGTAGCGAGGTTCGTTTTAGATGTTATGACATAAAAATAGCACAAAATTTATTATTTTAATTTAAAAAGTCATAAAATATTAATTTCAGTTTTTTCTTAGTATATTTATGATTTAGTAATTATTTAAATCATATAATCGATAATTTTATTATTTTAAGCTTATTTTACCTTAGTTACTTATTTTTACCTATTTTTGAGATTTTAGACTTATTATTATTATATTTTTTTTCTAATTTATTATTTTCTAATATTCCACAATATACATATATATATAAATACTTGTATAACTATATATATAGAAATTTTTTGTAATATGAAAATACTAGATATAAATTTACATACATATACCTATTATTACACTTGTACACATATATATTAAAGACTAAGTTTATATATATGCACATATTCATGCCACATATATATATATATATATATATACATATATAAGAAAAATAATAACTTACATGTGTACATGAATATGAAAATATAAAGCACATGTATATATATGTATATGTAATATACATATACTTACACTTATATATATATATATATATAAATAAAGATTATATACATATATACATAAATATTCATATTCACGTATACATATACATATATATATATATCTATGTTTAATTTGTGAAAATACTAAATACATACTATATGTACTCTTATTTATATATACATATATATATTTTTTATTATTTTTTTCTTCTTTTGTGTACATGTATATATATATATATCCAATAGTGAAATTTCTAAATACCTATTATATATAGTCTTATTTATACATACATGTATATACATATACTGTATATTTTACATAATGGTATATATATATATATACATGTCTACATACATATATTTATACACACATAAGGAATACATATATATTTGTTTATCTACCCATACATCTATTTATGTACATATAATGAAACATTTAGCAAAATACAATAAAATACTTAGTACATATATGCATATACCATATAATATACATGTATATATAACTAAAATAAATATACTTACCTAAATATGTTGGTATGATCCTTAATTTTCTTCTTCTTTTTCTTCTTATTCTTGAGCTTTATTTTGCTTTTGTTTTATTTTACTTTGCTTTTCTTTTCTTTTGTTTTTTCCCACTTTATACTTTCGGTTTGATGTTCCTAGATTTTTGGGACGTGAATCCGTAGAAGAAAGCAAATAAAAAAAAACACAAGATCATTATCTAATTAGATTAGGCATTAAATTAGATATGACACTTACTTTATTAATTTGTCATTTCTCCCTTAATTGTTCGACACTTGTAATTAAAATTTACATACATAGGCTACTACATTTGCAGCTATAAATCACGTAGGAAAAAGAAAAAAAAAATAGAAGAGGAAAAGAAAAGAAGGAAAATAGAAAAAAAAAATGGAAGAAAAAGGAAAGAAGAAATAATTATATGTAATTTTTCTAAACATAAAAATCATAAAATAATAATTATAAATTAATTTTAGAATTTTATGAAAATTTATCAATTTAATTGGTACATGTTACAGTTATAATTTTTACAAGTTATTTTAACGATTTCGATAAAAGTTTTACACGATTTAATCGATAATTGCAATCAACTACCATTATATCACTATTGAGTGATATTTAATTATTTTATAAGCTTAAAGTTATAGTTTTAAAATTTCAATCAAGTTTGTGTTCAATTTTGATTTCGGGTAATTATGCATAAGTCGGATTTAGAGTTTTGGTATGCGATTTAGGGTTTCGATTAATTTCTAGGGTTTTTTTATTATCGGTGTTATATTCGATTTATTAAATTTCATAATTTTTTATTATTACTAGCCTTATCAACTTATAACATAGTTTAGGACACCCGGACTTAAATTAGGGTTCAGACTACTGATTTTCTAGGGTTTACACTAGCACTACCTATAAGCCATAAAGTACGTCTATTTACTTATTTTCTATAGTTGAATGGTTTTTTTCTTTTTTTTTTAATGTTTGACAAAATATTTGGTATTATTATTAAAGCAAAATTCGATTTTCTCAGAGCATAGGGAGATTATTTTACCAATGCATATACCTTGAGGAAAAGAAATATTTTAATTTGAATTTATATTTTGTTTTGTTTTTCATGTTATGTTTTCATTATGCTACAATTAGTTCTTTAATCATATATTATCATCATATCCATAATTATTGAATTATATAATCTTATTAATTCTTTATTTAAATTTTAATAAACTTTGTAAATCTCTTGTTAAGTATGATGTTTAATGCTTTTATTTTTTATAACAGTGTGCTTATTCCCTTAAATATCTTTACAATGTGCTTATTATGAAATGAATGTTTTATTTACATAAAGAATATTTTGTATAATACTTCCATAAAAATTCAACCATAATTATAATGATTAAAAAACCATTTAAGGAAAAAAAATTGGTCAGAAATAAATTTTAGTTGACTCCATTCATTTGCGCCGTTCAAAAGATTTTTGCTAAATTAAACAATTACTTTTGGAAAAAAAAAGGAGGGAGTAGTTGGGGGTAGGTTTCAAGTTTGTTTTATGTTTCGAAAAAAGACTCATATTGAAATATGTGAGGAAAAAAAAAAAGGAAATCTACAGATTTTACAAGGATACCTCATACTTTGTACAATTTACAAAGTATAGGGTGATTTTAAGGAGTCGTAGGGTATAGTACAAATAACAAAGTTTTGGAACCTGTACTCACAAGGTATACCTACTCACTTCTACTAAATGTTACATTATATTTTATTTTTATTTTGCTCTTTCCATTTATGAATAGAAGAATGAACCAAAGCTCCATACAAATATACAATTAGAAGAAAGAGAACTTATGATTTATTTTACTTTCAAGTTCAATGTTACAACTAAAGGAAGAATAGTATGACACCTGTAATAACTAAACAAATATAGTACATAAGCATACACTTTAGTTCTATAAATCATAACAAACCTAATAGATCTAACTAGATATGTTATTGTAACTACTACTAGAACAAATTAGGAAACAGAGAATTAATAGATTTGTAAACAAATATAAAAGGGGTAGTAAAAGAGATGAAAAGGGTATGAACCCTTTTCAATATCAAGAGGAAAAAACATAGAGAGTAATATATACACAAGTGGATCTGTAAGGAACTAAGGTTTTGCACAACACAAGGTTAACAAGACCTTAAGAGAGAGATGGGGAGAGAGTAATAGAGAGTTCGAGAAAAGAGAGAGAAATTGAAAATACATTCTAACCAAATATAATATCTCCTTTAGGAGTTATCACATGTGTAATGACTAAGACATTAGGCCGAGCTTAACATTTAAGGTTTTTAAAGATTTACATGAATTGTAAATGATTTATCATGTATAAAAAGACATAATATAAGTCTTTAGTAAAATTTTAATGAAAATTATTCATTTATCAATTTGGCAACTTCTTGTTAATCATTATTAATAAACATAATGCATGTTAGATATCAACTCAAGTCATTAGGTGATAATTAACAAAAATGGTCTACTATTTAACAATAGATAACAATCTAAGACACGAGTTAATTCATTATATAATTTTTTTCACATTGCTATTATTGGCAGAAGCATCATAAATGCATATAAGCTAATAAACCTTTTATGAGGATACTTTTAATAAGCCTCTTGCGTCAGGAGGGCTAAAAATTATAATTTCGATATTCTAAAATCAATTGCACATTTGGGAAAAAATAAGCATATGAAAAGGTGAAAACTTTCTTCTTTTAACTTAATAATATCTAAGATACTCTTTATCATTTCCTTCTTATTTCATCATCCAATTCAAACTTTTATGTCTTCCATTTTCCTTTTATTTTACATTTGGTTGGTTGTTTGGAATAACATCTTAAGGTAAGCCTTTGGTTGATAACATAGCATAATATAAAGAAAATCAAAGAGTATAGTACACAAATAATAAAATAGTATGATCCTCTTATACCATATTTGGAGTGTGCAAGAACAACAAGGTTCAAGAAGATATATTTATTTAGACTATTAAATAGATTTGTGTATTACTTAATATATAGTATAAATTTACTAATTCTATTCTAATACCTAAAAAAGCCCTTTTGTCTAGTAATATAGGCTAATATGCAAACAAAATAATAGATTAAAGAATGTGTCAATCATTATATCATAAATAAATGGAAACTAAACAATACCTCAAACCTTGTTCTGCTTTTAGGTCTTTGCATCCAACTTCTAGAATTCAATTTCAAAGAGATCCGATTAATCATCCATTGCTAAATTATATACAATATATATATATATATATATATAGGGAGCACAGTTATTTTGTTTGATTGACTTAAAGTATGCATTGAAATTATAAATCTACACAATGAAAAAATGGAGGCAAAGAAAGAAGAGAGAGAACGAAGTTTAAAATGATAGTAGGAGATGTAATTCTATTAGAAAAGTAACGTGAATTTTGGAATTGAATCATTCAATAGAGCAGAAAAACATAGGGTTCCCATTTCCGACATATTTCCCAATCATTAATTAATCGTATGAATTTCTTGTATAATTTTTCCAGGTATATACTAATTGTCTAACTTGTATTTTATTGTATGTTTAATATTTATTTACTTATCGTGATAGCCCTTGAGATTCGTAGCTTGGTGATAGCTTATGGTGTTCAAGTAATTCAATAGTCATGAAGGGGTCATGTTTGGTGGCATCGTGTGGGTTTGATGGTAGTCGTGGGGTAGGACTGGCTCTATGTGGATGGGGTGGCAAACCATATGGATTAGGCTTGGTGGCCTATTTGGGTTAACTTAATGGTCCATATGTGAGCCTAATATGTTGTTTGTGTAGGTTATCATCGAGAAGAAGGTGGCTTATAAGTTATAATGAAAGTGAAGTAGTGATTTATATGGTCAGAAGTGAATGTGGTGGCTAAGTTGCATGATAGAAGGAAAAGATAGAAGAAAGAAAGATGTTATGTAACTATGTTATCTACAGATGGTGTGAAATGAAATCAATTAGAATAAAATGGAATAGAGTTAAGTCCGATTCCTATAATTAGAAATATCCATGGAGTGAAATATGTATATAAGAATATTTGTTAAAAAATGCTTGCAATTATTAGATGTCATAATTAGTTTGATATTTAAGTAAGTGATTTTAATCAATGATAATTAATTAAGATAAAATGAAATTGCAATTATGTATTGAATTCCATCTTTAAATTGAAATTGCCGATTCCTTAGAATCATAATTCCCTTTATTGAAAGTACTTCTAAACATAGGAAATGAATAAAATCCGGAATCATAATTCTACTCCTTAGCAACGGTAAGTCTAATTTTTGCTATTTATTAGGCTTTTCCTTTATCATGTATATATATAGGTAGTAGAATAATAGCAATGAAGTTAAAACACATTGTAATGGTAGGTAATTTCAAAAAACTACCTCTCATAGTGTTATTTGTCCAAATTCTATTATTTAGTCACCATTTATATATGTATATATGTATGAATGCAAGTATGCAGGTATGCGTATTTATATATATATATATATATATATGAATATAAGATGGGTAATACATATTGAATTTTTTTTTCCTTTTCGATGAACTAATTTTCCTCAATAACGAATGAGAGAAAAACGGATTTTTTTTTTCCCTTTATAACGAGAGTTAGTTATTCCCTTTAGTATCTTGATGTGAGTTTATTTAATTTGTTTACTTCACCTGAAATATATTATATTGATTTTGAAAGTTGACCATAGATCTTGACCACCATAAAACAACTAAATTACTATAAAGAACACAAAGCTTGACTTGATATCTTAGTGCAAGTTTCTAAAATAATTTAATTAGTTAAGAAGGTTGACTATAAATCTTATCTTCAATACCATCCACATTCCATGACCGTAAACTCAAACGATAACATTAGATGAAAACAGTTATTAAGATTTTTATACTCTAATTAACGAAATAAATTTGATTTCAATCCCCGCTTTGATTGCTCATAATTTAGAGATGGCTTCGTTGGACATTCTACCAAGAGAGCTTTCCTAACCTATTAGAAAGCTTTGTATGAAACGGATGGTACTCGTAAAAAGATGGTAGAATTTGTGCAATGGACGGTAGAATTTAGTGAGGCCGGCGATCTAGACTAACATAAATTACAGCTATACCATCAGAGTTCTATTCAACTATAGTTATGCTGAGCTAATTTATTAATGAATTTATCATGTCGTCTTGGGACTTTAAAATTATATTTGATTTAGTTGATTCTACTCAACAATTAAGAAGAAAATTGTGTTGATTACATTTTAAAATTTTGAACCTTTTTAAATAAATGGCACAAATAGTAAGTATTGTATGCAATTAAATGTATAACATGCAAAAAAAAAAAAAAAAAGAATAAGGATAGCAGAATAACGCAACAATATATGGTGGTTTCTGCTTACAAGTTAATTGGCTTTTCTAGCGCCATTTTGGGTGATGCGGTGATCTACACTAGTCTTTCAACTCTATTGAAAATAAAAAATAGAAGTGTAAATATAGTCTCCGGGCTATATAATTACTAAAACAACATAATATATTATAAAAAAACAAAAACAAAGACTAATAATAACCAAGGGTAATTTCGATATTCTAGGATATATAATCTCTTAGAAAGACTCATAAACTCATTACTAGATAGTAGACAGCTCTACAGATAGAGTTTGATAAAACACACAATTATTTTCTAAATTAAGTCTTGCTTATAAAAGTTTTATCTCATCTTCACTTCATTAAGCCTAGATAGCCTATCCTTACATAGAACAGTAACATCATGAAGATTAGTAACATCTTCTCTGGTCCACATTGACGATATAAAAAGCTTCCAAACAGTTAGTAACAATAACGATTTTATTGAAAATCATGGTTGAGGCAATGTGCATGCCCTCCGCAATGCCCCCACAACTCTTCTTCGAGAGGCAAAATAGTTGTGTTTTGCTTTGCATACCCAAACAAACACATGCGATCACCTCTCGACATTATTCCATCAATACCCGCAATATCTCTATCCTTCGCCCCTACATCTGTGAATAAATTACAATAGTTCATGTCTACAACATTACTGCTCTATCTTACCGCTTTTATTTCAAAAATATCCAACAGTTAGATAAATTGGTTTTCCAAAGATATAATGTGTATGGCCATCGATAGAGAGAAACTAACTTTGAAAGTGAACTTAACCTAGTTTGTTTTTAATATTTTTTGAAGTAATCTAATGAAATATCTTCCCTTCGTTTAAAAATATAGCTAGAGGTCTTCGTAAAATCTTATTCAAGTTTGAAAATTCCAATTTGAATTCGAAATGAAATTTCTTGATATCTACATAATTATCACATAAACATAATTGATTCTTATCCATTAATCTCTTGACGTCTTCGAATATTGTTGCTTAGGATTTTTCTATAGCAATCCTATACTGTAGAAAAATCCTAAGCGATAGAGATCAGAAAAAATCCATAAATTGTGGATCGAATTGTGAATCGAATCGAAAGATTGATTTTTTTACGAATCGTTTGATTTACAGTTTAGTTCAATTATATGTAAATGGTTCACAGTTTGGTTCAAGCGAACAAACTAAACCGACCCGTTTAGTTAAACAAAAAAGAAAAAATTTTACAATTTCTTTGTATTTTATTTTCTACCCATCTTCATGGATTTTATTAAATTTTTCTTATTTTGTTATTCTTTGTCTTATTTCCATATCAACTATTAAGATTTCATTGAGTAAGTTTCATCTAAAATTTCACATTTATAAATTTTTTTTCTAAATTGTCCTTTTCATTAACATTTTCAAATTAAGACTCTTACCTTAATGCTCTTTACATGTATCTCATCTCTTTTCTAATCTTTGGTGTGTTTTTTTTGTTTTTTTCATATCACTTTTGAATGATTAGATTTACTTCTCCCTTCTCGTTGTTGTTCATTGAAATAAGGTCTTTTATCGTTATCCAATCAAGTTGAGTTCGTTAAGATCTTATATAACTTTTTGCTATATATCGTTATACATGAGAAATGCGTGAGAAATTAACTGGACACATATGAAATTTTGATGAAAAAGAAAATCTGTTATTGAAAATAAAAATTTGATATAAATGATTCAAACCCGTTGCAATTAGGTTTGAAAAATTTACAAACTAAATTATTATATTAGATTCGATTCAATAAAGGGGTGCGAACCATACCAAATCAAATCACGCCCATCCTTACCAAGTAATAGCGTTACTGTAACACTAACTAAGGCAATCTACTATATTAGCAAGTTGCCTTCTCCTTCTCCTTTTCCAATTTAGTTACTTTATTTTTCAATTCATAAAACTCATTAACCTATTGTTCAAATTACAAGTAATGCTATTCTAATAAAAGCAATGGTGTAGATTTAGTTTTAGTAAATGTATGATGTAGATTTAATAGTGTTAGGTAACACTATTTTGCTAGCATTACTGTAGAAACCCCTACTTAGGTTAACTAATTCTAAGAACTTTGTGTAAATTGAAATCCAAACAATTATGAGTTTTCTCTTTAATTCGAAAATTCTGTCTCTTGATCCATCTAACAAAATGAAACTTAAATTTCAATTATCAATACATTATATCTGATAAGCCTTTAAGTATATCCACTCGTAAAAGTCATATAAAACAAATCTTAACTATTTAATGCTTTACGCTTTGCATGGTATCCAATCTTTAATATATATATTTATTTATTTATTTTGAAATAAATTTTTTTATTTAAAAGATTTGCATAATTAACATATTATTAATGCATATTCATATTCATATTCATATTCATATTTTAAAGATCAAAACACTTAACTATTGCACGACGTTATCCAGTTCATTGAGAGACTAGAGAAATTGCGTTCACTTTAATTTGGGTTGAGAAGTTTGACGTCATACACTTACAAATCAAAACTAAACTGAAGCTTGTACAATAAAAAATACCCTTCACCCTAGACTACTTTCGTACCATAGTTCCCAACCTTATCGCAACCTCCCCTCTTATCACTTAATTCAATTAAAGATGGAAAAATAATTATTTCAACTATCTTCATCGAAGGGTTTATGTTTAGCCTAAGAATCCTAATTGTTTCCTTTAGCAGGTTGTGATGCATATCAGGTTACAAATTAGGGCAAGTTTAAGCTAGATCATTTCAGGGGTGGCTAAACAATTTCAAACAATCCAATCTAAGTAGTAATCGTAAAACAATCAATACATTGAGTTTAGCATTCCATGATAACAAAATAATATTCAAGCAGATATGCTGCATACCCACAATCAACTAACTTATAACCATAAACAAATATAACTAAATTCTCTAAGTATTTTGAAATAATACTTTAAAATACAGTAAAGCATTGATCCCACTTACCTTGACATTGGACGCTTTATAGTTTTGCATATTGGTCTTGTCCACTTCAATTTATCCCTAAATATTCAATACAATTACTTTAATTTTAACTAAATATAAAGTGGATGAGTTCATTTTATTGGTTTGAGTACAATTATGATTTAGTTTAAGTAAATTTCTTAAGCTATTTATTAAGTATTATCTTACTTTGCAAGTCTCTAAACAAAGTTCTAAAAGTTTATTTATTGTCAAGTTTTTGTCTAAGAACCTTTTGATGAAGTCTTTAACATAAGTCTTCTCAAATTGGTAATTCTTTAACCAAATCTTTACTAATATTTTGGCTAAGGTTCTTACACTAGCTAACTCTCTCAACAAGTCTCTAAAAGTCATTTAAACTATGCTTCTTTCACTGGCCTACCCTCTAAATAAGTCTTTGATATTGTTGTAATTAAACTTCTCTCATCAGCTAACCCTTTGAGTAAGTCTCTGATTCTAGGACTTAGTCTCTTCTTCCAATTCAATTCTCTAACGAACCCTTTGGCATGATGTAAACTTATATATTTACATTAAGTTATTCACTTATGCGCTTTGCTTTCAGTCCTAAAACTCATTGTAAGATTGCAATTCACCCTTCATCAATCTTATTACCACACTTGCTTCCGAACTCCTTGATTTCCATATGCTTAATTTAAGTGATTCCATACCCATAACTACCCTTGCAAACACATTCATCACTTCTATTTGCATCAATCAACTCTAAGTCATTACAATTAGTAGGATACATTATAATTAGTTCTAGAGTTGGGCGCAAATCATTTTTCTCAAAATTTATTATATAAAAAAATTTGAAAAATAGCACTTTTTTCTTGATTAAATGAATAAAAAATTCATAAAAATTATTAAAAATATTTTTGGATCAAATCTCTTTATAGTATCCTTTTGTATAATTTAGTGATATCCCAAGAGTATTTTGAACTCAAAATGACATTAGTAGGAATGTTTAAACACAATTTTTAAATTGATGTGGGTCTTAATAATTTCTTAAGGGCGGCAATTTCTTAAGGATTGCGTATATCCCTCTTAAATTTCAACAAACTATGTTTTTCTCAAATTATACAAATAAAAATATCCTTGAATAATTTTTGTTCATAGTTTAATATTTTTAGAAAATTCAAGAAAATTGAATGAATTTTGGACTCACTAAAAGACTTGGTTGTTTAGTCACTAACGACCTCTAGCCCCTTATCGACTCAGCTAGGTACCCTTCCTACTACCACCCTATAGTAGTGGTTCTCATGCAAAAGCCTCTTGAACCCTTGCACCAACAATTAACTCAGTTCGCACTACTTTGATTAAATTCCTCTAAATTCTTTTCTACCATCTTATTTCTATTTTCCCTAAATTTTGTTAGAAACCTAAGACCTTACTTAAGTTTGTAAAGAGCAGTTTCCAAGTTTTGGGCATTTGCATGGTGAAAAATTGTAAAAGATAGCAATTTTTCTTAGTGTCCTAGTTCAATTGTTTATTATTACACATATTAAACTAACATTAATATCCTTATTTTATTTTTTTTAATTTAGTTCTTATTTTATTAGTTCCCATTATGTACTTATTTTGTAGTCTATTAAGTTTGCTATGCTTATATAAAGGTAAGATTGCATGAAGCAAGACAAGTTAAATGGAATAATAGTATTTCAATCTTAGGTTTTAACTATTATGAACTTAAGATTTTATTCTTGTGATGTTCAATTTTATGCTCAAGCATAAGTTTTTATACTTAAAGTTCCTGTATTTTCATAACTAATGAGAAGAGGTTTTTATACACCTTTGGCTCCTGGTCCTATGATTAATTAGTTGAGATCTCAATTTGTTTCTAATGGTCTTGAGGTTTAGTGTTGCTACATAATTTGTTATCAAAGCTTTAGTTTAGAATCAGGTCTTACTAAGTTAGTCCTGAGATTTCATAGATATATCAACTTCTTGATATATCCATCTCTTATTTACCTTCTATTTTATAACATAAAAAAATTGCAAAAATCTACTTTTTATCTTCTTCTCTTAATTTACTTTTCTACAAATTTGTCTCATTTAGTTTATCTTCAAAGTTCAATTCCGTTGAAAAAGTTCATGACTCATTTATATATATAACTAAGGTATGATTGAGAGGTAACAGGTAAGTGTATGGCATGAATTTATACATTGTATTATATTTATTTTAGCTTAACTAGTTGCTGATTTGTATAATGGATTGCTAAGTTAGATTGTTGATTGTGCTTAGTTTAGTTGTTTTTTGTTTTATATTTACAATAGTGTATAAATACTAACAATAACACAATAACAAGATAGAATAGTCATTTTCACATAAATTCTTTTCAACTCCTTCACCTTCTTCCTTTCGTATGCACTTATCAACAAAACTTGAGATGCTCACATGGAGGAATTTCCACATGATATCATATTGAGGTTAGTTTGAATTTTTGTTCTTGATTTATGTTATGATTTTAAATATTAGTTAGGCAATTTAATAAATAGTTATCATTATTAGAATTAGTTAGTTAAAGAAGATAGTAAATAGTTGTAACTAGTAAATTTTGTTACTATAGGAAATATTATAAATAGCATTTATAAAAGTCAAAAGATCATCATTCCATTCATAATCAAATTCAAAAAATCTATAACTCTCTCTTCCTTCTCTTTGAAATTTTTAGGAGTTTGTCTTTAACTTGACAAAGAAAATAAGTGGAGTTAACTTTTTGAACTCACTACCTCATACCACTGGCACTGAAGAAGTAGTGCTTTCTTCTTTGCCAAAGAGAATGTCAAACTTGCCAACGGAAGGCATATTAGAGCTCTTTCCCTTAAGGGATTAGGGGGCTTTATGATCGGAGAAAAGGAAGGGGTATAGTTAGTATGTTACTGGGTCGGCGGAGGAACTTGTAGGAAGGGGCGATGACTTGCAGAATTCACATAAGAAATTGCCAACACTAAAGACAATTTCATTTTTCTTATTTGTATGAATGAGCTATGTGAGACTCTAACAATGGTGCTCTCGTTAGGAGACTCCTTTGATCCATTTTCGTTTTTTTTTTCTTGTTGACTCGATCTCATTTGTTCTTTCTTTTACTATCATAACCTTTTCATTTGTTATTCATATTCATGCTTGCTTTTAATCATGATGAATTTGCAAGATCCTATTGAGTTAGTGCAAATAGAAAAGTAGTTAAAGCAAATAATGGCATAAGTACTAGCATTGGAACAGAAAATGATTGCATCATTTAACAAAATTCCAGAAGATTTAAGTAAATTTGTAACAATTAATCAGTATTTGAAAGAATTAATTGTTGAGCACATTGATGAAGAAGATAAATTGAAGAAACAGTATGACATAGACATCGCTGCAACCATAGAAGTTATGGATCAAGAAAATTTTGAAGAAATTGTTCAAAACAATGATTAAGAAAAAGTTGTTGTCATAAAATGACAATATTCTAAGATTAATATTGAAGATAATTTTCATTATGATCAAGAAATTTTAATACTTCAATTGTTTTGATTTTTAAGGAATCAAAATACAAAAGTAGTGGATGATAACCTCCTTGATGTCAATTATGGTACAATAGTAGGAGTAATTGAAGTCATTGCTTGCATTTCTCTTGAGCCATATGTCTTTTAGAAAAAAGGTGCACTTAATTTTAAAGATAATATTCAAAGGTATTGAAAAGACATGTTATAAATAAGAAAGGTCATTTTATAAGGACAACACGATAATAAATGCTTTAAGTTTTTTGAATATTGTTGATAAATTTTTACTTTTACTAAATAAGATTAGCAAATTCTTATTTGTTTATTTATTCTTATTTCCTTAAACCTTCAAGACAAGGGTTTTCTTAAGGATAGTAGAAATTATTATGATTTTAGATATTAGTTAGGCAATTTAATGATACGACTATTAAGATTAGTTAGTTAAGGAAGATAATAAATAATTGTACCTAGTAAAGTTTGTTAAAAAATTGGTTATTATAGAAAATATTATAAATAACATTTGTAACAGTAAAAAAATCATCATTTCATTCATAATCAAATTTAAGAACTATTGTTCTATAACTCTCTCTTCCTTCTCTTTTAAATTTCTAGGAGTTTGTCTTTAACTCGAACTAAAGACAATTTCATTTTTCTCGTTCATATGAATGAGTTATGCAAAATTCTAACAATCTAATTCTTGTTTTGTTTTAGATACGATGAATAATCAAATCAATTAGGAACAAGATCCTTTATTCATTTTAGGTTTAGATAACCCTATCATGGTTATAGGAAATGTCATTTTTAATGGTACGAATTTTGTTGCTTGGAATTAGTCCATCAAAATGGGGCTTGGTGCGAAAATGAAACTAGGTCTTATAGATGGAAGTATAAGAAAACCAAATTAGGATTCACCGAATCATGCTAGATGGATAAGGGTAGATTACATGATGAGACGTTGGATATGTAATTCTATGTTGAGTAAATTTTCATAGAACTATCTATAGACACAAACTTCTTTCTAACTATGAAGTGAGTTGTGTGAATGGTATAGCCAAAGGAACGGTCCACTGATTTTTCAATTATAACTCAAAATCAATAACTTCAAACAATTGAATTAGTTAATTAGCTTGTACCATAATAGATTAAAGAGGTATTAGGATGAACTTCAAGCATTATAAAGTTTTCCTACATGTGAATGTAGAAAGATGGAATATTGTACTTATAGACTCAAAGAGAAAATCTTGCACTTTGTATCTCAAGAAAAATTGATGCAATTTTTTATGGGACTTAATGAAGGTTTTGATGTTGTTTAAAGTTAGATTTTAAATATGAATCTACTACCTTCTATTAACAAGCCATTTAACATTGTTCAACATGTAGAAAAACAGAATGAAATCACATCTTGTTCATGTAAACCTAATAGCTCGGCATGTTATGAGTAGAACAATAGGAAATAGGAATATAGTTGATAGGAAGAGAGCAAAATCTAAGCTTGTTTGTAAATACTATAAAGGAGAATGACATTTCATGGATAATCGTTTTCAATTGATTAGATTTCTAGATTAGTATAAAGGGAAGAAGAATATTAGAGAAAACATTACTCGGAATGTAGTTAATTCAGCTATCACAAAGGCAGAACATGATAATAATACTTATCAAAATTAGCATCCTCTAGATATGGTGGATGACTCAATATTTGATTCAGTTGCAGGTTTAACTTCTGGTTCTTCTAATATGACTAATCCACAACTAATGCATAATTTTTGTCATGAGTTTTTGAAGTTTATGAAGGACAACACACTTCAAATGCAATATTGATGAATGTAATGAGCTTTGCAGGTGTTACTCTTACTTCCTCTTGCTTTGGTGCTTTAAATAATAACACTTGTTCATAGATAGTTGACTCAAGCACCATTGATCAAATCAATCCCTTTCATTCTTTGTTTCTTGATACATATTCCTTAATTATACTATTTCAATTTGCTTACCTGATGGGTCATATAAAAGTGTTCATATAGTTGGCTCCATATCACTAACCTCTTCAATGATCTTTTAAAATATGCTATTTGTTCTAGATTTTACCTTCAATTTGTTGTCTATCAATCTCTTGTTAAAGGATCATTCTTTAATTGCCAATATTGACTCTTCTACATGCATATTCCAGGAACAAAAAAATAACCAAATTCTTGCTACAGCCAAAGCTATGAATAGGCTTTATCTTTTAGAGTATGAAGTGTTGAAAGGTTCAAGTGGATTTGTTGATGTTGTTACTTCTAATTCCTCTTATATTCATTTGTCATATAAAGATAGAAACATTATTAATTTGTTACATAACAAATTGGGTCATGCTTTAATCTTGAAACTCAATGTATCTCCGGGAGTTGGACACATAGAGAAGCACTACAACGAAGTGAATCGAAAAAAACAAAAGAAAAGCTAGCAAAGTTAAGGTAAATTCTAAATGGATATGATGCACTACTTGATTCTACTCAGCTTATAATTCATCAAATGTGACTCATTGGTCCGAACTAAAAGGTCGCTAACCACTACTCCTTACTAAAGATAATAGATAAGATTTGAGGGATAATAAGAACACTAAAGTTACTCAAAAGAAACATGAACAATTTCTCTATTGATTAATGTATAATGATTTGCGTACAAGTAAGTAGAGGTTTATATACCTATCTACTAATGTTACTTTACATGTATGAAAAGATAAAAAGATATTTTTACAATTATGTTACATAAAATATACTAAAAGGGGTAAAAGAGACAAAAAAATGTTCAATACAAAATAGTTAATATCATTCTAGAATGTTATGTCAGAAGACACATGTTACTTGGTGGCTAGACATTAGAAATATGATACAAAGTAGGTGAATGCAGAAAAGTGTTTGTAGTCAAAGATCGACCTGATCTAGATTAGGTTAAGGACCAATTAGTTTTTTATAGAGGAGTCGGCTTGAGTTGGGGTTAGATTTCCATGGTCGACTTAGGAGCTTGGCTTGGCTAGTCTTGGGTTGTCTTCTAAGATAAAACATAGCTGCTAGGCATGAGTGGGTTTAGCGCACATGAGGATGTAACATCCAGGTTAGCAGGAGCTCAGTTCGGAATAAGAATTCCCATCTCAAATATGGCTTTAAGCTAGTATTCACTGTGTGAGTCCTTAGAGTCCTCTGTTCAACTACATATGATCAGTTTAGGAGGTTGTTTCCTTATCAAAACTTCAATACTTACATGAATGTAAACATTTTGATCTTGATGACTTTGTTTGTGATACATGTCATCTAGCTAAGTCTCATAGAATTCCATTCATTCGAAGTGATACACTTTCTTCATATGTCTTTTATCTTGTTCATGTGGATGTTTAGAGACCATATGGTATTTCTTCTCTTGATGGTGCTCGGTTTTTCCTTACTATTTTCTATGATTACTCATGTTGTACTTGGACTTATTTATTACACAATAAGTCACAAATTTTTCATATTATCTAGTCCTTCTTTTAAATGGTCAAAGCATAATTTCTTGCAACTCTTAAAGTGATAAGATTTGATAATGGATTTGAAATTCTTTCACATGTATGCAAAATCTCTTTCATGATTTAGACATTGTACATCAAACTTCCATGGTATATACACCACAACAAAACTGACGAGTTGAAAGAAAACATAGGCATATTATTGAGACTACACGAGCTTTAAGAATACATGTAAATTTACCAAATAATTTTTGGGTTGAATGTATACTTATGGTTATACATTTATTAACAAGATGTCTATGTCCAAGTTAAATAAAAAAACTGCACATGAATTGTTGTTTAGAATGAAACCCAGTTATGATGATCTTAAAGTAATAGGATGCTTATGCTTTGTCAAGGATAATAGACTTAAGAAGGGCAAATTTGATCCACGTATCTTAAGGGATGCCTTTTTAGGATATGTTCCTAACAAGAAAGGATATAAGATCTTTGACATGCATTTAAAACAATTCTTATTAGTTAAGACATTATCTTCTGTGAAGATGTCCTACCTTTTAAGCATGACATCTCTTTATCTGATAATTCTTCTGAGTATGATACGCTTTCTCATCCTCCTGTTGGCTTTATTACTAATGATAGTATCTAATCTGACTCTTGTATGCCTTATTCAAGTTCTTTTTTATGCTTACCCTCTAATTTTGTGATAGATTATGTTCCTGTTTGGAAATCAAGTTGTTTCGAACCATAACTAAGAACAGACAAGGCTAGTCGCTGGAAAGGTCCAAGCTTACAGAAAGCTGGAAAAGAGTTAATGGGGAAAGGTACGAAACGGTAAAAATGACAAATGAAACAATAAGCAAAAACTTACGAACAGCTCTAGAGAATATGATGCACCAAAAAAACTTTTGAGAACTCCCGATACAATTCAATATGACGCACGAATTGATCCAATGAGGTTACTTACCACCTAACCTTACTTAAGGGAAAGGATAAGAGTGGTATTGAGAGTAAACAAGCAGTGTTTATGCAAGGAAGAAAGTATTCAAGTGTATTAAAGGTAATCTGATCTCCTATATCTACAAGTATAAGGGTATTTATACTCGTAAGTTAAAGCAACTTGCTTAAAAGGTAAAAGATAAAAATGAAATTTCCTAAAGAAGCAATGTACATGATACAAAAGGAAAAAATGAATATACAATGAAAATAATCATTAGTGCTATAGATTTTACATATGATATTGTACACGTGGCGATGCCGTATTGGCAAGATTGTTAGGAGATGCGAACAAAAAGTACGAATTGATGGGTTTGTCCAAGTAAGGATGGCTTAAGCAGTTCGATCTCTCTTTCTTGGCTTTTTGGCAAGGAAGATGCCAAGTAATTGGTCGGCTTAGTGTTGGAGAGTAATCATCAACTCGGCATACCACAAAGCAATGGGTGGTCATACGGTACAGCATTAAAGGTAACTCAGCAAAGAAGTACTCAGTCTTAGTAAGGGTTGGTTGAAACAGGATTCGTCGTGCTAACTTCTCTAGTCCTTGGGCTCGGCTGCGAGTAAGAGGTTCGATAGCCTGATTTTTATTATTCCCTCTGAGTTGTTTTGGATTTGGGATCAAATCCGAATAGTGTTCGCTCAATTCTTTATTAGGGTGATATAGATTGAGGTCTACAATGTTGAAGGTGTTAGAAACGCTATAGTCCCTAGGCAGTTCCAACCTGTAGGAGTTTTTACTGATTTTCTAGAGGATTTTGAAAGGTCCTTCAGCTTTTACAAATAATTTGTTCTTCCTTTTGTTTAAGAATTGTTCTTCATTGAGGTGTAGCCATACCAAGTCTCCTAGCTGAAATTATTTGGTCAACTTACCCTTAGTCTTTTCTCGCATTCTTCTAGCAGCTTAGTCAATATGCTGAGTGACTTTGTCATAGATGTGTTGAAGAGATTGTGCTCTGGCCGAAGCCTCAGGGTCCTCTTGCGTGTGTGCTAATACAGGGGCATGGTTAAAGGGCAATTCGAGATTGAATCCATAAACCACCTCAAAGGAAGTTTGCTTAGTGGTGTTATGTACAATTTGGTTATAGGCGAACTCGACGACTAGCAGGTAGACATCCCAATCAACTAAGTTCTTGTCTATTGCAGCTTAGAGCAATGACCCCAATGTACGATTAACTATCTCTGCTTGGCCGTTGGTTTAAGGGTAACATGAGGCACTGAAGAGTAATTTGGTTCCTAACCAATACCACAGGGTTATCCAGAAATGGCTCAAGAACTTCAGATCTTTGTCGAAGACTACACTTCTCGGCAGGCCGTGTATCCACACAATCTCCTGAAAGAAAAGAGAAGCAATAGCTGAGGTGTCGTTAGTTTTGGTTTAGGGCACAAAGTGTGCCATCTTACTGAACTGATCTATGACGACCATACAGAATCTTTACTTTGGGTAATTCGTAGCAGTCTGAGAACAAAGTCCATACTCAGTTTAGTCCACGGCCTTGTTGGAACAGGTAGGGGTATTGCTTTCCCTTGTTCCATTTGGTACTTGGCTTTTTGGCACATAGCATAGCTTTCGACAACTTAATACTCATTTCTTCACATTCTTAGCCAAAAGAATTAACCATTCAATAGTTCACAGGTCCTCTTCTCTCCAAAGTGTCCAAAGAGTCCTTCGCTATGGGCTTCTTTGATTAATAATTCCTATAGGGAACAAGTCAGCACATACAGTTTCCTCCCTCAGAACAGATAGCCATTCTCCACATGATACTCGTCCACTATCCTTCTATCTATGCATCGTGAAATTATTTGTCCAAAGTGTGAATCCCTGGAGTATTGTTCTTTGATATTTGCAAAACCAAACAGCCTGATCTGCAGTTTTGATAAAAGCGCATGTCTCCTTGAAAGAGCATCTGTAACTACGTTACTCTTTCCCTACTCGTATTTAATTACAAAATTGAATCCCTCAAAAAATTCAACCCATCTTATCTGCCACTTCGATAACTTAATTTAACTTCAGAGGTACCTCTATAATTCATAGTTAGTATATATGACAAATTCTCTCGGTAGTAAGTAATGTTGCCACACTTGCATTGCTCAGATCAGTGCCAAAAGTTCCTTGTCATACATGGAGTAGTTTAGCTGTGGTCCTCAGAGTTTCTTACTGTGAAAGGCAATTGATTAGCCTTCCTACATTAGGACTGCACCTATTCCAACGCTCAATGCATCATATTCCAGTTCAAAAATTTTGTCGAAGTTAGGTAGTATTAATACTAGGGCAAAGGCCAATCTTTCCTTTATGTTGGCAAAACTTCTCTCCTCCCTTTTCTCCCCATCGAAAGTAGATGTTCTTTTCTGTTAGCTCGGTAAGTAGCGCGATGATGGTGTTGAAATTCTTGATAAACCTTCTATAAAATGAAGCTAATTCATGGAAACTTCTTAAGTCGACATAAGTAGTAGGAGTCAGCCACTCGACAATTGCCTTAATCTTCTCATCATCGACTTGCAGGCCTCCTCTATTGACTACATACCCCAAGAATACCACTTCCTCCTAGCAAAAACAACATTTCTTCAAATTGTCAAATAGTCTCTTGGCATGAAAGATATCCAGGATTGCTCTAAGATGTTCACAATGACTCGACATGTCAGCACTATAGACCAGGATGTCGTCAAAGTACACCACGACATACTTCCCTATGAGATGTCTTAATACATGATTCATAAGTCTCATGAAAGTGCTTAGGGCATTCGATAAGCCAAAGGGCATGATCATCCACTTGTAAAGTTCATGTTGAGTCTTGAATGCAGTCTTCCACTCATCTCTTAGTCTCACGCGGATTTGATGGAAGTCAAATTTAAGATTAATCTTGCCGAAAATCTTGGCTCCACTCAGCTCATCCAACATGTCTTTTAACCTCGAGATTGGATACTTATATTTGATAGTGATTTTGTTCACAGCTCAGCTGTCAACACACATTTACCAGGTTCTATCCTTCTTCGACACTAGAAGTGCAGGCACAACCCAACAGCTAAAACTCTCTCTCACATAGCCTCTCTTTAGCAACTCATTGACTTGATGTTGGAGTTTAGAAGCCTACTCGGGATTCATCCGATAAGTTAGCTTATTCGGTAGTGCAGCGTTAGGTACTAAGTCAATGCAGTGCTCTATGCCTCGAGTTGCGAGCAAACCCCTAGGTAACTATTTTGGGAACAAGTCAACATAATCATCTAGCAACTCTTTGATTTCCTAGGGAAGCTTACCCTATTCCTTCATTTCCAATAGTCGCCACACCAATAATAGGATCAACTCGTCAATATTAATGGCCTCTCGGAGCTCAACTCTACTCATAACTAGAGCTATTTTTTATCCGCGAACCAGTTTCATCTGTTGCTTATGAATTTCTCTCGACGGCATCGAATTCAGCGTGATCTTCCAGTCATCCTTTTCCAACATATACGTGTTCCTCTAGCTGTTATGTATAACTCTTCTGTCAAACAACCACGACTTATCTAGCAACACGTGGGAAGCGTACATAGGCAGCATGTCGCAAAGGATCTGGTTAGAATAATTTCCTATAGCGATCGGCAATAGTATTTACTGAGTAACATGTAATGCTCCTTTCTTACTCAACCAGTATAACTTGTACGACCTAAGATGTGTAATAGTCAGTAGCTTCAGTTTTGAAACAAGATCAGCTGATGCCATATTAGTACAACTTCTACTATCCACAATGAGAGCATACAACTGATCATTCACCTTACAGGTGGTATAAAACAAATTCTCCCTCTACTCTCCCTCTCGTGAGGGTTCCATGCTCATAGTGCGTTGGACAACCATGAGTAATTGGTCTAAGTCCTCGAGAAATACGTTCTCCTCAATCAGTTCTTTCTCGGCATTTTCGTTCTCGGTAGGAACCTCCTTCTCCTCGGTTTCCTCATTCGTGCTCTCTACTTTTAACTTTGGGATGTCTCCCTTAATGACTATCGTCCTTTAGTTTGGGTACTAAGCAGCCATGTGTCTGAAGCCTTGATACTTGAAGCACTAGATCTGGTAGGTCCAAACCCTTACCCTTTCTCATATGTTCAAATCAGCACTATATCTTTAGGTTGACCTTTTTACTCGACTCTGACATCAACTCTTCTACTTGGCTCGTTACTAGACTGAGCTTAGTGACTTGCCTGTCTTAGTCGGTAACTCGACATTCTGGTCATTACATGGCTACTTTGTCTCTCCATTCACTGGGTAATCCTAACAGCTTCATTCATTGTGTCAAATCGTTGGAGCTGCATAATATCTTAAATGTCTCCTCTCAATCCAGTAATAAACCTTGAGACTGTTCAAGCTGGTGGTTTCTTCACTTCGCATCTTATCATAAGCATTTAGAATTCTTGAACATATTCATCAACAGTTCAACCTCCTTATCTCAGCTCCTAAAGCCGAGTGAAAGTATCTTGAAGATACGTTTCCGGCATTAATCTGTTTCTGAGTACTCTCTTCATCTCAAGCCAGGTGTTAATCTCTCGGTACCCATCTCTTTTCCTCATAGCCTGAAAATTCTTTCACCACATGGTGGCATATCCGAAGAATTCAACAGTAGCAATCCTCACTTTTTCATAGTCTTTATATTAATAGTAATCAAATACATACTCTACCTTTTCTTCCCAATCCAGATACTTATCAGCATTGCCAAATCCATTGAAACTCGAAACTGAAGTTTACATGGTCGGATGCTCTGGGGACTCGTATACGCTCCTCTTCAAAATACTCTTCTTTCTCCTTATCTAGCTCTCTCAAGTCTATCCTTCACCTTACTCGTCCGCCAACTCCTCCACCTCGAACTGATTTAGTTGGGTTCTAACCTCCAACAGGTTGAGCAGCTTGTGGAGTATTTTGTGTAGTCTTAGTAGGTCAGCAAGACAAGGCATGAACAGCTCGAGTCAGATTTACCAAAAGGTTAACTACATCATTAAGTCTCTCGTAAGTGCTTTTAGGAGTTCCTTGAGATTGTCGTTCATGGTAGATAACTCCACTATCATCACCAGCACTAACATTCATACTTGGGTCTATCATTTTCTCTCAGATTAAAAATTCAAACAAATACTTCAGAAAGTGAACAACTAATAACATAGCAGTCAAATGAACACAGTAATCGACTCTATTTCATACACGTAAAACAAGCACAACAGAATTCAAAAAGAACTAACTACAGCTCACACAAAACCTCTTCTCCGATACCAAGATGTTGTGAACCGTAACCAAGAACAGATAAGGCTAGTCGTTAAATGAGTCCAAACTTACAAAAAGCTCGAAAAAGGTTACTGGGAAAAGTTACAAAAAAGTAAAAATAATGAATCAAACAGTAAGTAAAAACCCATGAATAGCTCTAGAGGATATGGCGCACTAAATGAACTTTTGAGAACTCACAGTACAATTCGATATGACGCATGAATTGATCCAATGAGGTTACTCGCCACCTAACTTTGCTTAAAGGAAAGGATAAGAGTTACATCGAGAGTAAATAAATAGTATTTACGCAAAAAAGAAAGTACTTAAGTGTATTGAAAATAATATGATCTCCTATAACTACAAGTATAAGGGTATTTATACCGGTAAGTTAAGCAACTTGTCTAAAAGGAAAAAGACAAAAAGAAAAAAAGGATATTTCCTAAAGAAGCAATGTACATGATATAAAATGGTAAAAATAAATATACAAGGAAAATAATCATTGGTACTACAAATTCTACGTATGATACTATACACGTAGCGATGCTACATTAGTAAGGTTGTTACAAGATGTGGACAAAAAATATAGACAGATAGGTTTGTCCAAGCAGGGATGGCTTAATCAATTTGCTCTCTCTCTCTCTCTCTCTTGGTTTCTCTGCAAGGAAGATACTGAGTAATTGGTCAGCTTGGTGCTAGAAAGCAATCATCAACTTGGCATACTACGAAGCAATGGGTAGTCATACGGCATGGCATTAAAGGTGACTAGACAAGGAAGTACTCGGCCTCAATAAGGGTTGGTTAGAACAGGAGGATTCGTTGTGCCAGCTCCTCTAGTCCTCGGGTTTAGCTGCGGGTAAGAGGTTCAGTAACTTGATTCCCATCATCTAGGATACACTAACGTTTTTCCTCATTAAGTTTGTAAGCCTAAAAGATCCTTATTTAGTCTTAAGCAAGCGTCTTATCAATGGAACATTGAAATATCTCTAGTTCTTATTCAACAAGGTTTTACTCAATCTATGAGTAACTATTCCTTGTTCACTTTATTTAGAGTTGATGGTTTTCTTATTATTTTGTTATATGTTGATGATATGTTAATTATGATAAATAACGTTGATGCTATTGCTCTTTTAAAGATTAATTCGGATAAGGCTTTTACCATTAAAGATCTTGGCTTTGTATGATTCTTTTTAGGCTTAGAAATTTGCTGAACCGTAGCATATACTATTGCTCCATTAGTGAAAATTTATTTTTGATATACTCATTGATGTTGGTTTTAATGGTTACAAGCCAGCATCATTGCCATTACCTACTTGTATTAAGCTTTCGAAAGAAGAAGAAGTGTTATCTAATTCTCTATCATATCATTATGGGTCATTTACTTTATTTGTCTATTACAAGATCAAACATTTCTTTTGTCGTTAATCAACTTAGTTAGTTTTTGCCTCTTCATCATGTTACTCATCTGCGTACTACTATGCATCTATTAAGATAACTTAAAGGAACATCTCATTTGTATCTTTTTTACCCTACGACTAATGGTTTGGTATTGAAGGCATATTTCGATGCAGATTGGGGGCTAGATTCTATTGATAGGAAGTCTCTTATTAGTTTTTGCTTGTTGTTAGGTGATTCCTTAATATCTTGGAAATGTAAAAAGCAAAACATTTTTAGTACTTCTACTACCAAAGCTGAGTATCGTAGTCTTGTTAATATTGTCAAAGGGCTTTTGTGGGTTTCCTACATTCTCATGAATTTACATGTTCACTTACCTCTACTAATTGCTTTGTTTTGTGATAAATAAGTCTACATAATTAATTACTTCTTATCCATGCTCGTATGATCGTACAAAACACATAGTTATAGATGTGCATTTTTTTTAGATTATATCAATTGAGGATTTGTTCATGTATTACATGTTTCATCTCAACAGCAACTTGTAGATCTTTTCACAAAGTTCTTGACTACTACTTAGTCGTCCTTCTTTATTTCCAAGTTGGTACTTCCAGAAAGTCTAACTTGATGGAGGGATTTGAACTGATACAGTGTAATTTATTTATTTTAACTTAGTTGGTTGTTGATTTATGCAATAGGTTGTTGACTTGGACTATTGGCTAGGCTTAGTTTAGTTGCTTTTTGTTTTCTATTCACAGTGGTGTATAAATACTAAGAATAATACAATAATAGAATAGAACAATTATTTTCACAGAAATTCTTTTCGATTCCTTCATCTTTTGCCTTTTGTATGCACTCATGGACAAAATTCGAGATGCTCACATGGAGGAACTTCCACATATGAACACATCGAGAGAAAAATAAAATAAATAACCAAATAGCATATGAAATGTGAGTATTGAGAGATTTATCAACTGGAGCATACATATGGAGTATTGTGGGGAACTTCTTTGAATACTTTTATAGGTTATAGACATATCTTCAAGCAATGGAATGTTAGAAATGAAGAGGAATGATTTGTTTGTGTTGGATGTGTTACAATAATGGAAGGAATGGATGATCATTGCATTTGGTAAGCTTAATGGTATATTGGATAGACAGTGCAACATTAGTTGAATTGCCAAAAGGGCAATGATAAAACAATTATCCTATACAACGACAACTCAAAGGAGTGCATTGCGATGATTTTAAGGATAAGGATGAAGATGATATACATGATCACATTGGCATAGTTTATGCAAACCAACCTTGGCATAAAGATTAGTAAGAGAGTTAGATATGTTTTAAGGTGACTAGGTTGATTAATTATCTAAGGAGTGTAAAATTGAAGATTCCCTCTTTTTATGGAAGAAATAACCCTGATGCTTATTTGGAGTAGGAGAAAATGATCAAGTTGATTTTTAAATATCACAATTATTTTATGATTAAAATGATAAGACTCTATCGTTGAATTTGTTGATTACACTATGATTTGGTAGGATAAACTTATGACAAGCATGAGAAGAAATCATGAGAGCCCTTTAAGATGTAGAAACTATTTAAGGCATTACAAGGAAGAGATTTGTTTATAGGTATTACTATTGAGGGGTATATTAGAAACTCTACAAGTCCCAAAGTGTAGAAGAATTGCCCAGGAAGATAGAGATGGCTATAATCAAAACGAATTAAGAGAGGATAGAGAAGCTATTATGCTAAGGTTCTTTAATGAGATGAACACTAACATTGAATATGTTATAGAGTTGCAACATTTTATGGAGATAAAAGATATAGTGCATATAGCTGCGGCTATAAATAAGTCAAGTTAAGATAATACAACACAAATTCAAAGTTTAAGCTTGATTTAGAATTTCAAAGCCTGGTCTCAACTTGAGCTCAATGGAGTTTAGAATTTTAAACTTGATCTTGAGTCAAAATAATAATCAAGAAGCTTAAGCTTGACTTTACTAAGATTGTTTACGCACGATTTATATAAAAAGTATTTTTATTCTAATAAATAGTTAAACTAAACTCAAATTCAATATACATGTAAGCTTACTTAAGCTTCGTTAGGCATATAAGTTAATATAAAAAATCTAAAGCTTGATGAGATAAATTATTCGAGTAGCTCAAACTCAACCTCCACTTGATTGTTATCATGTTAAAGTTAAGTAAATGTCGAGTTAAGTTCGAGTAGTTCACGAGCATGTTTAACTTGTTTATAACCTTGCTCATGGCCATGTAAGTAGAGCGATAACTTAATAGGAAAGTAGTTAATTGGCGTGAAGTAGAGGAAAGAAGATAGGAAAATCCTTATGTCTAAACTAAAACCACTTGTGAGAAAAGATGAGATACCCAATAAATTCAAAGGCACATTTGAAACTTGGGCTGTTAATAGTTTTCAATGTATGGATACAAGAAATCTAGCTTCTTAATGTCCAAATCTAAGCGTCATGGTCATGCACGATGATGAGAAGTTGAGATTGCCATCAACAATGATCACAACATGCTACCATTAGATTATGAAGTGATGGTAGAATAGAGTATCTAGTTGAGAGGAATCCTTGGTGATTAGGCATGCACTGGATACACAATCTAAATAGTGTGACATGGAGCAACATAAGGAAAAACACGTTTTGTACTAGGTGTCATGTTAACAATAAGGTGTGTAGTATGATCATCTATGGGCGTAGTTATACTGATGTTGCTGTACATTTTTAGTTAAGAAAGTAAATTTGCCTCTATAAAACACCCTACCTTATGTAGATTGTGGTGGCGTCAAGATTGCAAGTAAAGGTGACTAAGTTGGTTATTGTTGCATTTTCTTATTGGAAAGTATAATGATGGGGTCCTTTATGATTTGTATTAATGCATACGAGTCATATTCTTTTAAACAAACCTCGACAGTTTGATAAGAGAGTGAGCTATAATGGGTTTAAGAATTGTTATTCTTTTGTAAAAGATGATAGATTGTCACTCTTATGCATTCCATTCCAAAACAGGTTCAAGGGGATCGACAGTAATTAAAAAAAAAAGAAGAAAGAAAATCTATTTTGAAGGAGATAATTCATTTGAAAATATAGGCAATAAAGAGTGTAAGCATACTGAGCCACGAGTGAGAAAAAATGAAAGAGGTGGAGACTAAAAATACTTTCTATACAAATAAGCTGATGACTGTGCCTTGGTTACAGTATGCTTTTTTTTCCACCACTAACGAGCTTGTCATTGCTTCACCTAGAGTTATTTATTTCTTGCAAGAACATTTCAGGTCAATCCACGTGTAGAAGACCAAGATTGTAAATACTCAAGGAAGAAACTTTCAGAGGAAGGGAGTATAACGTGAACCTACAATCAAGACCAAGATCCTAGAATTACATAATCAAGCCAAGGAAAATCCAATTCCATTTCAGCACATTTGGAAGCCAAAAACCCTCAATTAGCTAATTATACAACTTACGACGACCTAGTGAGATCGACCGAGGACGTAGGAGACCGGGAAGACTGAGGAGGTGGAACCAGAGAGGGGCGGTCGATCAAGTGGTAGTTGATTGAGTTGAGGTCGACCAACCCAGCATAGGTCCAGCATGATGGAAACTATTTCGGCCGATTTTTTATTTTTTTTTTTCACGTTTTTTAGTTATTTAGCTTTCCTAACTTTCAAGTTTGTTTGTTTTCCATTTCACAGATTGAGTTGACATTTAACTTCCTAGTTTATTGTTCTTTTTATTATTTTACTTCCAATTTTATTAGTTTACTTAATGCACTCATGTCCTAGTTAATAGGGTTTATTATGATTATAAATAGATAGAAGCTGTATTAAACAAGGCAAGTTAAGTTGAACAAGAATATTTGAGTATTGAGTGTTTACTCTTCTTGTGGCTTTCAATTTTGCACATTTGGTTCTTGGGCTCTTATTAATCAACATGTCTAGGTTTTTATACCAATATTCTCAATGCTTTATATTCAGCAGGTCAAGGTTTTTCTATATCTATGCTTCGTGGTTCTATAATCAGTAGGTCGAGTCGTCGAGATCTCAATCTGTCTCTAGCGTTTTCGGAATTATTGCACGCAACCCTCTCCCTCATAAAAAAAAAAAAAAAAAAAAAATAGAGAGGAAAAAGAAAAGCTAACAATCCCAACATAAGCAATTTTTACTTTCACCTTTATTCTTTAATTCCATTGGTTTTTTTTTTTTTCTTTTCAATCTGCCTCTTTTCCTATTAAATTTGCAAATAAAGTATATTAAGTTTTTTGGAATAAATTTGGAGATAAAGTGTATTAAATTATTTGGATTATTTTTCACTTTTGTTAAGGCGAAGTCATATTATATGGATTAAATCTTCTATTTCCAGGGGACAGCCATCCTTTTTGAAGCTTAATTGCCTATATTTGAAACTTCAATCTTAATTCTACAAATTAATTTACAAACACCATCATTTTTCGCATTTGGGTACAATTAACTTTAAGTTTCTTTCCGCCAAACAATGAAAATAGGTTTGAATTCGTCTTCTCGGAAAGAAAGACAAACTGGGCCATGTTTAGGAACATCCCATTAATAATTCATTCTGGAGTCTTCATGCAAATTCCATAGCGTTAATGATTTCGCAAGCTTTTTGTCAAAATATAAGTTTGAATGAATCACAACGTGCTTGGCGAGATGGTGGACAGTATGTTAAAGTAATTATAGCTTACTAGTATGAAATTACTCTGTTTTGTGGAATGAATTACGTTTAAATTTTTCTAATTTTTTCTATTTGAAGTTGTAATAAGTAACAGTTGATAAAAATATAAATTATAATTATACATATACATGGGCAAAATAATCTTCTACATGTTGTGAAAGTCGAAAAATTCTCATGTTGACATTATAATGTTTCAGTTCAAGCTACAAAAGACAACCTTAAAATTAATATTGTCTCACTAATTCATTCAGAGCTCCTCATTCTCCTAAATTTCACTACTAAATAAAAATTTAAAATTTCATAAATCTATCGTAAGAACTTAAAATTCCGGATCACAATCATCAAATGGTCTAAATATAAGATGGTCATTTTAAAGTAATGATACTACTTAGTCTACTAAATACATCTCAAATTTGATTCATTTATTGATTTTATTTGCAGGGAAAATATTAACAGATAAGCAACATGAAGGGGCTTGAACATGATAACATTTTATTATATATATATATATATATATATATCAGCATGTAATTTACATGTACTGTACACTGACATGTAGAGCTCTACCTTATCATTACATATTAACAGATAAGCGATCTAAATTGGATCATTTTAAGGAGCTAAATAAGAAAAATCTTCTCTGCTTATAAATCTCCACCAAGGCCTTTAATGTCTATTCAATTTAGCTAGGGCCCCAACAGCTCAAATACATAATGGTGCGCAGTGGCTCTTCAGCTTGCTTAGATTTCTCAGTAGTAGTTTTGCCAGCTTTATAGCCTTGTGAAGAACCAAATAAGCCTTTTGAGATCGCTTGCTCCTTGGGAGAAGAACTATTGTAAGTACGATAACGATTCCCATAAACTCCTTTCACGGAGTTGTCAATCTTGGCGTCACGCTTTGATAACAATTCCTTCATGATTTGCTCTATAAAATCCCTTTTGTTCAAACTATACAGCGAACCCGTGATCCCGCGTATCTAAACGAAAAAAGGAAGACCCGAAAAACTCCTCTCTTTTAGCTTCTTTTCAGGTGCCACTTCGTCAAAGAACTCTCGAACCGATTTATAAAATGAAATTGGATGCAATAACAGTGCTGATTTTTAGTGAACTGAAAAGGGAAGTTGAAGGAGGTAAAAGGTGAGATGTGAGTGTTTGGCACGAGGATTTCATGAGTATATATAAGTGGGAGAAGATGGATACCCCAGGTTTTGGAAACAAATCAGTGGGTTTGGTGGGAGGGGAAGTGGAAACAACAGGCAAAAAGGTTTAATGGTTAGTTTACTGCCTTTGGATAAAGACAACGGAATTTCTGCACTAGATTTTGGATGCCTCTATCCTACAGATTCCATATTGTTTCCGGATAATTTAGTTAATCCCCATTTGTCTAACTGTAAATTAGCTCTCAACTATTTATTATATCTAGATCAACGTTTTCAATTTCGTTTGAGGTTAAATTTAAATACAACAAATTAAATAAAGAATAAATATTATTATTATTTTTTTAATACGCATAATTCAATAGATCCTATCTTTAAAGTTATTTAAGTGTCTTTTGATCGAGCACAAATAAAATGGCTGATCGTGAATTTTTAGTAATGCAGAAAGAGAATGGATATTATTAAAGTGATATAAATAATGAATATCTTTATAGCCGATGAAACTTATATACATGAGGATAAATATTTTGTTTGTTTAACATGTTATATCAATAAGATTTAACAGGGTTGCACGTGTGCTTATACTTTGTACAAATGTTCGTCTTATTTGAATTATTAAAAAGTTTCATTCTCTATTTAAACTTAATCATTATAATCTCCCTAATTCTTTAACTATAACTATATCTTCTAATGACTTTTGAAAGCATGTACAAAAGTACCAAACAATCGGTTCTAAAATCATTGTTTATAATCTTTTTATTTACAATTTTAACTTTTAATAACTCTTTTAAGGTTATTTATATATTTTTAAACTTTAATACATAGAATTAACATCTCTTTTTGAAAGGTTTATCTATTAATCTTCTGACTACTTAGTAGAATTGAAAGTTATTTTCTCTTTGTTCTCTACTATAGTGTTCATTTTATTTTTTATCTCCTAATTGTAATTTAGTAAAGAGTCATAATTCTTTACTAAATTTTATATTTTTTTCAAAAATCACCTCATCTCAATTCCTAATTTAACAATCACATAACCCAACATTAATCATCATCGTCGCTACTATCACTGCTATCATCATCATCGCAACTATTACCATTATTGCTGTTATCCCCCGTTATTGTCACCGCCCATTACAACCAGCACTATTATCACCATTACCACCATTGCCGCCATCGCTTATTGCCGCTACCATCAGCATCGCTACCATCCCTACCATTTAATACTTTATTTTAAAATTGGTTGAAAATGAAAATAAATTAAGGATAATTTAGTTATTAAAGTTTTATTATATATCTAGTTTTAAGTTACCAATAAATTTAATTAAATAAAATAATAAGATTAATCAAAAGATAAACTATTTTTTTCCAAGAAAGCACATGTTAATGATAACTAGTTGTGCTGAATAAGCATCGCAATGCACCGGCGAAGATTAAAAAAAATTGATGTTGAAAATGTCCTTTCGATAAAAAGTCTTATTTAATTCTTTAGGTCAAAAATATCTTATTAAATTATCTATTTCGATGTTGAAAATTTTATAATTTTGTCGTTATGTAAGATTATTTTGGAGAGAACCTTTTTTTGTCGTTTATGTAGGGAAAGGTGACGTTAATTTTCTGACCTTCAATGAATAGGAAAAAATAAAAGTATACAAATACAATGAATTAAAAGGGAACTTGATTTATTTTTGTTTGCAATGCAATGCATCAACCAAAAGCTTTACTATATTTTATTGATCCGTACAAATAGAAAGACATATTAATAATTCTACTTGTTTGTTCGTATATTTAAATTTTTTATTTTGTTAACAAGCACCCTAAACACTTCTAATACATTTCAAATAGGTAAATGTGCAATTTCCAAGCATTAATTTTGATATTAGGAGAAAGAGCATTCAATTGGAACTTATGTAAAACTTTATTAATACTTTTCTAACAAATACTTCAAAACGGTTGGTGTTAGGACCATATTTGGAATTTTTTTTTTTTAAATTTTAGACTAAAAGAAATAGCAAATAAAAAGAAAAAGAAAACACATGAAATCTATTTGAAAATCTCAAAAGAACTAGGTAAGAACATGGGGAAAACTTCATTAATCCACTATAAATGTAATAATAATGATATAATGATTCTCACACAATTTTTAAGCACTTGATTTCTCTAATAACTTCTTAAAGTTTTCTACTCTCTTGTACATTGCCAATATTTATAATAGCACATATATTTACATATTCATGCATGCATATACATATACACATATATATCTTTTTCATAAGCCTTAGTGCCCTAGTATATACAATAAGAAGTAATTTTGATGATAAGAAGTATGAAAAGGAAGTCTAATGTCAAGCCTCCATTGTTCTATTCTAAAGTCTCCAACAACATGAAAATTGGAGAGATTAGCTTAAATTAAATTAAACGAAGTATATATATCACTATTATGTATAAATAAAAAAGAGACTTTATAACCTCAGTTATCTAATCATACACTTGAAAAATACTAACAATATTTCTCATGTAATTCAATCTTACTAATTGCTTCCATTCAAGCTATCTAGTATATTACACATAACTATGAGCCTTTATTACTTGTATGCCTATGAGGCTAAAGGCACGATCCTCAATGCGCAACAAACGTAAGGAATTATGCATGATATGAAATTTAGGTCTTATGATGAAGAAAGGGTTATATTTGTTCGCCGTGTTTTTGGAATTATGAATAACAATAATAAAAAGAATGTAAACAAATTATTAGCTAGAGATTATAATTAATAATTTGAATGAGGGAATTGAATTTTTTTATTTATATTACACATAATCAAGGAGCTGAATAAGAGAAATAGATGTTACGTACGATAAATTTAATAATTAAAAGAGCATCACAAGCAAAGGATAAACTTAATTGATAAGAAGATCAAAGGAAAGAATAAATTCTTTCAAAACTGACAAAACGTTAAATAAAGAGAAGATATGTTGATATCGGAAAAACAGTCAACAATACCACTAAAGAAACCTTGGAAATTAATTTAGTAGGGTTCATGGCAATACGGTTAGACTTAAGCACGATTTAGGTTAGAACCGTAACCTGGACCAAATCCGCTACAATGGGTCCATGACCTGGACCTATGTCATAGGTTTGACTCACCATGAGGAATCAATAGGTTGGTGGGTTAGTGATGAGTCCAAATTGAAGACTCATCATGACTCGATGGGTACGACCATATGATTTTTTTTTTTTAACTTTTTTCACTTTTCTAAGTGTGGAAATTAAAAAAAAAATTATTTCTTTAATGAGTTGTGACAAAACTTATCAACATAACCTAAAATTATTACTTAACCTATACATCATTGCCTAGGCTATATTATATATTATTCCCTTAAGTAACTTTTTGCCTTTAATTTTACCTGCATATTTACTTTACATAGAGTACTTTTTTTCCTTTAACTTCGCATGCACTACTTTTTTGCCTTTCACTTCACTTGTAAAATTCACATGGCCCACTTATTGCTTTTAAGTAAATGCACTTGCACTTTGAAATTGAAAGTAAATCATAATTGAGGAGAGGTAGAGAAATAAACGAAACAAAATTCAAAAGTAAGATGTGATTGAATAAGGCAGATGAAGGATATACATGTAAAATAAATAATGGATAGGAAATCGTGAAGGATGCATTGCAAATTCAAATTTCAAAATGGAAAATTATTGCTCTGAAAAGCCTATCAATGAGCAAACATAATGTCTAAAAAGCTATGAAAAAAATTGACATTGTTAATGCAGGTGAATGTTAGAAATTAGAAAATATAGACCCTGTAAATTGGAAAATTACATTTGACTTAAATGTGCGATTTTTTCCGCTATCTTTATGGCAAGTTTTTTTCGTAGCATTGCGGCTAAGAACACTAGTAACGACAAAGGTAAGGCACAAGCATCATCCAGTGCCCTTATATAGAACATGGAGCTGGATTATGATTTCTAAGACTTTATGCAAGATCAAGTTGCTAATGTAATGCAAAGTTCTCTACCGGAGTTTGAGCATATGATGCCTATGTATAACTTAGATGTGGATGAAGAGGATGCAGTTGAGGAAGAGGAATAACATGAACGAGAGGTAGAAGGCTCTCTAGTACTGGAGGAGAACCTAGTGGTAAGTCATTAAGGCCATTAAAATCATATATATTTACTAAACATTTCCGCAAAGTTGTAGGTGAAGATGAAAATATTTGTGCATTTTGTAATTATTGTAACAAACACTATGCATGGAAAACTGGTGACGGATATAGAACATTGAGAAAGCATATGTGGGGAAAACACCCGACAGAGCATAGCTCCGCATCACAAAAGTCTGCATTGTTCCATTTTTCCGAAGAAAAGCAAAAGGAAGGTTTGTGTAAAATGATAGCTGGTATGAATCTCTCTTTTGAGGCAGGTAGTAATCCATTTCTTGTATCATATGGACAAGAATGCTTAAATCCCAATGCTCAGTCGTTTTCTTTACGAACATTGTGTAGAACAAATATTTATCTTTGCCATACTAGCAAGCAACAACTTACAGCTATGCTAAGCGCTCTTGATGCGTGTGTTTCTATCTGTATGGACATATAGACGAATAGATGGAATCATAATGCATGCATTAGGGTTACTTGCCATTGTCTTAATGAAAAGTGACAGCTACAAAAAAAGGTTACTTGCATTACAAAAATCTAATGATCGCCATACGGTACAAAATATTTATGCCATTCTACGCATTATTTTAGAAGAATTCGAGTTGAGCATAAAAATATTCCCTATTGGTTTTAATAATGCTGCAGCCAACACTGCATCAATACTGGTGTTGCAAAGACTATGCTAGCCCATACTTAAGGGTACATTCTTCTACGTTAGTTGTGCATGTCACATACTGAACTTATGTGTAAAGAATGGTTTGTCTTGTCTGGACTTCAAAATGTGTCCCATTAAACAAGTAATTGATTAAATTTTAGACAAACCAACGATTCATAAGAAATAGATGAAATTTTGCAAGTGTTGGGAAACACCCAAAAAAATTCAAAAGAGATGTAGAACATAGGTGGAACTCAACGTATGAACTCATCCAGAGTACTATCCTATTCAAAGATGATTTGTGCCGATTTACTGTGCAACATATCTAAGAGGTTCCACTACACCCAAGTGATTGGGAGTATTGCACCAGGTTACTTATTATATTAAAATTTTTTTATGATTACACTAAGACATTTTCACAGGTATACTAACCTAGCTCTCATTTGTTTGTTATGGAAGTAGTAAACATACTAGTTACTTTAGCAGATGTACGTTATGATCCACTTTTACAGGAACCTATTAACAATATGGCTTTTAAATGATTGACTTATTATAGAGAAATTCTCGATATTTATCTCCTTGCCATTGTATTGGATCCTCATACTAAAATTGATGGTTTCTCTAATTATATAAATATTTACTATGAGTATGTGGATAAGTTCTCCGATACACAAGATGTCTACTCAATTTCTACCGATAATGTCCTCCAACAAACGAACCAGGTATTACATAAGTTGTTCCAACATTTTTCATAGTTTTACGGTGGTCAAGTTCCAATGAGTCCGTTGCCCTATACTATTATCTAGCTGGGCAATGTTAGCAATTTACCTATTACGGATCGACTACTATCACGAAGATTGAAAAGGCAAAGAGGTTTAGTGGGGCCTTAACGAAACTTGAAAACTATCTTAACATAACCTTTGAGTTTGGTGACAGCATTTACATTAGAGACTTTAATGTCATCGAGTGGTGGAAGAGGTGTGCAAAAACATTTCCAATTCTTTCCTGAATGGCAAGAAATATCCTCGCGACTCCAGCATCAACAATTGCTATTGAACAAGCTTTTAGCACTACTGGACTAATTATAGATGATCGTAGAGCATTGCTATTGGCAGTAACCATAGAAGCTCTTGCATGCATTGAAGATTAGGCAAAAGCAAAAAGGCAAATGCAGGAACCATACGGGACATCTAACGAAGATGATGAATACTTCAGTGATTTCAACCCATGGGTTGGAAGCACAATGGGATCTACACTAGAGCATTAACGAGGTGAAAATGATTATCTATCTTAAGTTTTATTTCTTAAAGTTATGACAATTAGTAAAAATTTCTTCATAATTGTGAAATCAATAAATCAATTGTTTTGAAAATTAGGATATCACATTTAGTATTTTGAAAATGTCACATAAAAAAAAAAACTTAAAAGCTCTTTTAGGATATTTCGCTAATGCAAATAATCTGGTTAATCACATAAACTTGGACTTGTTTTTTATATTAAAATTGACGAACACAATAAATTTTATTTTTAAAAAAATTTTGAACTACAAAGGTTTAATTCTGGTTAATGGATACGTAAGCACTTGCGGGGCGACCTTAAAATGTAAAAAAAAAAAAATTCCTACATTTTTGTTTCATCGAACAATATTATAAATCTTTATTACTTTTGTTATTTTCCAAATTTTAATATGTCATTTTATTTTTCTATAATATCAATGTATTATGTAATTTGTAATATCAATGAGTAAATAAATTGTTATTTTTCTATTGTACTTTGCGTTGTTAATATATATATATATATATATATGCGTTTGTATGTCTGTGTACATGTGTGCGTGTGTACCTCTATGTGTGTGTGCATATGTGCGTGTGTGCCTCTATGTGTGTGTGTGTATGCGTGTGTGTGTGTGTGCACGTGTGCGTGTGCGTGTGTGTGCGTGCGTATGTATGCGTGTGTGTGTGCGTGCGTGTGTGCGTGCGTGTGTACGTGCGTGCGTGCGTGTGTGCGTGCGTGTGCATGTGTGCGTGTGTGCCTCTATGTGTATGTGTGTGTGTGTGTGCCTCTGTGTGCGGATGTGCCTCTGTGTACGTGTGTGTATATGTATGTACGTGTGTACGTGTGTGCGTGTGTGTGTGTGTGCGCGCGCGCACGTGTGTGTGTGTGCGCGCGCACGTGTGTGTATGTGCGTATGTGTGTGTGTGCGTACGTGTGTGTGTGTGCGTACGTGTGTGTGTGCGTGCGTGTGTGTGTGCGTGCGTGTGTGTGTGCGTGTGTGTGTGCATGCGTGTGTGTGTGCGTGTGTGTGCGTGTGTGTCTCTATGTGTATGTGTGTGTGTATGGGTGCATGTGTGCGTGTGTGCCTCTGTGTGCGGGTGTGCCTCTGTGTGTGTGTGTGTGTGTATGTGTGTACGTATGTATGTGTGTGCGTGTGCATGTATGTGTGTGTGTGTGTGTGCTTGTGTGTGTGTGTGCGCGCGTGTGTGTGCGTGTGCGTGTGCGCGTGTGTGAGTGTGTGCATGTGCGTGTGCGCGTGTGTGAGTGTGCGCGTGTGTGAGTGTGCGTATGCGCATGTGTGAGTGTGCACGTGTGTGCGCGCATAGGTATGCGCGTGTGTGAGTGTGCGCGTGTGCATGTGCACGTGTGTGTGTGTACGTGTGTGCGTTTGTGCGTATGTGCCTCTGTGCCTCTGTGTGTGTGTAGCCTGATGAGAAATGGTTTACGGGTCTAGGAATTGGACTATGACTCGTCAGTTTCTTGGACCCGCCCTATGAACCGGCTCCCACAGGCTGGTTCCGGTTCCTCACTTTTGGACCTATGACCCGGTAGGTCCAGGGCGGGTTAAACCCATATTAGGGTCTAAATACAGTAAATAAGATTAACATAAAGTAAGTAAAAGGATAAACTTGCAATATATTATTTATTTGTGACAAGTTAACCATCTAGATAGATGAAATACTCATTTAGATGGTTTCAATCATCAACAAGTTTCGTTATTGTTTACATGGAAATAAAACAAGAAGTCACATAGAACAACATCAGGGGGTCTTTCAGTTAGGTGGCACATGGGGTAGGTTGGATGGATCATGGAATTAGGTAACTCAGTTTGATGGATTTCTAATTCGTTAAGTGGGTCGGATGATGCTATGAGTCCAGTTGGATGGGTTCCTAACTCTTACAATTGCTATGTATTTTACTCATTTTTGTTGTCTTATGGTTTAAGGCTCGTCCTCGATTCAATCTTTAGTTCTTTGACCATAACTGAGGACTCTAATTTCCATCATCATTCTTAGCCTGGTGAAATTTTCTTGCAAATCTGATTTAGCTCTTACCTTAGATCTTACACATGAACATCCTGTATATTATTTGTTTCATGGTGTATGAACAAACTTTGTATCTTTTTCTTGTGTCTCTCAATCGACTTATGACCACACTTAACCTCTCACATAGATATAGGTAATAACATAATCCTCTATCCATCCTTACAAAAATATAAGGATTTCTAATTTTTTCATAAAAAGTACTCTTATCATATTGCTACGGTCTACTCTATAGGTTGCCTCCATAGGAACTACATCATAAGTAAAGGAATCAATGTATTTATTAATAGAAAATGGAGCCTCTACTTGTTAGTTTACTTGTGCAATTCCCTAATTGTTGAACTATTGTAAATTATGTGGTGATGCATTTGTAGTTTAAAAATCCATCCTTTCAACCCATGTGCTAGATTCTACATTGGTATAACTCCCCCAATAATGATCAATAAACATAAATTGTCTCTAAAATTGACACTTAGTTTGTAACAAATTCTCCCTCTCATTATTATGTAACTCATGTTGTATATGTAAGTTCTTCCTTAGGGCAAGACTTGCCATAGAATCTTCTTTACCATTCACTCCACCATCTTTATCATTATATATTGCTATCCTTTTCTCAAAATCAGCCGAATTAGGACACAATCATTCTATATGATCGAAGCCTAAATATTAAAGCATTTGAATTCATTAGACTTTTACCTAGTTTACTTTAAATCTAACTCTTATGATTTATGCATTTTAGGAGTTTTGTTTCCATTGGCTTCTACCTTCTCCCTTCTCTCATACCTTGGGAAATTGCATTTTGTTCTCATCCCTGTATACGTATATACCTCTAAGATCGATATTGTTTGCAAGTTTAGATGGAACCATTAAAGATCTAACTGTCAAGTCCTGAAATTTAAAAGGGAACGACAACCCAGCACATATCCTATTTAAGTAAAATACAATAATTCTCACTAAACCATATTCATTAAGCTTAATTATTTTCAAGATGCATAATCGTTTATTAGTTTTCAAATATATTTAGTTTGCTAAACATTTACATATATTGATCATTTTAATATTTGAAAATATCCTTTAGGTTTAGGTTAATGAAAATAATTTACTAAGAGTCAATAATAATAAAAAGACATATAAAGTCCATGTAAAAGTATAGAACCTAAAAGTAATACAAGTCCAATAGTTCAAAAGTGTAAATTCTAGTTACAATCTAATAAAGTAAGAAAAGTCAAATATTAGTAGAAGTCCATGAAGTCTACATCACAATTAAACTAAGTGGAAAGAAGTAGAAGTCGCTAAATGTTGTCATTATAGCAACTATCACCAACTAATCTCTAATGTAATTCTAATGCCACAAGTTCATTATAAGAGTTGTTAATGTAAAGATCATCACCTAAAAAGTAGAGTATCAAAGGAGTTAGTAGTTAAACCTAGTACATAGAGCAATACAAACACATATTATGCTATATTGCATGGGTACCTCATTCTAATGCAACATCTAAGATTCATTTGCGATAATTATTTACTGAAGCAAGCAACATGGTTCTAGCATTCTAAAATGTAGAGTAACTCATGGCTAGTAATAAACGTAATTAGGAATGAGGGAATCTTAATCCCACCATAGTAGGTAATTAAGGTTGATGGTCAACTCTTAACATAAGGGCTCTCAAGGCTTAAGTACATTGAAATGCTAGGCTTAAGACTTATAGATCATCATCAAAGCTTGGCTTAAACCATATGGACTCACCAAGTTGCATGTACATGCTCCGGGCAAGTCTGAGCCTTGCCTTCCACTTGAAAAGACTCCAAACACCCTAGACGTGCCTAGCTATTGTCCGTAATGTTCGTACAAGGCTCGTCCTCGTCCCTTTGGGAGACCACTACCAAAGAAGCCATCGTCTCGTAAACCAAGCATTTCCCCTATCCACTACCCGGTTTCTCAAGTAAAAGGATCAACACTTGTTGTTCTCTATCCTCTTTGAGGAACTTATTCTTTATTGCATGTATCATATTTCTCTCCTTGCTAACTTAAGTGTTAGAGGGCCTTCATTGGCTTAACCATATGGGGCTTTATACAAGTCCCTTGCCGTCTATAGCCGAAGGACATATTGGAGTTAACCCAAGAGACATAACAATGATAGCAACCATCACTATTTGGTGGCCATTGTTTACATAAACTTTTCAGCATGTCAAAGAGCAAAAACATATACCTACTTTCGACATTGATAGGCGATGGTGACCAAATCATTATTGACCTACCACCATCGCCAATAGAGCTACAACCTTTAGATATGGAGTAGGTGAAAACCATGCTTCAATAACTCATAGAGACTAATGCCAAAATATTATAGGAAAATGCATAACTAAGACAACAACTCAATGCTACTTAGAAACTAAAAGAGAAACTTAACCCTAATGATAGAATTCACCTCAAAGTGCTCATGCACAGCACCTCTAAACCCCATATGGCTATACAACATTGCTTTAAGTGAGTAGCGTCTACTACTAGACCTGTACAAACACCTTAACAACAACTACGGTAAGGCTTACCTTCCCGGTACTTAGTTGGAAACAAGTAAAGCTTAGAAAGCCCTTTTTCGTGAATAATTGCCTAAAAACTTAGATGATATGAATGATTAGGACCTTGATGAATATTACACCCTAAAACTAGGAAATTGTAGCAACCTCGTCGTATAAACCAACTTAAGCTAAAAGCTAACTACCTTAGCTACTGACATGGATATAATTTACACAAGGCGTTTAATACTTTATTGCTTTGAGCCATCTAATTCAGTACCTGCTTAGTATGAACCTATGGTGCAACTTCTCAAAATAACTTCCTAAAGTAATTTTATGGTATAAATTTTTAAGGAAAAATCAAGTTTTGAAGCTATAAAGAATTCGCTTTAATATAAGGTTTCAAAAAAACAACATAGTAAAGATTTATAAAAATCCACAGATTTATAAAGCATAGTATAAGTATCAATAGTTGAAAACTAGAGGGTCGTTTTAAGAGACCCTATTAGTTTTCCTATAAGTTAGTAAGGCACCAATAAATAAATAGAAATTCAGCCAGTTGGTCTTGAATCTCACTCCTTGACCCCCTTTTTGAATCTCACTCCACAGTCTCCTTTTCTAATTTACTGGAGCAAAATAATTATAAGGAAATAAGCGACAACTTGCTTAGTAAGTGGAATGGAAACAATAGCACATATCTGATACATAACAACTAGGGATTGTTAAGCAAGCTTAGTTAGATGCAATGCATGTATAAGTAAGTGCCATTACACGTCGCTATTTGGTCTATCATGAGATCAGAGAAATTGTACTCACTTTAGTCTAGGTGGAGGAGTTTGATATCTCATATACTAATCAAAACCAAACTAAGGCTTTTGTAATGGAGAATATGCTCCATTCGAGACCTTATTTCGAACCATGGTCCCAAATTTACCACAGCTTTCTTTCCTATCACTTAATTTGACTAAGGGTAGGGAGTAGACTATTTTAGCTATCCTCCTTGAAAGGTCCGTATTTAGCTTGAGAATCCTAGTTATTCCCTTAATAGTTTGCGATACATGTTTGGTTAGAAGTTAGGCTAAGTTTGAGTTAGATTACTTTTGGAGTAATCAAGCAATTTTAGACAATACAAAGCAAGAAATATCATAAAGTAAAAAATACATACAGTTTAGTACTCTACAATAGTGATATAATATATAAGCATATACGCTACACGTATATAAGCTATTAACTTACAATTACAAGTAAGACACATACTAAGGCCTTTAAGTATTCTTAAATAATGCTTTAAAGTGCGATGAAGTACTGATCCCACTTAGTTGGATAAGTGATGCTTGATAATCTTGTATATGGGTCTCGTTCGCTTTAGTTTTCTCCTAAATATTCAATACAATGACTTTAGTTTTACTAAATATAAGGTAAATGAATTCATTTAAATAGATAAGTGTGGTTATGACTTATCTTTAACAAGTTATGTAAGATTTGTATTGAGTTCCAACTTGCTATTAAATTCTCTAAGCAATGTTCTGAAAGCTCGCTTAGTACCAAGTTTTGGTCTTAGAACTTTCTAATGAAGTCTTTAGATAAGTGTCTTTAGACTAGTACCCTTTGTCCAAGTCTCTAATGTTATTCCAGTTATATTGCTTATTTTGAAAAACTCTTTAAACAAGCCTCTAAAGTCATTTCCTTTAAGCATTCCCTACCATTTAATCCTTAGATCAAGTCCTTGTAGCCATTTCAATTATATTTCCCCTACTAAATACTTCCTAAACAAGTCTATGATATGGGTGTAGTTAAGTACCTTTTACTATCCATCCTTTTAATCAAGTCTTTGAATTAAAGACCAAATCTTCCTCTTATTGACTAACCCTCTGAAGTGATTAATCTAGGTTTTCTAAACTAGCTAACCTTCTTGTTAAGTTTTCTGAAATCATTATAGTTATACTTCTTCTACCAAATAACTTCTTAAATGAGGCTCCAACATATTTATAGTTAAAATCCCCCTTTTTGTCAACCTTCTAAACATGTCTCTAGAGTCATTACAAATAATGTCATAATCAAGACTTTAACATGGTTATAATTAAGACCCTTACACTAACTAACTTTTTGATCAAACATCTAAACCAAAAATTTAAGTCCTCCTTCTATTGGTTCAACCCTTTAAAGAACTCTCTCAACAAATTCAATTCACAAGTTTGCTCCAAGTAACCTACTCTAGTATCGTATTCCATATTACAAACATAATAAATCATGATCATACAATAGATTCATCATACCTATGATCACCATATCATCTAACTTTTAAATCTTCATATCTTGACCTTAATGCATGTATATCATGACTAGTGATTTGTGGATATCTTAAATCTCATTTAATTTAACGTTCTCCAGATCACTCTCTATAGTGACATAAAATACAATCAAACTATGGAACTATTGCATGTTGTTTTTCACAAGAGTAATTACTTGAAATTTCTGAAAAAGGGCATTTTTCATTAAATTTAAAGCCTTAAAATCCCTTAAAAATTATAGAAAAATACTTTTGGCTAAAAAATTTTCATAAAATTCTTACATGTAATATAGGTCATTTTAGAAAAAGTTTTACTTCAAAACAACAACTTTAGGGCCATATAAAACGATTTCGAAAATTGCTCGGATTTGGGTGATTTCTTAAGGAGGTCGTATATTCACTTAAAAATTTGACAAACTGATATTTTCTTAGAAAGTACATGTAAAAATATTCAAAATAACTTTTTTCTTAGAATTTTTGGATCTAATTTAGTATTTTTAGAAAATTCAAGAAAATTGGAGCTCATTGAAACTTAGCCCTCTAGCCACCACCAACAGCTATCTCCTTGTTGGCATCTTTAGTCACTACCACCATTGTTGGGTGGTGGTGGTGGTTTACATCCAGGTTCCACCAAAGCCCATGTTTTACGCTCTTGCTCAGTTTCCCACTATTTTGATCTTATTTCTCTAATTTTTTCCTTACCTTATTCTTCTACTTTCTAAATTTTTCTTCAATTACTAAATCCTTAAGTAACTTGCAGATAGCAAAGTTTAAGTGTCTTAGGCTTGCATGTATTAGAATGTTAAATACTACTCTTATCTAACCCTCTTTTAAGTGTCATTGATCTAATATCACTTACCAACAATTGTCCCTCTTAGTCATGCCCATGTCTACTTAGTTTTACTGCTCTTTATATTTGCATTAATTTTACTTAGCAATTTTTAGTTAATCTTATACTTTTTTTTGGTAGTTTAGGTTATTTCTAGTATATATTTATATATAATAAGCTACCCTAAGGTTCATGTACTATATTTATATATTATTTTATATAATTTTATAATTTTAGTGTTCAAACAATTTATCTCTAAGATTTGGTTAGCTCCTTTTACCTAATCACATGTTATAGCTATAAAATATAATATATTATATTTCTATAAAGATAACTATATATTTTTTTCATTGTAATATTGTTATTTTATTATATTCCTATAATCTAGATCCACGAGGCATCCTTAACTAACTCCTAGGACTTATTCGTAAAATATCGTCCTAACCAACTAACTTTCATATATGCCTTAAATTACTCCTTCAAAATGACCGCAAAATTATGGGGTTCACAATAAAAACATATGCAATGCCTCTAATCTACGTAACCGAAAATGACTCGAGTTCTCTATGAGGCAATCAAGCGTAGTTACTAACAAAAGCCCACTAACCAAGAGCATCTTTGAAATAAACCTTACTATAAGGAATATAACTTCCTCATTTAAATAATTACAATGGAACTAGCAACCCTAACGATCATCTAGTACACTTTCGCACCATGATGAGTCTTTACAACTTCTCTAATGCAATAATGTGAGGCCTTTCTAAGCACCATAACAAAGGTTGCGTTTGTTTAGTTTAATCAACTTCTAGGAGCTTGCATCCATTCTTTTGAAAACCAAGCCACTAGGTTCTAATAGTTCTTCCTGAGTAGCAAAGTACCATGTAGGGACTCATCCACCATGTACAATGGAATAACGCCCCCATAAAGCCCTCCAAACCTATTTGGAATGCTTCAATTATCCCAAGCTACTCATCTTAAAAGTGGAATAAGGAACAACACTTTAAGCCATCATGTACGGCTTAAACCCAAATAGTAAGCTCTTCGAGGCTACGACACTACGTTGGCTAGAGACATTTAAGGAGTTCATGACAATTACCGAGAAGTATATAGCATAAGAGAATGCTCTTTGTGCTCACCTCAAGAGTGATAGGCAATGCACCATATCATTAAAAGACTGCTTCGACCATCGAGAAGATCACACTTCCTCTTCCTAGGAAAGGCATAGGAAAAAATTTACGGACTTCGCTAGCTACATGCTACTCACTTGGCCCTTCGATAAAGTATGCTATGAAGTTTGTAAATGCCTACTAACTACACTATCCATCAAAGAAAAACTTAAGGCCTCCGCCTCGGGCAAATTTTGTGACTATCATTAAGCACATAGCTACAACATAGATGAATGTAGGCACCTCGAAAATGCGATCGAAGGCCTTGTACACAAAGGCCGCTAAAGAGATGACACAAACATTGATTAATTTGAAGACACTTTATAAATGAAAAGTTTCAAGGCAGTGCCAATCTCTTAACTAACCAGTGTGTCAAATCACCTACTATAATAAAACTGGTGAATATTCATTAAGTCATTTCCTTAGGGAGAAGGACTATAGCTAAATACTAGATGTGACTTGCTACTCTAATCTAATAAAGAAATTAAGTCTTTATATTAAAATAATTACAACTAACTAAGATATTTACACTAGACATGGGATTTTAACTCTTAAGATGAATACGATCATGAAGCAAACACATGGATCATTAATTGGTGCAATAGTTATGCTATTCCTCTAACCTATATTGTAAATGAATCATTAAACAGTTAATGAAACAAACCCAAGTTGAATTAAAATGTGTCAAGTCCTAATCCACACTAGCTAGTTACATAATGACTAGAATCAATGTTTTAATACATAAATCCCAATCTACAAGTATTCCTACACATGAAATACGTACTTGATAACTATAATCATCAATAATCCATCCACAACACATAAAAATAACACGACAACCACATAATAATCTACACAAAATTCATAATCTCATTAAGTGTAGTAAGAACATGGATATAAACAACATCTAGAACATGAGAAGTCTAATAAAGAGAGAAAACACTATGAGTAAGACTAATCCCTAGCTTTAATTCGTGTTTGAATAATGTTTCTCTAACACTCTCAAGTTGTAATCCATCAAAAATACCTAAATCTAGCCTATAAGTACCTTATATCATGAAACCCAAAGCCAAGAAGAAGAAAGGAATGAAAAAGAACGAAAGTTTGTCTCCTCCTTTCGTGAGTTGCATAATGTAGCTTTTATAGCAATGATCTAATCAATTGGTAGATATGTGTTAGCTCCCAGTCGTCTCCATGTTTTATGAAATGTGGCGTTCAGGGAGGATTAGGGTTTAGTTAAAAAACCTTAACCTAATTTCTTTTACCGATCAATCGGTGCTTCTAGTACTGATCGGTTGGTATGGTTGAATCTAATCTAACACCTTTTGTTCACTCGTTGGCCTCTCTAATGATTAGTCATCTAATAGGTTGATCGTCTCTTGATGCTTCAAGGCATACCAATCAATTACTAACAAGGCTACAGATTGATCGGTAGGCTAAATTCACTAACACCCTTGATATTGGACTCCTTGATCGAATGGTAGGGGCTACCAAGATCATGGTTGCCCCTGTACACCTGCATGTAGGATATAAGATGCATCAAATTCATTTAAAAACAACATTCTTTCATGTAATTTTAACAATTTTGCATAAGTTGGTTCATTTTGTACGTAAACTCTAATTTTATGAAAAATGAATTAAACTTTGCAAGAATTTATACACAAATGCAAGTTTTAAAGTTGAAAAAATTGTGCATTTTGAGTCACGATTAGCTACATTGACCACCTCATCTCTAACGAAAGAAACCTTCCTCGTTTAACCCAATGACATCATACGCAGGAGCCATAATAGCAGCAAAAACCACAACCTAAGCAGCAAAATGAATAAGACAATAAGAGTGAAGAGGTCACCAGGGACAAATACAGACAATCATAGGTGGTCCTGGCCTATCAAATGAAGGCCACTCCACCCAACCAAAGCATGAGGTGTTTTCAGTCTAAGTAAAGAATCCACGAATCTATACACTATATCGTTCACCGAGGATAACATAACAGGCATCAAGTATCCTTACATTAACTCCTTGGTCATCAAGTTGAGATGGGATACTTTGATATCCCCAAGACATTCGTAGACAACGAAAGCTCGATTGACATACTTTTCTTCTTAGTTTATGAACATATGAAGGATAAGCTCAATGAGCAACTTCGCCCATATAAACAAAGTCTAGCAGGTTTTAGACGTAAGATAATCCTAACAAAAGGACATATCACACTTCTCATCAGGCTAGGTGATGACAACTACATCACCTCACACCTTATTGACTTTGTAGTTATCCACCATTAGTCCCCATATGGTGCTATCCTCAGACGCCCCAGCTTCAATAAGTTAGATGCATGCATAAGCCAAAGATGCCTCCTGATGAAGTTCACTATGCCTATGGGGGTTGGATTTGCGTGTGACAACTAGGAGATATCCTATACCTTATACTTCGGTAACATCTCATACGACAAAATCATGCACATCAAGTCTACCTCAGTAGCTCTACATGCCTCGCGTTGTAAACTCATCTAATACAAGGACCATACCGACCAAATAATATAGATAGGAGTGTCCTTGTCCCCTAAAGAAAAAGAAGAAATGACTACGTTCCTATGTGATAACTTGGATGTCTTCATGATGTCCTTAGATGAAATGCTGAGAATAATTGACATTCCTGAGGTAACGTACCACTTAAGGGTCGACCCACACATTTGACCCATAAAATAGAAAAGATAACACTTCACACCAGAATGACAAGCCGCCATTGAACAAGAGGTATAGAAACCTTTGAAGGTCGACTTTATTAGGGAAGAAAGGTACCTAACTTAGCTCATCAAAATGATACTCGTTAAGAAATCAAGTGGAAAATTTGACTACACTAACCTAAACAAGGCATGCATTAAGGATTGCTTCCTTTTCCCTAAAATCGACTAGCTCATCGACTCCACCTTAGGCCATGCTTGATTAAGTTTTATGGATGCCTACTTTGGCTACAACCAAATTTGCATGGCCCCCAAGGACCAAGTTCACATTTCCTTTATTACGGACTTCGATACATACTGCTATAAGGACAAGCTCTTCAGCCTGAAGTATAACGGTGCCACCTATCAATGCCTCGTAATAGCAGTCTTCAAACCTCAGCTTAGAAGAAATGTTGAAGTCTATGTTGACAACATGATCATCAAAAGTAAGACTAAAGGAGACTACATTGCCGACCTTTGTGAGACCTTCGATATGCTATGGAAGCACCAAATGAAGCTCAACCCTAGAAGTACATCTTTAGGACGGGATCCAATAAGTTCCTCAATTACATAGCCACAAAAAGAGGCATTGAGGTTAACCTTAACAAGACATAAGCAATCAAGGACATGAAGGCCCTATAGAAAATCACAGAAGTCCAACAATTCACTAGCGGGATAGCCACTTTGACTGCTTCCTCTCACAAAGCACCTATAAATGCTCTGAGTTTTTCAAACTCCTCAAGAATCCATCAGAATTTTACTGGACACTCAAATGCGAGGTCTCTTTCAGGAAGTTAAAAGAGTTCCTTTAGAGCCCATCAATGCTATCAAAACTAGTCTCTAGCAAAGAACTTTACGTATGTATTGTTGTTAATGATCGGGCCTTCTCATTGGTACTTGTTCGAGTAGAAGGATGTGAACATAAGCCAATATACTATGTCAGTCACATCCTTCAAGGCCCTAATACCAGATACACTTGAATCGATAAGTTTACTCTCGCCCTTGTAATAATGGTAAGGAAACTCTACCCATACCTTTAGGCAAATCCTATCATTGTCTTGACTGATAAGCCTATAAAAATAGTCCTATGGAAGCTTGACACTTCGGGGTGAGTGCTCAAGTATTCCTTTGACCTCAGTGCTTATGGAGTCCAATTCTGCCTTCATTGAGCCTAAGCCTTAAGGCCTACCTTGAGCACTTACTTACAGCATTATGTGCTTTAAAGGGTCTAAGCTTCGATTCCTACCTCAAGCATCCACTCATAGGACTATGTGCTCAAGAGAGCCTAAGCCTCAAATCCTACCTTGAGCACTTACTTACTGGACTATGCACCTAAGAGAGTCTAAGCCTTGAGCACCCACTCATTGGATTATTCATCTAAAAGAACCTAAGTCTCGAGTCTTACCTTGAATACTCACTAGCCCCTGTAAAACAAGTGCATAAACTATCAATAATGTTCGACCTTACGTATCTTTTGCCTTATACAGCTCAATAACCTCCCCCACCAAATATTACTTGGACCGAAAATATTAAGCCTAGGACTCAAAATGCAAAAACCCCATAAGCGAAAAAAAAAAAACATAAACAAAGAAAGAGGAAATGGACATAGATACAAAAATTTTCCATTTCATCATGATTAAAAGTTATACAAATTCTTAGGCTCACATTACAATCACCTAGTAGGACGCCAACCGCTGTTACAACTAAGCTAAACAAAATAGAAGAAAAGAGGAATATAAAACCCACATATAGGCAATTGATTAGGCCTCCCCCTTAGTTACCTCCTCCAGTAGCAACATCCACCCCAAAATTATCCTTACCACCTTCTGAATCCTCACCAGGATGCTCCTCTATGAAATAGTTCAGAAAGCTGAAATTGAGCTTAGGATACATTTCCTCACAATCATTCTTTGCTAAACTGGCGTTATCTTGACTAGCAGTAGATACAGCATTCTTATACTTCCAACTTGACCAAAAATTCATCAAAAAGCTTTTTCATTACTACTAGAGTCAAGTCACGTCCATATTTCAATTCATCTTCCCTTTTTATGAAGCTGGCACGAGCAATACTAAGTTCCCCCTACAAGCAATTAGCCTCTTCCTTAACTAACTCTTATCCTTTTCAAGCTACATTAGCCTCTACCTTAGCTGCTTCCTCCCCCTTATGGGTAGTATCAACTTCTACTTTTGTAGCCCTTGCCTCCTCCTAAGCAACCTCCACCTCTTGACGGGCTGAATCTACTTCTCCTCTAGCAGCATCAAGCTCATCTTGTTGAGCAGTATACTTTGCATCTAGGCCCTCAACCCACTTCTCATACCAACCTAACTTAGATTGAAGAGCAATGACATCTTGCTCCAACCCAAGCTTCTCGATCCGTTGATTATTGCTTTCCTCCTATAGTAGAAGATTTTTCCTGCTTAATGCAGCCACCTCTTACCTTAATTGCTTATACTCTTCACTACCTCCTTGCCTGCCTATTTAGTTAGCCTGCAATAGATTCTACTAAGTTAACTCCACGAACACGGGCTAATAAAAGAAATGCAATTCAAAAAAAGCCCTACACTATACCTCATTAAGAAGCCAACCCACTTTCATGAAAGAATAACAACAAAGGCTCATCACTTCCCCTAGTCCCTTCAAAGCCATCAATGAGCACTCATTGAAAGATTTATCCTGTACCTACTATACATGGGCTTTATTTAGCAGCCACTACTTCACAAAGAGAACTCTCTCCTAAACGCTCCCTTTTGCTTTTGCCTCTAAGCGTAACATTGATGGAAATGACTCCTCTACACTACCCATAGCTTTACCATCACTAGAACCTCCCTCTTCGTTAGATTGTTTTTCCAAGTCTATGATGGGCTCTATGTTCCCACCCCTGCTATTCCCTCAAGTACCCCCTTGGTTGAGAACATGTCTTCTTAAACCATCCTTAATGGGTACAACCGACTAGCTTGGCTTTTGCACAAGAGCTGGTGCGAACTGTAAGCAAGAACTGATAAGGCCGGTCGATGGATGGGTCCAAGCTTGCAGATAGCTCGAAAGGAGTAATAAGGAAAATGTGTGAAAGAAGGGTGACGAATGAAATCTAAGCAAAACCTATGAACAGCTCTAAAAAATATGACGCATCAATAGAACTTTTGAAGACTCATGGCATAATTCAATATGACGCACGAATTGGTCTAGTAAGGTTTTTTGCTATCCAACCTTGCTCAAGGGAAAGGATAAGAATGATACTAAGTGTAAAAACAACAGTGTTTACACTAGGAATGAAAAATACTTAAGTGTATTGATGATATTTGTCTATCTTACGGCTTACAAATACAAAAGGGTATTTATACCCAAGAATTTAGGGTAGCTTGCTTATATAGGGCAACTTGCTTAAAAAGGAAAAGACAAAATGGGTATTACCTAGAGTAGTAATGTACAACAATATAAAAGGGTAAAAATAAATATTTACAGAAGTAATAATTAGTCTTACATGTGGTCCTTTACATGTGGGGATGCTATATTGGTGATGTCATTAGAAGATGTGGATAAAATAGTATGGCCAGCTGGCTTGTCTGAGCAAGGATGACTTATGTAGTCTAGGGTCTCTCTGTTAGCATGGTAGTATGGGTAATGATGAGTAAGTAAGTGGTCAGGCATGAAGGAGAAATGGATGTTGTCTCGTTCGTCTGTTTCTCAGCATCTTATCTGCGAAAGATTAGTAATTATTTGGTATAGCTTAAATAGTGACTTAGAAAGGAAGTACTCGACTTCGGTAGGAATCAGTTAGAGTAGAAGAATTCGCCTCGTCAAGCCTTTCAGTCCTTAGGCTTGGCCTCGACTCAAAGGGCCAGTAGCTTGATTCTCATCATTCCCTCCAGGTTGATTTGGATTTGGGATCAAATCTGGATGGTTTTCGATCAGTTCTCTATCAAGATCATATGGATTGAAGTTGGCAATATTGAAGGTATTGGAAAACCCATAATCCTCTGGCAGTTCTAACCTGTAGGCATTGTCATTGATCTTTTAGAGGATTATAAAGGGTCCTTTAGCCCATGCGGATAATTTGTTCTTCCTCTTGCCCGAGAATTGTTCCTTATTAAGGTATAGCTGTACCAACTCTCTTGGTTAGAATTGTTTAGCCGTCCTGCCCTTGGTTTTCTCTTGCATTTTTGTAGTAGCTTGGTCAATATGCCAAGTGACCTTGTCGTATATGTGCTGAAGGGATTGTGCTTTGGTTGAGGTGTCGTTAGTCTTGGTGCAGAGTACAAAGTGTGTCATCTAACTGAATCTATCCATAATGACCATTACAAAATCTTTGCCTCGGGCAATTTGTATTAGTCCAAGAACAAAGTCCATGCTCAATTCAGCCTACAGCCTCATTAGAATAAGTAGGGGAATTGCTCTCCTTTACTTGGTTCAGCACTTGACCTTCTTGCACACACTACATCTTTCGATAACTTGGTGCACATCTCTCCTTATTCTCGGCCAAAAGAATCGGCTATTTAATTGTTTACAAGTCCTCCTTTCTCCAAAAAGTTCGGAGAGTCCTCTACTATGAGTTTCCTTGATCAATAGCTCCCTTAAGGAACCAGTCGGCATGAACCATTTCCCATTTCTGAACAAGTAGCCATTCTCCACATGGTATTCGTCCACTGTTCTTTCATCAATACATCATACAAGCATGGGTCCAAAGTGTGAATCCTCAGAGTACTGCTCTTTAATACTTATGAACCATAGCTGGGTCTGCAGTTCAGATAAAAGAGCATGCCTTCTCGAAAGAGTATCTGCAACTACGTTACTCTTTCCTTGCTTGTATTTTATTACAAAATTGAATCCTTCAAGAAATTCAACCCATCTTACCTGCTGCTTCAACAACTTGGTCTGACTTTGAAGGTACCTCAACGATTCATGGTCAGTATATATGATAAATTCTCTTGGCAGTAAATAGTGCTACCATGCTTGCAGTGCTCGGATCAGTACCAAAAGTTCTTTGTCATATATGGAGTAATTCAATTGGGATTCTTGGAACTTTTCACTATGGAAGGCAATTGGTTGGCCTTCCTACATTAGGATAGTGCCTATTCTAATGCTTAACGCATCGCATCCTGGCTTAAAAATTTTGTCAAAGTTAGGTAGCATTAATACTAGGGCGGAGGTCAATCTTTCTTTTATCTCAGCAAAACTCCTCTCCTCCCTTTCTCCCCATCGGAAGTCGGTATTCTTCTTTGTTAACTCGGTAAGTAGTATGGTGAGGGTGTTGAAATTCCTAATGAACCACATATAAAATGAAGCCAGTCTATAGAAACTTCTCATGTTGGCATAAGTAATAGGAGTTGGCTACTTGACAATTGCTTGGATCTTCTCATCATCAACTCATAAACCTCCTCCACTAACTACATAGCCTAAGAATATCACTTCCTCCTGGCAAAAGTAACGTTTCTTTAGTTTGTCGAATAGTCTCCGCATGGAGGATTTCCAAGACTACTTTGAGATGTTTATAGTGACTCGACATATCGGTATTGTAGACTAGGATGTCATCAAAGTACATTACTATATACTTCCCTGTAAGATGTCTCAGCACATGATTCATTAATCTCATGGAAGTGCTCGGGGCATTCAATAAGCCGAAGGACATGACTATCCATTTGTAAAGTCTATGTCGAGTCTTGAATGTAGTCTTCTTCTACTCATCTCCTAGCCTCATGCGGATTTAATGATAGCCAAATTTAAGATCAATCTTACTGAAAATCTTGGCTCCACCGAGTTCATCTAATATATCTTCGAGCCTTGAGATCAGATACTTATAATTGATTGTAATCTTGTTCATTGCTCGGTTGTCTACATATGTCCTCCAAGTTCCATCCTTCTTCGACACTAGAAGCGCTGGCATAGTACAAGGCTTGAGACTTTCTCTAACATATTCTCTCTTGAGTAACTCATTGACTTGGCATTGGAGCTCAGAAGTTTGTTTGGGATTCATCCGATAGTCAAGCTTATTCGGCAATGCGGTGCCGAGGACTAAGTCAATGTAGTACTTTATGCCTCTAGTCAGAGGCAATCCTTCAGGTAACTATTCCTAGAACAGGTTGGCATACTAGTTCAACAACTCTTTGATTTCTTGGGGGATCTCACCTCGCTCCTTCATTTCTAAAAGTCGCTTGATCAACATAAGGGTCGGTTTGTTTGCTTTGATGACCTCTCGGAGCTCAACTCCACTCATCACTAGAGCTTTCTTTGATCCGCGAGCAAGTTTCATCTACAACTTATGAACTTCTCTTTATGGCATCGGGTTCAATGTGATCTTCCAGTTATCTTTTTCGATCATGTATGTGTTCTTGTAGCTGTCATAGATAATTTTCTTATCAAACAACTATGGCCTACCCAGCAACACATAGGAAGCACATATAGGCAGTACATCACAGTGAATCTAGTCAAAGTAGTTCCCTATACTGATCGACAGTAGTATTTGTCTAGTGACATGTAATGCTCCTTTCTTACTTAACCAATGCAACTTGTACAGCCTCAGATGCGCAACAGTCAGCAACTTTAGTTTTGAAACAAGATTAGTTGATGCCACATTGGTACAACTTCCACTATCCACAATAAGGGCGTACACCTGATTATTTACCTTATAGGTGCTACGGAATAAGTTCTCTCTCTATTCTTCCTTTTATGAGGGTTTTACATTCATAGTGCGTTGGGCAACCATAAATAACTTGTCTAAGTCCTCAATAAATATGTCCTCCTTAATTAGCTCTTTCTCGGTAAGAATCTCCTTTCCTTCGGGTTCTTCATCTATACTTTATACTTTTAACTTCGAGAAGTTTCCCTTAATGACCATCGTTCTTCGGTTCGGCCATTGAGCAACAATACATCTGAACCCTTGGCACTTGAAACATTTGATTTGATTTGATTCATCTTCCTTCTAGAGCCTTACCCCTTCTCATAAATTCAGGTCGACACTTCATTGTTGGATTGACCTTTCTACTCGGCTTGGACATTAACCTTTTTGCTTAGCTCACTCCTTGGCAAAGTTTAGTGACTTCCTTATCCAAGTTGGCTAGTCGGCATTCTGGTTGGCACTTGGCCTTTTCTCTACCTCTCTATTCGTTAGGCGATCTTAACATCTTCATCCATTACGGTGAATCATTGAAGCTCTACAATGTCCCGAATATTACCTCTTTGTCCAATAATAAATCTTGACACAGTTTGAGCTGGAGGTTCCTCCACCTCGTAACGGATCATGAGCATTTGAAACTCTTGAACATATTCGTCAATAATTCAGCCTCCTTGTCTTAGCTCCTACAATCGAGTGAAGTTATCTTGAAGATAAGTTTCTGGTACGAACCTATTTTTGAGCACTTTCTTCATCTTGGGCCAAATGTTAATCTCTTGATAACCTTTTCGTCTTTTCATTGCTTAGAAGTTTTTCCACCACATGGCGGCATACCGAGAGAACTCAACAGTAGTAGTTCTTGCTTTCTCGTAATCTTTGTATTGATAGTAATCAAATACACGCTCGACCTTTTCTTCCCATTCTAGATATTCATCAGCATTCCCAGATCTATTGAAATTCAGAATCCAAAGCTTCACATAGTTGGATGCTCTAAGGATTCGTACACGCTTTTTTTCAAAATACTCCTCTTCTTCCTTGTCTCCCATGTTTACCAAATCAATCCTTCTCTTTATTTATCCACCTACTCCTCTACCTTGAATGGGTTGAGCTGGGTTCTGACCTATAATAGGTTGAGCAACTTGTGGGGTGTTTTACGCGGCCTTAGTAGGTTGGCAAGACAACACATGAACAACTCGGGTTAAATCCATCAAAAGATTAGCTACCTCATTAAGTCTCTCATCAATGCTTCTAAGAGTTCTCTAAGATTGTCGTCCATCGTTGACAACTCCACTATCATCGCCTGTACCGATATTCATACTTGGGTCAATCATTTTTCCTCACAGATTCAAAGCTCAAATAAATACTTCAGGAAATCAACAGCTAACAACACAGTGCTTAAATGAACACAGTAACTTACTTTATTTCACACATAAAATAGAATATAACAGAACTTCTAAAACATGTGTAAACTTGAACTAAATCTTTGTTCTGATACCAAGATGGTGCGAATTGTGACTAAGAACTGACAAGGCCAATTGATGGATGAGTCCAAGCTTACAAAGAGCGTAAAAGGAGCAATGAAGAAAATATGCGAAAGAACAGTTGCAAATGAAAGCTGAGCAAAACCTTCGAATAGCTTCAGAGGATATGACACACCAATAGAACTTTCGGGGACTCATAGTACAATCTGATATGATGTATGAATTAATCCAGTGAGGTTACTTGCTACCTAACCTTGCTTAAGGGAAAGAATAAGAGTGATACTAAGTGTAAAAACAATAGAGTGTTTACACCAAGAAGGAAAAAATACTCAAGTGTATTGATGATATCTATCTATCCTGTGGCTTATAAATACAAAAGGGTATTTATACCCAAGAATTTAGAGCAACTTACCTAAAAGGGAAAAAACAAAATGGGTGTTACCCTAAAGTAATAATGTATAACAATACAAAAGGGTAAAAATGAATATTTACATAAGCAATAATATGTAGGACGAATTCTACACGTGGGGAAGTTGTCTTAGTGAGGTCGTTATAAGATGTGGAAAAAACATTATGGCCAGCTGGCTTATTCGAGTAAGCATGGCTTATGTAGTCCGAGGTCTCTTTCTCGGCATGGCGACAAGGGAGGAATAGATGTTGTTTCGGCTATCCGTTTCTTGGCATTCTATCTATGAGAGATTGGCAGTCATTCGATACGGCTTAAGGAGTGACTCGACAAGGAAGTACTTGGCTTCGGCAAAAGTCGATTAGAGTAAAAGAATTCGTCTCATCAAGCCTTTAATCTTCGGGCTCGGCTGCAGGTCAAAAGGCTAGTAGCTTGATTCCCATTAGGAGCCTATCCCTACCATAGTCATAGGCTCGAACACCCTTCTGAAGCAAATATACTTCCTATGCATTCATGTTGTGACTAACCTCTTTGCATACCTTCAACCATTGGTCCTCCCTATGCACATATTTCACCTCAGTAACAATATCTTTCCCTTTACCTGTAAGTAGAAAGGGTTTACTCACCTCCTCTTTCTTGGGCAAGTACTCATACCGAGGCTTTGCCTTTGTAAACAACCTACGAACTTCCTAAGTGTAACTCCTATCTACGCTATTACCTTTTGCTGCCGCCATCTATTCGGGGGGAATAGGGATTAACTTGTCCCTTTGGTAAGAACTTGTGCCTACCTTACCTTCAAAATGAATTCCCTTTAAATTGATGGCTAGCCATCTCCAAAAGAAGTTGAAAGAAAATGAAGGAAATAGAAGGAAAGTAAGGAATGAGAGATATCAATGAAACAAGAAATATTTGGAGCAGTTTTGATAAAGTAACATACGAAGAATGAAGAATGATTTCCCTTAAGCCCTTATATAGTGTAGCTAGGCCAAGCAAAGCATAATTTTGACAAACACTACCTTAAGTAAACATTTGTCGAAATCTCTAAAGCAATGACCAGATGTCACGTGGGAAGGTAGATTACTACTAAAGTGTGAACATGTATAGGAATTTATTACACACGACTTTTAAGGACCTTGAATGCTCTAATAGTTACATCGATCATATCAACAGTTATGTCAAAAATGACTAAGGCTCAAATCTCCAAGAACATTAAAAGCCAAGATCGAGCTTATGCCTACATAAGCTCTTTATAGTCCGAAAGCGATTGATCTCAAGTGCCTAAGGCTTGGATCCTTAAGTATGTTAAAAGCCAGGACTAAGAGCATACCTACACAAACTAACTGAGCGTGGCCTTATCGTGAGCTCCTTATAGTTAGAGGGCACTTGATTTTGAGTACATTGCAATAATCATAAAAAGTGCAAAAGAAAGATCAATTAATTGGGGAAGAGAGAAAGTGAAGAAGTATGCAAATATGTAAAGAATAGCTTTAATTTTCATTAAATTTGAGAATTATCATAAGGCGTAAGGGCCAGCATACTAGCCTCGAGTATAAGTTGTCATAATAAAAGACACAAAGTACATTACATGGGTTAGAGCCCTTTCTTAATTCTATTGTTAGACTTTAGTCTTCAAGCTTGCAACTTCAATTCGGCTTCAACGGATGGCTTGCCTGACCTGTTTTGCGTGCAATCCTATGTTGGCATAAAGAGAGGGCCCTAACCCAAGCTGATCGATTTGTAACTTCAACTTGGCTCTTTGTCTATACTGGTGAACCATGCCTAACCTAAGCTACCTAAAGTAAATGATTGGAGACTTCGACGAATAGTAGTTTCTGCTCCTCCTCTACTACCTTAGTCATCGTGAAGCAAGGCTATGGTAACATGTCATTCTAACAATGAGCTTATGCTATTGCAACAACCCTAAGAGGAGGTCCCTCTCATACTCGTAAGCAGTACTTGACCTCTTTGAAGACTCAGCCAAAAAGGTATTGAAGAGCTCATGGAAGTTACTCGAGTACGTAAAGCTTGTAAGGAGAACCATTGTAAGTGGGACAAAACAGGTCGACTATCTATGTTTTTAAGGCCTTGCAGGGCCCCTCAAGAGTCTTTTGGTTGATGAAGGTTAAGAAGCCTTAAGTTGCAAAATTTTTCCCTTCTTAAGATAAGAAACACCATCAGTGCTAAGGATTGCCCAAACATATGGTCTGAGAACTTGAATGCCAATGTTGTAGGTGCTTGGTGATGTGTTTAGTACAATGAATGACTAATTAGTGGGGAGACTAATCCTCGTGTACCTTCCGATTAGGGCTCATAGGCTACCCCACATCACTAGACAACCCTTTACACCCTTCAATCAGTACTCACAGGCCCCACTAGTGGGTTGGAGCCCCAATCTCAACACTTTCTTGCTTAAGAGGATCACTTAAGCCTTGCTTATTTCTAAAGAAGCTCTTTGAGGGTAGAAGATCACATGAGAACTAAAGTTGGAACAAGACAGAATGAAGGGAGATGATCCCCATAGCCCTTTTATATAGTAAGAAAGAAAAGAATCCCATTAGTCCACGTAGTACCTATTGACCCATCCAATGGTCGGAGAGGAATGATAGTAGAAAGAAAAGCATTAATGACAAGTAATAGTTTTCCTATGTAATCAATAACGTATGTGTATAGCACATCTTATGAAGCGTCATCACTATGCATCGAAATGACATAAGCATTGGGAAAGACTAAACAGGTGAAGAATCACCACCAAAGGTCATGTCAACCCTCACTTCCAAAAGATAGCTTTCAGAGGGGAACCTTTACATGGTTAAACTTAGTCGTTCGAGCAGCATGGGCTTGACCTTGCATGAGCCCAAGAGCATCAGTACTCTCCTTGCTAACTACATTTTGGGGGGTAGGGTGTTGCAAATGTTGATAGTTAACTCTTGCGATAAAGGCTCCTAAGGCTTAAGTTTGTTGAAATGCTAGGCTCAAGCCTTATAAATCATTATCAAAGCTCGATTCGAACCGTGCGGGCCTACTAAGCTATTAGCATATGTCTTGAGTAAGTTTGAGCCTCAATTTCCACTTGAAAAGCCTCTGGACACCCCAGACATGCCCAACCATTGTCTACAGTGTTTTCATGAGGTTCATCCTTGTCCTTTTAGGGGACCACAACCAAAGAAGCCATTGTCCCTTGAATCGAGCATTTCCCCCCTCTATTGCTTGGTTTCTCTCTCTTCATTTAATGATGATTGACCACCTATTATGTGGTCTATTGCTTAATTGCCGAATTAGGGTAGCCACCTTCCACCTATGGGATAGGCCTATCCCTCTAATTTTTACCAATTAGCAGAAGTAAGGATGTCCCTTAGGCACAAGCAATGATGCCTCATCGGATCTTATGTTAACCAACCAGAATTTGCCACATGTCAATAATAGTAAGTACCTCTAACCTATAAATAAGAGTAAGACCTTTAGATAAAAGGATTGGCACTTGTTGTTCTCTATCCTCTCCTAGGAACTCATTCTTTAGTGCTTGTATCATATTTCTCTCCTCGTTAACTTAGGCGTTAGAAGGCCTTCATTGGCTTAGCCATAAGGGGTTTTATGTAGATCCTTCATTGTTTGTAGCCGAAGGACATCTTAAAGATGACCCAGGAGACATAGTGGTGATCATAACTATCACCAAAGGGGATGATCAACTCACTACATCTTAAACCAAAAAATCAATAGTCTTATATAGAGATCAACATCGTATCAGTCTCCAATGATCATAATCTAGCTATAACATACTATCTGTTTGGCCTCATAACTTGGGATAACTTCTATTATAACTTTGTTCAATTCTCATTAACTCGTTAATAGTTATAGTTGCTTCTTATCAACTTTTTGCTAAGCCATTTTGTGGCTTAGGCATTCTAACTATTGTATCATCTTAGTATTATGCCTATAGACATAACTCAGTTTAAGGTTATAGGCCCTTGATTTAGAACGACCATGCACAAGCAAGTACAAATAGTTACATTTAGCTAAGTTTATATTAAGTCTAGTTTACAAATCACCATGTACACACAATGCATAGCAGTTATTATGTACCTAGAACTCCTTGTATTTACAAACCAAGATGTAAGTCTAACTCCAGAACTTATAAATTGTTTCAATATGTAATAGGAAATAATCATCAATATTCATCCAACTTAAGATTTTACAGGAGGTCAAATGTTTGGTCTTGGAATAGGTTTAGTACTTAGTATTTATTGAGTATATCCAATAAAATGTTTATTAGTTATAACATTTAGTAACTTAATACTTCAAGTGTAATCTCTCTCTCTCTTGTAAAAGTTTTAATAGGTATGAAATTTTAATAAATAAAATCTCATATATAAAATTGAAAAAATTTGCAAAATTTAGAGAGTATCACTATATCTTTTATAAATTACTAATTAATAGAGGTTAGCCATAATGAAACTGAATGCCAAAACCAAGAAAATGCTCTAAGCATTTATTGTGATGGTTTTTTCGACAGCAAAGTCGTCAATGAATTTGAATCCAGATGAACGAGGTAAGAATAAACTGTTTCTGTTACGGAAAATAAAAAGGAATATTCCAAAAATCAAAAGAAGAAAAAAGTTAACGTCATCTCAATAAATAAAATTGTAAATGGGATAATATTATAGCTTACACTTTAACTTGTCATTTTTTGCAATTACATACATGAAGTTTTGATTTGTTAGATTATTCACTCAATTGAAGATTTAACTATCACTATATATACCTTAATTGACTCTAATTCACATCATTAATTTAGTTAAACGATTAGCTAATAGGATGGTCACCAGTAGATCTTATGACCCATATTTTTTAAGTAGATTGTCACCAACTGTTTTGCAGAGGTGGCTACAACCATCTTTACAAAGCTATGTAACCTCTTCTCATCTTGAAAAAAAAAAAAAGGTAATAAGCGATCACTCTATTAGTTGATTGTATCGAATAATCTATTAATGTGAATTTGAGTTAATTGAGGTGTAAACGTGACAACTAAATCTTCAATTGGATATATAATTAGACAAATTGAAATTTCAGGTATATAATTATAAAAAGTAATAAAGTTGAAATATAAATTATAATATTGACCCGATTGTAAATATATTGATTTATAAATACATTTAGTGCTATCTTTAAAACAATTTGGATTGTTTATTCACATTTTCTCAATTTTCTTTGATGAACTCTTAAAATTAATATCACGTGTAATTAATGAATGAAATTATAAAAAGTTGATAATAATACAATAATATCCTAAGATTATCAAAATTTTGACAATCTTAGTTATTGATCCTATGTTGAGAGATATTGAGAGAGAGAAAATTGAATGAATTTATTTCCATGAGTATTTATAACCTTAAATCTTTAAAAAATGTGAATTTTTTTTTCTTTTCTTTAGCTGATACATTATAATACGATATAAAAAAAGGGAATGAAATGTGGTCCATTTGATTAAGAGATTGGTGTTAACCTTAATCATATTTGACAATAAGCTCTTCACAACATGGGTTTTAAATGCTTAAATTTCAAACTAAGAGCTAATCGAATAGATGCAAGATTTGCAATTTACCAGAAGGAAAATGTTATATCTAGTACTTAAACTTCAATCAATTTTATAGTTACCTAATTGATTTTTTTTTAGCCAAAATTGAAAATTTGATAAATGAATTTTATCTATTTTTGTAATTAATTAATTGAAGTTTACCACTTTTTACAATTAACTATTAAACTTTGTTTATTTTTACAATGAAACAACTAATTTAAATTAATCTCGAAAACTTGAGTAATAGGTGTGTCTGCCCTTTTGGGACAAACTATTTCTTAAAAAAGAATGTGAGTAAAACTAATTCGTGAAATACAGTCATAAAAGCGCATTTTGAGAATGGATTTTATTTTTCAACCATATTCAGTCATGTGTTGCAAAAAGGAGCAAAAAAGCCAAGCATAATAGAAATGCAATTTAAAAATTGCATTGTGAATATGCGATTTATGCCACTTAACCAAACAATGCATATTATCACTAAATTTGCATAATGGAAATGCGATTTTTGGAAATCACATAACCTCGACAGCAGCTTCTTCTCCATTGTTGAATTGACTTTTCTCTCTCTAAAAAAAATTACAGTCATGTTCTTTGTGACGTCCTTGTAATGAAATACGATTTTGTACGGTTTTTGTATTTGAAATTGACAAATCGCAAGTGGAATACATGCTTTCGATGTACGTTGACAAAGTAAATATCATTTTTTCTCATATTGGCACTTCAAATTATACATGTATGAAATAAACCTTAGCCTCTCTCTCTCTCTCTAAGTAGTATATAATTTGTTCCATAAATGCAGGTTTTTGCAAGTTCCATTATTGTTATTTTATTTTATTTTTTTGGCATACAAATCGTTGAACAAGGTAATTACTTCATTTCATAGTGTTCTATGAGTTTTGTATTTGTAAAGAATAGGGGTCATGTGAGGTTTTCAGTTTATGCTTGTGGCAGTATATTGGATGGTGTAGATGGAGTTTATTATAATAAGCCTCTAATTAAGAAAATTAAGATGAAGGTATATGTGAACTATGTGGAATTCTTAGAGAAAATTTATGAAATAATTGCAGTTGATCTTAGTACACATATAGCTGAGTTGTTTCACAAGCAGCCCACTATAGTACCGAGCAACTCTATGTGATCATGTTATTTTCTTAGCCCTATAAATGATGATGTTGATGTGGAGGGATTGATTGAATTTGCCAAAGGAGCGGGTCATCTATTTATCCAGGAAATATTTGTGAAGTTAGAAGATACCTCAACTTTGACAGATGAAGGAAATAAGAATATCTATAGTGTCCTACCAATTGTTACGCTTCCTAATACACTAGTCCAACTATCAATGAATGCTATGACTACTTTCCAAAGGAGCATTAACCCTCCTGTTTCATTTGAAGAAAGGGAGTAGCGTTGGTCGATAGTTGTCGAGCTAGACTACAATCGGTCTTTTCTAGTTCGGGGTCACTCCCAAGTACTATGAGTGGTTTTGGGCAAATACTCAATGATACATAAGGCATATTGGAGCCTTATTAGGAGTGATGGTAAGATCTTTACAGACATTTTATGTATTTATACTTATTTATATGCTTATAAAACAAATAACATATCATACGTTTTCTTTGCATACAGGCAGAAGGTTGAGCTCATATTGATAGTGATCATTGCATACTACCACAAGTGTGAGACATCACTCAATTTGTAAGGCAACTCCTTATGGGATATGGTAGTGTCATATTGTACCCTCTAGGCCATCAAAAGGATGCCATGAATCTTCTTCCTTGACTGTTATGCGCTAGAGGATAGGGTCGTGGCCGTGGTCGTACTAAAGATGGCTACCAGTAGTTGCTAAGAGATTGGTTTCCTTCTCCACCACCTACTTGATCTCCTACTCCTATACCAGCCTACTTAGAGCCAGATTACTCTCCATTATATCATAGATTACGTTGGTATGGGGATTTACATCCAATAGACTATTTCGAACTACAGTTAGATGTCACGACATTTCTTACTCCTACCATTGACTCAACTCCTTCATCAACGATTATTTCGAGTATACCTTACTTTGATAGATACCCGATAGGCTATGACATGTGGATAGGCATCACATATCATAATTCATGGGAAGAGGAACTAGGCTTATTTTTGCATGTTGTAAAGACCTTGACGGGAGAGCGCAATATAAGTGAAGGCCTAGTATTAAAGGACAGAGAGAGATATTACATGTTTGATCTTTTAGATTGTCGCATGTTGTATGGTAATAACAATAGTGCTAAAACTTTGAAGCTATCTACATATAGTTTGCAAAAATATATGATCAACTATTTTTTTTTGTATAATTGTTTTAATATAGAATTTATTGTTACTTTGGTTATTTAGCACTTCAAGCTACTTTTTTGAAGTGTGAAAGGTTATTTAGCTATTTGGTTATCTTTATTGTTATTTTAGTTATTTAATTGTACTTTACAAATAAATTTCATCCAAACCCTTTTTTTAAGAAATAGTTTGCTCAAACGCACCTATTATCGTAAAAACTTTAAGGCGTTTTGAATTTTAGTAATTAATTAGAAAAATGGTAAAGTTGAACGGTGAATTTAACTTTTACCATATACCGGAAAATATAAATCCAGATTATTGAATTAGATCTAACGCAGGCAACCTCTCTCTCTCTCGCGTGCGCGCACTTGCACCAAATACAGTCTGTACTCAGTGGTCACCCACTCACTGTGCCCTCAAACACACTCCTCTTCTAAAGTCTCGGCGGCAACCACCTACCCTCGAGATTTCAGTTATCACACGCGATGGTTGTCCTTCACTCCGTTTCCCACATCACAGCCGTACGATTCACTCTCCCCACCTGTACCTCCCCTGCGGCTTTCCGCAGACGATTCCTCCCCGTGAAATGTAGCCAAACAAGTCTACCGTTCCATGTCGAAACCGCAAAATACCACCGTGAGCTCCGAGCCGCCATTCACGTGGTCGAAAGAGCTTGTCGCCTTTGCGTCGAGGTAATTCGATTTTCACATTTCAATTGAGATTTGTTACCAAACCTGTTAGCTTGATTGATTATTCCTTTACTGACTGATTTTTATGTAATGGCAGTTATAACCAATGGGATTTTGCCATGTATTTTAACCTTGTTTAGTTAATTATTTTATTTATTTATTTCTGTTTTGTTCGTTGAGGTTGGTATGAAATGAGGAACTTGAGACTTACCGTAATGAGGTTTTGTTAGTTATTATGTGTTTAGTAGTCTAGGTGGGTGAACATATGATTTTCAGATGCAACTCGATTCCATATGTTATCCACGTCCGTATCCAGTAGTCTAGGTGGGTGAACATATGATTTTCAGATGCAACTCGATTCCGTATGTTATCCACGTCCGTATCCCCTCCAATCATATATGTATTAGAAAGAAGGACAACATCGAACCTGCGGTCAATATTCGTGAATTTATGTCAATATATGATTAGCGAGATATGGACATGGGTGTATAATGGATGCATGGAAGTTTTATATGTTATTGTTTTTTGTATTTGGTCAGAGTTGATGGAAAAAGTTTTTCCTAATATGATTTGGTATCTTGTCTATGTCTCTACCAACCAGAATTTATCATGTACAAGTGAAAAGTAAAAAGTGGAATCCATATTAAATATTCGTATATGTATGCATAACATCTGATTGGCAGGGATGAGACACTAAATGAGGATATGGAAAATCTAGCAATAGTTTACTAATGATTTTTTTTGCAACATCTCCAAGTAGTTCAGTGTCTTTATATTGATTCAATATTATAACTATGCAATGTATTGAGCGGGTTATATGTAAATTGAAAGAAAAAAAGGAACATATTCTACGATAAATTGAGGTTTTTGATGAGCTCGGATGATGATGCTTGTGTTGCATGAACATTTAGTTTGACTGTTGATTTAACTTTTTAACATAAGGAATCATTCAGTTCACTATCAAGCTGCATTGCTGTTTGAAGAACTACTCAATTTGTTGTTCATTACAGGATTTGAATATATTAGCTGCTTATGAGAGAAAAACTGAGGTCTAGAGTGGTGTGACTTTTGTTTTGAATTTCTAGTTTCTTGTGTGAAATCTCCTTTTGCGTAACTGACTGTTTTGGGTAGCTCTGTCACATTTGAAATTTGGCTTTGAAAGTTTAGCTTTTACCTTTTTTCAATAAATAATATAATTCATTGTTTGTCAGTATGATATTTCATGTTAGTAGACGTAGTATTCAAGTTATAGCTGTTTATAGGATAAATTTACAGCAGTAAAGTCGGTAATAGTTGCCAGCGTTCTCTGATTCATTTTGAATTGCCAGGTGAAAGATTCTTTGTTTTCAAGTGATGGTCGGATCCTGGAGAAGAATGACCAGACCCCTGTCACAGTTGCAGATTTCAGTGTACAAGCTCTTGTCAGCATAGGTAATTATTTCAGAGCATCGGCTTTTGCTAGTCCACTTTTCTGGTTTATCAGTGGAATCTGTCTGTACCAATTAAACTGTTGGTTCCGTATGCTGAATTTCTATGTGATGAAGTTGAAAACATAACATCAATTTGAATGCGTTAAGATACAGTACATTAGTATATCTGTTGACATCCTCCATTTTTTGAATGCTGCTGCTAGAACTATGAGTTAGTTCCCATGGGATGATGTGTAGAGAGTTCGGTTTTATTGAGTGCTGTAGCCAACCAATTAATAACCTTATCAATTTGTTATACAGGAATTTAATTATATTTAGCAATGATATTAGTAATGGGATGAGCTCGCATCTCTCTCCTAAATATGCTCAAGTTAAAAATGAAATAAATGGCAAATATATTTTACTTGGAGCGATAGATCTGTTTGGAATGTCCACAGGTGGGTCTGTTGAATTATTGAGAGTGTGTCGGTGTTTATCTTTGAACATGGACAAGGAAATTGGGTTTGATTGCATTCAAAAGTATTTTAGTTGCACTAATCCAAAAATTTATGCTACTTGCTAGATACAAGAATGTGCTTGTCATAACCCACCATAATTATCTAAAACTTGCCCAACTCATCGTGCTAATTTTGGCAGAGCTGGGTGAGCTGTTCCCTTCTATTCCATTAGTGGCTGAAGAGGACTCTACTTCCATACGTTCAAGTAATCTAGCAGATTACGTGGTTGATGCTGTAACAAATGGACTTGATTCGCGAGATTATCCTTTGACAAAAGATAATATTTTGAAGGCCATTGATAGGGGAGGGAAGGATGCAGTTTCTTTTGAAGATCAACCAGCCACATATTGGGTATGTTTTTGCTTAACCTCAGCAATACTGGAGGAAGCCAACCTGTAGATAAGTGTCTTCCTTCCTATTCTTATGATTAATTAATTATTGCTGCATTTTAAATTCAAATATTTCTTTCCATTTGGTAGAGCATAGAAGGAGCAGAGAGCAAATGCAATGACTTAATTTTTTCTTTATTTTTTTTGCCTAATGCAATGACTTAACTAGTGAAAACTATAAAAATGAAAAGTAATTTTCTGACATTTAATTTCATATGTAATGGTTCACATATATATACAAGTTCGAGGTGTCTAAATCAGGAATACTTTATAAATGAAAATCTCTAATTAATTGTATGCCTAATTGTTTCCATATTAATTTAAATTGATTTCTTTCCATAACACTCCCTATTTATAGCTTTTGGAAGCGTTTGGTTGCGTAATTTTCATAGTATTGGATTGAACAAAAAATTTTGTCCAATGTTTGGTTTGTAAATTTATCTGATGACTAGATAAAAATTAGGTTGATAGACTGGATAAAATACTTAAATTTTGTTTCATTTGCACTATGGTATAAAAATAAAATTTACTGGATAAAACCAAAAAATATTTTGTATTCTAAAAAATATCTTTTCATGTTATAATATTAAGTTAATGAATATTGTTTTTATTAAATATTATAAAAAATTATTTATTTTATAATATAAATAATTAATTTTTTTAATATAATTTTTTTGTTTAGTACTGTGCAAACCAAATATGGTGCAATAAATTTATACTTTTCTGTTCTATTTATACTTTTCTTATCCAGTTTTCTTTATCTAGTTCAGTCTTCTGTAGAAATTAAACTTTGCTGTATCTTCTTATAAATGAAATGACAAACAATTTTAGTATGCTTGGCTTTTTTATGAAATATAAGATTAGTTGTAATATGAAGAGCTGCTTGATTATCACATCATAATTTTATAGATAATGGCACCTTAAAGCTAACTTCATTTAAGAGTTGATGAATCCATAGTACTCCACAAATCAATTGTGTCATAACTCTATATTCTGATTTTGTAATTGAGAGTGATATATGACATTTTATTTTTCACTCTTCCAAGAAACTAAGTTTCCTCTAATAAATACACAATACCCTATCTTAGATCTTCTATCTATCTTAGAACTTGCTCAATCTACATTTGAGAAACATTCTATATGATTATGTCCATGATTTTCATACAATACACCACGCCCCGGAGCTTCCTTTAAATAGCATAAACTTTGCTCTAAAGTTGTCCAATGATGTACTATTAAAGAAGACACGAATTGACTTACAACATTGATTGAGTATGCAATATCTAATTGAGTCACTGTAAGGTCATTCAACTTTCCAACCAATCTCTTAACTTTCTCAGGATCTTCAAATAAGTCATCATCTTTTGTAAGTTGTACATCTTTGCTCCCAATTTTCTTGTCTTAACTAATAAATTAAGTACAAATTTTCTCTGAGATAAGAAAATGCCTTTCTTGCTCCTTGATACGTTAGCTCCTAAAAAATATTTCAGCATTGCCAAATCCTTTGTATGAAATTAATTGTGAAGGAAGGTTTTGAGAGATGAAAACCCTACATTTGAGGATTTGAGAGATAAAATAGAGGGTTTGTAGAATTGGAATATAGAACGTAGAAACATAAGTTTCTATGACCTTCATAAGATAGCTTTAAAAAAACTATAAATATGCTTATAGCTATAAAGGAATTTGAAATATATAATAGAAATAAAAAAATGAAGAAATTAGGGTCTTTTTCCATAAAAAAAAATTCTTAATCTATAATATAACATTAATAAAATAAGGATAAGCATAGTTGAAATTAATTTTTTTTCCATTATTTTCTCTGAAAAAAGTAATATATTAAAGAAAACCAAATATTTTAACTCATCTTAAGTTGTTAATAATACAAACTTAAATGTATGATTTTTTTTATAAACTTTCTATTAGAGTTGGAACCATGAGAAGGTTATGCATATTAAAGAAGGGATTAAGAGGAGAAAATTTTGGAATATGATAGAGAAGATAATTTATTGCCTTAATAATCAATAGGATTATAGAAGTGTAATTATATATATATTTTTTTATTTTTGGCTCAATGAACTCATACATGTAAAATTAGTAAACTCGATTAAAAATGTAAGTTTTTACTAGGTTTAATATGTAAAATCGATTGAAAACGTAAATTTCTATAAAAAAGAAAAAGGATTTTTTTACATAAATTAACTCAAAAGAATCTTCTAAAATCATAAACTCATAGAATTGTATGGATAGAATTGTGAGTTTGACAACTATGTTTACATTATTATTTCCTGTAATGACAATATCATCAATATACACAATAAAAAGGATAATGCTAAGTTTAGACGGTCTAAAGAATATCGAGTGGTTAGACTTGCTTTTTTGTTAACCAAAATCTTCAACTGCTTAGCTGAATTTTCCAAACTAAGCATGGAGACTTTGCTTTAACCCATATAAGGACTTGCAAAAACAACATACCTTACTAAACTCCCCCGAGCAACAAACTTATAAACTTTCTCGTGAAGATTACCATGTAAGAAGGCATTTTTAATATCTAACTAATGGAAAGGCCAAGAACAAGTAGCCACTAAAGATATAAATAAGCGAACGCTTGTCAGCTTAGCTACAGGAGAAAATATGTTAGAAAATGGGGTCGAGGTCATGACAATAATAACTCCTCCTGAATCTTGACGCCGACTATCATGTTTATTGTTATCACCTCGTCTTTTATAAGAAAATGAATGTCCACCACTCTGACTAATAAGTGCATTATTGGGATGAGATGACGGTATAGTGACATTATTTTCTATGCGAAGTACCCTAATAAAAGTTTCTGGCAAAGTTGAGATCTTAGAATTAGAGAGGATTTGAAATTTAACAGTAGCAAACTTTGGTTGAAGACTAGTCAAAAAACTCATTAGTGCCATTTGTTTTTATTGAGTTTGCTAAACTTTAATATCAGTGCTAAATGGCGAAAAGGCATTTAAGTTCTTCATAAATCTTCTTAAGATTCATAAGATAGGTCGTAAGAGATTAATCCTACTGTTCGGTTTGATAAAAACTTTTACATACATCATAAATACGAGATATGTATGTAAAGTCTAAATAATTCATCAACTCTTTAACAAATTCACAGTGATCAATTAAATTAATTATCTCACTGTTAATGGAATTCCTAATTTGCAAAAACATGTAAGCGTCATCTTGCAACCATGTTTGCTTAGTATCATCATTAGGTAGATCATTAGTAGGATGATAATCCTTTTCAATATTTCGTAAATAAACACGAATAGTTTTACTCGATGCCATATAATTATTCCTATTAAGTTTATATTATGTGATTTTTGGCAGCACAGGAATCTTATCAATTATGGGTTATGTTTTGTTATTAATCATGATTAACATCCTAAGATATCTGATCCTTAGTTGACATAAATTTTCTTTTTTTTTTCCTTTCTTTCCTTTTTTTTTTTTGTTTTTTCAATACACAGTACAATACTTAAAAAAAAAAAAACAATAGAAAAGTAACACCTAGTCAAAGAAGGAACTACAAACTGAGAAGAACAGAAGATGGAAAGGGAAAAAGAAAAAAAAAAAAAAAAAGACAGAAAAAAACAAATAGAGGACTATGTTAGAACACGAGGAGATCATGAAGGTGGTTCCTTTCTAGGGATTGCGAGCAAGTGGGTGAAATAAACCTCCAATAGCAGTGAGTGAAGGAACTACAGCTTCGGGGGAAGACCAAACAGCGGGATCAGGTAACCTTAGCCGGACGGTGATGAAGGAATACACTTCCAGGGGTATCAAAAAGAAAATTAGGGTTTCTCAAAAAAGAAAAAAAAAAGCTCTCACATGGGTAGAAAAAAAACCCCTAAATTGCACACTAGGGCAAAGGCAATGATACCATGAAAACTATAAAAATGAAAAGTAATTTTCTAACATTTTTTTTCATATGTAATTGTACACATATATATACAAGTTTGAGGTGTCTAAATTATGAATACTTTATAAATGAAAAATTTTAATTAATTGTATGCCTAGCTGTTCCTATATTAATTTAAATCGATTTCCTTCCATAACAATTAAGAATGACAAAATTCTCCTCAAGCAGTTAATTGCGGATATAAATTGAGCATTTACTCAACTATGTTTGGTGATTGAACTGTGGAATAGACTTTGGAACTTTGTTTTTGTAGCTTTATACAATTTATTGTGATTTAATATCAGAATTTATTAATTACATCATGATGTGGCTCTATTGATATTCCTGTCATTACCTGCTTTAGCTGTTTAGTCCATGATTTTTGAATTTGAACTGGCAAAATATGAATTTACACTTGTTTTTGTGTTATCAAACTAGTTATTTTACAACTTTAAGGTACGATGAATGGAATGTCAGGAGAGATTATTTACTTGTCATGTTATTTCAGTCGTGATTTTGGATTTCATTTTCACAAGAAAACAATGGGCCTCAATATTTCTTAAGCAAAAACTTCCTTTAGTATGGACAAATTTGATCAGATGTTGGTTATTAGCTTTTTGTTTTCCATCACACCTTAAAGTTCTTAAACGAGATGCCTAAAACACAAAAGAGGCCTCTATACTATTAGTAAAGTGCACCATAAGACCTGAATTCAGTTCTAGGTCAATTTACCTCTGGATTGTGTAAATGGTCCAATTTGTATTCCAACATGAGGCAATGCCTAAAACCATGCAATTTTTAAGGGAAATGAATCACCCATTGGTGTTCTGATCTCATAATGTGACGGAAATGTGATGTATGGGGTGATTATACAAGGATTTAGAAGTTTACCAGTTTTAGACTTGTATTTTTTATTTTCGTTTTTTTTTTTTTCAGTTATCAGGATTGCAATAAATCATTCTCACACTTTAGGGCCAAATTGAGCGCCTATTTTGCACTTATAATATGAGGAAAGCTTATCTCACCTATGTATTCACCTAATAATGAAACTGTTCAATGTGCAGATTCTTGATTATCATAACTATCATTTGTTTTACTCACCAACTTTTGGTCTTCTGTTATTCGCATTAGTGCAGGTTCTGGATCCCATAGATGGCACACGAGGTTTCCTCAAGGGAAGCGAATCCTTATATGTGGTAGATAATTATGTTGCATTCTCATTTTTCTTTTGGGTTCCTAATATTGCTTATGTTTGCTTAAATTGTGAAGTTAGAGATAAAGTCAAGCCCGAAGTAAGTACCTTCAAATGTGCAATTAACTCAATTGAAAAAGGATCATGGTGAAATTTTCTACTTGGTAGTGGTATGTAAGGAAAGTGCATTATGCCTATATGGAGGTTGAACGAGGTTTATTGCTTACTCCATTTGAGAGATGATTAAATTGAAGTTAAAGCTGTCATTAGAACCAAGTCGTATAAAGAAATAGAAGTAGTCATTGGATGTATGAAAATCAGAAACCATTGTGAAAAGCTAACCATTGAAGTCAGAAATGTGTCCATTGTAAGACCACTAATGGATTTATGAAATCCTTTTTTTCCTGACTTTATATCTTCCCAGGACACGATTGAGCTCTTTTGCTATCTTTCAGGTAGGATTGGCTCTTGTAGATAGAGGAGAAATTGTTCTAGGTGTCATGGGCTGTCCCAACTGGCCAGAGGCATCAGATATGCAGGAATATGAAGAGCAAACATCAAGACCAGGAAGTATTATGATTTCTCATATTGGGTGTGGAACATGGATGAAAAGGTTATCACATTCACTTGATAAAAACATCAGGATATCTGATTACTGGATCAGATGCTTTGTCGATGGGCTTCTCACTGTAAATGAGGCATGTTTTTGCATCCCGGACAGTCAAACATGGGAGTCACTACCTCCATCAGCTTTCTATACTGCAATTACAGATGCTGACAGTCTTAAGGAAAAAGAAATTCTTCTGTTACCGACTTGTTGTGGAAGGTAAATCCTCTAAGTATGTCTCCCCCTCTCACATTTAATAAAATTGAGATTGTAAATGGAAGCTGTTTTTTCTGGTTACTGGACTGATATGCATTCAATGATGGCATTCACATGCAAACATAATTCTTTTAGATATTATGTTTAGCCTGTAAGCCAAGGCCCCCATACTGATTCAAGAGGACAGATCAGTTGCTGCAATTGGCAACCTGTGGAAGACTACATGCATCTAGTTTGTAGTTTCCATCTTCATTTGTCATGTGTTACTATTCTGGTTATTTGGATTCTGTTTGCATAACATTGTGACAACCGTCTCTGCAAAATGATCAAGTTATTTCTTGGTGATGAATCTCTTATCTATACTCTCTCTACTTGTAATTGTTCTTTCTTCCACAGAGTTCCTTTCAGCATCCAACATGCAAAGGTGGACATGTCTACAAGAAAGGCACATGATTAATGGTTCAAAACTTTTATTATGACCATTTTTTTCTTGCCGTGTCAAAGATTGAAGATATTTTAAAGAATAGCTGTAACCCTGTCACAGTTTTAGTACCATGTAGAAGGGATAGTCTTAGCCATCAGCAAGAATCTCATGTACTTCAGTTCGTGCAATCATATCTCCTTATGGCAATTTATTAAAGCAGAAATTATGGTGCCAAGATTACGGGGAATGTATGAAGCCATCAAGAAATTAGTGCACTTCTAAGATGGTAGACTTTGAACCTTCCTGAATAGTCTGAGGAGGAGTCACCTGAGGTGATCAGATCATGTGTTACAAAATGGATTCCATATGGGTACTTGTTTTGAACATTTTCCATTCTGAGGTAGGCTACAGAAAGAGAAGATAACTGGAATTTTGGGGAGAAAAATGTACTAACGTTCTTAGATTATTCATTCCTCAATAATTTATATATTGTAAGTGGAACAGAAAAATGAAACAAATTCGGTAATCTGTTCTTGTTAGAAGAGAAATGTTCTAATCATTGCTATATTTCTCATCCTTTTAATTGTTTAATGTTACAGCATCAATTTAGCTTATCCCAGATGCTGAAGGACTTTCTTCATGATAGTGAGTAGGGATATATAGAGTTGTACGTAGTGGCACTTCCATTCTTTTACTGGATTCTCTGCATTATGTGAAATCCATCCTCCCTTCTCTGTGGCTATCTCCATAAGTCTCTCCTCTCTCTTCCTTCAGATACACACGACATACACATCTTTTCTTTAAAAGAATTATTAGAACATAGGTTCTTATGCGGCTTAACATGTTAGCATGAACCAATGGAGTTTGCCTATCTTTGCAGCTTATGCAAGTATATGATGGTAGCTTCAGGAAAGGCATCCGTTTTTATCCTTCGAGCAAAAAAGAAAACCACCATCAAGGTATTTGGGGAATATATCCTGATTAATATTACATAGTTGAGTTTACAAACCATCTTTTGTTTAATTTTGGTGCCACTCCTATGTAGGCTTGGGACCATGCTGTTGGCATGATATGTGTTCACGAAGCTGGGGGAAAGGTACAAATCTATGTTTTCTTTTTTCACTTTTGTCCTTAATGTTCCTCATTAGTGTAATATGTGCCAGCTATAACCATGAAAATTGTCATATATGTGCTGAAAATCAGCTTTTCTCTAGTAATTTAATTATAAATACTGTTTATCAGGTCACCGACTGGGAGGGGAGCCAAATTGACCTTGCAGAAGATAGAACTGGACGTCGGACAATATTTCCTTGGGGTGGTGTTCTTGTGACCAATGGAAACCTTCATGGAAAGATATTGGAAATGATCCCTTCCCGATCTTCAGTGATCTAATTGAAGCATCTTATCCAATTTCTTCAATTGTCCGATGATACACACTGCCTCCTTTTGGTACGACTAGATATCTCTATCTTCCTTTGTAAAAAACACATGTTCATTATGACTGAGTTCATGTTATTCAACATTTTTGTCTATTGCATAATACAAATCCGTGTAAAGCCAAATGTGACTCTTGCATGTTCTTTGGGTCCCTAGAACTTGGTCTGCTTGTTAGAAATGGAAAAATTTTAATGATGGAATCAACATGACTCTCTTCTTATATTTGCAGAGAGTAGTCAAGAGTGTATCACTTCGCCATTACTTGATTCCACGACACCAGTGCAATTGTTGCTTCAGCACTAGGAATCGTCTGAAGGTTTTCATACAGGTATATTTTCATACTCTCTACTGGTTAGCGTTTCCTTGAGAGGCCTTCTCTGGCGTTCAACTTTACTTTTTCTTACTCATCCCTTGGGAAGAAACTTTTTACATAAAACATCCCCTAAAATGAAATACCATCTCCCTTGGGCACCAATTGCAGAATTAAACAGGGAAGAATGCAACTTCGAGGGTTAAAAGCCAGCAACCCTAACAAATTTGATCCATTAGGGGGAAATCTATATCGATTGTATGATTTGCACTTATTTTTTAATTATTATTATTATTATTTTTTTCCTGTATTCAGTATCTTTAGCAGGAGTCTGAGAAAGATAGAAGCAAAATTTTTCCCATTGCTTGATACATTTTGAGATTATTTGGAGAAAGTTCAAAAGCTTGATAATGTTGCATGATATAGATTGTATTGAGACAACAAACCAAAGTTTGCTTTCTTGCAACCTCTTCAGATTTTCTTTTTTCCAGGTATCTGTTCATTCTTTTGCTTAAGATATAGTTTCTTGTCATTTGGAATTTCATTTACTTGTAAAGCCAGTAGGAGGTCATGCTGATATTTAGCCATAGGCTACTTGCATCTGTGGTTACCCATAGGAAACAAATAAAGGATAGAAATATATTTGTTAAAGATTTAAAACTAAAAAAGAAAAAAAAAATTGCGCAATAACATTAAAATTACTATCTATATAATAATGCAGAACTAATAAGTAGGATTAAAAAATTAAAATGTAAATATCCCAAATAGGGATAGGTGTGGAGTTGCTTGTTCAACTGAAAGGAATGAAAATGAGAAGAAAAGGAAACGGAAGGAAAATTTCTATTAGGAAATCAAAGGAATTAGAAGGAATGACTATGAAAGAAAAGTTTAAACTTGTTAAAACACTAAAATACCTTAGAATTTAAAAAGGTCTTTTTATTGGACGTGTAGTTATGTCTTTTTGTAAAGTTTCCTCCCACATTCTCTCCACATGTAAAGAAAATTGTTTTTGTTGGCCCCAAGGAAAATCTTCCCTTTCCCTTGCATTTCCAAATAAGGAAAAAGCAAGTCTTTACTTCCAATTCCTTCCATCCAAACATAGTGTTATTCCCCTTGGAGCTAGTGCTTTATTCACTTGCACTTCGATCATATGGTAGCTATTTTATGATGTTTCTCAATTAATGAAATTATAGAACAAGTTACGACTATACCACCATGATTACCTATTACTTTACTTGGCTATTCACAAGTTCTTTCCACGACTATCGTTGGCACACCATCAGACATCATTGGGCCTACTATTGCTACTAGACCAACACTGCCAGCCTTCCCAAGCCCACCACCTCCATGGCAATATATACAGTAGGAGGGTACTGTTTCCCGACGGTTCACGGGTGGGATCCGATGCATGCCTAAGTATATTATACCTTTCTTTCAAATAATTGAGATGCAAGTTCACCCTCACACAATTGGGAAAAAAATAGTTCGTCTAATTGGTAATAATCGAAAAAGATGAGTCGATTTTCTCTCTCTAACACCTGATGCTTGTGAGTCGTACTAGAAATTGCGAATCTCCTTAGTTATATAGAAATTTCTGCAGCATTATCTCCATGAATCTAAGTTTTCTTGGGATTTGATCTTGCAGTTCCATCTACAAAATTTAAAGCCATTAGATTCAAAATCTTTCTTTATGTTTTTAATAGCTATTGCAATTATAGAGGAAAGGGGAAATTGAGTCATATTCATTGCACCAAAATATAAAATATAAGGGTTTTAGCCAGTATTATTGGACTTGGCTCAGTTGGATAACTCGGATATGTGTTTGAGGGGGTGGGATTTGGAGAGAGAGATAAGGTTTAAGAGGATGAACTGAACCGGGTTGGACTGCATGACCCAATTTGAATTTGATTACACTGATTTTAATAATTTAACTGCTTTTTAATTTTAGACGGAAGGCATGTTCTTGAAATTTTTTTTGTTTCTTCTCCGTCTTCTCTAGACATTATCCTATGAGCTCATTTATTACCTTTAAATGCTGTTAACGATCTAATGCAGTCTGTCTCCTGATGTTTGAATGAAATTAATGTTTCAGCCGTCCAAAAAACCAACAAAATTTAGCGTAGAATTTATGGAGTCGTATGGAATTTAGGAGCCGACATTGTATGCCATATGTTTGACTTAGGAAGGTCTATCTTGATAATTTAATTGGTGAAAAGAGTTGAATTTAGATCATCTACGTTCTTATACAATTTGAAACAGGAGGAGCCGGTATCTAGTATTCTCGAATCAAATCGAAAATTAAAAAAAAAAAAATTGGAACTCTTAAAATAGATGAAACAATATGATTTGCGGTCCGTATTACATATTGCTTATTACATGCAAAAATAATTATTTAACAATATTATATTGCATATTAGCGGTCCATATAAATATATATATCTTTTATGGTTACTGGTGCATAATTATATACTTGTGTTTACGCAAAAAATGGATGACTGAGATGGGAATATGATTACGGGCTAATTTCTATTTATTGTTCTATTTAGAAGAAATATTAAATTCTTTTTGAATTGGTTTTCTATTTGAATCCCATAGAGGGTCGAAATATATTGTATTAATTTTTGGGCTAAGCCTGTTATTTATTTAGGCTAAATTCCTTGGATTATATGACATGGTCTAAGAAATCAAGTTCATATTGGAATGATTTATGAAGAATTGACTTAGTGAGTTCGAAATAGAAGTCATTAGATTGGTTTGTTTGATACAAACCTTTCTCAAGTGGGCTCATATACTTATGAGAGGGCGATTGGCTTAAATCCTTTGCAAGTTCATTTAGGCTAATTATGGAAGAAGCAAAATCCTATCGTATTTTTTTATCACTAAAATGATCCGACGAGTATCATCACATGTAAGAGCCTATAAATAGTCAACCATTTATCCTCATTTGTAACTTTAAAGAGAATTGAGAAATAATAATGCTCTATGAAAACTCTGCTCTTGGGGATCAAGTCACCAATTCAAGCTAAGGATTGATGTTATTTTTCTCAAGCTACACTAATGCACTACAATCTTATGATGACTATAGTAAAACTAGCTATTTTTTTTTTCCGTTGAATTTTCATATTTTCTTTAATTTTACAATGATTATAATAAAAGAGAGGGGATTTTCAATCTACCAATACACTACAAATATAAATGACCAAAATATTAATACACTAAATTAGTTTATAGAACGTGCTTATTCTTGGATTGTCTAGTATAGACTAGTATAATTAGGCTTAGGTTGATCCACTTAGTTTAACCCCATTTGATTAGGCTTAGCTAGAAAATTGATTTGGATTATTCATTTGACTCATACGATAGTGATTCTAATTTGAGTAGGTTAACTCAGTTGGTCCAGTGTGGTTGTTATGGGACTCAATTAGGTTTTCTAAGTTTCTTTTTTTTTTTTTTTGGATAAGGAAATGTTTTTATGGATAAAGAGATTTTCTAAGTTATAATGAATTATTTTTTTTTTAAAGAATACACCAACTTATTAAAAAATTTAATGTAAATTAAAAAAAAAAATAAAAATAACTATAAAAAAGTTTTCAAACTTTTAAATCTTAAAAATATGAATAATTTTATTATTTTATGAATAAACTTACATTTTGTTATTCATGTTCCACTCCAATTTGATTTAATCCTTTTGTACCCTTTACTTTTTTTTTTTTTTTTTCATTTACCCATCAACTGCCCGGTTCTGATATGACAAATTTGGAAAAGAGTCCATTTAGCAGGCCTAACCCTACCCCCTGGCTAATGCTAGGGCATCTATTTTGCGCACAAGTATACCTCCCTTGTCCTTACGTGCTCACTCTTTGTCCACCACTATTTTCAATTCCTATTATTATTAATAATTGCACGGTGCACAGGTACATGCATCATTTAAACGTTCGGATTACGTACGTTGGGGTATTAAGACATGTAGCTACATATTCCACAAAATCGTCCCATCACGTAGAAAAACTGCAGTCGTTTTCAACCAGTTGTTGTAGTTTCTCTTGCAATCCCCTAGCGCCGAAACACCATTGGCCATGGCCGTATAAACCAGAGAAGATAATGTAACCGTATCACCTCGTGCATATATTTAATGTCGATCCCTCTTGTGTGCTTTGACCGTCTCAACTCAGAAACTAGGTTACAGATACCATGTACGAAGTGGTCGCGCTTTATTATACCCACTTCGACGTGTTTGTTCTATAGAAAACGCTTTGATAGGTTTTATGATTAATTAAAGTTTTAGAATCATCAAGTATTATAACAGTAATTTCAAGAGATTATAGTTATTAATAGCTTTAAAGACAAGTAATAGTGGGAAAGAAAGATCATAGATGATAGGCAATGGTGTTTATTAATAATCTTCAGGAAAAATGTCAATGGAATGTTGCGAATGGTTTGCATTCTTAAAATGAGGAAATCATTTTCCTTCCGTTTTCACATCGGTATTTCATTTCTCATAGTTATCAACCGACTATTATTGCTTTTCTTCATCACTTACCACTACAACCAATAAAATATTTTTGCAATCTCTCAATACCATCACAATACGAAATATACTACAAAAAAGACTGATAAAACCTTAATCTGTAAAATCGGCATCCGTATGAGATATCTAAAGGAAAAATTGGTCAACATTATGTGTTCTTTGGTTACTTTGAGTTGAGAATTCAAGTCGATTTTAATATTTATCTCGTGATTATAAGTTGTTTTCACCCATTTGTTATATATTTTTGTTGTTAATCAATATAGATTCTGCCTGCTACATGTGCATTCGACATCTTCCATTTTTGCAATGATTTTTAAGCATTTACTTGAATTTAATAATGTATCATAAACCAAATGGAACACAATATACAATATTTTCATTTGTATCTAAAGTTGTATCACTAGACGCACAATCGTAGACGTGTAAAAAAAAAAATCATCATTGGAAATACCAATAAAATATAAAATAATTTTCAAATATAAAAGTTTGATAATTGGATAAAATTTAAACTAAAGATCTTATATATAATTACCTAGTACGAAGTAATCTTCTTTCGGAGGGAATGAGTTCATTTGATAATTTCAGATGTTACACCAAAACTTCCCCATTCCGTAAAACAATATACTTTATATTATATAAAAAATTGTTCAGATAACACACCATAAACATACACCTCAAGGGTTTTATGTAATATTTTCTCCTTTTGTATTGGAAAATAATTGAATATGATACTTACACTATTGATACTTATATTATTATTTTTTATCAGGCGAGTATCGTTGATACTTCAAAGAGAAATGATTGCATTATTCATGCACCAAAACATTCGTTATGCTTGTATTTTTTTTTTGTATGGTGTTTTGCTTGGCTGCGTTTTCTTGTTTATTTCTTTTCCCAACTATATTACATATTATAATTTAAAAGAGAGAAATTCAAATTTAGTCATTCTTATTAGAAGACTAGTATTCATTTCATTAAGTTGCAATGATCTTAGCACATTTTAACTAACTAAATATGAGATCCCATGATTTCATATGGATTATGGAAGGTTATAATATTAGTTTATAAAGTTATGATTACGAATATCTTGTCAACACAAGTTTGGGACTTTTGAGCTAAACAATTGAAATGAGCACATTAGTGTTTGTTGGTATGGTTATTTACTACTTTTTGGTATGGGGCGTTACAAATGGTATTTGAGCGGACCACCTACCAGTAAGTGAATGATTCGGGTCTGGTTCTAGTTTAGAGAAGAGATCCAAAGAAGGTAAGAAATGTTACTAAGGTGTAACTTTTTACATGTTTTCAAAATGCCTTATAAGTAGTGGGTGGCTTGAATCTTACACTGAAAAATGGGAGTAGATTTGAGCCCGATTGTAAGGTCTCCGACAAGGACATCGTATATTTAAAGGGAAGAGATTGTGAGACCTTATAGTTAAGTATCTCATATGTGTTATGAGAGGTTATGTGACTAGTTTATAAAGTTATGATTGTGAACACTTTGTTAACACAAAGTTGAAACTTTTGAACTAAGTAGTTGAAATAGTCCCATTAATTTTTGTTAGCTTGGTTATTCACTACTTTGGCTTAAGGCATTATACTACATTAGAAACAAACTTTTATGTTTTGATTGTATTTATACTTCAAATATGGCAATAACAACTTGAATTGTAGTTCTCTTCTTTAATATCTAGTAATGTTTGAAAAGTTGTAGGATATAAATTAAACACATGTGTAAGCAAGTAATTATATATCTCTTTTCTTCCCTTATAAATAAGAGGTTAATGGACCTTCTTATTCTTTCATATAAACCTAAAGCAATCCCTCAGTCTCTTTCTTTCTCTTTTACTCTATAAATGCCAAATCTTAACCCTTCACTACAACAAAATGGGACTTTCCTGATGGGAGGATTGAGGTGGTTTTTATTTTTACCTCTAGCAAAATAATAGATTTCTTTTGTGTTTTACATAGAGGTGAAAATTAAAACTGCCTCTTGTGTCACTAATGCCCCCATCCCCCCCCCCCCCCCCCCCTCTCTCTCCCCTTCTTTTCCTCTCTTTTTCATTATTGGAAGTCAATCACAACCAATCTAAGGTAAATCTAATCTTTCCCATCTTACTATTACCATCTTCTCATCAATTGAGAGAAATTGATAAGACTACCAATCAATTCTTATTTGTGTGTCATAAGAAGAAGGGATCCACTAAAAACTTAAAGGAGGGATAATCCTTATAAGTACGGTAAGATTAAGAAATCCTTATAATTATGGTTTCATAAAAATCCACTTAAGGGATAAGAACTTTGAAAAAGGTGCCAGTAGAACATTATGATATACTTGAGACTCATTTCTCCTAATGCTAAGTTAAGTATTTCTTTCAATAAATCCATTGTAGGAAGTTATTCCTTAATTTAAACATACGTTTAATCTCAAATTGAGGAGTAGAAATCAACTTGTTGAGTGTAATTCAGATTTAAATAAGGGTATGCTATTATTTATGTGTTTAGTTAGTTAACTAGTGGTTAAGTAGTGAGTTAACAAGTGTGACTACATATAAACAAACTTATGTTTGAAATCAGAGTACATGAGAGTCAAAAGTACATATGACTATATGTAATACCATATACATTTGATGAGTGAAAAGTGAAACATGACTGAAAGAATTTTCAAGAAACTTATGTTCTTCATATCTATTTTGTTCATAATTCTTGTATATGAATGGATCAGAGTGTTGTTTAGAAATTGGCTTAGAAAATATATCAATAAACGTATTTCAATAGATTGGTATTAGAGTTTTGTCATTTTTCTTGATCCACTATTGTGTAATCATGACCAACCTAAATTGCAGTATTTTGATGTTCTTTCTAGTTCTTGATGGGAAAAACTATGACAAATTATCTATATAAATGACAGTTATTTTTGGATTTCAAGATGTCTTGGAGGTTATTAATAGTGGTATTTAAGAATTGAGTGAGAATCTAATTGATGGGCAACCATAGGCATTATGAGAGATAAAGAAAAAGGATAGTAAGGCCTTATTCTAAATACATCATTACATTAGGCCTACAAATTTTGAGAAGATTTCATTGACAACCACCTTGATGGATGCTTGACATACTTTAGAAAATGTTATAAGGGTGTAGCAGAATTAAATAAAGTGTGTTTGAAAACCTAATAAAAATAATATGAGCTTCTTTAGATGGATAATAAAAAAAATGTAGTAGAATTTTACACCAAAGTGATGACTTTGACTAATCAAATGGTGAGGCCTTGACTGATGGAGAGATTATGGAGAAAATTCTTCAACCCCTTGCCTTAAAATTTGATCACATGGATATGATAATCGAAGAGGTCTGAGATCTTCATACAATGATGCTTGAGGAGTTAAAAAGTACATTAGAAGCACATGAGTAAAGGATGAATGCAAGAAGTGGTGACAAGTTGATGGAGGAGGGTTTATAAGCACATATTTTGTGCAGAAGGATGTTAGATATGAGAGGAAGTGCCACAACTTGAGAGGGCTAGTCGTAGCAAAAGCTGTATATCGTACAAAGGATTCTAGATTGATTTCCTTTTTCAATCGACAATCCTTTATACAATAAACAAGGCTACTACTACAATTAACATCCTAAAGTTATGTAGGCGTAAGTACTATCATTATATGTTCATGATAATAAAACTATTGAATTATAATTAACACATATATAGCTATTTACAGATAATAAGTCTATAATACACTAGATTGTAAACTAGTAATATATTATATCATATAATAAGTTTCAGGATCTAATTACAACATTATAAATACACTCTCATTACTAATCTCACCTTCACATCATCCCATTGATAATTCACTAACCTCAAGCATCCTGCAACCTAAATTTACGAACAAGTTTCCCTACACAAGTAAACTATGGAGGTGTAAACTAATTAGCTTAGTGAGTTCTTCCCTCAACTATACAATAAACAAATTATATAATAACTGATTTCAAATAAATGAATGCATGAACAATCGGTATGCCATAAAAATATATGTAAGTGATCAGGTATTGCATGTAATTCAAATTTGACGCTCTTCAAAGTTAGGGTTAGAGTATACATAACACTAATTAGATCCGGGTATCATACTAAAACTTATATAACAATGAAACTTCGCGTTTTGTATTTAAAAATATAATAGTATATCCAATTTCAGTTTTAGTCAAAACTCAGTTTTAATTATGATTGTGAATAGGTTCTCGCAGTCCGAATACACCCCTAACAGAGGCTTTTGGACTTGACCTTTAGCTAAGCAGTTGGTGCCTCCAACGCTTGCCTAGTATTCTTGTGAGCCAGTTTCTTTATTAAGTAATCAAACAAAATCACAGACAGATCAATTTCTATTGAATTTACTATGCAGTAAAAAGTACATTATCATATTTTAAGGTATATTCACAATTAACAAGCAATATCATACACAAGCATAACTCATCTCTACACAACATCCAATTATTAATAACAAATAATATTCATTATTTACATACATAAGTAAGTATGGAATCATTAGAAATACTCACTTGACCATCTTTAAAGTTAAGGACGTAGTAATCAGCTAGAAGGTCAGTATCGATCTTGTGATCACCTGACATTGAGAGAATACGAAAAATAGTAAATATTGGAATTAAATAATTAATCTATTATTATATTTAATACTATTTACCTAAATTAGCTATTTGTTTGTATTGAATTATCGATTCAAGTTTTTTAGCTAATCGAGTATAATTTTTTTAATTTAGTTCAAATTTTTATGAACTTATAGTCCATTTTGATCGTTTTTGGATAACGAGGTCGTTCTGGATGTTATAACTTGCAGTTTCAACAATGATGTACAAATATTATGATATTCATTATTTTAACTTAAATAATTATAAAATATTATTTTAAGCTTTTCTTTATATTTTTATGTTTTAATAAATATTTAAATCTTATATTTTGTAATTTTCTTATTTCTAGGTCTATTATACTTTAATTACCTATTTTTGCAAATTTTGAGATTTAAGACTTATTAATTCAAAATTTTCTACTTTATTAATTTTCTAATTAATTAATTAATTATTATTTTTAATTTCGAATTTAATTAATTAAGCTAAGTGATGACATGGCAATATAAGGGAATGGTATGTGTCACTTTTGTACTTTTTCCACATTTTCTTAGTTTTGTATTTTATGTTATATATATTAATATTTATTACTATATTTTACTAAATTTTCTAAATTAATTAATTCTTATAATTTCTTCAAAGTTATGGTATATATACATATATATATACACTCATATTTATTAAATTAAATTATAGTATATTATGTATGTACTATTCAAATTTACCTATATTTCTACATATACCAAACTATTCATATATGTATTTTTATACATATATCATACTTATGTACTATAATAACGTAACCTTAAAAATTACATATACTATACGTATGGGTATATGTATACATATACATACATGTACAATTATATTACATATATATATATGTAGTAAAATACTTAATATAAATAATATTATACATAAATACATATACATATTCATTACGTCCAGGGTGTATATATATATATATATATACACACACATAATTTATATAATAAAAACACAACATAAATACGGTATGCACTTATACATACCGAATACATATACCCTTTATTATAAATATACTATATTATACTAGTATTTGTATTTTGTAATTATATATATATACATACTTTGGTTACATAGTATATTCATGTTCATGTAATAAAAATTATATAAATCTAAATATACATATAATGTACTATATAATGAAAATACCAAATATATATATATGTATATTATACACGCTTACATATACATACTATATAATAAAAATACTAAGTATATATATATATATCCACGCATACATATGTATATATGTACATAAGTAAAGAAAATATATAGTATATATATATATTAGAGACGAATACATACATGTACATATACATAAGTTTCTTACACAAGTGATTTGTGGAAATTACTATAACATATGTACTATACATATAAATATACCTTAATATTTCTACACATATATGAACATACATACCTAAATACATGTATGTAAAAGAAGAAATATACAAAGATGATTAATTCAAAATACATATAATTTACATAATAAATGTCTCACTTGTGTAATATTCTTGAATGGAATCTTTAAGCTTCCTCTCCTTCTTTGGTTTGTCATTTGAAATTACAAAAAAAAGTTGAGAAAAGAAATGGGTGCTTTACAGTTCAAAAGGGAAGAAAATGAGAGGATTTTTGGGTATGTTTTGTTTGTATTTTTTTTTTTTTTGAAAAAACAAGTGTATGTATGCTTTGTTAGATGTGAAAGCAAGGGATAAGGATGGAAAAAAAAAATAGAGTAATTAAAGAAAATAAGAAACGAAAAGTTAAGGTAAGATAGGGTAATAATTAGATTTGACATACTCTTTATCAATATCTTTGTTTCATCTTAATTAATTAGCACATGGGTGAATTGGAGATCACAAGTGGCAGCTGAAGCAATCTTCTGGAATTAACGTGACAAATGGGGGAAATAAGGAGAAGAAAAAGGAAAAAAGAAAAGAAAGGGAAAAGAAGGAAAAAGGAAAATAAAATAAAAATATTAGATTTTTTTACAAATGTAAAAATTATAAATTTAGTATTTATAAAATAATATCGAGATCTTATAAAAAATTATTAATTTAATTGTTACCCGTTACATTTATAATATTTATGAATTATTTCAACATGTTTGTTAAGAGTTTAACATGATTACGCGTTTTAATCAATAATTATATTCGACTAAGGTTCATTACTATTAAGTTATATTTATTTATTTTATAAGTTTAAAGTTATAGTTTTAAGGTTTTTGTCAAGTTCGAGTTTGATTTCAATGTATTTACGCGTACATATAATTCAGGGTTTTTGTACGCGATTTAGGTTTCAATCGAATTTCTAGGGTTTTTATGATCGATGCTATATTCGATTTCACAATTTAATAAAATTTGTATCTTACTTAGTCTTATTGACTCGTGACATTATTTAAAGCGCTTGATTCTAAATTAGGGCTTAAACCACTAATTATATAAGGTTTACAAGAAGAAGCTAAGGAAGTTCTAAAGGTAGAGACAGAGATGATTTCATTAAAGGACAAGATTAAGAAAATGCTACCCATGATTAGAACTAGTCAGAAAATAGTAGAAGAGAAGGATCCAGAAGAAGAAGAGTACGTAGAAAGTTTGATTAATGTAACATACGATGCTACGTATGCAAAAAGTATGGTCATTTTGCAAATGAGTGTAGAATCAACAAAGGGCCTAATGGAAATTATGAGAAAGCAACTAGTTTTTCCTAAGAAGGCAACAATGATTATGATTATGTCTTACTAATGGTCACCACCAATTCAAAAACTGTCGATGCTAATGCATGGTACTTGGATATCGGTTGTTTTAATCATATGTCTACAAATAAGGTGTGGTTTGTGGGTCTTGATGAGAGTGTTAAGAGTAAAGTGAAATTTGCATACAATAACATTATCTTGGTTGAGAGTATTAGACGAATTTTGATTAAACAAAAGAATGGAAAGCATGTCCACATCTCTGATGTACTTTATGTTCTTATTAAGAAAAGCAACTTACTAAGTCTTGAACAATTGTTAGAGAAAGGATATACAATGAAGTTGTAAGACAAGTGTTTGTATGTATTTGATAGACAAAGGATGATGTTATTAAAGTCTCCATTGTCTATGAACAAAACTTTCAAAATTAATAACTAACCCAACGATAAAGTTGCAAGATAAATTATATGGAAGCTGTCATGTAAGCAAGTAACTATGGAAGACATTTAAGACTCAAGCATTAAGGAAAGCATATGATTTATTGGATATAGTATCTTATGTGTGTGGACTTATAGAGACTGTAGCCCTTAGAGGTAATAAGTACTTTGTCTCTTTTATGGATGACTTTAGTAGAATGATGTGGATATATTTGATTCAATGTAAGTTAAAAGCGTTTGGGATTTTTAAAAAGTTTAAAGTAATGGTTGAAGAACAAAGTGAAAAAGTGATAAAATATGTGAGTACTAATGGAGGAGGTGAGTATACATCACATGAGTTTCAAAATTTTTATGAACAACATCGTATAGTTTATATAGTAATATCTCCATACACTCCTCAACATAACAAAGTAGTGGAGATGAGAAATAAAATTGTACTTGATATGGCTAGAAGTATGCTCAAATGTTGAACATGCCTCATTATTTTTAGGGAGAACTATTACTGCTATCATGTATATTTTGAATAGATGGCTAATAAGGAGATTGGTTAATCTTACACTAAAGGAAGTGTAGAATGGTAGTAAACCAAGTGTGAGTCATTTTAGAGTGTTTAGATCATTGTGCTTTTATAACATACCTAACAAAAGGAGAAAGAAGTTAGATGATAAAAGTGAGCAAGTTGTGTTTTTGGGTCATTACCCTATAAGGGCCTATATGCTTTATAATCCAATCATAAAGGAATTGGTAATAAGTAAAATGTGAAACTTGAGTCAAAAGGGTAGAATTAGAGTACATAAGAAGATTGCTACAGTTCTACTAACTTTTGTTAAGGAGTTAGAAATAAGGTTAGAAACTGTCTTAGAACTTGTACCAATCGCATATCATGAGAATAAGCCATTTTGACAACAAAAGACTGAAAAACCTAGATAGCTATCATAAAGACTTAATGACTATAAAGTGTTCCCAAATAATGCAATAACATTTGAATGAGATTTGGTTCACTTAGCCTTCTTTGCTAATGTTGAACCAGTAAACTTTAAATAAGTTGTGAGTGATACTAGGTAGGTCACTGTTATGGAAAAAGAGTTAAAAGTAATTAAGAAGAATCAAACCTTGGAATTTGATTTACCCCTATTTGAAGGAGTGAAATGGGTGTTTAGAATAAAACTAAAACTAAATGGGACAATAACAAAGTACAAAGCTAGATTGGTGGTTAAGGAGTTTTTGCAAAAGGTTGGTTTAGATTATCAAGAGGTGTTTGCATTAGTCACAAAGATTGAAACCATTAGATTAGTAATTGCTATTACAAGTCATAAAGGCTAGTCTATGTATCAATTAGATGTAAAATTAACTTTCATAGATGGGCCATTAGAGGAGGAGTTGTATGTGTGTCAATCACCTCTTTTTAAGGTTAAAGGAGGTAATGATAAAATGTATAAGCTCGAAAAGGCCTTGCATGGCTTGAAACAAACCCCCTAGAGCTTAGAATAAGCGATTTTTTTTCTTAATGCAACAAGGATTTGAGAAGTGTGCAAATGAGATAGAGTTTATGTTTAAGGTGCTATGGTTGAGAATTTGTTAATTGCGTGTGTCACGACTTAAGGGGCTAGTCGTGGTAGTTGCTATATACTGTACAAAGGACTGTAGATTAATTTCCTTTACAATCGATAACTCTTTATGCGATACACAAGGCTACAGTTACAACTAACAACCAAGAGTTACGCAAGTGTAAGTAATATCATTTCTTGATAATAATAACAAGCTAAAGAAATATAAAATACAATCTATTTATATAGAAATTTACAAATAAAAAATCTATAATACTTCTTAACTTAAATTAATATCATTTCATTACATAATAAGATTCATAGTCTAAATACACTATCATAAGTACACTCTGATCACATGTTACTTTCACATCAATCCCTTGATGTACAATTAAACTCGGGCATGCGGTGGCTCGACTCCAAGAACAACTTGGCTTGTGAAAGTAAACTATAAGGGTATAGTTAACTAGCTTAGTGAGATATTCCCCTCAAGCATGCATAAAAAAAGTTATAGATCAATTAAGTTCAATCAAATAAATGCTGTATGCTAACAAATAAATGTAGGTGACCGGGTACTACATGCAACTCAGATTTAATGCCCTCCGAAGGTAGGGTTAGAGATACATCGGTACAGTCAAATCCGGGTATCATACTATAACTTATCTCATAACGAAACTCCACGTTTCGTATTTAAAATGTAATGGTATATCTATTCTTAGTTTTAATCAAAATCAAGTTCTACGTATGATTGTGTGTAGGTTCATACAACCCTCACTTACCTCTAAATGGAGGCCTCTGGACTTGACCTTTAGCTATGCGGTTGGTGCCTCCAATGCTTAGTGATCCCACAGGCCAGAGTAAGGTCATATCGCATATATGCACCGTACGAAATCTATATCAATTAAATAATCAACCTATTTATAGTCTCTCACTATCTCTGTGTAATGTGACGGTTAGAATTAGTTATGTAGTGTATGATTACGCATGCTTCGAGTTAGCTCTTTCAAGTCGAGTAAAATTAGGTTTTATTATTTAGTGATCAACAAGGTCACAGACAATCAATTCCTAACGAATCTACCATGCAATAATCAATACGTTATCATACTTTAAAGTAAATTTACCATTAACAAATAGTTATTATACACAAGCATAACCTAGCTCCGTACAATATTCGATTATTAATCATAATTTGTATTTACTAATTACAAACATAAGTAAGTATGGAATCATTAGAAAAAACTCACTCAGTCATGATCTACTCAATGGTTGTAATAGTCCGATGGTAACTTAAGATCAAAGTCGAGATCACCTGAAAATGAGGAATATAGAAAATTGTAAGTTTAGGAATTCAAAACTAAACTAATATCGTAATTTCTATTGTTTACTTCACTTAGTTACGTGAAATTATTAATTTAAGCTTTTTATCGAATCGCGTATAACTTTTTCGATTTAGATTGGATTGTTACGAACTTATAGTCCATTTTGATTGTTTTCGATCGTATTTTTTTGTAGCAAAGTCCGTTTTGGACGTTGTGACTCGCAGTTTGAATAGTAATATAAAAATATCATAAAATTTATTATTTTAATTTTAAAAGTTATAAAATATTAATTTAAGCTTTTTCTAAGTATATTTACGATTTAATAATAATTTAAATCATATAATTGAAATTTTCTATTTTAAGCTTATTTTAATCTAATTAGTTATTTTTACTTATTTTTGATATTTTAGAATTATTAATTCAATTTTTTTACTTATTATTTTTCTTGTATTTTACAATATATATATATATAAATACTTATTACTACATTTGATTAATTTTTCTAATTTACTTAATTATTAACTCTTTTTCCTAATTTATGGTACTCTTATATATATATATTTATTAACTTATTTTATTTAGTAAATTAATATTATCATATATTATATATACTATTTAACGTACACTATACTTTATGTAAGAGATTATTTTGACTTTAATTATATACTATATACTATATGTATAAGTATAATATGGATGTATTTTTATTTTATATACATATACACTTATACAATTGTACTAAATATATATATATAATACTAATACTATAGTATATATATACAACGTCCAGCCCAAATATATGTATAAATATATATACAAAAATTCTTGTAAAATGATAATACTAGATATAAATATACATATATATGCCTACTATTATACTTGTACATATATATATATATAATAAATACTATGTTTATATATTCATGTACATATATTCACACCATATATATATACATAAAATAGCTTACATGTGTACATAAATATAATAATATAGAATACATGTATATGTATATATATCATATACATATACTTAGACTTTACATCATATATTAACATAAATACTACGTACATACATACTCCTATATATTCATGTGTACATACATATATATTAATACCTAAATAGTAAAAAATACTAAATACATATTATATGTATTCATATTTATATATACATACATATACATAAATTGTATGTTTTACATAATATATATATATATATATATATATATATATATATATACATGCCCCCATACATATATTTATGCACAATTGAAAGGGATACACATATATATTTATCTACTCATGTATACATATATGTACATGTAGCAAAATACTTAGCATATACATGCACATACTATATAATATACATATGTACAAATAAATTAAACATATACTTACCTAATTTTTAGTTAATTGAAATGATATTTTCCTCTTCTTCTTCTTCTTCTTCTTCTTCTTCTTCTTCTTCTTCTTAGTTCTTGGTTTTTGTTTTGTTCTTTTTGTTTTGTTTTCTTTTTCTTCTTCTTTTCCTTTTTCTCTTTATGTGTTCGGTTTGGTTTTTATTTATTTATTTTTCTCTCAGATTTGGTGCGAATCTTCAGTAGAAATAAACAAATAAATTAAAAAAAAATATACAAGATGATCATCCATTTAGATTAGGCATTAATTAGGATATGACATTTACTTTATTATTTTGTCATTTGTCCCTTAATTGTTTGACACATGTACAAGAAAAAAAAATCACATGGGCAGTTGAATTTAGAGTTATAATTTATGTGGAGAAAAGGAAAAAAATAGAAGAGGAAAAGAAAAGAAGGAAAAAGAAAGGAAAGAAAATAGAAGAAAAAAGAAATTAGAAATAATTATATGTAATTTTTCTAAACATAAAAATCATAAAAATAATAATTATAAATTAATTTTGGAATTTTATAAAAATTTATTAATTTAATTGGTACTCATTATAAATATAACTTTTACGAGTTATTTTAACGTTTTCATTAAAAGTTTCATGCAATTACACGATTTAGTCGATAATTGTAATCGACTACGATTATATTACTATTGGGTGATATTTAATTATTTTATAAGCTTAAAGTTATAGTTTTAGGGTTTCAATCAAGTTCGGGTTTGATTTCGGGTAATTGTACATAGATCAGATTTAAGGTTTTTTGTACGTGATTTAGGTTTCGATCAATTTCTAAGATTTTTATTATCGATACTATATTCGATCTATTAAATTTCATAAAATTTTATCGTTACTAACTTTATTGACTTATGATATAGTTTAAGACAATTGGACTTAAATTAGGGTTCGGACTACTGATTTTATAGGGTTTACAGCGTGTCTATATGTAGATGATTTATTGGTAATTGAAAGTAATGAAGCTGAGATTAATGGATTTAAAGACAAGATGAAGATAGAAATTTGAAATGTCAAATTTTAGAGTGTTATCATATTTCCTTAGATTGGTGATTGAGAAAGTTAAATAAATGGTGTTTATACATAAAAGGAAGTAGGCTTCTAATTTTCTAAAAGGGCTTGGTATGATGGATTGTAATCCTATCTCAACTCTAGTAGACTTGTGATTTGAAGCTGGAAAAAGATATGAATGGCTGATTTGTTGATGCAATATTATATAAAATTATGAGCTCATTGAGGTACTTGTGTAATACTAGACTAGATATTGCATTTGGAGTTGGGTTGACTAGTAGATTTATGGAGAATCTCAAGGCTTTACATTTTATTGCAACTAAGAAGATTTTAAAGTATGTGAAAAAGATACATGACTATGGATAGCTATATTGAAATGATAAATGAATGGTAGAGATCAAGTTATTAGTTTTTAAGATTCAGATTGGTGTGGAGATAAGGTTGATAAAAGAAGTACTTCGAGCTATGTTCTTCAATTTTAAAAAGTTACTTTTCGTGAAGTTTAAGAAACAATCAATAGTTGCTCTTTCCTCTTGTGAAGAAAAATATGTGATATCACTTATTGGAGCTTGTCAAAATGTGTGGTTGGAGATTTTGTTAGATCACATTTGTTTTGATGACATTAATGATTGATAACAAGTTTGCAATTAACTTGACAAAGCATCTTATGGTGTATGGAAGGACTAAATATATAGAAACTAGATTTCACTTTTGGAGAGATCAAATGAACAAAGACCAATTGAAATCGATGTATTGTAATACAAAAGATCAAGTCATTGACACCATGACTAAAGCTTTGAAGGATGAGAGATTCATAAAATTAACAGACATGCTAGGTGTTATGTTGCATTAGAATGTGTAAATATGAATTAAGTAGGTGTGTTGAGTGTAATTCAAACTTAGATAAAGGTGTGCGGTTAATTAGTTGCTTGGTGGTTAAGTAGTGAGCTAATTAATGTCATTACATATAAATAGATATGTGTTTGAAATCAAAGCAAGTGAGAGTAGAAAGTGCATATAAGTGTATGTGATCTCATCTACATTGCGAGTGAAAAGTGAATAAATACGAGTTAAAATTTTTAGGATACTTATGTTCTTCTTATTTGCTCTATTCATTTTTCTTGTGTGTAAGTGAATTAGGATGTTGTTTAGAAATTGGCTTAGAAAGTATATCAATCATCAACATATTTCAACACAACTTAAGGTTTAGATGAGAAATATAAAGATTGGAATTCTATACATGAATGATTAGATAAATTGAATCAATACTTTAATGAAAAATTGTTTGGAGATTTTAAACCAAGAATATGGAATTTAGACAAAACTACAATTTAGAGATTAACTTATAAGAATCTAGGGTTTCAAAATACAAACGTTGAAGAAAACTTGAGAAGAGAATAATTTAGGATTTGCACGATCAACCTTGGACGTACCCAGGTCGGCTGGGTTATTAGAAGCATGCCAAGCATGGTTGAGTCAATAGGTTGATTGATGGCTCCTTTATTGATCAACCTTCTCTAACCATAGATTGATTGGATAAGTTGCATAAGGGATTTGGGATGTAATTGAAACATAAGTAAGAAGGTGGCAAATCAACTAAAGATTTATAATTTATCATTTTTAGTATATAAGATATTGATTTGCATATGTTGAAGGATTTAAGATTTAACTATGGTGATTATTAAGGACTTAAGTAAGGTTTAGATATATAAATTATTGTTATTTGTCATATTTGGCTATAGGTTTAGAAAATTATATGAGACAATTTTGTGTGATAATTGCTTTGCTATGAGGTCTTGAAATCTTTAGATTTAACTTAATGAGATTTTGAAATCTTTGAATTCAATATCATGAGGTGTTGAAATTTTTAGATTCAACATTGATTATGAAGTCTTGGAAAATTAGGATTCAATGATACGTGATCTTGAGATCTTAGATTTAATTTGATAATGATTAAACTTTAAAAAAATAAAATAAATATCTTCGACAAATCATGGTTTTATATGAAAAATTGAAAATTTTATATGTGATTGTCATCTATTAGATGGTGTGACTAATCCATTAACATATTTGTTAAGACCTGTATAGTGTGACATTTTTGTATTTTGCATGATCTCTTTGTATTGGGTTTAATAACTTACCTATATTGAAACTTTTTATTTTAAGTCTTGATGACACCATATGATAGAAATTAAGCTATTGGGCCTTTGACCCAATTGTGAGGACTAAAAGGCGTGGCAAGGAGGGTTCTCCTATTCCAGCCGACTCCTACCAAGGTCGAGTACTTATTTGTTAAATCACTGTTTATGTCGAGCGGAATGACTACCTTGTTGAATTATAAATCACTCTCTGTAGTACGCCGAATTATAAATTATTCACCCGTGCCCGAGCTGACTAATGATAGGCATCTCCCTTGCTGAAAAGCTAAGATGAAGAGACTTTAGACTGACTAAACCATCTTTGCTCGAATAAGCAAGCTGATCGTACTTTTGTTCGCATCTTCCAATGGCATCACCAATACAGCATTGCCACGTATATAGAATCATGTGCAAAATTCGTTAAACCAATAATTTTTTTCTTAAATATTCATTTTTACCCTTTTTATATCTTGTATATTACTTTCTTAAAAATATCCTTTTTATTTTTTCCCTTTTAAGCATGTTGCCCTAAATTCTTGAGTATAAATACCCCTTGTAATTGTAGTTATAAGGTAGATTGAACATTAATACACTTAATATTTCTCTCTTGTAAACATTACTTTGTTTACATTCTTCTCACTCTTATCCTAACCCTTAGGCAATGTTAGGTGGTGAGTAACCTTATTAGACTATCTTGTGTATTATATCGAGTTGTATTGTGAGTCCTTAGAAGTTCTACTAGTGTGTCGTATTTGTTGGAGCTGTTTGCGGGTTTTTGCTTACTTTTTTTTTTTTATTTGCAATTGTCCTTTTATACATTCCCCATCATTTCCATTTTAAGCTTCTGGTAAACTTAAACTCATTCAGTGATCGGCTTTGTCTATTCTTGGGCACAATATGCATTACTATAGATAGGGATCCTTAGATATTTTATGGAATAAGGTTCAAAGTTTGGGAGTAAGATGAGTGATAACTATTTTTAAGACTAAGGGAATCAATAAAGTTAGTTGTTCTATGGTTATGAATTAGGTGATAATTAAAATTTGGAGATTATAGTTGTTAATATAGTTATGAATTTCTTTTAATGTTGCAATTTGGATTTATAAACATTATTCATCAATTGAGAGTTTGGAAGAATTTATTCGATAAATTTGAGTAATAGATAGTTAGATAATGATTTCCAAACCTTGTATACTCTTGCTTTAGGAAGAGTATATAGCAGAATTGTTGTACCTTTGTCTTGAGGTGTTATGGTGATTATATTAGAGTAAAAACTTATAAGAAAAGCATAAAGCATCCTTATAGAGTAGAATTTAAGTACTTTAAATAAGGTTTATTGTATGGGTTTATTTATACTTTTCAATATTGATTAGATAGGATATGTATAAGGTATGGATCCACTTGATACACATTAATTCACTCTTGCTGTTTATCATTGATGGACATTTTGATTAGAGATGTAAATAATACTTTTGTAAAGTTTATAGTAATCTGTTGTTTATGTAAATAATGTTCTAACTCTTACTATCGATCATCGATGGACATTTTGATTGGAGATGTAAATAATACTTTTGTAAAGTATATGATATTATGTTGTTTGTGCAAAAATGTTCTAACTACTTCCAATATTATTGTTATCATCAAAACTTTATAATTGATATATATTATATCATTAATTTTTAAAGATTGTAGATGCTTATGATTTTTACTAGTAAGTGGTAGTGAAAGATAAAATAACAATTGATAATACTAATAAACAATAAGGAAAATGATTTTTTTCCCTTACAAATAGAAACCATATTCCTCATTTATATGGTTGTTTTGTTTTATAGTTAATGACCATTATTGGCTGGCAAGTGTTACGTTTGTTTCCAACTATCACTGAACACTAACACTTTGTTTGGCATGAGTAGAAGAATTAGAAAAGGAAAGAATATATATATATATATATATATATGTGGGGGAAAGGAATCCTAGGGGTATTCGATTCTTTATAATGTGTTTGAATAAAGGAAGTAAGAAAAAATAAGGTAAAAGAAAGGGCAGAATGATAATTACAAAATTTTTTTTTTTTTTTGGGTAAGGTATGATTTGGAAGTGATGGTTTATTAGTGGGGCTAATGGAGACAATTCCTTTCATTTTCCTTACCCCCTACGTTTCCTGTTAAACTAAATAATAAAATTGTACTATTTCCTTCCATTTTTCTCCATGCAATATTCTTTCCTTTCCCTTTGTGCTTATCCCAGACACAATATAAAAGTCTCTAATAAGAGTAATTCTTTGAGAACATTACTATAGTATTTGGCAATTTCAAAATGTTGACCACATCTATATCGTAAAGTCTCAAAAACATTTTGCTTTGTGAGAACACAACCTTGTGTCATTTTTCTTAATTTTTTTTTTTAATAGAAGCAAGCTAAAAAGTTTGATGAGCAAATAATTTTTTAGGAGACCCTTAGAAATGCATATGATTTTTCCAATTAATTTTTAAAGCAATAAGTACATTAGAAGTCTTCTATATTGGCACAAAAATTCAATAAAGTTTTATGTTCTCTAAATGAATGATGTGTTTTCTAAATGAATGATTTTAGTTCACTATTTCTTATATCAAAATTTAATTAAGTTTTCTATATTTTAAGTAAACTATTTAATATCTATATGTTAATTCCATCTAAAACCATTCATGTTAATGCCATAAATTTTAAGAGATACTAATTGAAGGACTTACTTGGTGCAAGATACTACTATAAAAGATTTAAATGATTGTTCAAAATATATAGGTCATAAATAAAATTTAGCATAACTAAGAGAAAAAATGACTTGTTTAAAACTTGAAAGAATAAATTATATTTTGATATGAACATTACACTTTTTCATTGTATGTAATGCCGGGGGACCCTAAATGGGTATTATAATCCACCACATAACTATACTATCTAGAATTATGTTGAAACTTATAAGTCTACCAAGATTCATCCATAACATCACCATTCCACAAATATATAAAAGAATCTACAAAAGAGTAGATAACAACATCCACTCAAATCCACATAAACCAAAGATTTAAATTAGCACAATGGTTCATTAAGCTTATCAACTCAAAACCATAATTAGCATAAGGTTGATAAAGAGTAACTAACTTCCTCAGAATATCACAACCTACAAAACGTAGTAAGAAGTAGTTTATCTCCTCTTTAAAACATATCACTCTTAGCATAACATAACTCCAGTAAATGCATAAATCATCTTGCCCCTAGTCATCATAACAGTAAAGATACTCAACATCCTCCTCTTCTTAGATATCATCTACTTACGGCTCTTTATAAATAAGATGCTCATTCGTTCTTGTGTTTGAAAGAGAATAAAGAATGAGCCGAAAGAGAATATGGGTGCATAAACATACACGGATGCTAAACTCAATACATACACATGTATATAATGCAAGTTATGTCAAAAATAAGCAAACAATAAATTAGTTATCTTTAATTTAGGTTCGCAAACATTAAAGGAGTACTCATGACTTCGTTACACGAGGATCTTTTCCATATATATAGATGGATGTAAATATAAGTTTTCTTTCAAGTCCTTTATGTTAGAGTCTAGAGCCCATAAAACCTAAAACTCTAACTGCAATGTCCCATATATAATTAGCTTAGTTTCTCATCTTGTAAGGTCCTTAACCTATTAAATTACCACTCCTAGGCTAAATAAAGAATCACTAGAAATTATTTCTCAAACTTAAATATTTAGGTTAAGGATTGAATCTCTTAGAAGTGAAGGATTAGACAAGAAAAGTTGGGAATGAATTTAAGAAAACATAAGGGTTTTGAACAAGGCACAACATCCGGATGCTGCAGAGGATGGCATCTAGACGTTAAGTGTTTGCTACTTACAGTGGCTTAGCGTCCAAATGGTAGCTACCAAGGTGTTTGGATGCCTTGCTTATGTTCTACAGAATGTACAGAACCAAGATAAAACCCAACAATTCCCTTGTCTTAACTTGTACCTCTTCCAATCTCGACTTAAAATATAGTAAACCAAAGATTCAATACACTAAAAGCTTAACTAAACCTACAATTTTGACTCCATTAATAGCTTCTCAACTCAAGAAACAAGATTAGAAATTGTAGCTCAATGCACTGACTTGCAAAACATCAAACACTTAGTGAAGTTAGATTGGAGAGGCCCCAAATCTTCAATATCTACAAATAAGTTCTAACTTAGGGTTTAAAACTTATCTCATTCTAAGCATAGTTCTTTTGGATCCATTTTTCCAGCCAAGAAACAAACTCAACCTAAGAAATCCTTCAAGATACTTACCTTCAATACTTGAAATGGTTGTTAAGCAAAAGAACTATAAATCCCCCTCCTGAATAAACTTAAGAGTAAGCTGGAAAAATAAAGAAATAATAAGATTTAGTATGCTATGAACCTTAATACGAATTTCTTGCACTAAAACTTCAAGAGCCTTACCTTAACCACCTTGAACTTGCCTCTTGGGGAAGGGTTTATTGAGGAGTTCTTAATTTTCCACCATAAAGGGAAGAGGGTTAAACTAAAAGTGGCAAATACTAGGGTTTTGAAAAGGAGGTAGATTAAGAGTATGATTTCAGAAACTTTGAAAAAGCCCAAAACACCCTTGCTTTTGGAAATCATTTTCTTGACATATTACATTATACTTATCCCAAATTTTATGTTGCGAAAGCCACAAGCCATAAGAGTAACTTTATCAAGATAAACTATCCAGCAAATGGATACCAAGTGCAAATAATAGAGTTAGGGCTGTTAAAAAATACCCTTATGATTCATTTTGAAACGAAGGGCAAGTTGATAGTGAAACTCTTACTCTATCTCTCTCTCCTCTCCTATAAGTGCCAAAGACTCTCTTTATCAATTGTCAACTTGCAATTTTCATCTATAAATTTTTAAGATAAGAACGGTCCAAATTTCTTCAGTTATTCCACATCTCAAGGTCTCTAACTTGCACGTAATAATTAAGGAGGTAAAAAGTGTGTCGATTTGGATGTAGTTGGCGTGATTTAGCATGTAGGGTAAGGCAATTAGTGTTTTCCTTGATTTTCCACATGCTTTCATGTTATGATTGGTGCCTCAAATAGTAATTGGCACTCAACTAAAAAAATTAGGCTTAAATCCTCTAGGTTTATGATTAAAAAAAAAAAAGAGAATTAGGGGAATATAAATTAACTTTTAAATCATTAATTATTGTTATCATAATTTTGCTTATTAGTTTCTTATCGAAACTACTAACTATGCAAATTTGGGGTGTCCTAAAGAGTTTTGTGGAAGTGTTGATTGATTAAGGGAGGGAGATTATTGTCTTACTAATCTTATAAATTAGATGATTTTTTTTTTTTTAAGATTATCTCGAAGTGTTTTAGGGCTTGGACATGAGAACTCGACCAGGGCGGGACAGGGTCTAGCGAAAAGGTGCCAAAATGGTCAACAATTCCACAATGTGACCGACTACCTTAGCACTGTAAATCAGATTACAAAGTGGTTGATCGCATTTGTAGATTACAAAGAAAGTGGTAAACCTTAATAGACCATTTCGCTATGTGGCTAAGCAGTTTGGTCCATTTTTGGGTTGTTGGAGTTATGACGCAACTTCTTAGTATGATTAATGTTTAAATTTAACCGTTATATGTAATTACAGGATTTTTTCTAGAGACGAGATTCTTACAAGTTAGTGAGTTGGTTGGAAGTATGTAGGACATTGTTGTGTGATAGATGTACATGTACAACTACAACAAACCTAAGAATTATTTAACGTTAGATCGTGTTTGCTATTTGTGCTTGCACTAAGGCCGGGATCCGAATAGGCGAGCTGCTGACTGGCTGTTCATCAACCATCGTGGGTCGGACATTTGGGATGAAGGGACTGGTTAGGGCTCATGCCACCATTTGAAGGACTTGCAAGGTGCCCATATAGCGGAACGATAGCTGATACGAGTTGGGAATGAGGGATGTACCTCGTCGATACAGTGTAATAGTGGCACACTATTATGTTTTGTGGTGGATTGAGCAGTTGGTAACTTATATAGACAGTGAACCCACTATTAGACGGTTTCTTTTACATCATCATTGAGATTCGGATAAACGATCAAGGGATCCAGTGGTTTGATTTTATCAATTGAGTTTCGGATTGAAGCTTAAGGGATCCAATGGTTTGATTTCGTGTCCAAGACGTTGGTTTGTCTGTACTTGTTATACCCCACCTAAATAGGATAATTAATTAGACCACTTCGTGTTGTTTGAATTTGTATGTGCATTACTGGAATTGCTTAGGTATGCATGTGGGCTGTAATATGCATGTGCGTGTGTTTCACCGTTGGGTTTTATTTGGCTCACCCATGTTTAAGATTATATACTTCGAGTGAAACGGTGTTTTTCAAGAAGAAATAGCTATAATAGTCTTAAGTACAATCTGTGTATTGGAAGAGCAAATAATTATAGTACTTATGACATAATGGACCTACTGCGTGCTGATAGCTTCAAATAATGAATTTCGGATGCTATTATTTTGAGGACAAATTTTGATGCATATATTTTACGCTTTTCTTTTTAGACAAAGACAACTTTTTTGTATATTCTTCAAATGAGCAAATAATTACTAGTTTCGAGAGTTTATGATAGATAAATAAATATTTATCTTTTATGTATATATTTTACGGATTTTTTAGTAAGTAAGAATCTAGAGCATTTATATTCAATTATATATAGAGATATGTAGCAAAGTTATTGCATCTTGAGATATGTTGCTAAATTAATATGCATATATTTTTGCATCAATTTTTTTTTCTTTTATTTTTTTTTTATACATTTATCGAAATGATCTATCTATGGAGTGCAAATGGATTGTCCTCTCAACATCAATCATAGGAAATTAATCCCCAAATAGTTTTGCTATGACAAAGAAAGGTTTTTGGAAATGTGCATGAACATGAGTGTGTCAACAATTATTGACATATAGCGGAGTTTTAAGCAATGGTCCCTCAAAGACTAATGCCAAGACATTCAATTATAACTTTAGTTTTTCTTTTTTTTTTTTTTGGGGCCCTTACGGGCAACGCCATCCTTTTTCTCTTACAGACTAGGTCAACAATTACAGAGAACCTAAAAGAACACTCTTCTAAACTTATTTTATACTTCCATGTGGATCAAGCATGTTTTTCTATTTTGCTTTCTAATCAGTTTTATCTTCTTTCGTATTAATCCTCTTTGCGGATGCCATGCCATAATTAAATAGAAAACTAATCACGAATATCTTGAATATATTTACAGTTTCTTTCTTTTATCTTGTAACAATTGTATTATAGAATCGACCTAACGACTTGGACACCTAATAAAACCTAATTGAATTAATAAGTTGTTTTAGAAGCCTGTTAGGTAAGTTAATTTTTAATTTTTAATTTTTTGGCTAATAAGTATGTTATAATTAAGGTATTAAACTAATAAGCTGTTTGAGAAACCTTCTTAAAGTATTGTGAGGATGAGAAAGATTAATAACTTGACTCCGACCAAACATCTTAGGGGGCATTGATTGGACAAAACCAGTTTTGCTAAGACACAATCATTTTATGGGAGAAAAAGAGTGCTCGTTAATGTTCAGATATACACTTTGGCAAGCCATCAACGCAGCTCAATATTATGGCTGCTGTGTATCAATGCTCACCATGCATTTGTCTTATAATATTCAGTCAAACACACTAAGGTCCCAGTTTTGTCCTTTTTCATTTGGGACGATATTGCCATTGCGAGGAAGTTTGACAGCACAAAAGTTTGGTAAAGGTATCGGATGTTCACTCAATTTTTTTTTATTTATAAATTAATAATAAAAAATATCTTGATTTTTAAAATATTATGTAATATTATCTTGATATCATTGTCCTAATTACAAGTATCAACATCATTAAGTAATAAATTAAAAAAATATTTAAATAAAAAGGATCCATTTTCGAATTGAATTTATATTCATTTATGAAAAAAGGTTAAAATTAATTTGTTTGATTTATAATTTTTTAAATTTAAATTATTAAATTAATTATTTAAATTTGAAACGATTTTAAAGTAGTGGTGGGATGGATGAGAAAGTGACGTAATCAGACACTGAATTTCATTGTCGACGAAAAGGGGACACGTGGCTTCTTGTTGTACGTGACAGCTAATGTGAATTTCCAAAGTAACTTTGTGGCTATGGCACTTCCCGCGGGGAAGCCGTAGGCTATAAAATAAAATCATTTCAACGTCGACAATCGGTAAAGTTTTGAAAAAGGTCTGTTTAATTAATAATAAATAGTACAGGATCAATTTTTGCTACATCGAATTCCCTGTTTTGAGCGTGTTTTTAATAATATTCAAATATTAAGATAAAAAATTAATATATTTATTAGAAATATAATAGGATTCCCATAGTTCTTTATTAGTATATCTCTGTCTTCTTTTCATATACTTCTATCAAAATCTTTCTAAAAATGACATGTATTATATCAATTAAACCCTATTTCTTCAATTAAATAAATTAAACCACACCTTAATGTTTCCTGTATAAAGGAGGAGCATAGAAGGTTTTCATAGTCCCATCTCATTTAGTCAAATGTTGTCAAGACTTTCAAGCTCTTTTTTTTGTTTTTTTGAAAATAAAAAAAGAAAAAGAATATAAGATTGGACAGGCTTGTTCAATAGGATCGATATCGAATATTCTAAGTTGAAACTATAAGAGATTAGAATTTAAGCAAAAAAAAAAAAAAAGCTGTCTATTTAATTTGGGACAATTTATTACGTTGAAAAAACTACAATACATCCATCAACCGAGCATAAAACTTTTGTTTTATTGAACACATATTGCTACGATCAGAATTTCAAATCATCAAATATTGAATTAATGAATAAACTTGTATTATCGGAAAATAAATATGGACAACAATCAGGTCTCTCAATTCATGAAAAGTATTATGTGCTGGGTGGAACCATTACTCTTACGTTACGTGAATTGATAAGTAATATATAAATATATATCAAAATTTTATTAATACTTATATATCATTTATTAATTCATTTGATATGTTAATACTATTGAATTTTTTCTTGTTAATGACAAGTATCTTATGTATAAGCATTGCTGTGTGTGGTGCTTCAATATAATGGTCATTTCCTTGAAAAAACTGGAATACTTTGCAAAGGATTAGGTAAAGGTTCTTTTTTTTTTCCAACAAAATTATGATATATTTTGAATAATTTTAATAGTAGAGTAGAATCCGCAAAATTTTAAATTTATTAAAAAATTTTATAAAGAAATTTAAAAATAAAGTTAAGAGTTTTTTAAAATAAAGAATTCTTAAGAAGTTCATATGAAACGTAAAATTCAAAATGGGATCCTTAGCCTTAAACATGGTTTAAGTACAGCTAGTTTGAAGGTTAGCAGGTAAAGGCTGTGTAGGTCTGGATTACCATGAGATCTTGTGAAACCTTTTTGTTTTTTTTTGTTTTTTTACTCACCTATTTTTAGGTTAAAATATTATTAGTGATCATCTCCAAAATTATAATGTCAAAAAATTGTAAGTTAATATCACTCTTGAATGTAAATTATAACAAAAATATAAATGAAAGAATTTTAATAAACACAAATATATATATATATATATATATATAAATCGAAAAAATGGCTTATGAATTTGTCCATGTAATCATGCATTGGTCTACAATAATGAATAATATATAAGACCGATATGGTTGAATCTTCATTACAATTAATAAACTAAATTATATATTAGTGATAATGAATAGCGATATAAGTCGAGCAGATGATGATGTAGTGCATATATCAATAAATCACAAGTAATATAGAATGTAGAATTACAAATTTCAAGTTTGTTCCAAGGTGTATATTTGGAGCATTCCCATATCCTAAGCTCCTGAAATTTGGAATAGAGCCTATCCTATAGCGAAATAACAACCCTAAAATCTATCTATCCAATCATACATGTTTTGACAGATTTCAGGACTTTAGAATTCCAAAAGCTGACCCTAATCCATATCCTCAAAAGTTGAATTATCATAACTTTGTACGAAGTTCACTATTTGCAAATTATTTATTTCATCAACAAAGGAGAGGTGTGTTAACTTGACATTTTTGTCAAAACAAAATGAGACACGCAAGACGAAGCCAATACGTCGAACTAGAAACGGCACCGAATACCTTTTGACTGGCCTAGTAAAATTTTTTTAAAATGTTTTCCAATCCTTTCCTCATTTATCTCTCCCTATATATGCTAGTACATTCATGGACCCATCATCTTACATCTCTCTCCCCAACCCCAAGTTGCCATTTTCATATCTCTCTCTCATTCTGTCTCTCTCTCACAAGACAAAAGATACAACCCACAAACTTTTTTTTTTTTTTTCTTAACTTGGTACTGCAATTTTCAAGATAATCATCTTGATGGGAAGGTCACCATGTTGTGATAAGAGTGGACTAAAGAAAGGTCCTTGGACTTCCGAAGAAGACCAAAAGTTGATTGATTATATCGAGAAACATGGTTATAGTAATTGGAGAACTCTTCCTAAGAATGCTGGTAATTAAACATATGATATCTATTCTAATGTTCTTTTTGTCTAACAATATCTAATTTAAGTTCTTATACTAATGTTTGGAGAAATTGGTGTGCAATATTAATCATAGGGCTGCAAAGGTGCGGAAAGAGCTGTCGTTTGCGTTGGATTAACTATCTAAGACCCGATATTAAAAGGGGGAACTTCTCTTTCCAAGAAGAGGAGATAATCATTCAACTACATAGCATTTTGGGCAATAAGTAAGTTTTATTTTCATCTTCAAGAATTTCAATTCAAAATATTTAGTATTGCAATTCGAAATTCTTTACATATTGTCACTAAATATTTACATAATTCTTTTTTTTTACCCTTTTTTGATTTTTTTTTTTTTGGGTAGGTGGTCGGCTATCGCTTCTCGTTTGCCTGGAAGAACTGATAATGAAATCAAGAACCATTGGAATACACATATCAAGAAAAGGCTTCTTCGATTGGGAATAGACCCCGTCACTCATGATCCAGGCCTTGGCCTTACAGACCTCCCTTCAATTTGGAACCACGGTTCTCTCTATAGTTCAATCCCTCAGGTGCCTATTAATCCAAGATCATCATTGTTTGATGAGCAATCACAAACTATTGATCCAATGTTACTGGGACATGGCACTTCTGTGGTCTCCTCACAAGGAGAGATTGCAAACATCAATCTCGATTCAAATTTGAACTCGAACTTCTTGTGCACTTTTCTTTCCCATCAAGATCAAGGAGGTCTCGAATCGTCGTCCCGATTTCAAAACCATCTACCAATTTCGGAAAATAATGCATTTCCCACCACATTATCTACTCCGTGTGTTGAATTTAGCTCTTCAAGTGCTTTTCAGTTCAATGATTTGCAGGGAAGTGAGTTTGCAGCTTCAAGCTTATCGTGGGAAAATCATCTCCCAATGCTGAACTACAATTACGACACTCCCGATCATCAAGTGACTCTGGAACCGAACAATTACTACCAAAGTACGAGCTTTGGTCATCCTATGTTGTCAACTCCATCGTCAAACTCTTGTTCTTCTACGATGAGTTCGATTTCGACTTACGTTAGCACAGAGGAAGGGAGAGAAATCAGCTGCGATAGCAACGATTTGCAATTTGATAGGCTTCAAGAGATTTTGGATGTATATGAACACATGTAATAAGCTCATGTTTCTTATATTTAGATCAGATGAAGTAATTCTCTTGCCCTTACAACGGACAAGAATTCGTCTTGTTGGCTATCTTATGTGCTCATAACAACTATTTCCAATCATTACTACATGTTTTTGTCTTGTTAAAAGAAGAAAGCTGGCTTTTGCACGACAAGATGTGTCTTCTTATTAAGAGATAAGAAAGAAGAAGCGACAAAATATTTTGATACGTTCTCGCATTAGGCTTTCCATATATAGTCTATTGGAAGAACACATTACTTTTGTAGTGCAAAATCTTTTTGCTAGATAAAGTAAATATTATCTAAGAGCAATTTATAGAATGAGCAATCAATTTTGAACATGTATATTCTTTTATTAGATAAACATAGCTTTTGGAATACATGCAACCATGATACTACTTTATTGAAACTGTGTATTCCAAATTTATTATTATGAATCGCATAAGACATATGATATTAAGATTTGACCTAGGATACCCCAAAAGAACTAGAGTCATAAACTAATATAGAAGGATCAAATGATTCATTAGTGTTAATGGTATGATGTAAGGTTCTCGCAATCTCTTTAGCATAATGCTCCTATAATAGAGTCCTAGTACATACATACTTTCCATTAGTGTTAACATTTAACACTATTTGATTTGCATAACAATATATGGAAATTTATAAAAGTTCTCAAACTCTTATAAAGGAAATATCTTATATGGTATAAATACATTAATTAGGAAGCAGTCACACACCAAAATAGCTTTTGGGATCAGCCATGGCCTACTTAGTCTACCACAATTTGTAGTGGTTGACTACTATTCCCATTTGCTTTTTTCTCGTTTTCCCTACATAAGTCTCGTTTATATGCAAAGCATAAACTCAACATTAGCAAGCGTTTAAGCATAGAGATACTCACTAAGAAAAATAAACAAAAAGTTAGAGGGAGCCTCCTTGGCCTCCTTTAATTTCATCCCCATTTCAATTTTTCTTGGAATTCATAAAGTTTTAGAATATTGCAAATTTCCAAGAAAATCTTTTATTGTTGAGCAAGATTACAAAATCTTAAGGAGATTTACAAATTCCTAACACTACAAATTAAGGAAGATTAAGGATAATTATAATTCTATGTAAAAAAAAAAATCATAAAATCAAAGGAGAATAATAATGCTTTTGACAGGAAACTAAAATTATACCCAAAAAGAATGAAGATAAGAAATGCTTTGGGTATACACTTATCACACAAGTGAGATGCTTATGTGTAATGCATACAGATAGGTTAGATTTAATAAAAGCTTAACACTTTACCCACCATGTTAAGATAAATACAGTAGGCAGTTGTAAAATTTACTTACTTTGGTCTATTATATTATAATCTACATAGTACATCAGTTTTAATGAGGCTTTGATACTATAGGACACATGTTAGGATGACTATAACAAGTAGCCATAGATTGTAAATAAAAGTTTAACACTTTACTCACTATGTTAGGATAACTATAGCAGGTAGTTGTAAATTTTATTTACTCCGATATATTATATTGTAATCTACATGGTACATTAGTTTCAATGAGGCTTTTATGCCATAGGATGGCAACTAAGCTCATATATATAATCAATCTTAGAGAAAATGATTCAATAAGTATCAGCTACTACATGAATGTATAAATGGTCCATAAATAATTCTAAAACTTGCACATAAAACACAATGAATGATATACATGTGTGTATATATATATATTTAAAAAAATACTCAATACCACTTGTTTATTATTATTTACCTATCATATATATATATACGTACACATAATATGTGTTTTCCGCGCTCAGGGAGACAACCAAATCTCTTGCCTCTGCGATCCCCCCATTTTTTGGGTGTAAAAAAATAACCCTGCCCCCTTTCCCTTTTATTTTAATGGGGGTGCTTCTATCAGCAAGTTTAGATTATTCCGATTTATTATTCAACCATTCAATGGATAGAGCACTTTATACGTGGCGATTACTATAAATGGCGTTGGCGTTTAGGTCAAACACATTAGGAAAATTGGAGTAGAAGAGAGTACTTCTATTGGCACACGTTGCATGATTTATTCTTTGAAAAAATAAATGCTTCTAGAAGCTTTTATTTTAATTTAATGTTGAAGATGATGTCTCTTCATGCCTAATTTCAAAGTCGTACAGAGAAATTGACAGTTGACAATGTACAAATTTTTTACGTTAAGTACACTGTACACAAAAATATTTTTATTATAATTAAATATCTAGGGCTCTACCCTTTCTCTTTGTGCACCAAACTGTATTTTTAGGAGGCCGACAATCTATTGGTCATTATTTTATTAATTGTTCGAATTTTCATTGTATTAATTTTTATATCTATCTCAATGAATGGTTAATGAGCTGGATAATTTCATTGACAGAATTTTAAAAATTCACAAAATCAGTGTATGATTTAATTCTGTTACATAAAATAATCTATAGATACAATTTTTATGATGATATCTATACCGGGAGAGCTTTAGTTTAAGTATCAAATATAGTCTTACTCAATCTGTTTATATTTTAAAAACCAGAATTATGTGCTACTAAGTCATTGTTGAAAAGAAAAGATCGCAGATTAGCAATATTTCTGTCTTAAAATTAAAGACAAAATGGCAAATTAATTTAGCAACTACGAAAAGTATATGATCCATCCTTAAATTATTATGAATGAATTAACAACATATAAGCATTTGATATTCAAGGTCAGTTCTTCAATCATTTGGATAATAAAAAGCTTGAAAATTCGAACTTGTAGCTAATTATATCTTTGCTATCGTATTGTGATTGATTTTATTATCTTTTTGTGGATCCATCAACATTGTTAGTTGTTGAAAGAGATTTGCAATGCGTTTAAGAAAAACTGCTGGTCCGATAGAGAGAAAACTAGGGGTGGAGGACATCAAGTCAAAAGTATGAGGTTCACAGAAATCCTGCGATGGGGTTGGTCAACCATGTGTTGATTAGTTGTGCTAGTGCTATCTTAGAGATGAGCACTACAGTCAATCTCAAACTTTCACATCTCAAGTTGGGTTTAAGATTGAGTTTAGTACTCTTAATATTATAGCTTACTGATTTATAATCCTATTTAATACTATGTTTGGACAAAGAAAATAATTTTCAAGGAAAAAAAATGTGAGGAAAAAAATTATAAAAAGGTAAAAGAAAAAGTGAATTAAAAGAATTATAAGTTGTTTCAGTTAGATAAAAAAATGAATTGAAAAGAAAAATAAAGTTGAGAGAAGGTCAACGATATAACTTCTTCTTCAGACTTGCATTTTAAAAGTGAGTATTTCTTAAAGGCAAATAAAGTGATTTACCCCAGTAAATTTTTAAAGATGAACCCTTGAGAAAATGCTTTCTTTCAAAATCGAGTCATTCCCCTTTTCTCGTATTTTTCCGTATATAGAAAATTGGAATCTTCTCATCAAAATCTCTCCCTCCTCCTAATAACATAGTTTGATGTTTAGATTAATATTTTTAAGTTCCAATTCTTAATATGGTTGACTCTTGTTCCAATCTCCCCTCTTATGGCAAAAAAAAAAAGAAAAAAAGAAAAAAAAAGAGAAGAAGTCCAGTCTCTCCATTAATGGAAAAATCATATCAAATAGACTATATAAAATCTAATAAGATAAGAGCTAAATGAAATAAAAACAAGAAGCAAATATAGCAGTGACAGTAACATTAAAAAAAAAAGAAAAAATAGAAAGCAAAGACTGTGTGATGGATCCCGACAGTCATAAACTCCGGCGGCCATCGTCGAAGTCAAAGGAGAAGAGGACACATGTCCGAATTTCCTAAGCCAACATACGTTGGTGTCTTATTCACGTAAAAATAAATAATTCCTTTGCATGGGGATTAGGGTATTGAGGTTGGAAGCAAAAGACATAAACGTGTCCTAGCCCTAGGGGTCAAATATTTTCTTTAATAAACGGAATTAATAATTTCTTTTATATAACAATAACTATTAAACGATTTAGATTTAATTTTTACTGATAGATTGAGATGATATAAATCTTCTATCCATATGAATCGCATATAAGAACATGGATTTACTTGATCGAATGCATTTCCACTAGATATAATGAAAAATTAGGAAAAAAAAAAGAAAAAAAAATTTCTTTGGGAACCATGGAGAATGGGATTTTGCCCTACCCAAATTTAATATTCCCATGGTGCTAAGAGTCTTTGTCGTCCTTTTCATCTTCCATTAATTGCATTGAAATCGAAGCACGACCCCATCGATATTATTTAATTTCATCACCTTTGAATACATGTGGATGCAAAGTCCATAAAACAGTACCCTATTTGGATGGGTCAAACGACCGATTTGTCCGGAAGTCCGGAAATCTTCTATCCATGTGAATTTCCTGTACTTTGAATTCGATTAACTCTTGTATGAGATTAATAATTCTGTATATAAGCGATAGTATTGTGAGAAGTTTTTTTTTAGACCAAGTTACTACTTCGCTTATCTCCGTTCAATAAGTCAGCCTCTCGAACCAATCCATCGAACAATTCAATAATATGTTTATACAACACTACTATGATACATCAAGGATTATAGTAGGATCCTATTATGGCAATAGGTCATTTTGTACGAGAGATGTGCATGAAAATTATTAGTGTGGGTATTTTATTTTATTTTTTAATTTTTTTTATAAAAATTTTTCTTATGATTTAAAGTAAGTGGATCAACTGCTGAAATCGCCTGATGTTGTCCTAATAATCCCAATCTCGAACGGATAAATGGACATTATTATACTACTCAAAGCTTGCCCGTGAATTAATTAATATAATAGTAATGCTGGCATATGTGAACAGTACGTAAAATATCATGCAACCAATAATATATACAGATTATACTAATAAGCGTTCTATGATATTAGGATCAGGACTTATTATTATTTTAATAGAGTCATCTTAGATTTCTATGTTTGCTTTGCAGTATATTAAGATTAATTTTTTTTAATAATTTTTGTTAGCCATTTAATTCCTTTATATTTTTGTTGTACCAAGTAATTAAGCCATATGTATTTATAGCCATAAATCAGGAGATACTAATAAAGGGACTCAGATAGAAAAAAACACACACACACACAAATAATAGAGGGTTTAAATTACTCATTAAAATGTAGACTTTAATTGAATTTTTGCACAAATGTAAGCGACTAGCTTAATTGAATATTTTATACAATACGTAGCTTTATTATACTTATTCCCAAATTTGTAACATGTTTTTTTCCACAACGCATTGACAACAATTATATAAAATTGCATATATTTGGAAGAATTTGTAAAGTAAACAAATAAAAAAATTGTATTAAATGTAGAGTTAGTAATTACTGATATGACACAATAACGCGAACTCGAATATCAAACAATAATAAATACAGCAACCAAAAGAGAATACAATACACTACATAAGATATGATAAGAAAATATGAATAATGATATAGACAAATACAACTATATTGTGAATTAATTATTTATGATTTAAATTCCGTTTTATGTACTAATATAAATTTGATATGAAATAAAATTTAAACACTCACAGAATTATCAGCCCTAATTAAATTGTATGCACTCACCAGTGGTCCTATCCATTTTCAAATCCTATTATATTTTAAATCAAAATCAACGCACCAGTGCTCTCTCCCATACAACAAAACTCTTGTTTACATGTAGGGAAAGGTCACATAACTTTAGTGGATGTGGTCCTCATAGCGGAAACAACTACTCTACTGATAGCGGAAAAAACTACTCTACTGATACCAGATACAAACATTAACGTGTCTAAATTTACGTAAGGACTTCTTTTGTGGGGGCATGTAATATATTGCAAGGTAAAACGTTTGACTATTGGCCGACCACGGCAAAGAGAGTAGAAGAGAGCCCACAATTTCTGTCTCAACTGTCCAAATCGTTGAATCGATAATTTGTCATTGAATACCTGTGAAAGCCCTGATAAAAAAACTTATGAAGTTGATTTATGTCCACGTTTTGTCTTAGCAGAGAATTATACAATTAATTGAGCAGTTTTTTCCCCTTTTTCATCATCATCATCATTATCATATATATATATATATATATATTTGGACTTTTGTATATGGCTAAGATCCCATATTTAAGATTGAGTGTTTAAGCACAAATCTTTCAAAAGGTGATTTGAAACTTCTCCATGACTATTTTGCTATTTTTTTTATGTATTAGTAAAGAGATTAGTGGGTATTAGTTCACCCCACAAAAAATACTGATTAACATCTAGCCATATGAGTTTTATTTGTGGTTAGGCGAATTGAATACAGATATAATTTTTAACTATAATCAACTCCTTATAAATGAATTTAAAACATCGGTATTTAACAAAAATTAGCAAATAAAAATTTTGATTGATATTAACAGCTATGATATGAACTAACATCATGTTTGAGCCATTTATTCTTTTAATGATTGGTTTAATTTGTTCAATTAAGTATGGTAATCTCTCTTTTTAAAGTAAGCAATCGAAATTATAGTGCATATTGTTATATTTGACCTATAACCCTAGTTAGATTAGTAGAGTCTAAATGTCTAATTCCTAAAGTATGTTACAAAATAATTTTCCTATTAGTTAAAATGTTTCATATATTTAATCAATAATTAAAAAGTATACTTGAAATCAATCCAAATATAAAAGACTAGTGGTAATTACCCATAAAACAAGATTTGCTTATTGATGCAAGTAATCTAATGAAACCTTTAAAGGCAACGACCAACATTATGATATGAGACACAATCAAAGGCCAAATTGCATGAGGAAATGGCCCGAAAGACTTAAGGACTATATTTGATTTACAAAAGAGTCACATATGTACAGAAAATGACAAATAATAACAATAGTATGATAGGAGTTGCAAATATTATAACAAATACAAATAAATAGTAGTTATACAGTTAGGTTTTCGTAAAAGAAGTATAATAGAATAGACATTCACATATAACTAGTTAGAGTAGATTAGAGTAAACATCTTTCATCTAGTTACCAAAGAGAGATTTTTTTAGAGTGTTCAAAAGCTCGAAATCGAGTGTCATCTTTCCTTTTTCACTTTCATGTACCTCATTAGAAACACCATAAAACGAAGATCAAAGTTAGTATCAATCAATAGATTTGATTGATTAGTTTATAGATTTAAAGCTCTTTTAAGAATAACTAGAGTTTTTTATCATAAAGATTTAAACCTAATTTTTTCAAAAATAGTAAAGTACAAGAACATTCGAGAGTAAGATAAATAAAAGTTGAAGAGAGAGAGAGAATGTACTTTGTTGAATGAGAGATTGAGATTGACTCAAGTGAAGATATTTGTTAGACCAAAGGACATAGCATTTGGGTTGGGCTAAATCCTTTTGAGCAAGCCTATTATTTTGGTACTTTCATTGATTTTGGCTACATTTAAGCACTAGACATGACAAATCACACAAGAAGTACTATAGTAATGCAAGAAGATATTCAGCATCATGACTAGAGAATGAACAAGTTTGAACATAGAATGGACAAATTAGGGGATAGAATGCAACATTTTAGAGATGCAACAATTACTACAAAATATGATGATAGAAATGAATGAGAACATGATGCAAATAATGTAATCTTACAAGAAAATTGGAATTAGAATTCTCTAATTCAAGGTAAAAGACATTCATCATTTTCCAATAGTATAGCCAAAAATTCACAAGTTTATATAATAAACATCACTTGACGTTTGGATGAGAGAAATATAGTACAGGGTAGGTGGAAACAAAGTAACGCTTGTAATCAGGGGTCGACCTGATGTGAAGTAGGTCGGGGACCAATTATTTCTTTTGAAGAAAATTCAACTTGATTCAAGGTTAGATGCTTATGGTCGAATCAGGAGCTTGCCTTAGCTACCCATACGTTTTCTCTTAGGGTAAAGCGTTGCTATTGAACATAGGAAAGTCTGATGCATGTAAGGATCTAATAATTAGGTCAACAGGAGATCAACTCGGGATGGGAATCCTCGTCTCGGCTATAGCTTAGAGCTAGTATCCTCTGAGCGAGTCTTTAGAGTCCTTTAACTTGGCTGCGTGTGATTGGTCCGAAGGATTGATTCTATGCTCCCATGTTATAGCTGTTATGGGAAAAATGAGCATGGACTATGTTGTACATATTGGACATTGGTACATAATATAGAATCAACTACATGTATATCAACATTTCTTCATGTCTTGTGCCAATAAGGCCAATTGGTATTATCTTGACATTCCTGTGTGATATCTAGTTCAAACTTTAAACAGGGTTAAGACTCTGAGTAAGCCATAAGAGAAATGATTCCAAAATGAGATAGACATCTGAGAGGGACTGTTCACTTATACGTGTGGACTATGCGGTAGGGATGAATATAATAGGAGAAGATGTCCACAACAAGGAAGATAACCAATGTCGAGTGGATCTATTAGTACTTGAGTTAGTGAAAGTGAAAAAAGTAAGATAATATTGATTAATAATATATATGGAAATGTATTTAAGAAATTGTTGTTTTGCTAATGTTTTGTTTTTCCTTTATGAGTATGATGGTAAGCTTAACATTTTTTTTTTCCTTTTTTGCACTCATAAGAGCAGATGGATCTAAGACTGATCGATAGATCATTGCTTCACTTATAGCATCCCATAGGTTTGAGCTAGTATGTGGTGGTTAGGTAAGGAAAAGCAAATTGAGAACATATTTACGATATGTTCAATTTGTATAATGCCTTTAACATTAGTTCTTCTTCCTTGGTTACAAGACAACTATTAGCTTAGGTATCATAGATGTGAGTCAATATTTAGGCGTCAGGATGGCGAGGAGATCCCAATAGATTCATGCACAATCCTATATCTAAAGTAGTCAGGATTCATTGGTATACAATAGGTTCCCTTCATACAGTTGGAATAACACTTGATTATCGCCTTAGTTAAGTGATGGAGGGTGGAGATGCATACATTTCACTTCTACACTAGTAATATGACAGTAACTCTATAAGATATATCTTCACTTATTAGTCTCTCAGCTAATGGTAATGCAATTACTAGCGTGACAACATTTACTAAGTGGGCCGAGTTATGTCACTAGGAATTCACCCCATAAAGAGTGTTATTAAGGGTATGAGATTGAGTTAAAGGACAATTTCACCGATTTTCCTTTTGATGTGGATGACATAACGCTGCAGTGCTATACAACGGCACATATCATGCAATTGATTGGAGTTATGTTGTTCTTAAACAAGTCTAATAATGTCGTATACCTTATGTTCCTCTCTTTCCTATCAGACCTTACCATAGCTAGGCAATATGCTTGGCGAGTAAGTTGCTTAGCATGACAGTATCACTAGTTATGCTTCACTTCTAGGATGGAAGGAGAAGAGATTAATGGTATACTGGTGATTCTTAAAGTATGTGCATGGGAGTATTTCCATACATTACCCCTTTACATTGTATGATTACATCAATTGTCGACGTTTGACCACTTATGAGTCAATGGGAGGTAGAGTTTGACATCACTAAGTTACCTACGCATGAGGTTGGATAACATAGAAATGCATTTAATTGACAGTGTTTGGAGCAAGTGTGCACTTAGCAAAACTGGCTCCTTGTTCATTCAATAAATATTACTTTTTTTCAACCTCTTTATTGATCATCACTTCAAGTTGTTTAGACTCCCTACAAACACGAGGATGTTGCTTGACTCCCCACTTATTATCGGGATGGTAGTGATGTATGGTTAGCCTATATCTTACTTATATGCTTCTAATTTGGCATGATTTAAGAGATCCTAGCCCACCCTGACTTCGAATGAGTGCTACAAGAAATCAACCTAAAGGGTAAGATTGACATCAATTGGGCGACATAACATGCATATTAGATAACACATTAGGAAGATTGATGAAATTGAATAGTATAGGTCTGGTTATTATCTGGTGTACATCCTAACTACATCCCTTAATACTAGCAAGTTACTCGCAATGACATTGGCATATCAGGAGCCTCCTGGATGTATATGGCACTTACACTTGCTATTTCAATTAAACATTTGTTTTTCTACTTATATATACTCGAACTTTTATATTTGGATTGCAGGCGAACTTCATACATAGATTACTGCATATGTCATATGAGCACATTATATTTAAGCAGCATCAAGTTGATAATCTCATTTAGGGTATTGTTGAGGTCCACCTAGGCGACCTACTTGCACCTAATCCTGATGTAAACGAAGATGACTTCCTACTGGACGAGTTATAGAGAGAAAGGGGTCGTCGAGGATGTGGTTATTGTCAAGGACGTAGATAGGTTGGCATGTAGATTCGAGACGATGCTCCTCTCTCATACTATTCGTCACCAGCATCTCCTAAATTGCCAGGATTTTAGTACCAAAAACCATTCATCGGGGAAAGCTCTAGGGATTATATGTGCTACACCCCCATTGTAGGAGTGACTTTCAGTAGTTAGGTCCATACTCCCCTTACACTATTAAGGAAGCTAGTTAGACATCCTCAATATGACATGAGCAAGGGAGTCACACAGATGCATTTTACTCCAATCTCTAAGCATGTATCATTTTCAGGTGCTTACAATCAAGATGGGGGATAGATCACCCAGTTGGATGTAGACTAGATGGTTTAGCCCCAGGCCAATGCAAATCCTCAGGATGTTCATCCACTTGTGCGACAACGGTGCTGATGTTATTAGATTTGCAAATTTCACTTTTTTCCCCTTATTTTCAAAACACTATTTAGCTATTTTGAAAGTGTAATTACATTTCCTAATACGCTTTGATGCCTTCAGATTTCAAATTATAAACATGTTTGAAAGTATGTCTTGAGATGCGAATTTATGTTAGAATTGGTGATTTCGGATTAATACAAAATTATAGCACTAATCCATATCACAATAGCGATTCATATAGATACATAATAAATATGTTCTCTATTGATTTAAAGTGCGTATCTATGTGGCAGAGAAAGAAGACAAAACCGAACATCTCACTAATATATAATTGGATATAATTCAATTTATGCTATATTAATTTATTTAAAAAATAACTTTTTATTAAGCCAAGAATATGGAATTGTTTGTGACATAATGTTTAGTAGGAAGAGTGCTTTGGAGTATAAAACCACCTCATTATAAAACGAAATCGCATGTTAGAGAGGTAAAAGCAGATAATCCAAATTAACATTTGTTTTCAACCAAAATTGTGTGTTTGGGTATTGATTGCGTTTTCAACCAAAATCACATATGGGATCAATCGAAAGATTTAGGATGAAATCAAGATAAATTGAGATCGCCTCTTGACAAAATCGCCTCTTCAAGAGGAACTGAAATTGCCTTTTTAAGAGGAGATTTCAACTACCGTATTCTTGAGAATATTTCCCTAAAAGCAGTATTTGTGTAATTTTTTTTTTTTGCATTTTTTTTCCTTTTCCCCTTGTTTTTGGTCAAATGATAATATCTGCTTTAGAAAAGCCTAGCTTAATGGACATGATCTTTGTACTAGAGAAGTTGGTTCCTATTAAAAATTTATAATTAGCTTTTAAAAAACTGATTATAGTGTTTTATGAAATCCTGTTTTGAAAACCTGATATCAAATGTTGTTATTTTCGGATCATTTTTATACAACAACTATTTTAGGGTTTTTCTTTAATATATAATATTTTTGTTTCCATTTTCTTGCATATATCTCATAAAGAAGTAAATAAATTTAGGGGAAAAGAAGAAAAGTAATTGGATGATAAAAAGAGAGAACTAAGATATAGTTAATAATTTATTTTTCTTTGTTTTATTAGGAATTTTGTAATATATTGATATTATAAGATCGTTAAGTTTTTTTTTTTCATCTCCTTTTTATCGCTTTTTCTCACTTCTTAATGCCACTTTCAAAGTAAAATTAAATAGAATAAGATAACTCCCAATTGGTTAACTAGTGATGTTGCCCATTCTCAAATTGTTAATTTGGTTCTTTAAACATTTGCTTAGAAATTAACTAGTCTATAATCCTTTCTTTCATCATATTTAATTTCTATTTTCTAAATAATATTCATTTGAATTTTATATGAAATCTCATAAAATAATGTTCATGTAAATTAATATGGCTTCTATGTAGAACTGGGCACGACTCAATTCCAACCCATGACTCGACGCTGATCAGCCACAGACATATCCGTGAACTCAATGGGTCCACAACTAGTTGCATGAAAATTCTAAAAATTAATTATTGAAAAAGCCAATAAAAAAAAAATAAAACATCGAAATTGAATTATAGTAAAAATTTACATTATTTTCATGACAACTAGAAAAAAATTCTCCCTAATGTAGAGTTTAACATGTTAGTTATTAACAATGGTAAAAATAGAAATATTTATGGTGTGTTATCAAAAGGAAGTTTTTCATTTATAAGTAAGATGGGACTAATCATTAATACCATTTTAATTTCCATGTCCCACATTGCTAATATTACAATGTAGGTAGAGGTGGGTTGTAATTTTATATAAAAAAGATAGCAAATCTTCGTTAACTTTGACAAAAATTGCACTAGGCTACTAATACCATTTTAATTTTCATATCCCACACTTACTATCATAGTGTAAGTTGGTTGTAATTTTATATAATTGAGATAACAAATTTTTCTTAACTTTAACAAAAATTAAGCAAGGCTAGATCTACTTAATTTTGGATTCAAAAATTGGATCGAACGAGTTTTAATATATAGAAATTAAAGAAAGAAACAATGGGTTTGAGAATCGTGAATCAGCCTTGTCCATCGATGGGCTGGTTCCTATTCAGCCTTATGGAGCACGATGATCGGCGGTTTCGATTGGATCGAGTTAGGGCCTGGGTTAGCTTCCATATTTAATATTTTAGATATACTCATTTTAGGAGCATTGTTAGCTGGCAGTTAATATGTATGGCCTGTACATATATATTATAATTAAAATGACATAACACATAGGTCAATAAATTATGACAAACTCCTTATAATGAATAAAAATGAAGAGACACCATAACTTAAAAATGCTGCCTTATCTTACCTATAATTTATGCATCTAAATCATTAAGTTGAATACAACTCATTCTCTTCATTTTTATATAACTATACTATTAGATGCTGCACCCATTGTGTGTGCAAGTATAATAATATCAAATACTTAAAATATTAATATCATGATAAAATTACATAATTAATTAAATTTAATAGTAAGTATTAGAAATATGATAAAAAAAAAATATTAATATGTAAACTGTTGAATAATATCAATAATTTGTATTTGAAATGATTTCTTTTCTTCTAATTATTGTGATGATCTTTTTTCTTAACTTTATTCTCTAAAGAAAAATTTTATTATCTTAAAAAATTATATAAATGTGTTAATAAAATGAGTATATATGAAAAAGAAAAAAGAGAGACTTAGTGATTTGTTAACTTTCATGGCATTAAGAGTAAGTGTGTTAAGAATTCAGTTCATTTGGTTGTGAATGTGTACAAATCCATAACTACATGATGGTTATATTGATGTTGTTGCGGGTTAGAATGGTAGAAACTTAAAAGAAAAATGATAAACATGAAAGGGGAGAGATATTAATGGGAAGAGAGGAGAAGATATAAGGAAAGAAAATTGAGTGAATTGATAGATATATCTATCTTATAAGATATTTTATAGTTTTAAGAATATAGTTTAATGTTGGTTATTTTTTTTTATTATATATTATTAGATTGAAGCTTAAATAGTAATTTTAGGAAGTGTTGGTTATACAGAATTTTTGGAGTTTTGATAGTATAGATATAGTATATAGCTCTTTTTATATAACGGAGTAACACCAACACTCTTTCTTAAATTTTCACTTTGATATTTTTAATATCTTTTAAACATGCAAATTATCACTCTTATATTTCACCTCTATTTTTGCACCATTTTCCTATGTCGTACGTATGCTCGGATTGAGTATTAAGGACAGGACCTATGCATCTATATTACGGGTGCTTGAAAAATAATAAGCAAACAAACAAATAAATTATCTCATAAAGAAGAAGCGTTTCTAGATTTTTTTTTCTAACTAGTTGGTAATTGCTTATTCTAGTTATATTTAACAAAACAATTTTGTTCAACGCTATCTTATACGGATTGGATAAATATAATGAATACAAGTTACTAAGAGAAGTTGGAACATACTTTAGTAATTAAATTAATATTTTATTTTCTAAAACATATGTAAGACACCAAATAATGTTTGGGGCTTTATTAATATACTAGCAAACGTTGCTAAAAATTATATTTAAAATCATTTTTTTTAAGGAATAGTGAACATATATTTTTATTTAACTACCATAAACAATTTCTCTTCATTATTTTTTTTATATAATAAAATAATTATTTTATTGAAAAAACTATAATATATTAATGTTTTCAAGTTTATACTTTTAGTTGTCAACTTATGCATGCATGACATAACCTCTGACATAGTGAAGTGTTAAGGGAAACGAGTAATGTGATAAGACGTGAGGGTAAATCATAGAATAATTCTAGTATATGTTAGAGGAAGCGGATAATGTGGTGGTCAGGAAGGTTAATGTGGTTAAATAATTAATTTTTATGATATTGATAAATATATTTTTATTAAACTAATCGGTAGTTAATATAAAAGTTTGTTGTATTGTTATTTATTATTAGATTAGATAGATATATTGTTGATTTTAAAAATAATCTCTAAAATAGGGATATTGCAAAAATAATCCTATAAGTCTCACAATTTAAATTTATTTTTCAAAGCCTAACTTCTTAATTCACAAAAATTAAGAGTTTGAAAGCTAATTACAAATTGCTAACATGATAACAAATCTTCAAGGACTGCTTGTATAAACCATAACATGCATGCTAACATCTAGTCATGTGTTTGAAACTTGTTTTTGGTCAAATAATAGGAGTTTTATACAAATATGGGCCTTTTGCCGAAAAATAATACGGAAAAGGGACCCTTAAGATATATAATACCAAATTGGTGAAGTGAAGGTGCATGTGATGCCCATCAATTTTTATATTGAAGGCATGTGCAAAGTATATGCCTTTAGTGTTTAATTTTTTTTAAGGAAAAAAAGAACCAAATGCGCCTTCCTTTGAACTAGAATGTAAGGAAGGCACATGCTACAATTTTAATTTTTTTTTAAAAATACATTGATCCTTCTTTTTATGTGCTTGTGTTATCATACTTCACTCTCTATTATCCCAACTGTTTTCAGTTAGTAGGTGATTGGGGAGTCATACTCAGATGAGTTGCTACAGTTGTTACCTGAGTTTTTCACTACTAGACGACACATTTGGATGGTATGGGTCCCACTTGTATGATTCCGCATCATTAAGTGGTGTTTCTTGAACCATGTTATTTAATAGTTTGGTAGGTATCAGTACTTGCTACAAGACGTTAATACTAACGATTAGCTCTACCAGAGGGACTTCTATGGTAAGACTGATGTAGACTGCATCTATGCCCATTAAACCTACATCTAGGCTTGGGGTGATAGACATGGTTATATAGTACAGGTTCATGGTCCTAGTAGTGTTGACCTTAGCTATTGATTGTGGTACCAATAGATCACTCATCATTACATTACACATTAGGAACTGTCATAGTCCATCTAGTAAGTGCCTAACCAATCATAACATTTAGTTTATATGTATATCTATCTCATTTTATGTATACTGACACCTTCATATCTATTCATTTCAGGTGCACTCACTTTGAGACATACAGTTGCCATCAGATTATCCAATCACACTTAGCATTACAGATAGGCCATTTTAGTTCATCGAGCAATGCAGTAACCTTATACTTTACCCTCAACACGAGGGGAGCAGCAGCACCACCCTGATAATCTCGATGCGAATCAAGAAACACCTTCAATTGAGGCTATGTTGCCTCTTCCTACATCGCCTAAAGGTACAACCAAAGTTCAGGGAGACAAAACTAGACACAAGTGTGGCTATGGTGGTGATGAACAAGTTGTGTCATGGTAAGGGTTGCACTTAATAGACATAGGACTCATAAACTCTAGATATAGTACTTGCCTTGAATCCGGAGTTGTTTCTAACTCTGGGGTCGAGTTAAGCTCTTATATGACACTTAAGTCTCATCATCATAGAACCCCTTACTCTACCAGCTCATTAGAGGTGGTGTTCAAGCTATTCACAATCCTCCATAGGCGAGTATCACTTATATAAAGCTAGCTCCTCCTCCTAGCCCTGTTCTTCCCCCTTCTTTTGAGGAGACATCGACCCAACCTTCATAGTTGCTAGATCACTAAAGTCATTCCCTTATTTCTTGAGCCATTAGAACGTTCACCCATCGTAGTAGATGATAGATAGACATTCTATTTATCATTCTTGATTGTATTAATATGAGCAAAAGACTAGTCTGTACATATAGTTTTGTCCATTATTAGAATGTCATGCAGGCTTTTCATATTAATGAAAAATATTGCATTATTTTTACTTTATTCGTCTCTGGTGCAAAGTAGATGTTTTATCTTCTGTCTAAGTTTTCTTCTTGTACCTTTTGACAACTAGAGTTAGTATATCGGATGGGGGAGTTAAACTGTTTATAGCTTGGGGTTGTGTTTGCAAGAAAAATTGTATTTCGGGTTTAACTTACTTATTTTGTTTGATGTGCAGGCATTTATAAAAGAAGGCACATCATTGTACTCTGGTTGATAAGGAAGGCATATGTATTGGATGCACTTTCTTTTAATTATTTTTTTTTTCTTTTCAAATTTCTAACACTTACATGCATCTTTAGTGTGAAAATCAATGGGAAGTAAAGGCGACACACTAAAGGCACATGCTCTTCACTATACCAACTTGGTACAAAACTCCAAATGATAGTATCCACTTTAGAAAAGCAACTTAATGGACATGAAATTGGTACTAGAAAACTTAGTTTCTATTAAGAATTTATAATCAACTTTTGAAAAGCTGATTATAGTGTTTTATGAAATTTGGTTTTGAAAATCCGACTTCAAGTGTTGTTGTTTTGGGATTATTTTTATATGAGGCCTATTTTAGGGTTTTTCTTTATTATGTAAATTTTATATTCCTTTTTCTCATAAAGAAGTAAAGAAATTTAGGGGAAAGGAAGAAAAGTAGTTGGATGCAAAGTATAAGATATCTATAATGATAAAAAGCAAGAACTAGAATATAGTTAATAATTTCTTCTTCCCTATTTTATTAGGAATTTTGTAACATATTGATATAATAATACTATTAGGTTTTTTTCTCTTTTTTCAATTGCTTTTTCTCACTCCTTTAATGCCATTTTCATAAAAAATCAAACAGAGACTCGCAATTGGTTAACTATCATGCTGCCCATTCTCAAAATGTTATTTGGTTCTTCAAAAATTTTCTTAGAAATTAACCAGTCTAAAATCCTTCCTTTCATCATATTTAATTTCTATTTTCTACATAATATTCATTTTAATTTTATATGAAATCTCACAAAATTATGTTCCCATAAATTAATATGGCTTCCATATAGAACTGGGTACGTCTAAATTTCGACCCATGACTTGATACCGACCATGTAGGGGTCACACTAGTTGTAAGAAAACTAAAAAATGTTAATTATTGAAAAAGGAAATAAAAAAAAAACATCGAAATTGAATTATAGCGAAAATTTCCATTATTTTCATGTCAATTAGAAAAAAATTCTTTCCCCCACATAGAGTTTAATGTGTTGCTATTAACAATATAAAAGGTTCACCAAATATACTTTGCCTAATATCCTGAAACTTATACCTAATATAAATACTCTGTTAAATTTTCATTTTGATATTAATATCTTCTAAACATGCAAATTATCACTTTTATATGTCGCCGCTATTTTTGCACCAATTGTCTTATACCGTACATATGCCGGGATCGAGTCTTAATGACAGGACGTACTCATTCATATTATGGGTGCGTAAAAGATAATAAACAAACAAACAAAAATTATCTCATAAAGAAGAAGAGTTTTCTAGAAAAAAATTTTTCTGACTTGTTGCTAAATTTCTATTTCATTGACAGTCAATAAAAACAATTTTGTCCAAAACTGCCTTATACGGATTAGATACACATAATGACAAGTTACTAAGAAAAATTGCAAGATACTTTAGTAATTTAATTAATATTTTATTTTTTAATATATAGGACCGGCCCTTTGAACTCAATTTTTAAAACTCAAAATCATTCCTCTCATGGACAAAAAAGTGTTTCTCAAACCCATAAATCAAGTAAGCCCCTAGTAGATAGTTATGCTAATTGGGCTTCTCTACCTGAAGCAAATTTTCATGCCATGCAGGTTGTCTTATTTATATGAATCACATAATACTGATTTTCACATATGTATTGATTAGGCAAAGGTTTGGGTTGGAAGAGTTAAAATGGGGACAATTGTGATAAGGAGAGATATAGAAAGCTAGAGGAGAGAGAAGAGAAGAAGAAGAGAGAAAAGTTATAATAGTACTAGCACCTATGTAAATCGATGACTCATATGATATATTAATACCATTTAACCTTTTTTCAAAAAAAAAAAAGGAAAGTAAATCGATTGACATAGTTGTTAGATATAATCCAATGTCAATTAATTTACTTCCCATTCCATTACACTCACAAAATTATCTATAGTAAAACCTCTCCCTAATGTATATTTAGCTAACAATATAATAGTGTCATTGAACAATTGATATGCTCATTAAAGGAGATACCTAGTATTTGCAAATATAATCCAATATCAATCAACTGTTCTAGTAAACTACTCCAAGTTATAGTAAAAACTCCATCCAACAGCTGTTGCCAACTTTAAAGTAGTACCTTTTAACAGTTAATGTAGACTAATAATCCTAAAACAAGCTTCATGTTAGTAAATATAGGCCAATGTTAGTTAATTTAATTAGTTCCAACTTCAGTAAAACCTCAAATAGATAGTAAAAAACCCTTACCAACTATTATTTTTCATTATTAAATTAGTACCCCATAACAATAATGCACCCCATTAATAATAAAGGTGTCATAGTAAATATATCTCAACGTAAGTTAATTTATCATACATCCTAATAAAACCTTGCAAATTATATTTGGTATTATCAAATTCAAGTTGACCTGTATAGTTAAATTTGGTTCAATCTAATCCTTCTATAAAACTAGTTTAGTCTAATCATAGTGTAGCCTCCAGTTCAGGTTATTCCTTTAATCCTTAACTCTCTCATATATCTAGGTTAACTACCCAAGCTATATTTGATAACACTGATTATAATAAAATCCTTGGCTAAGTTTATAGCCCAACAATAAATTAGTGCCCTTTCAAAAATCAAAATTAAGATGGCCCACTAACTGTAAAAATGAGTCTACTATTAGCAAACAATGCATGTTAACTAATATATAGTGTTGCATTATTGAATAAAAACTATTTAAGAAAACTTATATTAAAAATTTATTGGATTATATAATAATTAGAATAGCACTTATAGAACATATAATATATAACTCTTGGTTATACTAATGTTGACTCATACCATAATATAATAAAACTTACCTTATTGTATTGAATAAATTATATTAACAACTTATGATGGAATATTAGTATGTTGTCTAATATAAAAACATAAATTGTAACAATTATCTAGATCATGTGACAATTAGATAGTGATTCCATTCTATTATATTGTATATAATAACCGGTCTTCACTATACTTGATTCATGACATTAGGGTAGCAAAAGTTACCCTAATGTAAGGTATAACAGGGTGGACAGATAGGCATATAATGTACCTCACATGTAGCCATTGCAATAATACATAAGGACGCATTTTGGTACCTCAATAGTGCTTACAACAACAAAACCATATAGAAGCAATTTAAGGGCATCAATAATCACTTTAATAGCTCCTACCACAACAACCACACATATAAGGATATAGCAATAGCTACCTCAATAAGTCCATCATTCAATAGCAAAATTTGTAAATTTAACAACATTAATATCCACCCTAATGACTCCTACCACAAAAATTATATATTAAGACAACAACAACCACCTAAAAAGTGAGTCCATAAAAAAGTAAATAGTATAATATAAGGGCACAAATATTTACCTTGATAAATTAAAATAGCAGTTTTAAAAAAATTAAAAAAAATAATTAATTAAACTAAATGAACATGAGAGATCAAAGAAATATTCATTACCATAAAAATAAACTCAAAAGTCATTACATATAGTCTGGGAAAGTTTGTATCCCAAATATTAAGAAACTGAGGATAACAAAGCAGCTAATAATATTACCAATCCCCACAAGTTTAACATCCTAAGAAACCTTTGAAAAATAATAAAATAAGAGCTACCGATTGAATTCATATCAACGATGCTTCTATTTTGCCATCGTTCCAGTGATCTATATATATATCTTCAACCAAAAATCCATGTATTCAATTAAAAGTCCTGATCATATCTTTAGTCAAAAATCCACATCTTCAATTAAAAGTTCACATCTTCGGTCAAAAGTTCCTATCTTCATCAGTTTCCATCTATGCAAATTAAAAAAAAAAACAATTATATATTCTATTACTGCCTACATAATATTTCTACATTTTTTGTATGGACATGCAATCTTCTGATCTACACCAGTATTTGTCAATATCCTCTTCAAATAATTATTGAAAACCTTTAAATACTTGAGACAACATCTTGATTCATAAACTCAACCTCTATCTATCTCCAAAGAGAGGAAAAAAAGAAAAAAATTCCTTAACCTACAAATATTTATGTAACATATAGTCATAACTAATGATTACATTTTTTTATGTAAGAAGATACCCTCAAGTTCTCCTATATAGAAGGAAACAAGCATGACAATAGGTAATAACGATTAAAAAAAGAAAAAAAAAAGGACACTTGCCGAAGTAGTCTTTAGGTAATTATTTTGGGTATTCGTTTTTCTGGCAACCAGTTAATTGGAATTTGATTCCAAGTTTAAAAAAATAAAAAATGCACAATCTTTTCTCGAAATTTTTTTGCTAAAACATTCCCTGGATTGAAAGTAGCAACGACAACCAAAAAGATGGATAAATTTTCTACCGTAGTCCCGAAACCTTTCAAATATTCACTTATCATCTGGTTAAAGCCATATCTCTATGTCATCGGGCCCTCAAGACATAAAAAGGTTAGAAACTTATATAGTTATGTATACATCGATTCCCTTGATGGCTCTGTTCCAAAAGAAATATTTAATTGAGGCTATAATCACTTTCAGCCAATCAAATTTTCTCTGAAGGTCACCTATATTCAACTGTTTAGAACATTTTTACTTCAGTATGTCTGCAGAGAACTTGTATTTACAATTCCATTTTTCATTTAATTTAACAAGCATACAAGTGATCATTGAGTCGGTAACGTTCATCATAAAAAAGTGTCGATTAGTAATCACAATTGTTTTTTAATCTAATTTTACGTAACCTAATTTCCAGATATCACATATTGAATACTTTTCAACTTCTATTATTTTTGGAGACAGGTCCTGATTATTATTGTCTAATTGTTTACAACAAGAATTCGAGGATACTCATTAACATAAGCAAAGGGATTTAAATAAAACGCAATATTTGAGAGGATACTCATCAACGTTCCCTCTCTTAAACTAATGTTTTTGATTATTAGTTTATAGCCTTCTCTTCAACTGGATAAACACCAAGTAACCTTCCAAATTTTGAGAACAATGGCAATTTGAGAGGTTTGGTAAAGGTATCAGCAATCTGGTCTTCACTTCTACAGAAAATGAGATCAATTATTCCTTCATTGTTGAGATCTCCCAAGTAATGATACTTTACATCTATATGCTTGCTTCTTCCATATAGAATTGGGTTTCTTGCTAGTTTTATTGCTAAACTATTGTCGTAATAAATTGCAATAGGTTCATTTCGCTTGAAATGTAACTCTTTAAGAATTTTCTTCAACCAAATAGCTTGACAAGTACATGAAGTTGCTACAACAAATTCAGCTTCAATAGATGATAAAGTAACAATTGTTTGCTTCTTAGATGACCATGAAATAGCTCCTAAACCCAACATGAAAACATAACTCGAAGTGCCTTTACTATCATCTTGATCTCCTGCATAATCATTATCAATAAATCCTATCAAATCAGACCTTGTTCCCTTCTTGTAAAACACCTCACAATCTTTAGTTTGCAAATATTAAAGGATTCTCTCAGCAGTTAAGAGATGCTTTTTGTTGGATTCTCCATATACCTACCGATTAGACTTGCAGAGTACATAATATCAAGTCTTATTGTAGTTAAACACATCAAACTACCCTCAATTTGCTTATAAAGAGTGCTATCCACCTTTTTCCCTTCACGATCCTTGTTTAACTTCAAACCAAATTTAACGGGTGCTCCCATAGGATTACGTTCTTTCATTCGAAACCTATCCAAGATTTCCCTTGTATATATATATATTTGGGAAATTGATATTCCGACATTAGATTGAACTACTTCAAGGCCAAGAAAATAATGCATCATGCTAAGATCAAACATTTCATATTCAATCATCATGAACCTTTTAAACTTTTCAAACATGTGAGCATTATTTCCAGTATATATTCTACATATAGGCAGACAATAAGCATTTTCCCTCCTTCTTCTATTTTAACAAAAAGTGTGTGCTCATATGGACATTTGTGAAAACCACCTTTCAAAAAATAAGTCTTAATGCGACTATACCAAGCATATGGAGCTTGTTTTAATCTATATAGAGCTTTCTTTAACTTATACACTCTATGCTCATTTTCAAGTTTCACATAACCAGGAGGTTGATCAATAAATACCTCTTCTTTCAAATCTCCATGGAGGAATGTTGATTTTATGCCTAATTGGAAGATAGGCCATGAGTTTTGAGCTGCCATTGCAATCACCAATCTGATTGTGTCATGCCTTGCAATCAGAGCAAAGACTTCTTTATAGTCAACAGCAAACTCTTGCGTATAACCCTTAGCCACCAACCGTACCTTGTGCTTGTCAACCTTACCATTCTCTTTTAGCTTTTTCTTATAAACCCACTTTACACCAAATGTTTTATGACCCTTTGGAAGATCACAAAGCTCTCAAGTATTATTTTTTTTCAGATGGTAGCATTTTCTGCATCCATAGCCTTTCTCCATTTTGGTTCTTCAACAGCCTCTTTAAAAGAGGTAGGATGACAATTTGAAAACAGAGCAAACTGTGTAAGTGGCTCATCACCTTGGTTAACTCTAGTTACTTCATAATCAGTCATCCGTACTGGTCTTCTTCGAATACCTTGAGGCCTTTGTGATTCAGCTGCAAGTGGGCTTTGACCAACTACTAGAACATTTTGAGTGACTTCTTCTTCTTCTACATTTTCGATAAGTTGTTGCCTTATCTTATCATCATCAAAGTTTGCTTGAATGCTTTCTTTAACAGCATTTTGATTCCATGACTAGGTGCTTTTTTCATCAAATACCACATTACGGCTAATGACAATTTTCATGGTACTAAGATTGTATAATTTATAGACTTTTGACTTATCACTAACACCAAGAAAAATGCATTTTTCTCCCTTGTTATCTAGCTTCCTCCTCTTCTCATCTGGAATATGGGCATAAGCGATACACCAAAAAATCCGAAAATGATCTATAGTAGGTTTCCTTCTCCTCTATGCTTCCTCTGGTATCATATTTGGAACGACAAGTGTAGCACTTCTGTTCAATATATGAATGCTCCAATTAACTACTTTAGGCCAGAAATTTTTTTGAATTTGACTTGTTATTAAAAGGCTTTGCACCATATTCATAATGGTATAATTCTTCCTCTTACATACACCGTTTTGCTAAGGTGTATAAGCTGTTGTAAGTTATCTCTTGATTCCACAGTTCTCACAAAAAATTGTAAATTCGTGTGAGTTATATTCTCCATCACGATCTATGCAAAGACCTTTTATTAGGCTACCAACTTCTTTCTCAACAAGTGCTTTATAGCTTTTAAAAGTTGCAAAAGCTTCAGATTTTTCTTGCAAAAAATAACACCATATCCTACGACTATAATCATCAATAAAGATAATCATATATCTTTTACCTCCATTAGAATGTGGTGTTATTGGCCCACAAATGTCGGAATGAACAAGTTCCAATGCTTCCTTTGCTCCCAAAGATTTTCCTTATGGGAATCGTAAACCCTAGGAAATTAGTAATCGAACCCTAATTTAAGTCCGAGTGTCCTCAAGTATACAATAAAAGATTTTGAAATTTAATAAATCAAATATAATACCGATAACAAAACTCTAGAAATTGATCGAAACCTTAAATCGCGTACTAAAATCCTAAAACTGATTTATGCACCATTAATCAAAATTGAACCTAAATTTGTTCGAAACCTTAAAATTATACACATAAGCCTATAAAATAGTTAAATATTATTTGATAGTAATATAATCATAGTCGGTTATAATTTTCGATTAAATCGCCTATTCGCGTGAAATTTTAAAGAAATCGCTACAATAACCTGTAAAAATTATAATTGTAACGGGTATCAATTAAATTGATAAATTTTCAAAAAAATTTAAAAATTAATTTATGATGAGTATTGTTATAATTTATATTTTTAGAAAAATTACATATATTTATTATTAATTTTTAGTTTCTTCCTTTTTCTCTTTCTCTTTTTCTCTTTTCTTTCTTTTCTTCTTTTCCTATTGTGCTACGTTCTGGAAATGGGATATCAAATGGTAGCCTACGTGCACAATTGCCAAGCCAAGTGTTAAGATATAAAAGAAGGAAAAAATTTAGATAAGATTACTTTGTCCCATCTTCATAAATGAAAGGATTAGGATAAGATTTTTGTTTTATTTTGTTTCTCTTAAATTGCTAAACACATGAATTAAAAAGGAAGAGAAAAATCTGGAAAATAAAAACGAAAACCAAAAACAAAAGAAGAGAAGAAATCCTGGAAATCAAAAAACGTGAAAAAGAAGGAAGAAAAGAAGAAGAAGAAGGAAGAAAAGAAGAAGAAAAAAAATTCAAAAGTAATAGATAGGTAAATTATTTTGCAAGTATAAATGTATAATATATAGTATGTAATGTATAAATGTAGTATTTGTATGGTATTTTTATAAATATAACATTACTATTACATGTATATATGCATAAATACTTAAATTGAATTATATATGTATGTATACATGTATGTACGTAGGTATATTATATGGAAGGAGTATGTAGTATGTATTTTTTATTACATATAATAGATATTAAGTATTTCACAAAATAACTATATATATATATATATATGTGTGTGTGTGTGTGTGTGTGTGTGTACACGTGAACTATATATATTGGTGTATAAATGTATAATTTATTTTCATATATATACATACATATATATATATATATATAAATATGTAGTCGTATAGTATAAATGTAGTTATATATTTCTATAAGCGGTAATATATGCTTAAATACATAATGTATATAGGACGTATATATATATATATATATATATATATATAATATAGAGTATATGTTATGGCATACCAAATATATAATAATACATGTATAAGTATTCTTATATTATTTATATATATCTATATATTCGGTAGTTATATTTATGTACACATGTAAACTATATTATATGAGTATACTTATATGTATAAATACAAATATATGAATATATGTATATGTACATAAGAGTATGTTTGTTTTTGTAAAATAAATATATACATACATATAGCGTATAACATATAGTATATATATGTAGTATACCAAAAATATATATGTAATATAATAATATCTATAAACTAAAATAAATTTATAATTATATAAGGAGTAGGTGTATATATATATATATATATATATATTATCGTAAATTAAGAATTTCTCAATAAAGTAAAATTATAAAATTTATCAAATATACTATAAGTCCATATATATATGTGTATAAATCGTGAAATATAGATGAATAATAAAAATAATAATGGCAATAATAATAATAATAATAATCATAATAAGGCTAAAATCTCAAAAATGGGAAAAGTATGCTCAAAATAATAAAAATATCAAATATATATTTTAAATAATTATTACATCATAAATATATTAAGAAAAAGCGAAAATTGATATTTTATAATTTTTAAACTTAAATAGTAAATTTTGTGATATTTTTATATCACAATTTAAATTCCAAGTCACAACGTTCAAAACGGATCTCGTCACGAGAAAATACGCCCGAAAACGATCAAAATGGATTATAAGTTCTTAACGATCTGAGTTAAAATAAAAAAGTTACACGCGATTTGATAAAAAACTCGAATCGACAATTTCACGTAATTAGGTAAAGTAGACCTTACAAATTATGATACTAGTTAGCTTTAAATTCCCAAACTTACAAATTTCTATTATTCTCAGCTGATTTTGATATAGATCCTGAATTGCTATCAAATTACTAAGACCTTTGAGTTGGTCATGACTAAGTGAGTTTTTCCTAATGATTTAATACTTATTTGTGTTTGTAGTTAGTGAATATAAGTTATGATTTATAAATGAATGTGTATGAGGTTGGATTATGCTTATGCATGATAATTATTATTGATGGTGAATTGACCTTAAATTTCAATAACGTGATGATTGTTGCATAATAGATTCTCTAAGAATTGATTGTTTGTGACTTGGAATGATCACTGAATAAATAAGACCTAATTTTATTTGATTAGAAAAAAACTTAACTTTGATCACACATAATCATGCACAGCATAACTACACGGAGGTAACGAGAGGTCATACGTAGGTTAATTATTGATTGTTATAGATTTCATATGGTGCATACATGCGATATGATCTTACCCTGGCCCGCGGGATGACTAGGCGTTGGAAGCGCCAACCACTTGGCTAAGGGTCGAGTCAAGAGGCTTTTGTTTAGGGTTGAGTGAGGGCTGCGTGAACCTACTTACAATCATATGTATAATTTGTTTTGATAAAACTAATAATGGATGTACCATTACATTTTAAATACGAAACGTGGAGTTTCGTTATAGAATAAGTTCTAATATAATACCCGAATCTGACTGTATCGATGAATCTTCAATCCTGAGTTCGGAGGGCGTTAAATCTGAGTTGCATGCAGTACCTGGTCACCTGTATGTATTTGTTTGGCATACTATTTGTCATGCATTCATTTGGTTGAACCTAACTATTTTATAACTTGATTGCTATATGGTTGAGGGAAATTATCTCACTAAGCTAGTTAGCTTATACCTTTGTAGTATTCTCTCGCAGGGCGATCTTTTTGTGGAGTCGGGCTGTCGTATGCCCGACATTAGTTTTCTATACGGGGTTAGTGTGGGAACTAGATGAGATCAGAGAATATTTTTGATAGTTTATAGATCTAATATATAATTCATATACTAGTTTAACTTAAGACATGTTTTAGACTTCGTATTTGTAAACTATTATATAAATAGATCATGTGTTATGTTTTTATAATTTTATTATTTATCATGAAATGATATTGCTTAAGCTTACATGCTCTAGGTATTTAGTAGTAGTTGTAACCTTATGTATCGTATAAAAGACTCGTCGATTGTAAGGAAATTCAATCTGCACTCCTTTATACAGTATACGATGACTATTACGACTAGCCCTCTCGGATCGTGATAGGAATTGATTACGGTGTTGTTTGCTAACAACACATTCTTCACAAACTTGAGAAGGAGTTGCAATATGAGGGAGACCTGTCACCGTGTTCTTCTGTTGTAGTGTTTTTAATTCACCAAAATTCAAATGCACATAGCGAAAGTGCCATAGCCATGCCTCATTGTTCAACCTTACTAAGAAGTAAGAATGAGTTGTGTTGTGAAGATAAAGTGGGAACATAAGATTCACCATCATGTTAACTTAACCAATTAAGCCCAACTTTGCATCTTGAATTCGACATACTCCGCCTTTGATAGAAATCTCATATCCCTTTTCTTGAAGTTGCCCGATACTAAGCAGGTTCGTTTTTAATTCTGGAACAAACAAAACATTAGAGATAACTTAATAAACATTTCCTTTGGTTTCAATTGTTACCTTTCCTTAGCCCATAACATGAATTTTGCACTCATTGCCAAATTTCACGTTATTACGATAAAACTCATCCAGGTCTAAAAATGCTGATTTATCCCCATACATATGATTGCTGCAACTTGAATTGAGGTACCACAAGTTTTTGTTGGATATCTCCTCTATAAGACAAACCATTAGTAAGGTCACTTCTTCATCTTCTTCCCTTTTTGCAAAATGAGATTTTTCACCATTTCCTTTAGATAGATTTGTTCAACATTCTGACTGGTAATGACCATACCAAAAGCATCTAAAACACTCAACATTGGACTTGTCAACTGATTTTGATTTTTGGTTCCAACCCCATCCTTATCCTCGCCCTCTTCCTCTTCCTGGAAATGGATTATTCGGGTGTTCTTGTTGGTTTTCTAATCATTATTGCTCTTGTTGGTGCCTCTGCCACTATTGCTACCTCTACCTCTTCCTTGTTCTTTATTTGCTTTACTTATAGATGAAAGTTTTCTGTTGAGGCCTTTAAAGCTTGCTCCTCTTTCTCTTATTGATTGATTTTATTCTCATGAACCAACAGAGAACTCTGTAATTCATCAATTGAAAGTAAGTCAATATCTTTAGATTCTTCAATAGCACAAACAACAAAATTAAATTTTGGTGTTACGGATCGAAGAATCTTCTCAATAATAGTAACATCATCTATCTTATCGCCATGAATCCATATCTTGTTGACAATTGCCATTGTTCGCGAGAAGTAATCAGTGATTGATTCACTAGACTTCATTCAAAGTGTTTTGAATTTTGAACGGAGTGCTTGAAGCTACTAGCTTTTTGCCTTTATCGATCCTTCGTACTCCTTCTTCATGGAGTCCCAAATATGCTTGGAGGTATCTTTGCAAAGAATCGTCTCCAAGATTGAACGATCAATAACCTCAAACAGATAGTTTTTTTGCCTTAAGAACCTTCAACTTTATTCCTTCTATTTCTATCTTCTGTACATCTGACATTGCTGGTGTTGTTTCTGGTACTCCATCAGAAACAATCTACTAATATTCTTTTGATCTTAGGAAATTTTCCATTGGCATATTCCAATGGTCATAATGACCATCAAAGCGAGGAATTGCGAGTTGGACAAAATTTTTTGTTGCCATAGAAGCAAAAAGACAACTACTGCTTCTATTCTAACCAGGCTCCGTGGGTCTGATACCATTGTTGCAATATTAATTTAGAATAAGACAGGAAGAGCAGTAAAGATAGATTAAAACTTGGTTTATTCATTCAATAAAGAGATTTATTTATAAGCTGTACATATAATGATAAAACACAGGAAATTAGTAACTGAATGAGAAAAATCAAAACTGGTTTCTAAAAAACACAAAAAAAAATATATGAATAACAAATTCTTAAAGACTATGTCTTCTGAATAAGTTCCTACAGACTAGGACAACTTAAGCTTTATTCAACAGGTATGCAACTAAATCAAAGATGCTGTAAAATCCATGTGGAGAATGCGATTTCTTTATAAAATCCACTTGGTAGTCGAAGCAAAATCGTAACTTTTAACCTACAATTTTGCTCCGATATTTCACAAAAGTTTCTCATGTAGCACTTTTAAAAAAATACTTTTCAAGCTAGGGACATTTTAACCTATTTCTCCAATTTCCTCTCACCTTATAGTATCATGAAATCGTCTGAGAGTCGTCCGCTACACCGGTGTTTGTTGCCTCTCACTGTTGCGGTAATTGTGATAGTGTCAGGCGAAGAGCAAAGGGTTTTGATGGATTTAGCAAGATAATAACCCTTTTAATGGTTATGATCAAAGTTTTGTTGGGTTGAGGAATTCGATAATAATGCAAGATAATAGCAATTTTGGGTATTCAAAAAATCGTTTGATTGAAGATATTATCGGACGTACTAGGCAACAGCAATTGATAGAAACCATTCAAATTGTGAAAACAAATTTTTTAAAGATATCTACTACTGATTCTGCGTGAGTATCATTTCTTTATCTTAATAATCTATTACGTTGTTTAATCGGTATGTTATATAAAATATAAAATTTTGATGATAGTTAGAACATTTTTTATATATATCATGATGTGGTGTATTTCTTAGCAGATTCCAGTTTATTTTGGAATTATTGATGGAAAATTTATCTGCACAAATTTCCATCGTGGAAGGATTGCCTCATGGCATAGTCATACAGATGCAAAGCTCAATAGGGGCACGGATAATTAACCAATGCATGAGAATTTCTAATGGAATGAATATGGTAACGTGAAGCAATATTAATAATTTTGTTGATCAAGTAATTTCTTATGCTATTATTTTTTCTTTCTCCTACTAGTTTGATGGACTCTCTCATTCTCTTCCAATTACTATGTGGTAGATGTGTTATACAATCTAATAATGTTTCACGACTTATAATCTTTTTTTTTTAATTGTAATATAAGATAAAATAACTTAATTATGTATTGATGAATTCTTTTACAAATTTCTTGGAACAACACAAACGATTTCTTTTTTTTTTTTTGTTATAACATCTCGTTTAAAGGAATTTTTAACTTACATCAATAGAAATGTGTATATATTGAACTCTTTTAGAAATAATTTGTGATTCATAAATGTAGGTTGGCTCAAAATTTATTCTATATGCTATTTTTATAAATAAAAGTAGCTCTTAATAGATATTTGAAAATTTTAATTGTATGAATATTAACTTTATAAACTTCCAATAAGATATCAATATTTATTATCATTACTGAAGTTTGTACTTTCCGTATGAGATTACATGTTATTCAGATATATTTTTTTAGACTAAAAAATATTTTCAATTCGTAAAATAAATTGAATCTAATTGAAATTTTATAGTTTGGGGAAATTCTTAATTTAAGCTGTACAATTTAGTCTAAAATTATAAAATAAAACCAAATTGCATTTTTATCATTTTATTTAGTAAGGAGGGAAAATCGAATCAAACCAAACTGCATCCACCATTACAAAATATATAACAACAAATAGTAGGACTTGTAATTCCATGTGATAATTAGATAAAGTTTAATTTTTTTAATTATCTTTTTGGCATATATTGTATTTGGTTCATGTGAAGATATTAATTAAATAGAAATTATCACCATGTCCACTATCTTTATATTTATATTAATTGCCACTATTGAAGTGTTTTGGCTTAATTATATCTATACATATATATGCATACAAACACACATATATTCTAGTTTGCCTAGTTAAGTTTGATGATTTGCAATTATCATTTTTTTAGCTCTACTGCATTAATATGATGTGATCTAGATTTATCCATCAACAAAGTTTATCATTTAAAGAATGCTTTTAAGGACATTATGACTAGGGGTAGATGCTTTATATCTTCTATGATTAATTGATTTTATCCTAAATGACTACAAGGATTACTCATTTACTCTTTATAAATTAAGCCCTTTACTTATTTCTTTTTCATTGTTTAATTTGGATTTTCTATTGTAGCTCTTATATATGGAGATTGCAAGGCATATTTGTATAATCTCAAAGGACCAAACTAAATATAGTGAGGTCATTAATCTCATGGAAAATCCTATTAGGAGATATAGTTATTTCTTATTGTTGGAAATATTAAATAATGGCTTAATGTTGGCCAAAGACTGGTGTGCTTCTAACTTATTATTTTGTTTACTAGTTATGAATTAAAAACAATAGTGTTATCAGAGTTAAGTTGATTGATTCGATTTGACTTGGTTATAAAATTGGTCCAATCCATAATTGGCTAAACTTTTCATCGGATCCATTTTATCCTTTTAACTTTAACCGTTTTACGTATCTAGTTCAACTTTTTAAATTGGGTTCGATAATATTGAAAAATAAGAATTTTTTAAGCATCTTACTTATGTAAAAGTTTTTTTTTTAATTTAATGTTTTCAGTAACTTTGTTGTTCAAAAGGCGATGGATTTGAATATGCCAAGTTTGACTAAATATATCCTAGCATAATTAAAGGGGTATTATTCTCTTCTCTCTTTTAGTAAGTATAGGAGTTATGTAGTAAATAAGTGTTGGGACGTCCCGAACTTAACTCAACCCAAAGAAATCGTTCTAGAATTGCTCCAACGCCCAGATATCTCAACACTTCTTTCAGATAGTTATGGAAACTTTGTGGTCCAACATGCTTTAGGAAGTTTCAAAGGTTTGCTCTTCATTTATTAACAATGCATGCTTTAAATGTAACTATTGACTTATAAGTTAAATCAAGCATATTGTTCTATTTTCTATAGCATTGGGAATATGTCCATGAAGCATTGGTGCTTTTGATTCAACAACATGCTTCGAAGCTACATTAGAATATAAATGGCATAAATGTATTTCAAAAGCTTAAGGAGTGTAAGCGAAGATGCTGCCTTAATGCATTTGGGTGAACAAGGATTTGAAAATCTTTTTTTTTTCTCTTTTTGTGTCTTGAATGGTTTTAAGGCCAAGACACTTATAATCCAATAGTATAAATATTAATTTTCCAATAGGATGGCTTGAGTTTGATTCTTAATCCCATCCTCACTAGTTGGAATAGAAAATGACCCAAAAAAAAAAAATTCTTCTTTATATTGTCCTATAGTAACATTGTATGCACAATATGATTTCTTTTGTTATGAGATATGGTTGAAATTGTTGCAACATGTTATTTGTCCTAGTAAGCCATCATATATGTCTTAGTTCTCCTTTATATTATAGTAATTTCTTCAATTATATATTATGTTTTTAGATTTTTAGCGAGATTGTATTTTAATTATTTATTTGTTTTGCTAATAATTTAAATAATTACGCTTGCTACAACAGCTCTCTAAATGAAATATGGTTTACACTTCAAGCGATTCTACATTAATTGTTAAGATTATTGGTGAGACCCCATAATTAAGTGTTTCATATAAATTGTGGAAAGTTACAGTATTGATTTATAAGGTCATCATTATGAACACCTTATCAATATAAGCTTAAAATTTTTAGGTCAAGTGGTTGAAATAAGCTCATTAATGTTTGTTGGCTTGACTATTCATTATTTTTTTATCAAGATAATATTAAAATAGACTTCTTATCAGTAGGTGAATGATTTAAGTATAACTCTAGTCTAGAGAAGAGATTTGAGGAAGATAGAGAATATCATCAGGATGTAACTCCTTAGATGATTTCGGGATGACTTATAAATAATAGGTGATGACTTATAGGTAATGGATAGCTCAACCCGTATACTGAAAAAGAGGGAAGATCTAGACCTAATTATAAAGTTTCGCGACGAAATTGTTGAGTATTCAAGAAGAGGGGTGGAGATTATGAAACCATATAGCTAAGTGTTTTATGAAAGGTTATAATATTAGTTTATAAAATTATAGTTATAAACACCTTATTAATATAAGCTTGAAATTATTGGGTCTGATTAAAATAGACACATTAATATTTTTTGGTTTAACTGTTCACTCTTTTTGGCCTAGAGTATCACATTATTTATTATACGTAGGTTATGTTCATGGTATCATTCTTTTATTATGAGGTAGGGCTAAAATTGTCGTGCCATGCTAATTATAATATCCTAATTGGCTATAAATATCTTAGTTGTCGTTCACATCATGATTATTGCACAGTTAAATTTTCTCTTAATATTTTGATGAGATTGTGATTCGATTATTTATATATGTTGGTAATTTATATATATATGCTTGCAATGACAATACTCTTGCATGAAACATATTTCACGCTTTTAAGTTGTAAGTGCTAAAAATGTTTCCTTATGTGTTTTTTTCCTAATAAAAAAATTAACAGCAATGGTTCATTTGTATATATTTATTTATAATAAAGTCCGCCACAAATATAAGAATCTATGGAATGAAAAAGCAAGATATCTTATTGAAAAAAATTCAAAATATTCTATTATAGTCAGTTTCAAATATGTCTAAAGGGAAAAAAATCCTATAATACTAATATACTACGCATTTAAATAAATAGTGTGTAAGTATTAATGATAATATATATATTTTAGAAAACTAATACCTATATTTTTATAAATTAAAGTTTTATTAGTATTTATACACTATTAATCTATATACATGTCATGTAAGTATCATAAAAACTTTCCTAGTAAAAAGGAGACTTAGACATATAGATTAACAATATCTAAACTCCAAAAGATTTGAAAGGGTCGAGGACTCGCCAATAAGATACCTAACAATAACTTTAAGGTTGACTTGATCACTTCCATATAAAAATAATAATAATAAATTTAGATGATTTAAAATATTTTCCTAATGCATAATCGCTTTATTAAATCTTCGTATAATTATAATTGAAATAAGTACACTAAATATCCTTTATGTTTGGACCAAAATTCAATCCAATCTTTGGTGTTCTAAGCCATATTTATACAGATCATCAATTATATTTTTATATATTAAGTGGGTCACAAAAAATTTCCACGCATAAAATAGGCCTTCAACTTATTGGTTATAAGATCGTGAAAGCTACTAAGGAGAATGTTTAATATATCTCGATCAATGTGCGAAAATAACTATCTGATGCCAGAGGGTAGTAAAATAATTATTAAAACGTGAAAACCAATTTTAATGATCCGGCGTGAGTATGATTCCTTTATTTTAATAGTTTATTACATTGTCTAATTGGTATGTTATATACAATATAAAATTTGTACGGTAGTTGGAAAATTTTTTATATACATTATCATCTGATGTATTTCTTGATAGATTTCAGTTTGTTTTGAAATTATTGATGGAAAATTTATCTACACAAACTTCGATCGTGGAAGGACTGCTTCATGGCATAGTCATACTGATGCAAAGCTCAACAAGCGCACGGATAATTAACCAATGCACGAGAATTTCTAATGGAATGAATATGATAACGTGAAACAATATTAATAATTTTGTTGATAAAGTAATTTCTTGTGCGAGTATTTTTTTCTTTCTCCTGCTAGTTTGATGGACTCTCTTATTCTCTTTCAATTATTATGTGGCAGATATGTTTTCATGTATATAGTAGATATAGAATCTAATAATGTTTCGTGACATATAATCTTTTTGTAATTGTAATATAAGATAAAATAACTTAATTGAGATGTGTACATATTGAACTTTTATAGCCATAATTTGTAAATTACGCATATGGAGTGGCTCAAATTTTATACTATATGCTATTTTTACAAATAAAATAAAACTAGCTATTAATAGATATTTAAAGATTCTTAGTTGCATCGATATTAACTTTATAAACCTCCAATAACATATCTATAATTATTATCATTAAGGAAGTTAGTACTTTTCATATCAAAATTACATATAATATAGCTATACTTTTTTAGATTGTAAAATATTTTTAATTCATA